>VDFB02047230.1:528796397-528928868 GCA_007258455.2 Sequoia sempervirens | reverse complement strand
AGTTATTTGGTCTCTTATTAGTGATCCTAGTGATATCCCTTTATACTACTATGAAATTGTGAAAGGATTTAATTCAAATGTGAAAGGAAACCAATTAAGACAATCTATTTAAAAGGACTTTAATCCAATGTAGTAACCTATTAAATTTGATCTCTCAAAAGGAAATTTAATTCCTATGCACACAAAAACCAGTCAACAACACAAAACTACAACAAATATGTACTAACAAATTAAATGCATTTCTAGACATTCAATTTGAATAACATAAACAACCACTTTAGAGATCGCCAAGTAATGTATAAACATATAAATCCACATGACTATTGAACACTTGAAAGAAAATACATAATTATGCATAACCTTCTCCATTGTATTTATCTTTGAATAATGTGCATCATAACAATAGTTTCTGATATGAAATGGATGGGTGAATGGGTGCAGTCTATTTCCCTACTAATTCCTATTCTAATTAAATATGATATGATATGTTTTTGGGTCTTGGTCTCTCTTATATATATGAGAGGCAACAAGCTATAGACACATTACAAAAAGACATGTCGTTTGATAACTAAACATAATTAGAATAAAATACTACCACAGGTGAATGTACCAATCCATTAATCTCCAAGCAGAAGCCCATGACCACCTAAGATATTTCTAAAACTTCTACTTTATGATAGGGTACTCATTCATGTTGTCGGCTGACTCTCTCATTCTGATGGTTGTCCCATTGTATTGAGTACATCTATAGTTTGGTTAATAAACAAATTGATTGTTGAGAGCTTATGGATGTATTCTTGTTTAGCATATGTGTCCATGTTGGAGATCACCTCTTTCATGTCATATTACATATACATCATTTTCTTGAGATGCTTATGAGTTTTTGGTAAAATCATATCCTCATCATTGATTTCTTGTAACGTAGCGGTTAGAAACACAACAAACTCTTCCTTCTAGTCATCATACTCTTGAGGATTCCCATTGTCATCGTGAACTGTAGGATTCAAATCAAAGAAGTTGAGATTTTATTTTAGCCTATTATGATATCCATTGTGTGATCCTACCAATTTGTTATATGGGTATGTGCAAGATCATGATGGGCCAAAAAGTGGAAATATGATCGGTATGTGTAGGGTATGTGGCTGACAACTTTTTTCTTACCCAAAATTGATGAAACGAAAAGGATTTTTAAAGGAGATTCTTAGCTTTCCACCAATATAAATATGCTTTACATTGAATTTAATAAATTATTATTATTCATTTTCTATTTGAATTACGACTAAAGTGTTGATTGATAGGCTAATTCAAAAACATCTATAGCTTTCAAATGGTATCACATTTTTTGAATCTAAAACATGTGTCACATTGTATGGTTCGTGTACTATAGGATTAAACAAAATGAATTTCGTGAAGTTTTTACCAAGTTAAGGTGGTCAGACATACGAGTTTTTATATTTTTTAAAAGTTGTAATAAAAAAATCATAATTAATTATTTACTTAGAAAAAAATACAAAAAAATAGGCATCACATCAAGACATAAGTCCTCTACTTATAGCTAAAATCTTATAAAAAAATATTATCATTTTATTGTGGTTAGGGTGGTCAGGCAGACACCTACGTATTTTTTCCCTAAAATTTAAGTACCACTGCATTGAAATTTCAAATTTTCAGCAAATATATTATTATTTTTAAATAAACCTAGTAGTTTAGAAACTACATTCAATTTCCTATAGATTCTATTCTTACATATTTTTGAAATAATATAGATAACTTATTCAAATTTTTACATCAAGTTTCCTAACTCTGATTTTTCTGAATTATTTGCCACTTAAGGGCCTACTTTTTCCATGATGATCCTACACATATATCCATATGTTTGCATTCTTTTTCCTTTCAAGAATTTCTTATCTAGGAGCTCCTTTTTCTTTTCAATCATTCTCCCCTATAATCGTTCATTCTCCACTATTGTAGAGTGTGTCTACTTGAATCATTTCTAATATTCATCAACACATTTCATCATTTTATTGAATCTCTCCTTGATCATTTCAGATGCAGTGTTATATTTGATAGTTTTCACTTCTTTCTCTAGTTTTTCACATTTCCCCTAAGATCTCAAGTGGCAACTCTTCTGATAAGCTACATTAGCCAATGCATCCAATACTATTTTGTCCTTTTCAAGCCATGGGGAATACAACTCTGATGTGGAGGAGGAAGATGATCTTTCTCTTTGATGTGATAGCTCCTTCTTCAATATATCATTTTCTTTAACCAGTTTTTCAATCTATGCCTTGTTGAATTTTGCCACATTGATATTTAATTTTATTTTCTCCATGGGGTTGGTATCCCCTACTCTTTGGACCAAAAGATGTCCAAAAATTTGGTTTGGATTATCAATCACAATTGGTATTTTTTCATGGGGATATAGTGACCAAATGAGCAAGGTGGCCTCATATGGGTTGTACCCAGATCTTGAATATATTTTGTCACTTTCTTCCTCTATTAAGTTCATTGTTTTGTCCCCTCTTTTTCTGAAGCTATCAAATGCAATTGTAGAACTAATGTCCCACCCTGGAAGAAGTAATACTCCAACTTCTTGAAGTAACTCTCTTCCTTTCTCAAGAGTGATGGATTCCATCTCTCTATCTATTTCCCTTTTCAATTCTTCTAATGTGGTGGCCTCTTGTTTAGGAGTGATATCCTGCATCTTTTTTCTCATTTTCCTACCTTTATATTCATAAACAAATGATTTGAACTCAGAAGATTTAACAAAATCACAATTAAAAAATGAACTCTTGCCTAGCTTTGACCCTAACATCATCAGATAATTCATTTGATGCCTCAAATCTTACAAAAATTTGTTCTTGAGGGGGCTCATACTATACAATTACAAGAGCACTTATTTGTTCTACTTGTTCACCCTCCTCATCACTCTCCTCTTCTTCACTTATATTAGTGTCTATAGAGAAACACACTTCAAGAGTATGCTATGAAGGTATGTAATCTAGGGGCTCTATGTTTTCAGCCTGTACTCTTGGATAGGTTGCATGAGGTGCATCAAACACAAATGGGGGCACATCCTTCACTAATTCATTCACATGAGCAATGAGTTGCTCAATTGTTGTTAGAGGATCCTATATTTCACCAAACACCTTTGAATGTGATGGAACATTTTTTCTTTTCCATTCTTCTACAAGCATAATCTTGTTATATGCAACCATCCTATCAATCGTTTCTAATCACATCTTCAACTAAGAAAAAATGTTCATACCCTAATAGCCCTTGTGATAGTCTTGCTTTGTGAATAAAGTCTTCCGCATAAAAATTTTCCCTTTTATTACCTAGAGGGAGGTTAAATTGAGCTAATTTTGTATCAATTTCTTCATATCCCTCATTTGCGAGCATTGTAAAGTCTCCAAAAAACAAGGTGTTGGGCATAATTGATTTTTTTGGTGTTATTTGAGGTGTTTAACATCATATTTTTCCAATTGCCTCACAATTTCCAATTATTAGGAACTACACATGGCAACAAGTGTGGAGTTCCTTCAAATCCATAAACCCTAATCACTGTACAATTAGAGAAAGCATACCAATCTCCCCAGTTGTGATTGAATTTACCTCTTGGATCACTTTCCTTTGCTCTTAGAAATCTTTTCACTTTTGGGGATAAGTTGTAATTACACAGATATCCCAGCAACTTCATCAATGGTTTTACAAAATATTCTTCAAAATAAAGATAATGGGACCTACCAAATCAGCTATCCACAATGAGGACCACATTTGTATAGGTTTAAAATCTCCATGCTCATTTGTTTCTCTTATTCTCAACTCTTCACTCTAAACTCTTCTAACCTGTCCTTCGTGCAAAAGTAAATGCATAATTAGAGAGTAGTGTTTGAAATGAATACTATCACTTTTATTTTTTATCTTTTCAAGCCCTTAATTTAGGGCATTGGTCAAGTAACTAGCATAATCAAATGACCTAGCATCTTTGCTCTGTATGTCAACAACTAAGACCATGGGTTCAATAGACATGAGAGGTGGGACCTCTACCCCCAAAACCTAGCCAGCTAAATAATAAGTGTATTAAAAATAATCCTCAAAAAAATCTTCGTGAAAATGAGGGTTTTGACTGCTAGAAAACCTCCTAAGTTGGCCTTCTTCATTCTTGGGCCTATGCAGCAGAAATTTCCATTGTTTGTAGCTGGTATCCATATGATGATTCTCTGTCAAGAGGTCCTTGACTATGAAAGGAAAGTCCAGAGAACACTCCAACTGGAACACATTAGAAATGAGATCCTTAGAAATAACAAGCACATCAACCCCATTGTGTGATTGAATAGTTCTCTTCTCGGGGTCGTATCTAATGGTAAGAGCTTTAATAAGTTCTACATTAATGAACACATTGGGCACCATGAGTCTTCCCAGGTTCAACCTCCACAGGTTGTAGACTGGTTGAAACCTAAATTTTTTTCTATAATGGTACATGAAGAGCTCATATCCATGTTGTGGTGTCCAAACACCTCCCAATACCTTATGTTATGCCATAGTCGATCCATTGAAGGATTCATTTGAGCACTCCTCTTGGGTCTCGAACCTGACCCAAGGTATTGGTTTATCAGGTCTTGATTTAGGAGTCTCTTTTCAATTTTTTGTTTTATAGCCCTGGTTTTTTTTACTTTCCTCCATTATTTGATTTCTTAAGCCCTTGAAAAATATAACTTCTCAATTGGGATCGATGTAATTACTTGAATTTTTCCTTCACTAGTTTTTTGTTGTGTACGCACTCCAAGCTTTGCTCTTTTACTCCTGACCTTAGTGAAATCTCCCAGATTTTGCAAAAATTATGTGATCAGCTTGTGATATAGTTGGGTATGTGCAGGATCATGATGGGCCAAAAAGTGGCAATATTATGGGTATTTGTAGGGTATGTGGCTGATGACTTTTTTTTCACCCAAAATTGATGAAATGAAAAGGGTTTTTAGAGGAGATTCTCAGCTTTCCACCAATATAAATTATGATTTAATTTGAATTTAATAAATAATTATTATTCATTTTCTATTAGAATTACCACTAAAGTCCTGATCGATAGGCTGATTGAAAAACACCTATAACTTTCAAACGGTATCACATTTTTTGAATCCAAAACATGTGTCGCATTCTGTGCTTGACATACTATAAGATTAAAAAAAGAAAAATTAAATTTCATGAATTTTTTGACCAAGTTAAGGTGGTCAAACATATGAGTTTTTATATTTTTAAAAGTTGTAATAAAATCATAATTAATTATTTACTTTGAAAAATTACAAAAAATATGCATCACATCTGGACATGATTCCTCTACTTATATATAAAATATTATAAAAAAATATTATCATTTTATTATGGTTAGGGTGGTCGGTCAGACACCTACTTCTTATTTTTCCTAAAATTTAACTCTGGCATTGAAATTTCAAATTTTCACCAAATAGATTTTATTTATTTTTAAATAAACCTAGTAGTTTAGAAACTAAATTCAATTTTCTACAAATTCTATTCTTAAATATTTTTGAAATAATATAGATAACTTATTCAAATTTTTACGTCAAGTTGCCTAACATTGATTTTTCTGAATTTTTTGCCACTTAAGGGCCTATTTTTTCCATGATGATCCTGCACATACCCAGTTCACTTCAATTCTGGTTCATAAATGCACCACCCATTTCAGTCTTGTCATCAGAGGAGAACATTTATTTTAAATATCTTAGTGATGCATTGGGACATCACATCAGTTAGTAACAATCATTATTGTTGTATTAGTGAGACTGTGATTCTTCTTCCAGCAATAGCCACCTTCTCCACCAATGAACAAATTTCCTTAGGTCTATCAGTGGGTCACCAGACAACATTACCTTGATGCACCCCAATTCCTCTGCTACTCATTATACACTTGGTTTCCTATGGTTATATTGAACCATCAAGGGAAAACAAACATTTGTTCCACCAATGTACATGTGTTATAGTGATATGCTTACTTTTGTTGACTCCATCAGTCTATCGGAGAGAGCATCTTAGGAGTTAGCCCGATAGGGTATTGTTACACTGATGTTAAGTTGTGAGCTACTTTCATTCGGCCATCAGTGGGGCTATGATGGGGATTCCGCCGATGAGGTATTTTTAGGATGATGGTGTCAATTGTGTTCAGGAATGAAGGAAGGACTGTGGAGTCTCAAACTCATTTATGGATGTAATTATTTGGCAATGTAGGCTATAATATGGATCTTGTCACACAAATTTCAACAATTTGTATTGATCGTACAATTAAAGTGGTGATTTTTTGTGATATGTGGAAGATAGGTGGGTGGAGGCTAGTAAAAAATGTGATATTTTTCCGGTCCTAATAGTGGCTTTGATTAGAGATGAATGAGCATGAGATCATTACAAGAATCCGGACTAATCTTTGGGAAGCAAACCATGAATGAAAGATGGAATGATATGAGGGCCTAAAACTAATGTGCATGGAAATTATATATGTCAAGAATTATCTCAAGAATTTTCCAAGCACTGGAAATTCTCGATCTTCTCCTAGACTACCATGCATGAAAGATTAAGAAAAGAAATGCTTCAGGAAATGTCCATGCACTGGCAATTCCTAATCCTCTCTTGACCTATTTTGTAGAGAATAAGAATTTTCTCCCCCTTTGCTAGTAATGACAAAAGGTCCAATCCAAAGAGCTTTGAACTTCCCATGTTTTCCTTTATCCTGGCATCTCACATCCCACAATAGGACCATATCATTTTCATTAAATTTTTTTTCTTTTTCCATCTTGTCAAATAAATACTTTACTTGTGATGGTATCTTTGTATTCTGTCTTGGAGCTAGCTTCCTGATCTTATCTAATTCTGCCAATTGTTCCATTCTATCCTCCATAGGCTCAGGGATATCTAGATCTTCTTGAAGTATAAATTTCTATGCAAGTAACAGGTTTTGTATAGGAATCCTAGCTTGTGCTCCATAAACTAGTTCAAAGGGTGACCTACCAGTTGATTTCTTCACAGTGATTCTATCTGCCCATACTGCCATTTTTATTTTAGAATCCCATGCCTTCTTATTTTTTTCCAACATCCTTTTAATAATCTTTAGGATACTTTTTTTACTTGATTCAGCCTATCCATTCACTTGTGGATGATATGGTGAGGCATATGAAATTAAAATTCCATATGATTCACAAAATTTCTTGAATTCTTTTGACCTGAAACACATACCATTGTCTGTAATGATCATCACAAGTGTCTCAAACCTTGTAATGATAATTTCCATCAGGAATTTAATTGCAACCTTGCTGGTGGCTTGTTTAGTTAGGATGGCCTCTACCCCATTCGTAAAATAATCAGTCGCCACCAATATCCATTTATGACCTTCATTGGTTTTTTTTTATATTTCCCCAATAAAATCAATTCCCCGCTAGTAAAAAGGAGCCTCAACCTGTATTGGTATGAGTGGCAATGCTCCTTGATATTTAAATTTTCCAGAGAACTTCTAGCAAGCCTCACACTTCCTTACATAAGTGAAAGAATCATTAAAAACTTTAGGCCAGCAATATCCAGTCCTTAAAATTTTATGTCAGTGGTTTTGCTTGAAACATTCCCCCCACAAACTCCTTCGTGCATCTCTTTCAACACTCTTTTCTTCTGGGATTCATCCAAACATAACAGCAATACCCCATCTCTATTTTTTCCAATATAAATCACCATCCATGAAAACATATTTATAGGTAAGTAGCTTCAAAAATCTCTTCTGATTCTCATTTAAATGTTTGGGACATTCCTAATTCTTCAAATAATACATTATATTAGTATACCATGATGTGTTCTAAATGCTTGCAATCATATTCTCTTCTTCTCCTAAGTTGAATATCTAAGAAGCTTCAATATTTTATTTGGCCATTAATTTGGAAAGGCCTTGTCCTCTGACTAACTTAGTGATTTGGATCTCTATGTCAAACTCTTGAATTCTATTGATCCATCTACATCTCCTTCCAATGACCTTAGTTTGTACAAACACATCTTTTATTGTAGCATTGGGGACATATGCAATTATTTTTTCCCCTAGTAGGTAGGTTCTGAAGGATTTCACTACTTTCAATAGAGCATATGCCTATCTTTCTATAATATCATAGTTTAGTTCTACTCCTTGGAGAGATTTGCTAAAAAATGATATAGGTTGTTCATGTCCCTCATCATTCTTTTGTAACTTTACTATAGTAAGGGTGTGGTATGATGCAAATGAGAATATTTGAAAAGGCTTGCTGAAATCAGGGGATTTCAACACTAGGGCCTCCTTGATTTCCCTTTTTATAGCTACAAATGCATCTAGTGCTTTTGTAGTCCAATCTATTTTAGTTCCCTTTTTGAACATTTTTGAAATGGGCTTGACAATTTCAACAAAGTTTGAGATAAATCTTCTTACAAAATTTATTTGTCCAAAGAAGGACTAGATGGCTTTAACTATCTTAGAAATAGGAATCTTATCTATGGCTTCCACTCTTTTTGGATCATTTTTTATTATGTCCTTGGACACTATATTTCCTAGTAACCCCCTTTGTTACTACAAAATGACACTTTTTAGGATTCAAGGAAATGCCATATTCCAATGTTTTGAAAAAATATTTTTTCAAGGTGTACAACATGGTCTTCTTCTTTCTTGGAATATGTAGTGAGATCATCCTGGTATACCACCATTATTACATTAATTAGATCAATAAAATTAACATCCATGAATCGCTGGAATGTGGCTCCAGCATTTGTTAGCCCAAATAGCAGCCTTACGTATACATATGTGCCCCAAGGAGTAGTAAAAGTAGTCTTGTATTGTTTTGATTCCTTTACCTTCACTTGGTTATACCCTAAAAAATCCATCCATCATGGATAACAATTCACACCCTATGAACCTTTAGAGCATAACTTCCATGTTTGGGAGTGGGTAGTTGTCTTTAAGGGATGAGATATTTATATTCCTAAGATCTACACATAAACTTACGTCACCATTCTTCTTTCTAATTGGCACCAAGTTGGAGACCCAAGTGGAATGTCTAATAGGCTTGATGATACCTCCCTCCTTGAGCTTCATAAGTTCTTCATGCATCTTGGGCTACCAAGTTGGGCTTATTGGTCTATGCTTTTGCCTAAAAGGTTTTGCATCATGTTTGAGTGGAATTTCATGTTGGAACAAATCTTCCTTGTATTCCTTGAGATCATTATAAGACCATGTGAAGACATGCTTATATTTCCTTAATAATGCAATCAACATCTTTTTGATTGTTGGGCTTATCTTTCTCCCAATGTATACCTTTTTTGGTGCCAATTTAGTGCCCAAGTTAATTTCTTCAATGTCTTCCCTTTTTACTAGTGTTTATTTCATAAGGGCTCAATTATTTCCATCAAACACCCTCTCCAATGCCACAAGTCCCTTAGGAATCTTGTTAGTCTTAAGCTAAAAAACCTCCTTACCAAATACATTTTGCTTTCCATCTACTTCTTCCACAAATGCAATAAAATCAATTTCTTGGGCTTCATACCAATCAATACAATGTAAGAACTTAATCAAATTAGTGTCATCATTAAAAACCTGCCAACTATAGATGTTATCCAGGATTGTAGGTCTTGTTTTGAGCTCAACTTGCAAAATTCTTGCTAGAGTAACATCATATTTCTCCAAAGCCACATTCGCCAAGAAATCTGCCATTAAATTCTTGGATCTATCTATCCACTCAATAGAGAAAGTGTTGAAAAACTCAATGGTGTCCCATGCAATATTTGTATACTATTTTAGCCTTTTGTTTTTTTGTAGAATACTTTGATCTCACTTGCGAGGTAACCAACTTAGAATCTCCAAAATAGATAATAGTTTGATTTTATGTTTGGAAGCCATGTTCAATCCTGCTAGCAGGGCCTCATACTCTGCTATGTTATTCATGCACTCAAATATTGAAAAGAATGAATATTTGAATGTTGTGCCCTCAAGTGAAATGAAAACCACTCCTACTCCATTACCTTCTTTACTACATGCTCCATCAAAATACATTTGCCATACACCATGCTCATTCTTGGAAACATCCCTATCAATTAGATTAGTGTTCAATAATTTAGGTTTTGAATGTTCTATTCTAAAGCTTCCTAAGTCCACATCACAGAAGCAATTCATCTAATTGGGCTCAAAGATCTCAAAGACATGTTCAGATCTAGGTTCCCTATGTAGCTTGACCTCTTTTCCATTCACAGGGATAGTAGCATAAGACAGGTCCAACTGTTGTTGTCCATTACCTTGACAATAATCCCATACTAAGGAGGAGTATCAACCATAGTAATGTCTATTTTATATGTTGCCTATGGATATATTGCAAGTTTTAGTTCTACATCCCATATTACTCCTACTACAAGAACTCATCTATTATCCATGGCATAACATTTTCCATACGTAGTATTTACCCATAGACCCAACTCCTTGATGACAGCTAAGGGCATGATGTTGATTGTTGCCCCATGAGTCAATCATGTAATTCTTCACCTTCTTTTTTTTATGATTAATATAGTATAAAATGGATCTACTTGGGATGGATTCTTTGTGAGTGTGTCTCCCAAATATATCTTTGGTGCTTTTGTGAATTCCCTTTCCACAACATTTGCTTATTTCTTCTTATCTTCATGTTTTTGAGATGTGTTGGTGATCATTTTGAGAGTTGTATATCTGAACTCTTCAATTTTCATCAACTCCCTTAAAGGAACTATCATTTTTTCCTATCCCAATGCTTGGCCCATGTAAAATGAAGGGGTAGTGATTTCATGTTCTCCCTTTTCAGTTTTAGTAACTTTCTTCACTTCATGTTGAGTTTTGTAATCCTTTTGTGTTTTTTTTGGCTCAACATCACTAGTCTCCTTTTGGATGTTTTTTTGTGGTTTCTTTCATCCTTTTCATTCATGATTCATATGAAGTATACAATGGATAAAAATGGCTCTAGAAATATGCCATTTACATTTAGAAGTGATAGTATTGATATAAAATGCTAATAATCAAAAGACTCAATGCTACAAAACCTAAAAAAATTTAGAAAAAATAACATTTATGTTATGTATTACAATTACTCTTCAAAAATCAATCAACAACCCATTTAAATGGCCTTGAATTCCCTTTTATTAAAAAAGAGAGAAAAAACCTTCAAGCCATTACACATGTCACATTTTCATTTGACATTCACTTTACATTTCAAAATTACATAAGTAACTATGAGCTCATGGAGAATAGTTTAGAGTGCAAGGAAGTTACAAAGTTTGTTAAATCCATAGTGCTTTCCCAAAATATCTTGAAATGGTTATTTGATTCCTTTGCCAGTTCAAGTCTTCAATCTTCAAATGATGGACCTGGGAAAGTTGAGCTAGCAAAAAAAAATAAAATCTAGGTGTACAAAATGAAGAAAAAACTTTGTTGACGCTTCTTGTAAACTCTATAGACCATTAGTGATGCCAAGTAGACCTAAAATGTTTCCATATCAACACTAAAGAAGATTATAAGTCTGGAATATTGTTGTACCTATCATCCCATGTGGTATAGTCCTCCTTAGTAGGCCAATTGAAAGCCATAAATTCATCCATCTTAATTCTGTAAAGACCGTATTTCACCATTACCTGTGTGGCATCTTTATTGAACTCCTCCAAAACGGAACTAGTATTTGAAAACTTATTCATGTTATCCTTTAACATAGCAATGTTCACATCTTCCTTTTGACAAATCAAAATGGCCTCAACATTGATAACTTATCCATTTGACCTCTCCATTGCTCATAGGTCTTAACACCTCCTTCATTATTGAGAATGTATGACATGAGGCCAAGATCACTCTCATCAAACTTTTTTAGTAGTTCTTCAATCCTCTTCTCCAAGGGGTCAACCAATCCTTGGTAATCAATGATCTTCTTCACCATTTTTTAAGTTTGAGCTATCAATGGTGTTTTATTCTGGTCATGTATAGACCCAATGACCATATTCTTCAACACACTTAGCCTAGGAACCTATGTCTGCATTAATGGAAGAACAATGGCTCTATAATTCTCCAACATTCTTATTGATTGAAACATTAAGAATAATTAGAGTGGACACTCCTCACTCTTACTCTTTTTATTGCTTTGGATAGACAATGTTCCAATACATTAGTAAGAATAAAAATATTATTGTTGTAGACACCTAAAAATGACCTAGGCCTGCAAGCTTCATTTTTACCACTTTCATCCTAGCATAATTATGACATTTAATTATGTATTTGGTCCATGTTCGACTATTGATTAAATAATTCATAATTATTTGATTAATTCATGTCCTTTTATTCGTCATGATTATTAAATAAGTAAATTTTATTATTTATTAAATACATTATTAATTATCTAAGTCTTCCCCTAATTACATAAATTTCTAAATTTATTTAATTACCCTTCTTCAGTCATTTCTTCCTAATTATTAAATAAATAAGTTTTATTTATTTATTTAATATGTCACTAACTGTCATAATTAAATGAATGAATGAATTAATTTAATTATTAGTCTTATTTTCTAAATTAAATAGTTAAATTTAATTATTTAATTGCCAAATTTGATATTCCTCTTGTTTTAAATAAATTAAATTATTTAAAATGTTATCTCATTCTTAACTGTCAGCTCATTTTGGTAAATAATCTGAAAATTGATTATTTATTATTTCAAAAAATTCACATTTGGAATTAATTTAATTCCAAATTGGTAACTTTCCTCCAGAAGTCAAGTGATCGGGCAGGTTCTTGATCTTTCCAAAACTAATCTTTAGTTTGGTCTTTGTCTTCTTCATTTTTGAAAATCTTTATTTTTGAATTAATTTCCTCATTTTATTCTCCACCACCGATTCAATCTTCTTAGATGGAATCTTGACCGCTTGATTATTGTTTTTTCCCTAACCCTAATTAGGGATTATCAGATTTAATATGGGCCTCTCATTTTAGGTCTTAGTTGGAAGTCAATCTCACCCATCCATTCAAAATGGCATTTTCTATAAAATGGCATTTTCCTCTCATTTCTCGATTACACACAAATGCATTACATACTTATGCACTTGCACGCTTAGAGTTTTTATAGCAATTGCAGCAATTATTGGCACATTTCATTAAGTATTGGCATTTTTAGGCATAAACATTCTTAGTCATTTAGGCATAGGCATTAGACTTTGATCAAATCCTTCAAAGCTTGGTGGAGGACTTCGTCAAGGATTGCTCGCACATTCAATTTGAGGGCAACACGTCAACCAGCAAGGTAGAAGGTACTATGGAGGTAATCATGGAAAATTTGATTAACATGTATAATTGTTTTATTGTTTAATTTCCTTTGTACTCGATAGGTCTTTAGGTTTATTTTATATACTTTATTGATTGATAATCTAATCCTAAATTTAACCCTCATTTACATTGGTGAACCAGACTCTATTTTTTCTTGTTATTTCCGTACGATTTTCGTGTGTTTTCTGTCATTTTTGCAGATACAGGTATAGAGTGACGCAACTATTTTGTTTAAATCATGACGCATTTGATGCGTCGTGATGCATTTGATGCGTCATGACGCATTCGCAGACCCCAACACCACAATCTCTTTGTCGTGCCGTAATCATGCTCGGGAAAGCCGCAGTTGAATTACCGAGCTGCATTTGACACATAAAGCGATGCAATCGCTCTGTCATGATGCATTCGACTGGAAAGGTTTTCTGTTAAGCTGCTTTTGGTTTTTTGTTATTTTCTATGTTCCTTTTATCTTGGTTATTTCTTACATTCGGCCTAGCATAGGTTTTCTATTACTAATCAGGATTTGCAACATTTGGTGGTTACATTTCATCGGTCAAAGGAAAACATTCAGACTACTCATGTGTGGTCTTGTAGGTTCGATCATAGAAGACTAAACATCAAAACAATGTGCCTGTCTTTTTCTTAGTATAAAACACATTTCCTTTTGGTGCAATTAAAATGAGCTTGTGCTTTTACTATGTTTGAATGTGTTTGCAAAATGGTAGGTGAGTATGCTCTCACCTTGTGAAAACTCGGTGATCAGAAAACTAGACCCACTTTTATTTATTTTTACCCTCACAATTTGGTATATCGGAGTATCCTCTCCCCTTGTGCATTCGCGTGATCTTGGGTGTAAGAGAAATGGTTACCAACTCTAGAAATTGGGCTTGCCTAGGGATTTCATCACCCCAACATGACTCAAATTGGCAATGGAGCTAAAGCCAAGCTACCCCCAACCGGTATATAAATGTGAATCTTAAGGGAAAACCTAAGATTATGAGTGCAGATGTGTCATACGGACAAAGTAGTACTCCCATAAACCCTATTAACTTAACCTCTTCAGGTTGGAGTGCCACCTAATCGGTGATTAATCTCTTGCCCCATGTATGGCCACTCAAATGGGGGTCCCGAACTAAACACCTTTGTGTAGTAAGCCAAAAACCTTCTATTTGCTAGCTCAGCACCGGTCAGTGTGAAGGCATCCACACTTTCATAGTTTGTAGTAGAGGTGATCAATCTGCCATGGGAGTTTCATGGGGGTTGGAAGCTTGGTTGGCTTAAGAAGAGAGTGCACTATAAGGGGGAGCCCGTGTAGCCAAGCTTTTGAATTCACATGCTACAAATATGCAGTTAGGGAAACCCACGTGGAATCTAGTGAATATTGTCTTGGCCTAACCTAGGATTGTACTTGTCTGATGTGTGCTTGCTTACATTCAAAACACTGTGCTTGTCAAGTGCTTTTTGGATTCATCACATTTATGGTGCTGAAAAAAACATTTAATATCAGACAGATCAAATTTTCCATCAAAAACAACAAGAAACTCATTTTTCATAAACTCTGTCACATTTGTTAAACCGCATTCGAGTTTCTGAGATGCAATCACTTTGTCAAACTGCATTCAAAATTTCAAACACTGCATATGCATGCATTGCGACACAACTAATTGTTACAGAGTCGCATCTGCTAAACCGAGTTACATTTGTTAGTTCCCAAGTCACATTCACTCAACCTGAGCCACATTAGCACAACCGTGATGCAGTTGAAACCTCAAATGATGCATTCACCTGTCACAAGTAAAATCTTCATACAAAGTCAAATCAGAAGTCTACACCTCATTAATCATTTGTCAAACATTGTTTCCAAGGAGATTCTGTCAGAAACCAATTTTGAAATTGCTCAAGGCTTTTGACCATTAGTTTGCATTATTGACCATAGGTTTCATCCTTCATTATTTTTTAGTTGCATACATTAGGCATTAGGTTGTCCCTAGGTTTATGTCTCGCATACTTTGGATTAGGCAAATCTCAACACAATTTGCAACATCATTGCTTTCAAAACTAGGTTCTCTTGAACTAAGTTATCAAATCCCTTTTTCATTCATTGTCCCCTTTTGTGAGATTTTCCAACTCAAAAGTCTAGTTAGGAAAACTCACTAGTCATTTTGACCTTGTCATCTTGTCCATTTTAACAAAGTCCTTTAGTAACCAAAATCAAAACAAAGATTGAGCTTAGAAGTGCTTAGGTACCCTTGTCTTAAATTGCATTATAAGTCTAGACATTGCATATTCTATTCCCAAAAATCCAAAAAACATTAGTCATCCTAGTTTCCATTTTGAACTTAGACCTTGCATAGTATCATCCTTGCATTTAGCTATCATTTTCAGTTGAGCAATCTCATTTTATGGTAGAAACTAGACTCCAAAAACAACAACAATAAATGGAAAACCTTTGACAAGATCCCACTTCAACTGTCAACAATCCCACATATGACCCAAACTAGACTTTTGATGATTCATTTGGCAATACAAACAATCAACCTCTCACAACAATATCTTCCTCATCAAACAGTCCATTTGAACCATTCTTGTGTAAAGATGAATACGGTCAGATAATTGAGGACAACCTAGAGGTAGCGGCACAAGATCCAGAGGCCTCTCAATTCATTGAACAAATGGTCCTTTATGAAAAAGACAGATACTTGGCTATACTATTAAGACAAGGAGCCAAATTACCTCAAGGATTCGACATTAACACAATAAGGTCAACATCCCCAGATCCTAAGGTCAACAATGCACATACCCTGTCAAATAGTGATCTAATTTCCAATACTATGAACAATACTTTCTTTGACACTACAACAATAGTGCATGATACCTCCAACATCCCAAACACCTCCAACTCAATAAATGCAACATCCAGTGGAGGATCACAATCTGCCACAATACCCACAACATCCACGATACTGTCACAATCGGTTGGAACCATCTATGGCTCCTCAACAACATGGGAAAGTTATTCAAACCCTCTCCATACCATGAGAGTAAATGCAATGGGGGCATCACCAAGTCACAACAATCCCCCCTTGACAGTGACATCTACTACCATGAGTAGACCTTCGACACATCCGCTCAGTGGTATTTCACAAAATCCTTTGGGAGGAGGCAAAAGATGTATCTTTATCCAAGGACAACAACAAAATGTTAACACGACAATGCAGTCACATGTCATTTCCTCCCAAGGACCAAATACAAACATTCACCTTGTGCAAACACAACAATTCACACAAGGTGGCCAAATAACACAACCCATGGCATCACTAATACACCACAATGTTCATGGTCACCATATCCCCCAGGTAACCACACACATGGCTGGGGGACACATCCCAACCTACTCATCCCACGTTCATACTCACCAACATACACCCAACCCTAACTTTCAGTACCAATAACACGCCAATCCGCACACATCATACATGTCACAACAATCCATACCACCACAATACACCAGTATTCATGCACAACAAATGGGAACCTATGGTGTACGAAGCAATACAATGTACGGGAACACAAATGACCCTGTTATGGATGCCTTCCAAACAAGATTGATGGGTTTAGAAAAAACTATCCAAAACATATACATTTCAGGCAAGAAATCAGAAATATCATATGATCTAAACGTATACCCATTCGACATGAGCTTATACATGCCTCCATTTCCTCTAGGATATGTGCCACCCAATTTCACAAAATGTAGAGGCAAGACAAACCCCATTGAACATGTTCAAAAATTTGCAACCAATTGTATGGACGTTGCCTATGAACAAACATTCTTGATGAGACTTTTTTCTAAAAGTCTGGTGGGTCGTTCCCTTGAATGGTTTTCCACTCAAAAGGATATCTAGACATGGGATGAGCTTAAACAAAAATTCATGAAAAATTATGCGTACAACATCGACATGGATACCTCTATCACTAGCTTGTGCAATCTCACGCAAGAGGATGCTGGTGAGACATTCATCCCATTCTTTCACAAATGGAGAAGCCTCGCTAGTTAGTGTCACATTGACATCCCCGAAAGGGAGAAGGTTGACATGTTCATGCAAACACTTTTGGGGCCCCTAAAATATGCATTGCAAGTACATTATTGCACAAACTTTACAGACTTAGTCGAAAAAGGGGTCTAGATTGAGAAAGCCCTTATCACAAAGGGAGAACTAAGGTATGGTCCCATAAATACAAATGCAAATCCTCTCGCTGACAAGAATAAATACTGGGTAAAAAATAAGCACGTTACAAATGACGGTGTTGTTGGCGCCAAGACTGCAAACATTGTGGGTCTTGTACTGGCCCTAAAAGAGGTTCAACAACAAAACAAACCAACAGGGGCATTGACACCCCCTACTAATGTGCCTTCAAACAATCACAACAGCCAAAATAATCAAGGAAAATATCATTAGACGAGACAATTTCCTAGGGGTCGCACATACACTTCTTTAGGTGAATCCATTGAAGAAGTCCTTACGAAATGCCTCCAGAATGGGGTCATCACGCTCCAAGAACCAAAACCGTATGAACCAGGACAATTCAAACCAGCATGGTGGAATGATAATGCATTTTGCAAGTACCATCCAGCAAAAGGACATACAACCTCTAACTGTCGACAATTGAAAAAAATAATACAAGATCTTATTGAAAGTCATATCATTAAAGTAGGTGGATCACAATTTGCCTCCAATTCAGATCATACTATCCATAAGAATCCACTGTAGGACCATGGTTCTCATAAGGCTTCCACTTTAGGTCCATAGATGAACAATAATCAAGCCAACTTTGCCCAAGCCAAATACGACTATTCTGGTGGACCAATTATAAATAATATCCGAACTAATGACGAATACATGAATACCATTATGGTCAAGAGAGCACCCCAATGTAATGCTACTACTTGCAATGGAAAGGTCACCATAGCTGGTCCGCCTACCGCTAGGCAACCCAAAATTACCATACCTAGCCCATCTGCTAAACAATCAAAACCTATCCCAACCACAAAGTAGTGGCAACCCAAAAGTCAGTTCAACCTTATCGACCAGCTAGACAAGATACCCACACAAATCTCTATACTTGAGATGCATCGTATCTCTCCCATGCACAAAGATATCCTAGATAAAACTCTGCAAGAGTGGTCAGTCCCCAAGGACATTGATGTCAATCAATTTGAAACCATGGTGGGATACCTCACTACGCCTCACCACGTCACCTTCTCGGATCAAGATTACTCATCACCTAAAACTAACCACAATGATGCATTGCACATAGAAACTTTTGTCCACAAGCACAAAGTTAGATAGGTTTTAGTAGATGGTAGAGCAGGACTGAACATAAACTAGTTAAGGCTCTAGGATTCTCTAATGCATATGTAGACCTGACAAAGAGTATAGTGATCAAAGCATATGATGACAAAGAACGCTCTTCACGTGGCGTTATCTCTCTCTTGTCAGAGTGGGACCAGTCATTGTGGACACAACCTGCTAGGTCCTAGATTTGGAACTACCATATAACATCTTGCTCGGTCGTCCATGGATTCATGCCTTAAAATACATTCCATCCACATATCACCAATGCCTAAAGTTTCCATTTGATGGCACAGAAATAACCATATATGAAGACCCTGACCCCTTCCAATATTGTACCAACCTAAGGGGTATTTCTGAAAACTGAGTGCCTATTAACCAAGAAGCACCTAGCTCCTTGTCATCCAAATACATTGACCCATCCACACTCACATCATTTTCCATATCTGCTCCATCAACGTCTTCCACCACACCACCACCTCCTAAGAACCCTAAGGCTGAATCCACTATCAAAATCTAGGACCTCAGATGCAGAGAGTTCAAACTACATACATCATACAACATAACAACAATACCCAAGTCTCCAAAGATATATGGTCGACCATGTTTTAGAATGGAACCCAAGGAAACTTTCAAGTTCCACCAAAAATAGTTTTCATCAAGTGGGAGACATGAGTAATGAGGACCTTGCTGACACCACAGGATGGATCTATAAGGATATTGTTGCACTACCCCCATTACCAGTTCAAAAATATGGTAAGGGTTATGACATAATGAAGGCTAAAGGCTATGATGGTACTAGTGGCCTAGGAAGAAATAAAACAGGCCGAAGGGAGCCCATAGAACCTTTCCAAATTCCAAAGTATCTTGGATTAGGGTTTGGATCGCCCGACAATGATGATCAATGTACCATTGGACTCTCGAGTGAGCGAGTATATGCTTTGAAAAGTGTCGAGACTACTAAGGAAACCCTCACCGAAACTGACTCCCAAGAGTGGGAATTTGGCTCAAAATGATCCTTAAGTGACTATTGTCTTGATGATTTGTTTGTCGAACTAGGGGAGCTGACCTCTGAACAAAGATTTTGGAAAACATTTAAAATTGAACAAGCACAAAAATAGTCAAAGTCCCATTACCACTCCCCATGACATACAAGACCCACCATCTGAACCACTTCAGTCCAATCCATCTAAAGTATTAGATGACACTGACAACCAGGACTCTAAGGCCTTCACCCCATATTTTGACGAATATGACACTAGTGAAGGGGAATATTGGATAGAGTCTGATGTAGAGTTGGATGATGATAATCTCATCTACAACATCACTGAATCAGTCTGCATGCTTTCTGCATCGTCACCTCAATTCACCAACATTGACGATGGCATTTCCTTAGTTTACCCTTAGCTAGTCAATTGGGACCAACAAGGCTCGCCAGTCCTGGACACATTTCAGAATGATGAGGAAATTGTAGAATTTATGGGATTACGTGAAGGAATACCCAGTGGGGACCACAAGTTAGGATTCACCATTGATTTAGACTACACGACATACTTCGGCGAGACTGCTCCGTCCTCCAGTCGCAAAAGTAAAAATAAAAATAAAATAAAAAATGAAACATCTCTAGGTGAAAACCGAAAGGCACCTTTTGACAATAAAATAGTAAAAACAAAGGATGTATCTATGGGTGAAAACCTCTCTGAGGTACCCAAAGATGGAGGACTGGACTTTCTTCCCGTGCAACAAGAGAAGTCAGCTATGCTTATCGAAGACACAATAGAAGACAACATAGCAACTGCAGAAGATCTCAAGATGGTCCTCTTTGCTGCATCATTGACTAAAGAGGAGAGATCAAAATTTCATAAATTCTTTGTAGAACATAAAATCAACTTCGCATGGTCCTATGCTGACATGTCAGGATTGGACCCAAAAATGGTTCTGCACCATCTGCCACTATTACCTAATGCCAAACCAGTCAAGCAGAAGTTACGCAAAATGCACCCTCAAGTTGCTCTATTGGTCAAGGCTGAGTTAAAGAAATTGCTAGACACTGGATTCATACGGTCTATTGACTACACCGAATGGATATCTAACCTGGTGCTAGTAACAAAGCCAAATGGGCTAATCCGTGTCTATACGGATTTTAGAGACCTAAATAAAGCAAGCCCAAAAGATGACTTTCCTTTGCCGAACATTGACATCATAGTTGACCTCACAACAGGATATGAGATGCTATCCCTCATGGATGGTTTTTTCAGCTATAATCAGATTCACATTGCCCCCGAAGACCAGCACAAGACAACATTTACTTTCCCATGGGGTACATACTATTGGAATGTCATGCCATTCGGTCTCAAAAATGCAGGTGCCACATATCAAAGGGCTATGACCATGATTTTCCATGACATGATGCATAAACTAATGGAAGATTATGTAGATGACCTATTGGCCAAATCAGTAACCAGGAAAGATCATTTGAAGGTGCTAGACACAATTTTCAAGAGACTTGAAGAGTACAAAGTCTGGCTAAATCCTAAGAAATGTGTCTTCGGTGTCACATCAAGTAAACTCTTGGGATACATAGTTTCTAGAAGAGGAATTAAGGTTGATCTAGCAAAAGTAAAAGCCATCATAGACATGCCTCCACACAGAGGAATTAGTGAACTCAAAATGCTGCAAGGAAGGGTACAATCTATTAGGCGCTTCATAGCCCAATTGGCAGACAAGTGTCACCCATTCCAATATCTGTTGTGTAAGGGTATCCCCTTTGTGTGGATAGATAAATGTCAAGAATCCTTTCAAAAAATAAAATATTACCTACTGTCAATGCTAGTCCTCATGCCTCCCATTCATGGAAAGCCATTGATCCTGTACATCTCGACAACTAGTTCAGCATTGGGGGCATTACTAGCATAGAATGACCAAGAAGAAAAAGAAAGAGCTATATATTACATCAGTCAGACATTGGTTGGGTATGAACTAAACTACACACCAATAGAATGAGCTTGTCTAGCCGTGGTATTTGTAGCAAAAAAGCTAAGACATTATATGCTAAGCCATCAGACACAATTAGTAGCAAAGATCGACCCACTGAAATATTTCCTAAGTCAGGCAGCATTAACAGGATGGCTAGCAAAATGGGTTATGATTCTGAGTGAATATGAAATTTAGTATGTGGAGAGAAAGGCAATAAAAGGACAAGTCATAGTGGGCCAATTGGCAGATGCACCTTTGCAAAGTGACCACCCATTAGTGGCAGATTCTCTAGATGAGTCGATATTCCATACGGAACCTAAGGCACCTTGGTGACTCTACTTTGATGGATCACACATAAATCATGGCTCAGGGGCAGGAATCTTGTTCATCACCCCTCAAGGAGACTCCATTCCTAAGTCTTTCTGCATTGCCTTCCCATGCACAAACAATGTGGTAGAATACGAGGCACTAGTTACAGGACTAAGAGTGGCAATAAAATGGAAAATCAAAGTACTACATGTCTATGGGGATTCTCAGCTCGTCATCAACTAGGTTAATGATGACTATGATACAAAAGATGAGAAGCTGATGCCCCACAAATGGATGGTTGATAGTTTCCAAACGTAGGACTTTCATATGGTAACCTTTGAACAAGTTCCGAGAACATAGAACAAAGCGGCGGATGCCATGGCTACAATAGGCTCCCTCCTTAACATACCAAGCAATCTGCCTCAGCTGGAATTCCTAATAGAACAATTGTTGGTCCCTGCCTATGACATTCCAAAGTCAGAAATGGTCTGTGAACTTGTTAGTTCTGACTCTCCTTGGTACCAAGATATCTATGACTACCTTAAGTCTCAAACCCTTCCATCGAACTTGACCAATAACTAGAGGAAGTCCTTCATCTGAAAATTCGCAAGGTCTGCCATCGTCAGTGACACCCTTTACCATCGTAGCTTTGATGACACCCTCCTTAGATGTCTCGACACCGATGAAGCATGTACAACCTTACGCGAAGTACATGACGATATATGTGGGTCTCATTCGAGCGGTCCTACTCTAGCCAAGAAAGTAACGAGACTTGGGTGCTATTGGCCGACCATTGGAAATGATGCAATAGAATATGTCAGGGCTTGTCACAAATGCCATATTCATAGTGATTTGATCCATTGTCCAGCATAGGAACTTCGGTTGATCACCTCTCCTTGGCCCTTTGCTCCATGGGGACTCGACCTCATGGGTAAGATTCATCTGACCTCGTCTAATGGCCACAAATTCATTATCACCACCACTGAGTATTTTATGAAGTGGATTGAATCCATCCCATTGACATATATTACCGGAAAACAAATATCCAAGTTCATCCTTAACTACATCATTTTCCGGTATGGCCTTCCTCAATCCATCATCACTAACAATGGACGTCCATTCAAAAACCAAGACATTCATGAGTTATGTAAGCGATTTCATATCCAACACCATTTTTCATCTTCGTACTACCCACAAGGAAATGGTCAAGTAGAGGTGTCAAATAAAACCATTGTCAAAATCCTCAAAAAGACTGTCAATGATGCTGGCTGTGACTAGCACATACAACTCAACCCTGCTTTGTGGGCTTATCGAACTAGCATTCGTACGCCTACAGGAGCCACTCCATTTGCCCTAGTCTTTGTTGCTGAGGACATCTTGCCCATTGAGGTTGAAATTCCTTCGTTATGAGTCTCTCTGAAGGGTTTAATTGATGAAGAGGAGTATAGACAATCACGCTTGCATGAGCTAGAAATGCTAGAAGAAAGAAGGAAAAATTCACTAAACCATCTTCAAGCATATCAAAACTGTCTTTGTCGCAGTTACAATAAGAAGGTTATGGTCAAGAAATTTGACATTGGCGACCTAGTTCTCATGCAGAACCCCAAGAACCAAGTTGACAGAGAAAAGCCAAGAAAGTTTGAACCAAACTAGTTGGGTCCCTACATTATCATATCTTCTTTTGGTTCTGGAGCATATCAGCTGGCAACTACAGATGGAGAACAACTGATGGATCCTATCAATAGTTTACATCTCTGAAGGTTCTATGCATAGCATTAGGGGATCAAGCTAAAAACCATAAAACACAAAAAAAATGAAAAATGATTAAAAAAAATCATTGCCTTGATGAAAACCTGGCAAACAGGCATCTTGGCAACAACAACAAAAAAAATAAGAAAAATGGAAAAATAGTAAAGAGAAAAATAATTCGTCCAATAGTGAAAACCTAGCAAACAAGCGCTTTGGATAAGTACCATGGTGAAAACCTGATAAATGGGTGCCATGCGTAATCAATCATTTCTTTGCCATCTACTATCACTTTGTCTACCTTGGCCTAGGATGTAAGACATCTCACACCATTATCACGCCAATCGACATGACATTATACCCTTCCTTTCATGGTTGATAAATGATTGACATCAAGTCCTGATGATTGTCCATCTAATAAACCAACAACATCCCATCCATGTTCCTTAAAGTTGGCTAAGTCTTGGACCTGACTGGGGGAAAAATTTGTATCATATAACTGCAGTGGATGTCACATATGGCTTTGAAAATTGGAAAAAAGTCCTGAAAAAAGACCTAAACATTGAGAAAATGTCTTGAAAAAATAGACAAAAACATCACAAAAAGTCCTATAAAAGACCAAAAACATCATAAAATGTCCTAAAAAAAGACAAAAACATCATAAAATGTCCTAAAGAAAGACCAAAAACATCATAAAATGTCCTGAAAAAAGACCTAAAAAAATTGAAAAACGTCCTAAAGAAAACTACAACAAAATGTCAAACACAGGATCATCTCTAGTCAAAATCTGTCCTGCCAATCAGTCAAGTCTTTTTTGTTTTTCTAAACTACGTTGTCTCTGCACATTTGCTACATAGGCAAGACTCATACTTGAGTCCTCAAGACATTAGGTCGGTCCTTTTAGGTTTGTCAAAATAAAATCATGGTGCAATCTTTGGTCACCAATACAAAGTCATTGGTCATGTCGAACTACAAGGTCTCTGAGTGTATGACGTAGGCAAGGCCATCTATCGATGAGCCCCTAAGGCCATACTAGGTTAGTCCATTAGGTTTCATGGCATCACACTGGTACACACATCAAAAAGTCTTCAGGACAAAGCAAATCTTTCCCAAATGAATAAAACTCACAAAGCAAATTATGAAAAACATTTATCGCAGCATGACAATCTCATCGACACATATCATCATGACAATAGAGACATATGGTTAGCATGAGTCAAACTCAGCCAAAACAAGTCAAATCATCATACTTTGTCAAATAGTCAACTCTTGGTTAACCTTCATATGTGTCCTTCTAAAAGGTAACCTCTGTCATTCATGCCTTAGGATGTGTCCTTCCTAGGCATCGTCACCGTCATTCAACATTTTGAGGGATCCTCCTGACATCTAAGGATCACTCCTCTTGACATCAGTATTCTTCAGATGTGTCCTTCCTAGGCATCATCATCATTTTCGAGGGACCCCTTTTGAATTTTAGGGATCAAATCCTCTTGACGTCAACATTATTCAGGATGTGTCCTTCATGAATTCGGCAATTTTTGACATTTGTCATCTGAACATCATCAAGACTTTAAACATTTCGGCATCTTGACATTAGAACAATGGATATCCAGACACACTTGGCAAACATTTGACACTTTTCTTTTGGATTTTCTCATGTTATTAGTTTTTCAGTGAGATCCCACTAAACAGGATTTAGAGAAACAATGATGTATCATGACAATTGACATGCATGACTACTAGTTTCTCAGCAAAGTCCTAATTCTGGGATTTAGGAAAACATCGACGTATCATGATAAGGGCTCTATTTTTATATATTGGCAATCATGTTGCTAGTTTCTCAAGGATGTCCTAGAAATAGGATTTAGAGAAGCAACGACATTTCATGAATTGTTTTTGTCTTTTTCTACTTGTGGTTGATTATGACAAAGAGACTGGGGCAATTGTGCTTTTAGTCTGCATCATGATCATCCTTGTCTGTGACTGCTTGTCTTATGTAATGGTACAACCTTGCACACCTTGATCTATGTCATATCATGGTGTTTGTTGGCCATTACAATAGTTTGCCCAATGATGATTAAGAGCAATAAATATTAAAGTCTTATGGTAAAGTTTTGAAGGATTTGGTCTAGGAACTAACATGCATCTCCTTCGGTCTAGTCATCTTCTATCACTAGTCTGGTCATCTTCTCTCGTTCATCTCATGATGATATCTTGTGACATACAAAAAAAATGAGTGCATACATGATCATATAAACATTGCATTAGGTCCATACATACATCATCCACAACATTTACATAATCACAAATAGTGCATTAACATAATCATCAACATTGCACCCATTTAATAAATACATTATGCATATCATTATCATCATCATCTCATATAAGTAAGCATTGCATCATCATGGCATCATAATCATAAGTACGCATAAATTAAGCATCATACATAAGACATCACATCATATACATAAATCAAATAACATCACATAACATACATGTAGGCCACATCAAAACTGCATCATCATATAATATCATCTCAAAAATATACAATGTCACAGGATAGAGTCAGCAGATATCCCAAAAATGGAGCTCATAGGCTCAATAATATACATAATGTGTCATAATAACAAGCATGCCGCTAGGGTAGAATCTCATTGTCCCCTCGTGGTGAAGAGTGTGGAGGTGGAAGCTCTGTAACCAGCGCTGAAATGATAGGTGGACCTGTAGCAACAGCTGTCTATGCAACCAGTAGAACTAACATTGATGGCATCATCTCCATGGTAATCGACATCGGTCGTCTCACTTTAACCTGACTCGATGAGGTTGACGGATCTACCACTGGTGGCTACTGCTGTACTGATCTCTGTCCTGAGTTGTTTGACCCTTGACTGTGGCTCGAGTGAGGACTCAAGGCATGCCTACATGAATGATGGGACATGTACCCTGATGTGTGCCTTGACGAGGTAGACCCTCCTGCATTGGTGTGACTCTTGCTGCCACTAGCACTCCCTGATCAACGACCACTGCCTATCCTCGTCTGTGACCACGACAATGTAAGATCCCGCCACTTGGGAGGCACCTCCTGCTCATATAATGTCCTATACTATCCCAGCCTCATGCTCACCCTAGCTAGCTCATGAGAAATATCCCCTATAGGCCCTATGCATAAGTCAACAAACTCAACACACCACTGAGTTGAGTCCTACTGGCGGATCACTGCCTAATCCTACTCTACCCAAGCCACCTCTAACTCTGACTGCAATGCTCTGACCTGGGCCATGCTCTCATCTAGCCTCCTCTGTAAATTGGCCATCCTCTAATCTGTCGTGGCATCCGAGGGAAATCTCGAGGACGGTATCTCCTCCTCTCCCTCCACCATCCTGAATCTGAGAAGTCTCTCGGCCTCATCCATGGAATCATCATCCTCATCATTATCATCCTCGGCCGCATCCTCTTTGCTGACTCCCTCATCATGGGGTGCATCCCCCTCCTGTCCAACCTCTGCCACCTCCACCTCCTCCTCCTGCATCAGCTGCTCCTCCTCCGCCACACTCTCCTCTTGTCTAGCCTTTGCCACCTCTGCATCCCATCTCTCCCCCTCCTCATGTCTCTCCTCACCCTCTCCCTCCTATCTTGGTTGCTCTACCTCCTCCCTCTCTCCCTCCTCTACCACCTCTAGAATAGCATCTAATGCTACTCTTGCCACATGTGGGCGTACCCTCCTTCCCTGTCTCTCAATGTCTCTCCTCCGCCTTCGGCCATCTCCTCCATCATCCCCATCATCTCCATCATCTCCCCCTCGGCCTCCATCCCTGCCTCTATCCCAACCTCCATCTCTCCCCCTGCCTCTATCCCTGCCTTCGTCTCTCCCCCGTCCTCTGTCCCTATCACCGTCGCTACCTCCTTGCCTGGCTCTCAACACACGAGGTATCACTGATCGTCTGTCCATAGGTGCTAGCCCATCGGGATCTGTCAATGGCACTGGTCTATGTGCCTACCACCATAGGTCATAGTCTGATGTGGTCCCAGGATTAGCTATCCCACCCCTCCATCCCCATGGTTGGGCTCCTAGCCCATCAATCTGCTGCTCTGTGAAGGCCACTGGAATGGTTGGTCCCCAAGCATACTCTCTAGATGATTAAGCATACTTGACTTTCCCTGTAGGTACACCTTGTTGCTCTATGAATTTCCTAAGGACATGCTATGGAAAATACATCTCGATAATCAATGAGGTTTGCACGGTCCTCCCAATCAAATATTTTTACTGTCTATAAAGGATTAGATGATCCACCTCATCATCCCACTACTCACAGTCTCTGTACGGCCTCCAGGTAAAAGACACCATCATGTCAATCTGATGCTGCCACCAACCTGTCTCACCCATCTGGGTCTACTATAAAGCACCAGCCTAATAATAAGCATAGGGAATCCCTTCAGCCAAATGTGGTCTATCAATCGGTGGATGAAATATGGCTATGTGCTCCCAAGCCCAAATCATTATCAGAGTAGTCCCGCAAAAGATACTCTCTGCCCTTCGATACACAACCTCATGCAACTGATGGTAGAGTGTCCCCAGTAAATAAGGACCCCAAGCATACACTATCTTTTCATGTCTCATCCCAACCAAAACCTCCCTAGCCAATAGGGAATCGATGTCCCCGATGATCAGGGATCACAAGACCGTTGATCAAGGTCGCCAGGAAAGCATCAAAATGAGCATAGTGCTCTTCCATGAACTCCCATCTGATCTCATATCCCTGGATGCCAAGTCTTGCAACCTGATCTTGGTAGTAGGTCCTGAAAGTCAGCTCACCATGACGAGGGTTGTAAACGATCCACTCTCCTTGGATCAACACTCGTAGGATGCAGTACACATCCTCCAATGTGATGGTCGCCTCACCTATTGGCAGGTGGAAAGAGCATGTCTCTAAATGCCAATGCTCACACAATGCAATCAACAGTCCCTTATTCACCCAAACAACGGGCATATAAGTGACATAAAATAGACCTAGCCGCATCAGTCATCATCGCTCCATCAGACTCAGCTGGTCGGCAAACCAGAATGTAGTCGGTCTACTCTGTCGCGTGTAAATCAGGGCAAGCTGCCTCTGTAAAAAGCCAAATGTGTTAGTATTTTCTAACCAACTGTCAGCATCATCAAAAGCATTTAGGGTTTCACAAGTATCAAAATCGGTCCCAGTCAAAGTCAACGTCAAATGCGTCGCGTTCCTGCAATTACATCACAAAGCATCAAATGCGTCGCTTAAAGATTCAAATGCATCATAACATGACAATTGCATCATTTTCTTGCCCAAATGTGTGGCATCAGAGCATTTGCATCACGAAATTTTCCAATTGCATCATAAAAACTTGAATGCATCGCAAGATGACAATTGTGGCATTCCAACCCACAAATGCTTCGCAGTTTTTGTCAAATGCATCGCAATCCCTCAACCATCCCTTATTTACCATGGCACTTGCGTCGTGATGCATCAAATGCATTGAACGTGAAGGTGAATGCGGCTTACGCAAATGCATATGCGTCATGGCGCATTTGTTGTTTGTCCTAGAAACCTAATTATGGCACGCAAAACAAAAAATTGCAGAGGATAGGGGTACATACTATTGGCTTTGAGCCCTCTAGCCACTTGAATGTTCACACGATCTCCCCATGATGCTCTGTGACTGGAATCACCATCCTCGTTGTGCTCCTTTTCACTCTGAGCACTCAAAATTTGTAAATTAAATAGTGGAAATGAATTGACTTTTACCCCTTTGTCAACCTATTTATAAAGTAAAAATGACATTTGTCAATTGGGTTATAATTGGAGGCTCATTTGACCAACTTTGACCACCCCATTGGCTGTCTTAAACATGTCAAAATCCAAAATTGTCTGCGCTATTATTTTTCTGGTCAACGAATTGACTTATCGGGACCCTTTCCAAATTTTTCTACCGCCAACCCAAAATTTGAAAAGTTTCCCAAGGGGGCATCGATACTCCATACCTTCGTTGGGGCATGACTTTGGTTTATTTTCTTTGTCACAATGCAACACACGACATTATGACAAAGAGCGGAAAAATGTAGACACCTAAAAATGACCTAGGCCTGCAAGCTTCATTTTTACCACTTTCGTCCTAGCATAATTATGACATTTAATTATGTCTTTGGTTCACGTTCAACTATTGATTAAATAATCATAATTATTTGATTAATTCATGTTCTTTTATTCGTCATGATTATTAAATAAGTAAATTTTATTATTTATTAAATACGTCATTAATTTTCTAAGTCTTCCCCTAATTAAATAAATTTCTAAATTTATTTAATTACCCTTCTTCAGTCATTTCTTCTTGATTATTAAATAAATAAGTTTTATTTATTTATTTAATATGTCACTAATTGTCATAATTAAATGAATTAATTAATTAATTTAAAATTATTAGTCTTATTTGCTAAATTAAAGAATCAAATTTAATTATTTAATTGCCAAATTTGATATTCCTTTCGTTTTAAATAAATTAAATTATTTAAAATGTCATCTCATTCTTAACTGTCAGCTCATTTTGGTAAATAATCTGAAAATTGATTATTTATTATTTCAAAAAATTCACATTTGGAATTAATTTAATTCCAAATTGGTAACTTTCCTCCAGAAGTCAAGTGATCGGGCAGGTTCTTGATCTTTCCAAAACTGATCTTTAGTCCGGTCTTTATCTTCTTCATTTTTGAAAATCTTTATTTTCAAATTAATTTCCTCATTTATTCTACACTGCCAATTCGATCTTCTTAGATGGCATCTTGACCACTCGATTAATGATTTTTCCCTAACCCTAATTAGGGATTATCAGATTTAATCTAGGCCTCTCATTTTAGGCCTTAGTCGGAAGACAATCTCACCCGTCCATTCAAAATGGCATTTTCTATAAAATGCCATTTTCCTCTCATTTTTAGGCATAGACATTCTTAGTCATTTAGGCATAGGCATTACACATTGATCAAATCCTTCAAAGCTTGGTGTAGGACTTTGTCAAGGATTGCTCGCACATTCAATCTGAGGGCAACACATCAACTAGCAAGGTAGAAGATACTATGGAGGTAATCATGGAAAATTTGATTAACAGGTATAATTGTTTTATTGTTTAATTTCCTTTGTACTTGATAGGTCTTTGCGTTTATTTTATATACTTTATTGATTGATAATGTAATCCTAAATTTAACCCTCAATTATAGTTGTCATTATACAATCCAAATAATTCATCAAATGCCTCCATCTATTGTATCAACTCTTCCCTAGTCACTTCTCTTGGATGAGTTGTAGGTGATGCTCCTAAAGTGAGATATGCAATAGGAACATTGTCTGGATTGTACACAACTAATTATGTTGAAGTTGGGGAGGAGAATGAATAGGAGATGGTGACTAAACTAGAGAATTTGGTGGGGTTGAAATTTTCACTTGAGTTATTGATGTCCCTGACATCATTGATGGTCTAGATTGTAATACCTGCAATTTCTCTTTCAATTTAATTTATTATCAAGTTGCACCTCTGAAATTGTTTTCTTATCTTTATTGTACTCCACCACCAAATCATTATATTCTCTATTCTTGACCTCAAATTTCTCCTACAAGGACTCTACAATATCCTTGGTAAATAGAGCCATATTCATAGACAATGAGGCTTCCTCCATAGTTGATGTATATGACACTCTTTTTATGATTAGTCCTCCCTTAAGATCAGTTGCATGATCTGCTACTTCTAGCTTCTTTGTATTAGGGGCTAGTGCCCAAATTTATGAAGTGTCCCATTGAGGGTTGAATGTTGGTCCTTGTAATGCAATTGTTGTCTCTTCTTCTATGGTAAAAAATAGAGTGGCATGCCTCCTCATAGTATCAAAAGCAATGGTTGAAGCCAAGTCCCATTCTGGTAAGAAGAAAACTCCACCTTTTCTCACTAACTCCCTTCCCTCGACTGGTATGATGTTCTTGTACTTAGCTTTCATCTCTATGAGGAACTTTCATTCTATCACTACACATGAGAGATCTAGGTTTTCAATCATTTTTATCTTTATTCTCTCATCATATTAATCTCTCTTGGCCCTCCAAACAAATTTTTTAAAAGCCTTGGCCTTCATGAAAGAGTCATCATCCATAAAATCATTGCAATACTTTTCCCTAACACCATCCACACTATTGATTCCACTCAAATCAACCTTTCTCAATATGAGGCTCATTGTTTGTGGAATCATCCCTCTTAGGGGTGAGGGTATACCATACCTCATTTCATCCTCAACTACAATGATTTCTTCATCAAAATCAATAGCATAATCAACAAGCCTAGTTGATTCAACCTTTCTTCTCTTTGGTGAAGGTTTCCTTAGTGGTGGAGATTCTCTAAGTGGAGAATAAAGCTCAATAACTTGAGGAGCAAATAACCTTAGAGGTGATAGTAGTGGAAATTTCGGTGTAGGTGAAGATTCCCTTGACCCCTCTGATTGAGTAGTGGTGAAAAGTTTTTGTTGCTTCTTTTCTATGCTCTTCTTCCTTGCAAACACATGTACTTTCCTAGGGGGATAATATGTTGGTCTTTCCTCCACCATGGGGGCTTTCCCCTTATCTTGTTCATCATTTACCTTAGCCTTACCTTTATCCTTCTCAATTCTTTCCTTTTTCAACTACCCTACCACTTTATCAAACTTTTGTAGCATTGTTTCCACCCTCAACATTTCATATTTTATACCCAAGAGAGCCTTATATTTTGGATCCTTTTCTTGCATTTCCCTCTCCAACTTATCAAAGGATAGCCACTTCATCTTCCTCTCCTCTTGCACTTTGTAATAAAAAATGTTCCTGATTACATCCTCAAGGAAGTAGAAATTACAGTAGAATTTACCCCCCCTTGATTCTACCCTTTAAAGAAACCATATCACCCTCTAGATCATGGTTCCTTTCTCTATAAAATTCCATCCCTAAAGGATTGATTTTTGGCATAATATTCTTCCATCCATCCTTGACCATGAAAAATTATGCAAAAATTGTATATATAGGAAAGCAAGTTACTTTCCTAATCCCAACCAAGTGATTTTCCTCTACATCTCCCAACTACCACATAACTTCTAGAAAACTAATCTTTAATGGCACATCTCTTGGAACTACATGAGGTTTCTTAATTGTTCCATATACCCTGAGGATGGTGTAGTCAAGATATGGGATAATGTCTTCCCAATTATGCTATATTCCTAGTTCAAGCCTCCTCTCCCTAGGTCTTAAGAAATCATGTAACTCCAGTGGAATCATAGGAGGATTCATCAACAATTCTCTCTTCAACTTGGAGGAAAATAAATTTGAGAATAACACAAAACTGAATTCCTATTCATCCCTACCCAAGATAGAAGTACATATTTGGATAGGCATATCCTCACCCCTCTCATTATGCCTATCCAATTTCATGTCTTCACCAAAGTAGCTAGCTCCCATGTACAAAAAACTATGCATAAATAGGGAATACCACCAAAACCTTACTCTTGTTGCACCATTTTTAAGAGATACAAGGCCCTTATGCATCTCCTCTAATAAATATCCTACAAAATCATAAGATGTCCTAATCATTTTATATTGGATATTTTATGCCATATGCATAAAAGTTGGTGGAATCATTTTGTTGGATCAAACCCCTGAATCTGGTATAGAGTGTAGAAGGTCATCTGAAAATAGTGTTCAAACAATTTTATTCCGTAGGGTTCCTTGTCATATGGGTTGAGTGTGATTCTACTTCCTTCTTTCCCTCTTTCCATTTTTAATATTGAAACTTTGAAGGTTAACCTCCCCTTCTCATATTCTTATTTCAACTTCTTTTCATCAATTGGCACCATCTCAGAATGGAAAGGGACCAGTTTGAAAACTTCAATGTGTAACTAAGGGAAATATTCAGGTTAGTAGATTAGTGCTTAAATAAACAAAACCCAAAGTAAACAATTAAGTACAAATGCGATAATAACATGAAAACAAAGAAAGTTATTACCAAGTGTCTTCAACCTCCATGATTGACTTCTATTGCACCTTCTCTATTTGCTGCAATATGTAGTTTGTCCCCAGATTTTGCGTGAGCAACCTATGACTATGCTAATTCCCTAAGAAAATGTTGAAGGATTCTATCACAAATGCTACACTATGCAACCATGCAACTAGTAAGCAAGCCTAAAGTATGCAAATGTCAAGATGTCAATATTTCCTAAGATGTGAAGTATGCCTAAGATAAGATTGCATGAGATGTAGATTGTAAGAGAGATGTCAAAATGAGACCAAAATTTCCATTTTATAGAAAAGTAAATTTTGGATGAATGGTTAGGATTGAAGATTGAAAAATTCCCTAGAATCAATGGACAAGATTCAATGTGACAACCCACAATTAGGGTTAGGGAAACATTAGGGTAAATTTGAAATGAATGGAAAATATTTTCCTTCTAGAAGATCAAATCAAGGGACAAGATGGCATGCGACAAGAAGATAAGAATGGCACCGAAAAAGAGAGAGCTGGAAAATCAAATAATATTATAAATTATTTGATTTATTAGAAGAAAGTTGTCAATTTGAATTAAAAATTAATTTAATTCAAAAGGTGGGACCATGACTTTGTTTTAAAATTAGGAGAATGTCGAGGTGGACAATAATTAAATAAATTAAATAATTTATTTAATTATGAGAGGACATTAAAAATTAATGACATAATTAAATAAATAAATAAAATTTATTTATTCAAATAATCAGGAGGATTGATTGAGTGAAGATAATTAAATAAATTTAAGAATTTATTTAATTATAGAAAGACATTAGAGAATTAGTGAAACATTTAAATAAATAAATAAAATTTATTTATTTAAATAATCAAGAGGAATAAAAGACATGAATTAATTAAATAATTAAAAATTATTTAATTAATAGTCAAAAGTGGACTATAGGACATAATTAAATATTTTAATTATGCTAGGAAGAATGTGGAGAAAATAAAACTTGCAGGCCTAGGTCATTTTTATGCGTCTACACAATGAGTCCCACCCTAGTAACATCCACCATCTTTATTCCAGAGTGTGTCCTCACAACCCTAGTATTTAGGTCATAATTAGCTACAATGGATTTCAAGAGGTCCACATCTAGATACACATTGGGGACAACCAATTTACCCATATCTAACTTCCACCCATTACATAAGGGAATGCTCAAAAACCTCTTCCCAAACTAATATTTAAAGAGGGTCCATCCAATGACTGGTAGAATAGCATCCCTGATGGCATGTTGTCTGTTGAAAATACCGTCCCTTGATCTAGGGCCTTGAAACATTACTCTGGCCATCATATTTATTATTGGTGGAGGGTTTCAATTGGTCCATTATATATTGAAAAGGGGTCGTGTCTTGGAATCAGAACCAGAAGCTTGGGCGTTTGGGGGTGCCATTTCAATAAAGGAAGATGCGGGCTAGGGTTCCTCTAAGTGCAACTAGGGTTTGGACTCAATGCAAAAATGTAAAGAAAACTCAAAGAAACTAGAGTATAATTCTACAAATTACAAAGCTTAAAAGAAGCCTAATCTACAATTTGATATAGAAGACTAGCAATTACATGCAAATTCTATGGAAATTTAGCATAGAAAGGAGCATTTTTTATTGATTGGTCTTCGATGCTTGAAAAACCCTAATTCTAGTTGTGAAGAGCTTGAGAAACGCTACTGCAAATCTCTATATGCTTTAAAGCACTTTGTAAATCAAAATGATGTTTTCATTCTTGCTTTTATGGTGAGAAAATCCTTTAATTTGGCAATTGAACATCACTTCTGCCATTATTGTTCACTCATGCAAACCAGAATGACTTCATCAACTTTGTTTGTAATTTTAAATTACAGTTATCAATCTTCTAGTGTGTTAGATCAATGGATTGCTCGGATGGAGTCTAAAAAGTTTAAAATTTTGACTTATGTTGACCTCAACATCTGACCAATCAAAATTAGCCATGTGGAAACCTTGTTGTCGCCATGGTCTCCACCACACTTTACAAGTCATAAGAATGTCCACATGTCACCATCCCGCTATCCCACTGAGATTTGTAGGGCAATGATCAATGGTCATGGGCTAGTGGGAAACAACCCAAATTAATCCAGCATAGTCTAACTTGCACACCACTTAATCCCAAGCTTACAACCATGTGTATAGCACCTTTATTAGATGGACAGTTGAGATTAAAACATCTCGTCTCCCTTTTTACCATGTACATCTAAAGTCCTTTTAGTATCCCATTGTTTAATGCTTCTAAAGTCCCATTTAAATATTTCATGAAATATTTCCATTTCTTAATAGTTCTCTAAATGCTCCATATGAAGCCACTTAGAGGTTGCTCGCTATCACTCATAGTATCAGCATCTCCAAAAGATTCTCTGTGGATTGGCAAGGAACAACCAATATTCAATCACTAGGATCAATCATATCCCTAAGATCTTGGGCCTACCATCATTACTGCCTTAGACACTACTGAGGCCCACCAAAGAGACGAGACATGTGGCACACACTTGCTATCCCTAGTAATATTTTTTGAAAACATCATGAAAATCCAAGATAGTGGGAAACGATCTAGATTTAATTTGTGGGTCCAAGATACTTCTTTAATCATTTTTTATTTCACGTGCTCTAATTTATAACTTAAGAAGGGGACTCCCTAGGTCGATGCAAAATATAAGACTTAATAATTCGGATGCTAAGGCACTTGAACATAGTATAAATGCACAAATATTTTGACCTACAAACTATTAGACTTAGGAAAACATTAAAAAAGGTGCGCGAACAAATATTTCACTAGGAAGGTGGGGCCAATGACATTAATGAATTAAGTTGTATCTTAAGTGACTCAAAAAATTGAATTCATGTCAATGAAGAATTAGAACCATATTAGGGATTTTGTATAGTTAAGGGTTTGAAGAGGGTTTTCACCCTAAAACTCAACCTAGGTAACAACTGGAAAACAAAACCCTAACACTTTGAAGACCCATGGATGACTTTTTTTTTTTTAAATGTACCCTAGAACCAGTAAAAATTTTCAAAGTTCCATTATAATGATGTTGGTGGCTACCTCTCAGAGGGAGTAGGTAGTAGTATTGTTGGTTGTTGTAGTCAAGGTAGTAAGTGTTGTCATTGTGTAGTATGAAAATGCCTTCCTTTGTTATATGTGTCAAAGGATATGTGCAGTAGTTTCTAGTTGGTGAAGTATGTTGTGTAACCATAAGGGGGACTGTGTAGAGAAGTGGAATGTGTAGGTGTGAAGAAAATAGAGTGTAGTAGAATAAAATGAAGTTGCAGAGAAGATACATGTGTGATTGATGTCAAAGGGGATGTCACCCTTTGTCATTTATGTCAAAGGCGATGTTTCCCTTTTTCATTGATGTCAAAGGGTGAGAGATTTAATTGAAAAACCCTATAAAGTAAGGGGGAGTTAGAGAATGTGTCGGATGGAGCAGTGTGTATTGTTGTGTAGTATGTGTTGGTAATTAGAGCTATTACTTTTGTTGTTGGTGGTTTTTCATATCATGTGTTTCATCAATGACAAAGGAGGAGATTGTTGGAAGTCTATGTAGTTTGTGTTGTCATTGATGTTGAAGGGTAGATATGTTTAAGGTTTAGTATTGATATCAACCTAAACTACTAGGTTTATTTTTAGATTATTTTATTTGTTGCACTATATGTTGTCATTATGTAGTATTCATTGGTGTCAACCTCTAGTTTTTTCCTTGGCATAAGCATGTTTGTGGTTGAGTTATTGCATTACAGTTGGTTTGGTTGAAATGAGGAAGATGTTACAAATGATAAAATGGTGTTTGTGGTGCATTGGTTTCTAACTGCTTTTGAGAAAATTTGAATAAAAGAGGAAATGGTGTGCTAAAGTGGGTTTGGCATAGCAGAGTAGTGTTTAGGCTTTTTCTCTACATTTCTTTTGTATTGAAGATCTTCTTCTGTAGTTTAGATATATTGTTCAAATGTGTTTAGAGGTGTTATATCCAAAATTTATTGTCCTAGATTGTTTTGCAAAGAAATTTGTGTCCATTAGTGTGTGAACTGTGAAAGAAGTGTTGTCTAGGAGAAATGGTTTTGGTCTAAATTTCTCCACATGTTTTCTCTTGTGGATCTGATGGTGTCCTTACATTTCTCATATATATCTTCTATCTTTTTTGTTTGAATTTTGGTGCTCCACAAGGTTGAATTCATGTGTTATAATATGTGGAAGGTTAATTGAGTGTACAATATGAATGTGTTCTTCAAGTGGAAGTTATTGTGAAGGGATTTGTTGGATTTTAGGGTGTTGAAGGAATATTCTATATTTTTTTTGAGTTTTGTGTGTGGTTTGCAATTTTTCCTTGGATAAAAGGAAGCATACATTATGTAAATGTTCAATGGTTTTTACATAGGTTTGGATGACCTTGGGTGTTTACACTAATTGTGATTTTGCTTCGGTGCTTGTGGAAGCATGGTCTGGTGTGTATGAGTTCATTTAGGTCCAAGTTAAGGTGTGATGTGGTCTTCATTCATTCTTCTCCACTATGAGAATGTTTTGGTAGTGACCTAATTTGAATTTGTATGTTTGAGGTGCATAGCCCACCTTGTGAATTCTTTTAAAGGTTGTAACATTTGGGTATATATGTGTGTTGAGTTGATGGAATATGTAGGTATGATGTGTGTGTGATACAAATTATGATGTAAAGTGTAAAATTATGAAGTGTAGTCTGTTCCTTAATGACTAAGACTACTGGAAGTAGTGAGTAGAAGGTGTCTACATTCTACATATAGAGTGTGTATGTATTGGTGATGCAATGGTGGAACTTTTATGTTACTCTGAGATGGATTTCACATTGCAAAAATCTTCTTTCTTCTTCTTTCTATTCTAGTAGTGAGCCATTGGTAGTGAGCCCTTCTTTTCTTCTAGGTAGTGAGCCCTCTAGTAGTGAGACTATTGTATTCAATGTCAAAATTACCTTATATTGTGAGCTAATCATCACCATGGTTTTCCCCTTCTTATATTTTCCATGTAAATCTAGTTTTCTCATGTGTATAGATGTGTTCTATATTCTAATTTTTGCTAGAACATGATAAAGGTTTAATGATTAAGGACTAATGCAGATCTAAATGTTAATGAGGATTTTTATGTTTTAATGTACAACTAATTCACCCCCCTCTTATTTATCTTGTGCATTAAAAACTCTTGTGATAGGTTGCATTCCCCTTCATTAAAATCTTTCAACTTTTCTCTTTTTGCATTGTAATATTCAATGGCTTCCCTCCTTTGAGGTAACAATGCCTAAAACAACTACATCCAATTCATATATCTCTTCATCTTCATCTCATTCATTTATCGATTCATCATGATCTTGTTCATCTATCTCATCTCTTTAAAATTATTGTAAAATTATATTTAAAGGTCTTTTATCCACTAATAATTTGGCCAATTCTTCAAGGGATTTAATCTTTCCCTATTCTAAGAATTCTACCCCTTGGCTATTCCTTGACTTATATAAGTCTTTCTCATAAGATGAGTAATTATCCTTACCCTTATTTTTCACTTTCTCATTATTCTTCAATATATTTTTTGTAGATTTCACTATCATCATCTTATTATTATATGCCTCATAATATTTAAGCATACTCCATAACTCTTCCAACTCAAACTATAGTTGAGTTGTAACTCCTTTTGTTGGTCCTTGGTTAGCTTTTCTTCTATCTTTTCCCTATATTTTCCTCCAATTTTGTTACCCTCTTTCTTACATTATGATATAAATATATATCTAGATGTACAACCCCAAAATAGAACAACAACTATCTTCTCCTTTTCCCTTCTAAATTGATAATCTATCTATCATGTATCAACATTCTACTACTATTCTTCATCCCCTTGAAGAAATTAACATATATTTGAACAACACACTTGCAAGTTATTACTCCACATGATAATAAAAAATAACTTAATTCTCAATAGTCTTTAACTTAGACACCTACACTTAATAACACTCATTTTAAAAAAATACTATGAGAACATTCAAAGGATTCTTCATATAAGTCAAAACTCTATGCAAGATTTTGTAAGACTAAGAACCCCTGAGAAACTTTTCAAACCTTTATAATAGTTAATTAATTAAAAAAATTATATGCATCTCACATAGTCGACACTAAGCCTTCCAAGTTGACTTTATTGAAAAGCATCTAATTTTTCCAAATGGAAGTTACTTGATACACATTCAAGCACACAACTAATTTATCTAAATCTATTTCAACTTTCAATCGATACATAGATTATTTACACCTATCTTATTACTACTCCTAGAGTTTGGGATCCCTTATTCATTTCTAACTACCATATGTAAGTGCTAATGCTCTCTTTTTAACCACTAAAACACAACCAAAATTAAGTGAAAACTTAGAAAACCAAAAATAGTTGCAACTCTCCATAGATCTTGCACTATCAAGAAATAGAGTAGCTATAATCCTCCAAGAAAAGCACATAATTAATGTGGAATGCTTAGACATGAATGCCTCCAACCACTAGATTTTTTGTTGTGAAAGTATGGGATAAAGAAAAATAAGAAAAGAATTATTTGGAAAGTACATCCAAATTATTCTCAATCCTGCTCTTCTCTTGAAGCATCTCCTCAACAACACAAGCACTAGGTAAGTCTTCACAAATCAATAGTGGTAGTTAAAACCACAACACTGAGTAGTCGCCATAATGTTAATTATTGCAATAGGAAATATCAACAAGCAATCTAGTTTATATATGATAGTTGTATAGATTCAACAAAAAATTGGAGGAGAAACAAATATCTCTTGATAAGGCCCCCACCTTGGCTATATAGATGGTTATTCTTGATTGAAAAAGAGAGGCTACAAAACACTCCTCTTTCTCTACACTCACTACAACAAATTTTCTATGCTCTGAACAATTTAAAACTCTTTTGAAGAATCATCTACTCTTCGCATCTTATGATTCTCTAATATTGAACTAATGTAGATGATTTTTTCCTCATTTCAAGATATAGAAACATTCAAAAGTATTATTATAACACAATAGATATAGATAAAGGGGAAAATTCATAGTAAGACAATGTGCAAGAAAATATTAGTTAAATTATAATTACAAATAAAATAAGGATGATACAAAATTCTTTATGTCATTTTACTCAATCACCAGACTATTGAACTAAAATTGATCACTCCCTAGATTATAGACTAGAATATTGGTGTAACAACACCTACCAAACTAGTGATCTCCCATTAAACTGTAAAAATAATATGCATGTGAACATGTGTACTCAAAGAGTCTAAGCAGTTAAAAACAACTGCAACAAGATAAGGACACAATCAAATATCCCCTAGTTTTGAGGAAAGAGTTTACATCAACAAAAAAAAATGAAGGATATAATTTTATTATTTTTAATGATGAAATTAGCATACCTATGCAATTTTCTATTTAATTTTACATCTTAAATTTTTTTAAGACATATTCATAGATTAGGGTCAAAATCTTAGAAATAAAGTCCATCAAAGATAAATAAATTATAAAGTGAAGAAAATATTAATGCATTTATTTGTAATAATATTTTTAGACAAGTGAATTGGGATTAATTAGTACATAAATTTCAATTTTTTGTTCAATGATAACAATATACGAGTAGATGGAGACAAACTAAAAGGTAGTAGGAGTTACATAGTAGGTTGCATGTTTCACTAGATAAAATTAGTTTGCGAGTTATGGTTGTAAACATGTTTATATTTTTTTACTTTATGGAATACTAGTGCTTAGTGATTTTAATTTTCAAGATACATTGAGGTAAAAGTAAAAAGTTGTGTCACACTTTTATAAAAAAACAACCAACAATGATCCAACTTTTAAATTTAAATCACTAAAAAGTGTCATATAACGAAATTAAACTAGAATAAAATGTATAATTCTTAGTATATTTTATGCTTTTATATTTAAAAAAAAAAAATCAAAAATTATTTTAATATAGGTTCTTGCAAATTGACACTATAATTTAGTTGTTGATAAAATGCTAAAAAATAAATCTACATGAGACATCAATGTTTATAACATACATTTTATTTTATTTTCCTTCAAAAATTTTGTGTGTAGCTATAACTTGAAACTTTAGTGTATGGATATATTTTTTCAATTATGATAAATATATATTTTTATACTTATTAAAAAATATGTATATTAAAACACAATTGTTTCCACTCAACTTCAACTTTCATATTAATTATTTATCTAAAATTAAAAAAATGTATACCATATTAATATAGAATCTTTTATCTAGTGTATATATATATTTTTTGAATAAGTTCTAGTATTTTTCTTGACATGGTAATGATAACCTAGTTTTAATAAAAATAAAATATAAAATATAAATAATAACTAAACTATTAATATATATATATTAAAAAAATACTATTTACATGAGTGAAATTATTGAAACATCAAGTTCAAATAATTTTATATTTTTGGTAAATTAGACTAAAAGTGGTGCTACATATATATATTTAACCAACAATTTTAGTTGGAAAAGATGTGGACATATCTAACTTAGCTAGTATAAATCTTTCTTTGACCAAAATTGATTTTTAATTAGAAATACTAAAATTCACTTGTGGTGATAAATTAGTCTACTTTTACCCTTTGGTCTTGGAAAGAAATCCAACTTTGTACAAATTATGTCATTTCTCAAATTATCTTGTTAACACAGCACTTGCCCCAAAATTGGCACAAACATAAATGGAAAGTTGCATGGATATGCTAATTTCATGTGAGTAAAAGCACAAACCTATGTCACACTTTTAGCAAACTAAATATTTCTTAATGGAATAGTTTTACCTTAAATGGCTTCAAGTGAAATTTTTTTATTGAAACTAAGTAGCTTATAAGTGGCAGATAAAGTTTCAAGTGATACCCTTTCACCCGAAACAACTAAACAATTTTTTTATTTGTTGATTTAAATCTAACTCAATTTACATGCATGTTTTCAATTGAAAGGGTTTTAGTCGAAAGGTTTTTGGTTGAAACCCTTTCACCCAAAATTGTTTGTGTCATCCTTGTTGGTAGCCACCTCAGATTTTTTCAAATTCTTTTTGAAACTTTCCACTTAAACATGATATTTCTTCATGCAGAATAATGTTTTCAAAAGAACTAAAAATACTCTTTTGGAGAGATCGAAGTCAAGAATCTAAATATAATATTTTGATTGGTTTTAATATGTTTTTTTTTTAAATAATATAAGTAGGTAGTTAAAATAAAAATGAGGCTTATTAGATTTTTTTTTTAAATATTATAAAATATTATAAAAATTTGAAAAATATATGATGTACTAGTGGAGATAATCTTCTCCAAAATGGTATAATTTTTTTTTAAAAATGAAAAAAAGAATTAGACAATAGTTGACATGAAATGAAAACTATCAAATTCTAGTACATTTGACTTTGTTATTACAAGGAAAATATACATTAAAATTTTGACTTTTTTTCCATACACTATATATTGAAGTTATTTATTTCGAAAAAAAAATTCAATGGAATATAAAATTATTTTCTATTTTTCTTTACGTCAACTCAATGTGGAATTTTTTCTTGAATTTTTCATTACTTCAAAATATTCTCTTAAATAAATAAATAAAATATAAGAATAATTTCTAAAAAAATCAAAAAATTATAGGAATAAACTTCATCAAGATTAGTTGAGAATTTTTGTTTTTGTTGGCCTATTCCTTTATAAAAGTGTGAAACAAGTTTGTACTTTTACCCCACCATAATATTTTTCTCACCTTGAGGTGCATATAAATCCTACAATAATTATGCATCTAAAAATATGTAGTATCCATAAACATGTATATAAAGTGTATATATTATCACCATAATATGGATATTAAAATCATCTTTTTTATTTACAATGAAACCTAATAACCATATTACTAGAATTTCTAACATTTAAAAATTTCTAAGAAATGTTTTGTGTATGTACTTATTTCTATAATTTAGCTTCCTCATCCTCCTCCCTAGTTGAGCATGCTAATAAAGATGAAAGTGACTCATTTATAGAATCAAGAATGGATTTTCAAATATAATAAGCTACATCCCATTCTTCAATGGGAGTTGGAATATCTTTATATGCTACATTTTGAATTACATATGGAGTTAAAATTACTCACCTTTGCTATATTAGTAAGATATTTCTCCTTTTGAAGATAACAAAAAGACTAAATCTTTTTCTTACTATTAGAATCAAAACTAGTAAAACTTTACCTTTTTATTATTTGTTGCAACTTACCTAACCCATTAAAATAATTAGGGAGTTAGCATGGATGATATCCATAAAAGGTAGAGAAGGGATGAGAAGCAACAACCTACTCAAGAACTTCAAGATATATGCAACCAAAGACTAGAAACTATCATCTTTGTCTTATCTTTTGTTGTATCTCCATCATCCATCACCTGAGAACTAACAAATGGGATTAAGGCACTCCATTCCACCATGTCACTACTCTTGATTCTAATTTTTTTCCTTCGATGCAAGCTAATGGAAGGTGTCCTACTTGGATTCATTTCCTATAATGAAAAGGGTATAGTCTCATAATCTAGGATTTATTTTATAATCTAGACTCACCTTCTTGCAATGATATCTCATTGGAAATCCTTTAGCAATGTCTAATTCCACTTGGATATTTTTGGCATTTCCAAGGAATTGGAAAAGGGGGAAAAAGTGGTAGGACATGAAAAAGGAGGGAAGACATAAATCAAATTTTGTTTTAGAAGCTATAGAGAGGTAGAAGGCTCTAGAAGAATAGGGAATGAAGTTGTGATGTGTTTCAACCTATTTCATATATTTTTATATAATCAATGATATTTTGAATAAAGGAATCCATATTTGCATGTGTGAAATCTATGTTGTGTGTTTTTTAAGCTAACTCATATCATGTGGTATCAAAGTGGGTTATTCTTGAGTGTGTTGGTAGATCATTGAAGGTCAAGTATTTTGTATTAGGACCTTGAGGTTGTTTCTTCAAGATGAAAGAAAAAATACCAATTTGAGGTAGCTTTAAGTTGATATAGGTTTTAAGTAAGTTGTAAATATAAAATCTCTTTTAAAAATAACTAATTGATGACCACCTTAATAAGAAATGTACATTACAATTGAACCTTGATAAAGATACTTCATTAGGCAACCTTTTGTTTAGCTACCCAAGAGAAATATAAACTTAAAAATTCATTTATTGGTGTCTTTTGGTTGTTCATCTAAGATAAAAAAAGATGTAAATTATGAAACTTCTAAAACATATAAGATTAACAAAGAAAATAAATAATTGACGAAAACTCTAAAAAGACCAAATTTTTACATTATGAATAACAAACATATTTTATCTTGAATATGTTTTCTATCTATTCAAAGAAAAACATAGTGACCATTCAATCTCAAATTGTTTTGTACACATTCTAATACAATCCCTATTAATATTACTATTACATCAATAGAATATAATATACTTGTTAATTGAATGTTTAGAATTCATAAAACAGATGTAGCTTCAAAAATATGAACCTAGTTACAATTATACATCATAAATTACAGTATAAAATTGCAACTATTTTCTTAAAATACCAAAGTTTTTTCATAAAAAGAAAATAAGATTTTCTTTGTATTTTTATAAAGTAATACAAATGTACTCATAAAAGAAATAATCTTTGGAGAGAAAATATATCTAGAAGGAAAGCATCATTAAAAAAATTCAAAATTTTACAAGACATTTATAAAGAGATAGTATACTAATTTAATATATTCTAGTCTGAAAGTGAAGCCTCAATCATTCAGCCTGGTTCAACATCTAAATCAGTGTAGTGAATGGTTCCTCTTATGTACTCTCAGTTGTAGATGGAAAAGTGTAACTCCTGAATCTATATGATGTTTGTGATGCTTCTCTGGAAATGCTTCACTGCTCAAATATTTCCTCCTCACACTTTACATTGTCATGGAATGTTCGCTTTCTTGTGCTACCTCTTATCCAAATAAGTTCCTCCACCACCTCTTTCATTGACGGTCTCTTCCTCCTTTTCTAAATGAAGGAATTCTCTTGTTATCCTTGCCATATCTTCCATCTATTGTAGGTTTTCCTCCTCCAAAACTTTTCTATCTAGGATATTTTTCAGGTGATTCTGGTTTAGTCTAGACATGAAAAGACTAGATAAACTCCACTCATCATTGGCCCTTTCTACAAAGATGGGTTTTAGAGTTGTTAAAAGCTCAACCAAGACTACACCAAAACTGTATATTTTAGTTTTTTCGGTGAGATGATATGTTTGGAAGTACTCAAGATCTAAGTAACCCCTTGTGCCTACTATATTATAAGTGGTGACATGTGTGTTATTAGAAGTGGAGATGAGATGAAAAATCCTATAGTCTGCAACTTTGGGAGAGAATCTCTCATTCAAAAGAATATTAGAGGATTTTACATCTCGATGGAAAATGGGTTGCAATGCTCCAGAATGTAGATATGCCAAAGCCTCCCTTGTTTTGATTACAATCTGCAAATGTGATTCCCAAGGAAAAAATCTCTCTTTCGAGCATAAATGGTTGAAGAGTGTTCCATTCAGAATGAATTCAGATACCAACAATAGGAATTTAGTTTGAATGCAACACCCTAACAATTTCACTATGTTTTTGTGATTTATTTGGGAGAGAATTGTAACTTCATTAAGAAACTCATGGTCATCCTCTACATTTATAGATTGCTTTGACCTTTTAATGGCCACCAAATTTCCATCTAATAAAATTCCTTTGAACATAGTTCCAAAGCCACCACTACCCAACACTGTTTCATTTGAATAGTTATTAGAAGCTCTTGCCAATTCTTTGGCAAAAAAACATTCTTAGGCTTTCTCTCCCCACTATAGAAGCTATGTGTTGCTGCAACTGCTTGTATTACTTGGCCTCCACAAGTTTCAAGTGTCTTTTCTTTAGCCACCAAACCAAAATACATGCTACTAAAGAGACAAACACGAATGAAGAGACATATCTAGTTTATTTTATCATATCAAAAGAAATTGATATTAGTCTCATTGTTGTGTTTGTAAGAACTTACATTGATTTCATATTGACCAATAAAAAAAATAAAATATATAAAAAAATTCCTAACCTATGATTACTGTTAGTGCAATTAACTCTTTGTTACAACTGTTGTTTACAACTACTTGTACGCAATTAACAACTGTTGTTAATTGTTGTTCAACTTGGGATGACTCTACTGTTACTTGCTTTAGTATAAGATAACTAATGTAAACTCTCTATTGTTTCCTCTTCTCCCCTGATTTTCCTCTTGGGATTCTTCTCCTGTGGTGGTTAATATTTGTAAATCTATGTATTTGATTTTGAATAATGAAGAAGTTAGATTATACAAATTCTTTTTTTTGTGCCTGACCAATTTGTCTTTATATATTTGTAGAATTTTACATGGTATCAGAGCCTTGCAAAGATGTTTTCAGGCCATAGGAAAATGCATCAATCGACTATCATCAACAAGAGCCATGTTTGGTGCATCTGAGGCTGATTCGGGCCACAAACCCGTGAGACCCACAATATTCCACCTCATTCTTCCCAAGACAACACATCCACTCTATTTAGGTTGGCTCATTCACTCTACTATGGAAACACATCAAGGGAAGGCCGACTGGATACATGAATCCCTCCTTGTTTCACCCCAAATCATTGGTGAAAGAGTGATTGAAGCAACAGTGCCATTGGGGGCTCGATCTGGCTGTTGGAGGGCAGGTTTTTGCCTATAGAAGGCTTGATTATGTGTTCAAAGGGGGGAAATTCAAGCTTGCACCTCTATTGAAAATGCCATATCAAGCCATTATAGACCTGTATTCACTCCAGATGGAGGCATTTGACATTGAATGAGATGTTTTTCATTCTGGGAAGGCACAAATTCTTCAACAACTTCGATCTCTTCATTAAAGGAGTCAATTTGTTGCATGTGAAGGAGAAGTTTCTTTTTATGCTTTTTGCATTCATTCTTGGGGGGTTATACATGTATGTTGTAATCACAAACTAAGATGAAGTTCCATTTAGGGGGGTTAATCATGTCTCTTAAACACCATTTTCATCATTCTATTGTTATGCTGACTTTGGAGAACTTTTTGTCTTGGAAACAAGGGATAAAGAATCATTTCCTTGAGTACGATATACTACCCTATCTCCTTGGACTCATTCCTAAGCCAAGTGACTATGATGAAAAGAATGCATGGTTTAATAATAATGACATAGTTTATGGACTAATATGTCTTACTATTTATGAGGATACTCTACATCGCATAGACCACACTGAGTGCCCTTTTACTACTTGGATCATCATCCAACAGTTGTATGGCTCAAATATTGAATCTTCATCTAAAAGTGATGTTTCCTTGGAGAACCAAGCTATTGTGAATGATATTGAGACTTATGATGCCTCCTATAATGTGGACACATCTTGTATGGATGATCAATTCATTGATACCCCATCAACAACACCTATTGTAGATTCATTGCAGCGAGATCATTTATGTCTTTTGGATAATTGGGACCATTTTCTACCAGACAATTTTTTTTGTAGAGTCCCTCATTTAGGATGTAGATGACACTATTGAGGACATATGTCTTCTCTTTTAGGACCACTCTTTTTCCTTGCATTTGTTGCTACTTTTGAGTTTTGTGTTGCTTCTTCGAAAGCTTCGAATGGCTTCTTGCAGCAGGGCATCCATAGTCTTCCCGATTCAACTTTCTAGGATGATCTCTTGATAGGAGTTTCAAACTTGTTTATGGAGACACATATTTCAGATTTGGAGGACACAATTGAGGGGGTTTCTCTTCTCTTTGATGATAGTTTTAGCACGGTTATTATCCCATCTTCATTGTCTTTGGAGATTGACATTCATGAGTTTCCTCATTCACTTAATTTATTATGTTTCTTGGTTCACCATGACCATGATTTTGTTGTGGTTTATTCAAGCTTGGAGACTCCTACTTAGTTTTTAAAGACACTCATGTTGAGACTTCATCCTTCCTCCTTTTAGTTGGACATGGAGAGGCTTCTTCATCAACCTATAGGTTTGTTTCTTCCCAAGGGAAGACATGTTGTTTGTAGACACTAGATCATCTTTTGTTTCCAAGCATTCTTCATCAACTTGCAGTATTGTGGCACTTCTAAACAGATTGCTATCATCTTCACAAAGACTTTCACTAAGTAGAAGTTTCACTTTCTGTGAGATCATCTAAGGGTGAAGGACACTGTAGCATGTAGTAGTTTCACTTTCTGCGAGATCATCTAAGGGTGAAGGACACTGCAGCATAGTAGTTTCCATGCTTATTAATATTTGATTTGATTAGACTTAAGGGGGGGTGTTAGCACAATTAATTATTTGTTACAATTGTTGTTTACTCTTATGCAATTAACAACTGTTGTTCAACTTGGGATGACTCTATTGTTACTTGCTTTAGTATAAGCTAACTAATGGAAACTCTTTGTTGTTTCCTCTTTTTCCCCTAATTTTCCTCCTGGGATTCTTCTGCTATGGTGGTTAATATTTGTAAATCGATGCATTTGATTTTGAATAATGAAGAAGTCAGATTATGCAAATTCGATTTTTCTATGCCTGAACAATTTATCTTTGTAGATCTGCAGAATTTTACAATTACATGAAAGACGAGGCGATTCGAACTGCATCTTGTCCCATTTCTAAAGCCATCTCCCATATATCCTTTAGCACATGAACAGGTGTAGATACCTGCCAAATTATGGCATATTCCCCCTTGCTTTCCTCCAACGCACATATTCGACCACTTATTTTTGCATTCGTTTATATCTGTTTGAAATTTGAAAAATTTGTATGAGAACCCTCTAACTTTTCAAATTTTAATAGAAAACACAATTAAACAAGTGCATTAACATTGGATACCAATAGATCTAATTAACAAAAGTGTGGAGATAATACCTGTGCAATCTGTACCATTAGAGTAACCATTTTCTTCATACCCAGGATTACATTTGCAAACATGCCCCATCCATGAAGGGGAGTCAATGCATTAAAGCATTTTGCGTTGATAGAGCAAGAATAATTGGCCGTATGTTTAGCCATGGAACAATTCTGAAGCCCAATACCCCAGTTAAGCCGTATACCATAAGAAACATTCCAGCCTTTTCCCCAGAGGGAGATTGTTTCATTGTCTTGGATAGTGAGGGTGGAGGGATCCATTACGGTTGAGAAGCCACACCTTTGAGTGCTATCGTTGGACTTAGGAAGAACACCGGCTGTGAAATTAATCCAAGGCTAATTATCTGGAAGATTAATATTTCACAACAGCCATTCTGGTAGTATGGTTCATCACTTTTAGAGTCACACATTGACACAGATTTCGCCCCTATCAGATCCCAATGACTGTAGATACCGAATGTTGCGCAGCCGATAACCACCAACCTATTCGACTTTGAAATAAGGAAAGGCCCATCTAAGAGTAGCTTAAAGTACTTTCTCGTCTCAGTGCTTGGATAACACGCATAGTTATAGATAAAATAAGAATCTATGATGAGGTGACCCATATAATCGATCTCCATAACTATGAAATAGTGACCAAAATCTTATCATCACTATAATTACCTAGAAATGCAGAAAGGTGTGGAGAGAGGATCCCCACAGAATTCTCCTTGTATGTGATCTGAAAATCAGGGTATCCACAATGAGAATTGTTAATCCAGAAAGGGTAGCTCACATTCATCGAACCGCACTTCTCAGGAACACATTTTGCAGCAGTAAAGACCACAAAACAGAGACAAATCAGAAAACGAACCACAACTCCGCAATGTATTTGTGCAACTCCATTTTCTGTTTCAACAGATGTTAAGGAATGAAAAGGCGGCTGGATGTAAATAGCAGCTTGCATGGTTGACTGGGCAAGAACAGAAGCAGCTGCGAAATACAATGTGAAGTTTACATATAGTTTCCTATACTGGTCAAAAGAAATTTAGTCCAGAAATACAATCTTTATGATTTTAAAGTAGTTACTATTTCCTAGTGATTTTATATTAAAGTCAACTTTGGCAAATACACTAAGATGACAGAATTGCCATGGACGGCGTTGAACTTTCCGTTTTTCTTGAAAAATAAAATTCAGCAATTTACCACGCGTGAGCTGGAAAGGAATCCTGTGAAGTTTACAAGAAGTTTCGTATAGTCGAAAAAAGAAATTTAGTTCCGAAATATAAAACTAGTTTCGTAGTGATTTTATATTAATGTTAGCTTTTTAAAAAGTTTAGCTTTTTAAAAAGTTTAAGGTGTTCGAGAATGGTAACTTTCCATGTTCTTGAAAAATAAAATTAGTAAGCAATACAAAACTTATGATATTAAAGTAAATTTATAGTGATTTCATATTAAAGTCATTTTTTTTAAAGAGTGTTTGCTTTTAAAAAAAGTGTTAAGTGATCAAGAATGGTAACTTTCCATGTTCTTGGAAAATAAAATTGGTAAGAAATATAAATTTTATGATATTAAAGCAATTTTATAGTGATTTTATATTAAAGTCATTTTTTTGTAACGAGTGTAAGATGGTAAAGAATTGTAATGAGCAGAGTTACATCTCTATGTTCTTAAAAATTTATTTGAATGTAGAGAGAAAATGAATCCGATCCTTATTTTAAGCTATATTATACATGTATTAAAAGAATTGGTTTTCTAATTTATTAAAAAAAATTGAAGGATGATATTTTAGAATTTGTAATAATCAAATTAGTATACTTATGTAATTTTCTATTTAGTTTTGCATCTTAAAGTATTTTACAATATATTCATATTTTAGGGTTACACTTTTAGGAGTAAATTCCATCAAAGACAAACAAATTAGAAAGTGAAAATAAATCTTAATGCATTTTACTTGTAATAATATATTTTAGGCAAGGAAATTGGAGTTAAATAGTTTCATAAATATTAAAAATGGTTGTTCAATGATAACAATATAAGAGTAGACGGTGACAAACTAAAAGGTAGCCGGAGTTAAATAGTAGGTTGCATGTTTGACTAGACAAAATCAATATGTAAGTTATGGTTGTAAATATGTTTATATTTTTAGAATTTATGAAATATTAGTGCTCAATGAGTTGACTTTTCAAGATACTTTGGTATAGGCAAGAGATCCAACATTGTACAAATTATGTCATTTCTCAAATTGTCCAGGTAGCAAAGCATTTGCCTCAAAATAGTAAATGGAAAGTTGCATAGATATGCTAATTTCACCACCATATTTTTCCCTCACCTTGAGGTCCATGTGAATCCTAGAATGGTTATGCATCTAAAAGTATGTAGTATTCACAAACATATATATAAAGTGATTATCTTAGTTATTCAAAAGAAATCACCATAATATGCATATTAGAAACATTGTTTTTTTTACAATTGGACCTAATAACCATATTACTAGAATTCCCAATATTTAAAATTTTCTAAGAAATATTGAGAATGCACTTCTTTCCAACATTAAGCTTGCTCTTCCTCCTCCCTGGTTGAGGATGCTAATAAATATGCAAGTGACTCGTTTATAGAATCAAGATTGGATTTTGAAATATAATCAACTATGCCCGGTTCTTCAATGGAAGTTAGAAAATATTTTTAAGCTATGCATTTTGAATTCTATATCGAGTCAAAATTTGATTCACCTTTTCTACATTAACAAGCTATTTCTCCTTTTCGAAGTTAACAAAAAGAATAAATATTTTTCTTACTATTAGAATTAAAATTAGTAACACTTGTACCTTTTTACTATTTGTTGCAACTTACCTATTCTCTTAAAATTATTAGGGGAATTAACATGGATGATATCCTTAAATTGTAGAGAAGGGATAAGAAGTAAAAATCAACTTAAAACCTTCAAGATATATGTAGCCAAAGACTAAACTATCATCTTCATCTTACCTTTTGTTGCCTCTCCATCATCCATCACCTAAGCATTCACAAATTGGATTAAGGCACTTCATTCCACCATGTCACTAATCTTGATTCTATTTTTTTTCATTCTCTACAAGATGGTGGAAGGTGTGCCTCTTGGAGTCATTTCCTATAATGAAAAGAATATAGTCTCATAATCGAGGATTTATTTTCTAATATAGTCTCACCTACTTGCAATGATATCTCAGCTGGAAATCCTTTAGCAATGTCTAATTCCACTTGGATTATAATAGAAGTAGAGTGTGCAAGCCAATCAATTTCAATATCTAAAAATAAAAATCTACCTAGCTTATTGCCTATTCCATGAAAAATGCACTAGACCAATATTGCAAAGAGCTCGTCAGTTTGAAGATCTTATAAAATTATTCCTAACTTATTTCCTATCCCATGAAAAATGTACCAAACCAATACTACAAAGACAAATTTAAAAGATTTAATCATACAATTAGGACAATAAAATATTTCATTATGGGGTTAAAAAAAATAGAAAGCCATGTCTTTATTAGTAGTGCATGCCTATCCCAATGCTAAGGCCCTTTGTCTAAAATAAAATATCAGTACATTTCTATTCAAAGCAATAAAATAAAAATTTCTTGTGTATAGGTGAATATTTTTATTCTATATTATTTTAAATGTGCATATTGTATGACTTAGAAAGTCAATCATGCAAATACACTAAATTTAGCCAAAAGAAATGAAACTCATAGATCAAACCACTTTTACCTAGTTTGTGTTCCTTAAAAAAAATTCTTCCTCGATAGAATAAGTGGTGGTAAATTATAGGGAACAAGTTTACTCCTTGCCAATGGACCACCTCCCTTCTACATATCGAACTGAATATTATATTACTAGTATACTTTTAATTATTTATACTTTTAACTCTTATTAGATCCTTGGAGGACACCATATTCTCTTTGAAGTTCATTTCAAAAATCATAGGGTCTTTTGAACTTACTAAAGATCTAACATTTTGTTTTCATTAGAATAGACATTGTTGCGATAAATTCCAATGTCTATTTTCTTATTATAATATCTTCTTTAACCAATTTAACATAATTTAACATTTTATTTTAAGAATTTTTTTTTACTATAACTCATACTCACAATAAGTAAACAAAAAGTTAGAATAATATTAAATTCTAACTTATAAATACATAATATTTAATTTCTTAATCTATAAATTATGAAAAAAATAAATCCTAAAATAAATAAAATAGAAATTCTTTTTTCCATGGAAGGAAAATATAATGATAAGAATATGAATTCTTCCTTGATGACACATTATTGCATTTTTTTATTATAGAAAACTCCCTTCCGTGCAGCTGCCAACATAAACTAAATTTGAAGTTTCGTTTGTTGACCATCTATTAAAACAAGCTTATTACGTATTCATCCTAGATATACAATTCACTAGCTCTCTGCCTAATATATATCTGACCTCAAATCATATTTAATTTATAAATACATATTCACCAAAGATATACAATTGATCAGCTAGCTGCCTAATATATATTTGACTTTAAACCCTATTTCCTAAACTCAGTTATGCTTAAAGGCTATTTGCTAATGAAATGGAAAAAAATCGTATTTTAATTAAACTAGAAGATATGTTGAGTTCATGTACAAAGTCTTTAAATTATATTTAAATGGATAATTCTTAAATGATTGTATATTGATGTAGATATTTTTTTAATAGAACAATGTAGTTGCAGTCCCTGCTTAAAGAATTGTTACAAATGGTTGATTAAAAGAAAAAATATGTCATTATTTATTGAAGACATACAATATTGATAGAAGTGATAAAATAAAATTCAGTTAAATTTAAGACACATCATGATACCTACATAATTAAGCATTTCTATATTATACAACTTGTTGAACATTGGAAACACGCCACAAAGTTGGTAGTCATTCTCTCCACAAACAAAATAGTAGTGGTAGGCCTCTCCAAAGCAATATTTTGAAACTTGTATTTTGCAGAATGTTATGTGTTCCCACAACATGCCCCATGTTATCAAAATAATGCGAGGACCCACAAGTTAGCAAGCCTAAAAGTGTGAAACTGAGAAGCATAAGGCTAGTGTAATTAAGGCAAAGAGTGGGTAAAGCTTTGAAATGTGAAGTGTTTCAGGGAATTAGCTCGCATCAAAACAGAGCAAGGAATAACCCATGTGGTTTTTGGATGAAATTAATTAGTAGAGCTAGGTAGCTAGTCAAGTATTTTGTAAGAGTGTGGATCCAAAAGCGGCTTTAAGGAGATAAGGAGAATAAGTCAAAATTCTATGACTTAGCAAGTCAAAAAGGGTAATGCTAAATTGTTACACCCATTGTTGATTTACCAAATTACTTTAACTTTTGTATTTAAATACATTTTAATGCATGGTGATGTCATTATGGTATTTAACAATTGAATGAAATATATATATATATATATGCAATGTGATGTATTTACTTTTAAATTATTATATGATGCTTAAACAATATTGTGATTATGTTTCAAATAGAAACGACAAACTATGTGAATATTGCTTTAAGTTAAAATGCAGGAATGTCTATACCCTCCAGAGGGAGAGGGAGAGTATCACTCAGGAGAGGAGTTGGTATATGAATTATCGAGTATTGCTACTGTAGATGTCTAAATTTGGACACTTAATTTATCCAAATTTATCCCCTTTAATTAACATCCTTAAGTTCTTCTAATCCCTAAGGTATTTAATCAATATACCTTATCTCTTTAATCCTTCTTCCATCAATTGAATTAAATAAATATTCCATTTATTTAATTCCCTTTATGTCACATCCTCCATCATTTTTATCTTATCTTAATCCTTCTTCTAATCCCATCATTAAGGTGTGCACATGCCTAATCCTTGATTAGGAGGTGTCACATCCTCCAACTTTTGCAAGTTGGCCTCTAATCTCTCTTAGCCACCTAACCCTCCTCTAATCCTTCATTACTCTTCCCCATGTGATCTTTGACTTGTCACATCAAGTCACATGTGAAATATAACCCTCTTCTAATCTTCATTAATTAATATAATCAAATACTTGCACAATCCTAATCACCCCCTTTAGTCAACTCTCCCCATCCCTCAAGGAATTTTTAATTCCTTTTTATTTATCCTAGGCTCCTCTCTTCCCCATGTGAATTTTTAATTCACCTTTTAATCCCCCAATGCACCCTTTGGAATTTAAAATTCTTTCCCATCTCCCCATGAGAATATTTGAAGAATTTTTAATTCCTCCACATCCTCTCACCCACATGGGGACAAGTACCTCCTTTATGAGGAGATCTTGTCCAATCCCAAGGTACTTTGTACCCCCTCCATGTCATGTCCTTTTCCTTCCACCTCATGTCCACTTCACCTTTTAGGGCTATCTCATATGCCACATGTCAAGATGTGAGGGCTTGTGAGTTCTCAACTCACCTTAGCCCTACATCTTGGTATTTGGTGGATCAATCTTGACTGTCCATTTCCCCTAGGATTTCCCAAAAATCCTATAAATACCCCCTCTTTTCTCTCATTTTGGGGAGAGATCATTTTGTGTAGCCAAACTCTTGCAGTTTTGTTTCTCAACCTCTACTTAGTCATTTTCACATTTTCATCCACTTGCATCCATCTTCACATCATTATCTAGCTTGCATCTTGCCATCCAAGGAGCATACACATCCAAGATCGAAGGGCCAACCAAAGGATCAACTCAACGCAAGGTATAAAGTTCTATTTCGTGGCTTTGTCTTGTTTTGTTTCCAACTTAGGCTAATCTTGAAGTGTAGGTTGTTTTAGTTGTTTATTTGCACTCTTTTGCTTGTTGCTTGTTTTCTAACACCTATTTCGACCTATCACATTTCTGGCACGCCCGGTGGGACCCACAAACAGGTCTGTTTTCTTCACGTTTGCTGTTTTTTGCATTTTTCAAGGTTCAGGTTGCAGAGTGGCGGACCGGGCCTAACAGAGTGGCGGATCTGTCCACAGTGGCGGACCAGGCCTAACAGAGTGGCGGATCTATCCATGGTGGCGGACCGGGCCTAATAGAGTGGCGGATCTGTCCACAGTGGCGGACCGGGCCTAACAGGGTGGCGAATCTGTCCACAGTGGCGGACTGGGCCTAACAGAGTGGCGGATCTGTCCTCCAGAAGGTAAAAATTTCTAGTTTTCCTGAATTGTCTTTTGATAAATAGGAACATAGTTTAATTAAAGGGGTGTCAATAAACTTTGGCGGGTGTTTGGGAAGGCTATTTGGCGTATCAATCCTTGCCATTTTGGCGATCACGGGTGGCCAAAATCGGCTTTCAAGTCCTTTTTGAGTCACCCTTTTCATTTTCTTAGTGGGACACAGGTTTCATACGCGAGGGATGATTCAACCGTATCGGTGGGGTATATAAAGGGAGAGGCGAAAGTTGTACCCCAATCCAACCATGAAGTGGCGTCGGGATGACATGAAGAGTTGGTCCGAGCCTTTAGTATCTCGCTAAGGTTCCCGACTCACGCTTGTAACGGGTTGGTGTTCACGGTTTGGGCCTCACGTACCGTGCGTATATCGAGGACTCCTTAGCAACCATGTTTATCCTAGAGTAGAAGACTTTGTTGGCCATGCCCATCTCTACTAATCTTAGGGTTGTGCTGTGTGAATTGTCTTTCTCGTGCAAAACTAGTCATTATTAGTGTTTGCTATATTTTGGGTCCTTCGCCTTTGCCATCCATCAAAAAACCAAGCTTAAGTTTATCCTTTGGTGGACTTAACCTTATCTTTTGGCAAACCTGTCCTCGTGCTGTGGCAGATCTGTCCTCGTGCTGTGGCGGATCTGTCCTAATGCAGTGGCAGATTGGTCCCAATGTAGTGGCGGATTGGTCCCAGTGCTGTGGCGGATTGGTCCCAGTGCATTGGCGGATTGGTCCCAATGCTGTGGCGGATTGGCCCCAGTGCTGTGGCGGATTGGTCCCAGTGCTGTGGCGGATTGGTCCCAGTGCAGTGGTGGATCGGTCCTAGTGCAGTGGCGGATTGGTCCCAGTGCAGTGGCGGATCTGTCCCAGTGCAGTGGCAGATTTGTCCTAGTGCAGTGGCGGACCTGTCCCTGTGCAGTGGCGGACCTGTCCCAGTGCATTAGCGGACCTGTCCTTATGCAGTGGCGGATTTGACCTTCTGCTCTTTCTTCTCAGGGTCCCCATTTCCACACTGTTTATCCAATTGACTCCATTCAAAGGCAGTTCTTCTCACTTTTTTGTGCTCTTTCCGATGATATATACCACTTCATACTTTTGAGAAGTTGGCCGGGACACCTTTTTCTTCACCATCTGTCTCCTCAAGGGGGGCATACCCTACCATTCTCATATGTTTTTAAGTTCGATAAACCTTTCATCATTCCAAACTCTTGTTCTGTCGTTCTGATCATTCGTTTACTCGTTCTGAGTAATTGTTCATCCGTCCCGATCAACCATTTGCTCATTTTGAGTATTTTTTCATCCATTTCTATCATCCATTTCTCCAATCAAATCATCGTTTTCCCCATCCAAATCCCCTGAACTTCATCTCGGGTTATTATCCAATTTGACTAAAGTGTTTGATCTGGTCGTCATCATTAACATCCTCTTAGGGTTGTCATCCATCCTAAGTTAATCATCATCGTTGGCCCAATCAATTCACCTTCAATCTCAAGGTGGATTCGGTGCTGCAATCATCCATTCATCCTTTAATCTGATCAATCAGCATCCTAAGTCATCTAAGATAATCTCTGAGCATGATTTATAGTCCCTTTCATCATCCTACCCAATCCATCATCCAACCTTTCAATCGATCAATCAATCCAATCCAATCCAATTGCATCCTTATCTAACCACCTTCGACCCAATCAATCTACTTCCATCTTGAAGTAGATTCGGTGTCGTAATCATCCTTTAATCATCCAGTCCAATTGTCAGAATCAATCCCATCCAATCATCCAATCATCCTAATCTAAGCTTTAATCCAATCCCGATTTGAGCTTGTCCAAAATACTGATTTGGGCTTTTGTCTGATTCCATCCAAAATCTTTTATCCATCATCTTTATCCTTTCGTCATCATGAATTCTTATCCTCCATCAATAGTGGTCAAGGGAAACCCTAATTACGTCGACGACGATAACGAAAGTCTTGTTGATCAAGAGGTATACGACATAGATCCCCTTGACACTATCATTATTAGTAAGCTTTCTCCACCCACATTCCAAAATCCAATCACCCCATCAAGTTATCCCATCACGTCTTCATCTATGCCTAATCACACTCCTTATGCTACCTTTGACAAGGGATGTCCATCATATCCATCATATCCTTCCTCTACATCATCCTCTTATCCAACACCCGCATCCTCTTATCCTAGTATGCCATCACAATACCCTCATCCTAATCCCCCATCCACATCCTCCTATCCAAATCCTTCATCCGCATACACCCACTACCCTAATCTCCCATACCAAACCACTCAGCCTAATCCTACGTTCACACCTTCTTATCCTAGTCAAATACACCCATCAATTTACCCTAATCCAACACCTACATCTCCCTATATTAATCCAACACCTCAATCTTCTCATCCTCATCTACCATCCCAATACCTTTATTACAACATGCCGCCCATATCTTCTACCAATGATCCACCATCCATGTCATCTTATCCTAATTCACCATGCCAATTCCCCTATCTTAACCCTTCACCTAATCTCCCATCTATTCCCAGTCCAATATCCAATCCCATTCCCCTATCTAATCCTAGCCCGCCAATCCCTAGTCCTAATCCCCCACTAATCCATAAACCTCCATCCACTCCTACCACACCATCTCAGCCCAGCGTATTCACGTTTCTCCAAGGACTTATAACAAAGGAAACATCCCCCACTCCACACATTGCAGTCGTGGAACCATGCCATCACAACCCATCATCCATGGTCGTTAGTGACAAGACCCTTCCCCATCCAACACCTATCATTGATGATACCATCACATCCTTTTAATCCACTGAGTCCCCATCTCCTACCATCACATCCTCTGAATCCACTGAGTCTCCATCTCCCACCATCACATCCTCTGAATCTATTGAGTCCCCATCTCCTACCATCACATCTACCAAATTCGTTAAACATCCACCTCCTACTCCAGGAGTCATCGAACCCATCCACAACACCCAAATCCATTCTGATAACTGCATCGAATCCTCCATCCTTCCATCTCCCCAACTTGAAGAGTCTCTCCAACACTCTGTCATCCTTCAATCCACACAAGATGTGTCATGCCAAGAGTCTAATCCAAAGCATGCCAACATATCCCCTTCTCCAGATCAAGATCCTACCATCCCATCTAGTCCACCTCAAGATCACAGTCCCCCATCCATTCCATCCCATGATCCTCTTGACATTCAAGATTCTACCACTCCATCTCTGTCTCCATTGCATGAGCCTACTACCACAAAATCAGATCCTATCATATCCCCTACTCCCTCTCTAGATACCACCCATCCAAATGCTGCTATCCCACCATCTCCTTCTCAGGATCCCCCATCATCACCTAAAAATGCTATCCCCACACCGCTTGCATATCCCCTTGGTACTCTCACGTTCTTCCATGGTGGCCTCCTTGCAGAAGAAAAACATAGTGTATATACCACCCATCATCCCCCACCTAATAATGGACTCGCATCATGTTTTCAAAATAACAAAAATCCTATCATGGATCGAATGCTCAAGAACATGAACTATCAAGGAAAAGGTCTAGGCCTTCATGAGCAAGGTATTTTAGAGCCCATCCAAGTCAAAGAACAAATCTGCATGCAAGGTCTTAGATCTATTCCCCAAGACTCACAATCTAAACATGTTGGTACAACCTCTAAACGTACTCAATGAGCCTTTTCCAAAAGAAATGTCGGCTCCTCCCATCGCTTCACCAAATCATATGCTGCAATCCCTCCTCCTCTATCGTATCACCTCAAAACAACCGTTCATATTCACTCCTTCCATCCGGCTCCATCCGTTTGGGTCCTTACATCCCTCCATCCCCACAATCTCCCCATCCCAGCCTTCATCTGCATCCATCTTGGGTTCTTATGTCCCTCCACCCACCCTATCCATCTTGGGTCCTTATATCCAAGATCCTCCTCCATCTCATCCTTTCACCCATCCAACGCCTATACATGTCATCCATCATAAACATCCCTCTCGCATATCCCATAATCAGGATCAACAAAGGCACATACCTAAACATCCCCCATCTACATGTAATCCCCATACTCCTACCTCCATTGCTCCACATCATCCATCCCCTCACACCCATCCCATTGCTAATAAATGCACTTTGGATGCTAACATAAAAATGCATAAATCCAAACGTCCATATGAATCTAAAGCTTCCATGCCCCTCTAAAAGACATGGTAAAAGGAAAAGAAAGAAAAACAAAATCCCAAATCAAATCAAATCTATGGCTAGCAAAGAGCCAACAAAGCAAAGATCAAAACCATGTGGATCCAAAAGGAAAAAGATGCAATGCCATCAAGTGAAAAATCTGCAAGAACATCCAAAGTTGCTAATCCAAAAGCTAAGCATACCCACCTTTCATATCCTAAGTCTGTTTTGGGTCCCTATGTCCCGAAATTCACTATTCCATCTCCTCCATTATCCCCACATTCTCCATCCACTAGTCCCCTTATCTTTTCACATCTATCACCACATGTGCCAATGTTGGTCCTAAACACATCTCCCCATCACACATCCACCCCATCATTCCATCCATACACTTTTCAACATCCCACCCATTACCCCACATATCTCCCCCATCAAATCCCTCTAATTCATCCTCCTAGCATAATCCATTTTATCCAAGGTTGTACCATCAATGAGTCGGTTCGAACATGAGCTCTTAATACCTCATATGGAACTGATGCTTGAGTCCTTCATCTATATCCTTACCCATGTCTTCTAAAATCCACTTGTCGTCTCCCTATCCTTGTATCCATCTCATGCATACTATCCAAAATCAAAAAAAGTCAAAGAAGCCAAAAATCAAAAAGTCAAAATCGAAAAAGTAAAAATCAAAAAAAAAAATCAAAAAAAAAATAGTAAAGAGAAATAATCGTCCAATAGGTGAAAACTTGGAAAACCAGCCTTGGATAAGTACCATGATGAAAACCTGGCAAACAGGTGTCATGCATAAATCCCTATCTACACTTGGGGGCAATTTCCTGATTTGCATTCCCTCCATCCGCTACGCTTCCTGCTATGCTTTCGGCTATGCACCCATCTTATTACTATACATCATTTTCATCCATCCCCTCCATCCTATCAAGCTTACACATCCTTCTTGGCATATCTCACTTATCCCAATCCTTCCATCCTCCTTGTGATCTTGATAACAATGGGGCAAACATATAAGCATGCTTTGGGCACCTCTTAGCATAATCTCCCTCATCCGTACACTATCCTAATCCTCATTCGCATTCATCTATCTTCCTTATCCACCTGTCATGCATCCCTTCCATCTCCCCATCCTTATCTTCCAATCCCTCCCATCTCCCCATCATTTCCCATCCACTTGTCTTGCATCCTTCATGCCTCCTCGTACATGACATATCTAGAGTGGGGGCATCTATCTTCCTTTCTGATACAGTCCTTGAAGACATCGTTCATTCCATCAGACTAATCCCTTCCATCTTCCCATCATGACATCCATCCATCTACCTCGCCAATCCCCTCTCTTCCCATCTCTTCTCCCCCCCATCCATGTCTTCATACCCATCCACCATCACATCCCCCTATCTCCCCATCCCCCTATCTCCTCCCATCCTCCCCATCTCCCCACATCCCATCTCTCCCTATCTCCTCCCATCTCTCCCCATCTCTTTCCATCCCTATCCCCCCCATCTCTTTCCATCCTATCTCCCCATCCCCCTATCTCCTCCCATCTCTCCCCCATCCCTATCTCCTCCCATCTCTCCCCATCTCTTTCCATCCTATCCCCCCCATCTCTTTCCATCCTATCTCCCCATCCCCCTATCTCCTCCCATCTCTCCCCCATCCCTATCTCCTCCCTCATCCCTCTCCCCCATCCCCCTCCCCTTTCCTCCCCTCCCTCCCCGCGGCGCCGACGGATTCGTCCGCCACCAGCGGCGGCGGACTGAAAGTCAGCCCACGGCGGCGGCGGATGCGTTAAGCCCAGCGGGCCGGTGGTCCATGCAGCGTGGCCAGTTCGTCCGCCCGTGGCCGGGCGGGAATTAAAAGCGGCGATGGCGGATCGTCGCCAGTGGTAACCCGCCAGCGGCGGCTCACTGCCAGCCCGGTGGCGGTGATCCTCCGTGGCTGGCATTGCCGTGGCGGGCCGGAGTCGCCCGTGGCCAGCGATTTGTCCAGCCGTGAGGATCCATGCCTTGGTGGCGGGCGGGGCCTGCCGTGACCCGAGGGTGGGAACGCTGACCAACTCTTCTCCCCTCCGATTAAGCAATCCGAGGCGGGGTATAAAAAAATTTTTCCTACCCATTTTTTCTTTCGTCGATCCCGGACAAAACCCATGTCTTGGAATTTTCAAAATTTATCGAAAAACCATATTTTTTAGGGTTTTGATTTTTACACTACAACTTCCGGAGGCCATAACTTTTGACTCGGGTGTCCGTTTGAGCTGAAATTTGACGGGTGGTTGCGTTTTGAGCTAACGAGTGGATTCCCAACCAGTTTCTTTTTGACCCATTTTTGGGGCCTCAAACTTTCATCTTGACCCCCAAAATCCCAATTTAATGTTTTTTGAAAAATTGTTTTCGCTCATAACTCAAAATGCATATCCCGAATCTGGGATGTTATTTGGCAATTCATCCTATCTCACCAATGGGTATTTCTTGGAAAAAATTGGGACTCTCAAACATACGACCGTGAAATTTCCTAAAATGGCAAAATTTAACAATTTTTGAAAATTGCCAAATCGGGAAAAATTTGATTGTCAACACTTTACACCCCTTCGACCCCAAAACTTGGTGTAGAATTCATCCCATCACATCCTCCAATCGTTCTCATCCTCACTCCAATCCTAATCTGAACTTTCATCTTATCCCAATCTAAGCTTAACCAAACCCCTAATCTGAGCTTTCATCCATCTGCAGTCACGATCTTGGGATATCGAACAAGGTCTTAAGATCTCTCCCTCCATATTCTTCCACTTTGTACTATTCATCCATTCTAATCAATCCTTTCACTCATTCTATCTAACCATTCATTTATTTCAAACCTTCATCTATCATCTCAAACTTCATCCAACCTCCTATCATCTCAAACCTTCATCAAACATCCTATCATTTCAAACTCTCATCAATCGTAATCTTCCATCTTCCCATCCCTATCTTCCTATCCTGCCATCATGGCATCCATTCTCATCTATCCATCTAGTCACCTTTTCCTCATCCAAATCCTTGTCCCTCTATCCAATCCACCTAAACAATCCTTTTCCTCCCCCCATCCTCTCCCTTCATCCCATCTCATAATCCCTTGTCATTGGTATCTAGCTCTAGGTTTTTCCCCACGCAATCCAATGTCATCTACCTCATCATCATCACTTCTTCTTTTACACATCTTTTCAATCTCCTATCCTATCTCATCTATCTTATCATTTCATCATTCATCTATATGGCATGTCATTCGCCCAATTCATCTTTTGATAATTTGAATAACTATCCCATCCCTGAGCTTCGTCTAGTCATTACCCTCCAATCCAATCCACTAGGTCTATCTTGTCCCATCGTGTCGGTCCAATCATTTTCTCCCCTTCTCTAGGGTTGTCTCATCATCTTTCATCCATCACTTGTCTTTGACCTTCTGTCGAACTACGTTGCCCCTGCGCTTTCACGTAGGCAAGGTCGATCACTTGATCAGCCCCCGGGGCTCCTTTATCATCTCTTGTCTATCGTTCCATCATCGGTCTTTCTACTTTGTCCTTTATCATCTATCATCAGTCTTCAACCATTGTTGCTATTGTCTATCCCGTCTTTACCCTCCATCAAAGTCTCCTGTCTTGTGTCAAGTCTCTTGTGTCATGTTGCATCATCAAGCTACACCCTTATCTAGCTGGATTTAAACAAATGAGATTCACTTGTATCATCAAATCCAATCAGCTTTGAATATCCTGCGTCATATCAATCGTTTAATTTAATATCCATCATCGGTCTCAACAGGATGCATCCTTCCTAACAGACCTCATCAATCCCATCCATCCCCTTGATTGATCCTATGGCAAAGGACGTTTGAAATTGATTGTGATCTTTTGATGCTTTTGGCTTTTGTTTATCATTTGAGCTCCCTATCATCACTTGTCATGGTCGCCTTGATCCATCATATCATGGTGTGATGTGACTAGTCAACATAGGGGTGTATCTTGATCTTTTCGGTCTTCTCGGTTATCCCACGTACTACCCACCAAGATCCCTGAGGTCTTGTGTTACGCTGGGGCATCCTTGTGTGCTTGTGGTTATCCCAATACCTAGCCCGACCATGGTCACCATGACTTTGGGATGTTGGGATAGCCTTCTTGTTTGTTTGTTTGTTTTCTGCATTAGACACTAATCCACCTTGGTTCTTCATACCCTGGCGTCCTGCGTCTTATGCTATAGCAAAAATTAGTGCTCCGACGATGGAAAATTGCATTTAGATTGCATTTCATTTCTCATCCTCAAACCCCCCCCATCCATTCATCCTTCATCACGCTCCCCTCCCAATCTTCCATCACATTGCATCATCTCATTCATTTCGAGAGCCCACCCGTGTTCTCCTGAACCCGCATGTCCTCTCGAGGGGGCATCCTTCATCCCTAATTTTTCATCATCTTCCTTCCTAGTCACTTCTTTGAATGACTGGGGCATCTTTTCCAATCTAACCATCTTCTTCCAGGTTCTATGTTTTAATATTCTTTGAAATGATGCTACTTCGTAACACCATCTCAAAGAGGGGCAAAATGTAGATGTCTAAATTTGGACACTTAATTTATCCAAATTTATCCCCTTTAATTAACATCCTTAAGTTCTTCTAATCCCTAAGGTATTTAATCAATATACCTTATCTCTTTAATCCTTCTTCCATCAATTGAATTAAATAAATATTCCATTTATTTAATTCCCTTTATGTCACATCCTCCATCATTTTTATCTTATCTTAATCCTTCTTCTAATCCCATCATTAAGGTGTGCACATGCCTAATCCTTGATTAGGAGGTGTCACATCCTCCAACTTTTGCAAGTTGGCCTCTAATCTCTCTTAGCCACCTAACCCTCCTCTAATCCTTCATTACTCTTCCCCATGTGATCTTTGACTTGTCACATCAAGTCACATGTGAAATCTAACCCTCTTCTAATCTTCATTAATTAATATAATCAAATTGCACAATCCTAATCACCCCTTTAGTCAACTCTCCCCATCCCCCAAGGAATTTTTAATTCCTTTTTATTTATCCTAGGCTCCTCTCTTCCCCATGTGAATTTTTAATTCACCTTTTAATCCCCCAATGCACCCTTTGGAATTTAAAATTCTTTCCATCTCCCCATGAGAATATTTGAAGAATTTTTAATTCCTCACATGTCCTCTCACCCACATGGGGACAAGGACCTCCTTTATGAGGAGATCTTGTCCAATCCCAAGGTACTTTGTACCCCTCCATGTCATGTCCTTTTCCTTCCACCTCATGTCCACTTCACCTTTTAGGGCTATCTCATATGCCACATGTCAAGATGTGAGGGCTTGTGAGTTCTCAACTCACCTTAGCCCTACATCTTGGTATTTGGTGGATCAATCTTGACCGTCCATTTCCCCTAGGATTTCCCAAAAATCCTATAAATACCCCCTCTTTTCTCTCATTTTGGGGAGAGATCATTTTGTGTAGCCAAACTCTTGCAGTTTTGTTTCTCAACCTCTACTTAGTCATTTTCACATTTTCATCCACTTGCATCCATCTTCACATCATTATCTAGCTTGCATCTTGCCATCCAAGGAGCATACACATCCAAGATCGAAGGGCCAACCAAAGGATCGACTCAACGCAAGGTATAAAGTTCTATTTCGTGGCTTTGTCTTGTTTTGTTTCCAACTTAGGCTAATCTCGAAGTGTAGGTTGTTTTAGTTGTTTATTTGCACTCTTTTGCTTGTTGCTTGTTTTCTAACACCTATTTCGACCTATCACAGCTACCTAAGTTGACACACACTCAATCACTTAGGTTATTTGAAAACCTCCTCAAGTCAGTTCAAGTATCAAGTTTGGGTGAGTCATGAATATAAGTCAATAGGTTTAAGGTGTCATTAGAGAAAGTAAAACCCCTATCATTAAAAATCCTCTTAAATTGTCAAATTAAATTGATTTCAAATATCTTTTGTAATTGGTAAATATTATATTTATAATATATATAAGTATATGTGTATATGTATATGTTATGTGTTAAATGCATATATATGTATGTATGTATATGCGAATATATATAATCATGATAACATTAATATATATAAGTATATGTATATGGTAAAAAGAGAATATATATATATATATATATATTATTTTTATTTTTATTATTTTAAAGGATTTTTGAAGAGAATTTTAGAAGTTAATGTGGGTGCCATACTTTAGCACCGTCTTGGGAAAAACCAAACTATTTTGGAAGCCACGTAGGTTGCTGAATAACTTCACATTTAGAGTTTAATTTAAAGCCATATAAAGTGGTGATGTGAATCATTCTTCACATGCCTATTTTATTGGTCTTCAAGGATTGGTCGATTAGTTTGAAAGGTGGTTGAGTCATGGAAAAACTATTGCAAGTTGTTCCTTTCAAAGAGGCTTTTCCTATAGGCTTGAAACAACATTTTAAATGCTTTCAGAAGCGATATGTAGTCATGGGTTTTTTTTTTAAGAGGAATCATTCAACTACTTGTTGTGGCAATCTAAATAGTTGCATAAGCAATCATTTTTAAACTATACTCTTCATGTTTTTATTGCCTATGCAATCCATTGTAGGTAGATGTTTGAACAAGCCTCCAATATAAGCAAATAATTTCTATTTTAAGCCAACTCCTTTAATGAGCAGAGGTAAACTGACCTAATAGATAGAATAAGTTTTCTTTTGTTGATTATTAATCTTGAGTAGGAGAATAGATTTTACAAAAGGTTGTGTGAATAAAGAGAATAAAATTTATGTGTGAGTTTATAAAAAGATATCATTGTTTTAAGAAGTTTCTTCTCTGCCATATTGAGCACTATTTTTGGGTGAATATATTGTCTTCTATCGAGCTCAACTTCTATAGTAAAAATTTGGTGAATGTCATGTGATTATACACTGATACATTTAAAATTTGGGTGAATCAAACATAAAAAATACATACATTGTAATTTTAAAGGCGATAATTAGCCTATGATTAGCATGGATTTATCATTGTATTGAAAAAATGTTTCCTCATACGTAATTATTTTTAATGTAAATGGTGAAATGTGTCCTCATATTCAATTTTTTTTAATGTTATTGGTGAAATGGGTCCTCATATACAATTAGTTATAAATTTTAATGGAAAAATGTGTCCTCACATGTAGTGAACATTTAATGTTGTTCGTGAAACATTTCCTAATACACATTTTTATTTTAATAGTATTGGTGAATATGTGGGTGATTTAATACATTCTTCTGAGATTCTAAGTGAAAACATCAATTCTAAGACCATTAGAAATGTGTAGTTTGCAATGGAAAAATTATTAATTACATATTCTTGATAATTTGTAAAGTCCAAGTGATTTTTCCACTTCGTTGGTTGCAATTTATTCACCAATTTTGAATTGGTTGAATGGAACTATTCACCAATTGGCAAAGTTTCACCAATAAAAAAATCCTTGCTTGAAATTGTTTGTTTGAATCCTCATTCTTTGTAGGACTCATTTCATCTATCTTATTTGAAAAACTAGATCCTAGTATCTAGAATACATCTAGTTACTAATCTTCCTCATTGATGGAAAACCCTTAGGTACATTATCTGACACAATATATCATGAAAATCATCTGAAAGATCTAAGATTTCTACTCGTATATCTTCACATCCTTATCAACGATAAGAATTAATACATAGCACATATGCTTATGCTTCATACCATCCAAAAAAATTCTATCATCAACTAATTAAATTCTTGCACTGCTACATAACTTTTCTTCTACTTCCTTTAGGGGCTTCAACTTGTAGCAAACTTCATCCTTTGTTAGGGAATAAGTGTAGGCATTTCCATCATGTACTTCATTTCAATTGAATTTCCATGACCTCCCCAATAATAGGGTGAAGCCACAATAGTGGTTTACAATTCAAGTGAGGAAGGAAAACTCACAAAAAATGACCCCATGGAAAAAAACTTGATTTTAGGGGTTCATACGAACCTACTAGTTCAACCAAACCGATAAGGGGTTATAGTGAACCCTTTTGATGCTTTCCCACCCATAAATCAAAGAAAACCCCTTATGGAAGGGGGGTTCACTTGAACCCCTAGGGGTTCGTTCAAACCCCCCTTACCCCTCATCCCCCTCCTAAGACACAAAAAAAATCTATTTTTTTATGCTTTAGAGCTTGGGTTGAGGATGAAAATGCAAAAGTCTTCACAAACCCAACTTGAATCAAGTAGTCCTTTAATGAGCTTTCCAATGAATATAATTTTAATATGTTTTGGTTTTATTATGTATTTGTTTTTTTAGTTTTATTAAACATAGTTTTTTCACCAAAAATGAAGGTATTTTTTCTACACATGTGGAAAAAATAGTAGATTATCAAAAAAAATTGAAAAATATGAGTGCCCCAGATATTGAAGTCCTTGATTCAACAGAAAAAATGAATTCGATATATACAAAAAATGTTACGCGTTATACAGTCGTGCTATGTTTGAATTGTAATTGGTTAGATTTGAAACTTGATTAAAGAAAAAATATTCAATAAAAAACTATCTAACCAAGTGAAAGCACTAGATATTAGAGTTACAAATCTAAATTTGAAAGAATTAGAATTTTATCCTTTATGGAAAAAAAGTTATACGTTATACGGTGTGTCACTTTTTAAAAATGTTGTTTTCTGAAGAAAAAAAAAATTGTGGGAGATGGAAAGAGAAGTGCAATCTGATTAAAAAAAATTAAAAAAAATATTTTTAGAATCTACAGACAAAATTTGATGAGAATCTAGTTTGCATCATCTTCAAATTTCTCATGGTTTAGCCACTATAGGTGCCTGAATGTGAAGATTTAGTTAAAAATAATAATTTTAGTATCCAGTTTGGCCAAAAATTGTAAACCACTATTGTGGGATCACCCAATATATGACACAAATCAATAGGTATGATGTCACACAATACTTCATCATGGTAATTCCCAATCTTGAACTTCAATAAACATTGCTCATTTACAAAACCTCTATGGTCCCTTTGTAGTCATGCAATATGTTATAGATTTTGATGTTTCCTTCTCTCCAATTATAATTTTTAAGTCATCTCCTCTAAAAAAGGGTTATTAGTGCTACCACTATAGATTATAACGTTACAAAATTTACAGTCACATTTACACCTTGTGTGAAATAAACTCTTCCTCTGAATTGGAGATTTCTCCTCATTTAGAAAGACTCTCCTTGTGATAAGAACTTCTCTTTTTTTATCTTTAGAATTCTCAAATTTATCATTTTCATTTACTCATGTAACTCTTGTATTACCTTCAGGTCTTCTACTTATCCTTCCTTGATATTGTGGATACTTGTATGCTTGATGTCCTTCTTCCCCACATTAGAAATAGGTTACATAAAAGCCTCTATTTCATGGTCTTATCTAAAGCTTCCTCTTCCTATTTGGTCACCATTATTTTTCTCGTGGTGGTGGTAGGCATTATCTCCTTTCTTGTTCTAAATACTACTAGCTTCTTCATTCTTCTCTTGTTCTTTATTTTATCCTCTATATGATCTTCACCAATCCTTCCACTACAACCTATTCCTCTATTGTTTTCAAATATTCTTGTGGTGTAGGAAAAAGTATCCCTTTTTCACACTTACTTTGGGAATATATATTAAATAAATGAACTTAATTATGCCTTAATTTAGTGTTGTAATATATGTATTTTACATATTCACATTAATTGTAGGGCCCTAATAATTAAAATGGACTTAATTGTACCTTATTTATGGTGTTGTAAGGTGTACCTTTACACTTTCACACTTATCTAGGGCTTTATTAATTAATTAAGGTTAATTATTCCTTAATTGGCCCCTTTAATTCAAATACAAGCCTAATTAATTGCAATTTTTGAAGGGTAAAACCCGACATTCATAAATGCCATAACATAACATTTATCATTGGAGAATGTATGTCCTAGGTAAGTGACCTAGGACCCATTCACCCACCCTCACTTAGACCTATGACCCTAATTTCAATTATGGTTTTGGCCCGATATTTCAATAATTTTAAATGTATATTCACATGTCAGCTTGTGTTATTTGAATTTTGAGAAATTTATGTTGCATACCTTTAAATATAATGTCATTTTACTATGTTTCATTCTAAGACTTTCAAGCAACCTAACAATTTCGAAGTGATTATTCCTATAGCAAGTTTATGATATCAATAGGATTTAGAGAGAATTTTCAAGGAATTCAAGAGTAGATTTGTTGAAGAATTATTTTAGCATTCAAGATCCTATTATCATAACAAAGTCTTCTTCCATCATGCATGTTATTTGAGCTAATATGTTGATGTAATGTTCAAGATCCATTCAAGCATTCAAAGGAATTATTTCAAATCAATTTAATGATTAAGATCCAAATCCATTGAAGTCATTTCATGCAAGTTGTAAATCCATATTCTAAGGTTCAAACAAGGGTTTGATGAGTTGTGGCATAGGCTTTTTCATTCATTATTCCTTTCATGCTATTTTATTTCATTTCAAGGTTTAATTACCAAAATAGGGTTTGACCAAGGAAAACCCCCATTAAACTAAAAAAACAAAATATTTGGCTCTTGATCTGTGTTTAGAAAATTTTGGTGGAAGATCTATTGAAGACCAAATTTGCCATGTTGTCAAAGTTGTCAAAGTTGTCACCATTCTCGCAATTTCATGGAAACTTACCTACAAAATTTACTGTTAGCTTTTCGACCATGAAATTTAGGAATCTAGGAGTGCATACAAAATAGAAGAGAACCCATAAAAAGATTCTACAAAGCCCTAGCTAGGACCCATTCGGCATATGAGTCCTTAGTTTACTTTGAAAATGAACTTTTGGTGATTGGTACATATCACTTTCCCATTCCCAGATTTGTAATTTAACTTCTGGTAAGATTTGAATTGAGCTTAATCATCTAGATGCACTTTATAGATCACAATTTGGAGTTGATTTTCTATTTTTAATCTTTCTCCCTAAAGTATTGTTTGACTCATACCCTCGTCTTTGCAAAAAAGGGAAATTTGCAGATTCACACTTTGACATGACTCACCTTTTTGTTGATAGTCCTTTCATTGTGTGGATCTCATGTCCTAATGAAATTAGAGAAGTAGAGTCCATTTTCCCTCTTTGGAACTGTTGGAACCTAAAATTTCCTACCATTTTTTGCAAAATTTTAGGCTCCCACGATGGAGAAAATGGACTTGTTATGCCTTGCATAACCACGCCATTTTAAACTTGTTTAAAATAGGTCCCCCCTTTTTTTCCTGTTATGTTTCCTTTGGCCTTTTTTTTTTTCCTTAGGAATTTTTTGTTTTGTTCTCGGCGGAATGCGGACTGAAACCGAACTCTAGAACTTTTCTAAAATTTTAGGTTCTGGTTCCGGTTTTTCTGATTTCCTTTGTTTTGTTTGTTTGTCGTCCTTTGTTCTAGTAGACGGGGGACACTGAAAGAAACTGAACTTAAAAAAAAATTCTAAGTTCCATTTATGTTTCCCCTTCTGATTCCGGTTCTGTCAGTTTTCTTTCTTCCTCTTTGTTTTTTGTTTTGGCAGAAGCGAGACGCGAACTGAAACCAAACTCTGGAACTTTTCTGAAGTTCCAGGTCTCGGTTTCATTCGGGTCTCGGTTCTGCCAAAATCATTTGGTCGTGGGGTGTTTTCTTCCCTTATTTTTTCATTTTTCATCCCTTTTTCGTCATTTCTTTGTGTGTTGTCAGAGGCAGAGCCGGGAGGGAAACCGAACCTGGAATTTGGAGAAAGTTCAGGGTCAGGTTTTTGTTCCGCTTCTGCCCCCGTTGTGGTTCACCTGGGATCAATTTTTTCTTTGATCCTGTTTTCATTTGTTTCCGTGTTTTGATCCTTGTGTTTGGTCTCTTTTGTGGGGCTGGGTTTGGGAAGGATTTGGGATATGGATTTGTTACCAAATTTAGTTTCCTCATCCCGTTCCGACTCTGCCCCCGCCCTGCTACGGTCCCTGGTTACTTTTCTTTTTGCGGACACGGAGCCGAAATGTGGGTTGAACTTGGAAATGTTGGTTATTTCCATGTTTTGTTCTCGTTTCGACTCTGGTCCTGGTTCCCATTTCATTTTTGGTTCCGCCCCCGCCGGTATTAAAGGTAAGTATGTTTCTGGTTCGGATTTGGTTTCGCCTCTGCCAGAGTTGAGTTCTTTTTGCTAAGTATAATTGAATGAAAGATATATGAAAGGTAGGATGAAGGATGATATTTTCTATGCTTTAGAAGACTAATGAAGGCATTGTTTCGTACGATTAAAGTAGGTTGGGAGCATCTGATGTCGCTTCACAAGAAGATCAGCCGGCAGAAAGATTTTAGGCTGAGAAGAAAGCATAAAGGGAGGAGGTTGCGAGTCTTAATGATGAACGATACATTCACTGGCTAGAGTAGGTGGACGTGAATGACAATACCCTTGGAACATTCAAAGCAGCTATGTGGGAGTGGTTTTTGAGGTTGAGGACGAAACGCGTGAAGTCTTAATGGCAGATGCAAAGGCTGCAAGTTAATGATGATGGTTGTAAAAGATCTGGAGACCATGCCTGAGAGCAATATTTTTCTGACATGAATAGATTATATGAATTTAATACATGATTGACTTTGTTCCAAACTCTTCTAGAGCTGACTCCTTCTATGATTGACTTATTGTAAACCCTAAACGGGGCTTCATTTTGGACGCGCGTGTATAAATATGGCATTTTCACCTCTTTATGGAGAGATATTTTTCTTCTTTATCTTCTTCCTTTTGATTACTATTATTAGACAAGTTAGGGTTAAGAAAGGTTAGCAAGCTAGGGTTTTGCAGGAAGTTAGAAGTTTTTAGTTCAATAGGAAGAGGAGGTGATGTATCCTCCAGATTTTCTTAGTATAGATGGAGATAATTTGAAGACATGGGTTTTTTGTACACTAGTGATCTTGCCAGATTTGTAAATGTTGTTTATCTATTTCACTAACAGTAGAAGCAGCCATATTTAAATCTACTTCATATTGTGCTCTAGAATGGTATTTATATTGGGTTAATTATTTTATTTGGAAAGCTTTCAAGGAATGAAATTTTATCTTATGTTCTGTTTAAATGATGATTTGTAATCTACTGTTAAATTTTGCACTGTGAATGGATGAAACTTTGTATTAATTACAAGTTAACTTTATTCTACAGTTTCAATTTAGGAATTCCTTGGAAGGTAACAAGTCTGATTAGTTGGATAAATCAACATTTTCATCAATTTAAAAGCTTTAATCTATCTTTTTCTATTTCTTTAAAACCTTTGGTTAAAGTAGGTTTAGATATATGTTTGATCTTATAACAATCCAAAATATCAAAACCAACAAGCCCCTTGAACATTACAGCCATATTGACCACTTCGTGAAATAGCAACGTTGTGAACCAACATCAAAGACCTTGGGAGGTGATCAGTTTGATTGTTGATTGTCTTTTTCAAGAGGGGTGAGATATTTCAATTTTATCTTACCTACATGTTGTGGGTCAACTTGGCACCATCAATAGGACTATAACACTCAAAAACACAGTTGTGAAATCTACTCTAGGAGCTTGATTTGAAAAATCACAAAATGAAGCTAGTGCAATCTCATGCAAAACCACCTTGCAACCATGTTCATTTTCCATATATGAATGTGCATGCCTAGTTTCAACTTCTTATAGTAAGTTTTGAAAAGGTTTCAAAGTATCAAATTGAAGGATTCTAGTGAAGGTTTGTTGTCTACACATAGTAAACTATGTCAAAGAGACCAACTTTGGAGGCCAAAATTTATCAACTAGAAGATTTTCATGACTAACCGGTTGGAATTCCATATTCTTCCCATGTAATTCTACCTTCATTCCAATTCTCAAAGCCTCAACATCTCATTTGGTATTTTTTCATAACCAAAACCAAATGGATTTTACCTAGCTTGATGACTGCATTTCTAGAATAGTTAAAGAGGGGTCAAGTTTGACTTTTGATATCTTGTGAATGAAGAAGGTTGATGAAAAAAAATTTTGCACACATGTTCATGGGACCTAAATAAACCAATTTCCCAATTTGTAGCTTCCCCAAATCAGATTTGGTATTTTTTCAAGAAGGAAATTTAGTGAGTTTCAGTTGAGTTTGACAAGTGCATTTTTTTAGAAAATGCTAAGCAACTTGGAGCGTTGACAGTTTTCAATCCTGATGAATTCACGCAAACACTTTTGACAAGCATACTCTCCTATCATAACTCAACATTTTGGTTCATTTTCATGACTCAAGGATTTAAGTTTTGATTAGTTTTCCACATCGATTTTGGAGGCTACCTGGCTCATTTTGGTCACTATGCAAAAAGAAAATTCTAAACATTACCCACTTTAGTATGGGATGCATTTTCAATTTTTAGTGGATGCAAGACCGAAACAATAAACATGTTTTCAGGAATCACAATAGATTATGCTTATGACAATGAAAAGGGGAGAGTAATACACAGTATTTTAGTGATAGTAAAATAGCCCAAGCACAAGGTCAAGAGGGTGTATCATCTGAATAAATGGATTTGATACCTTAGAAATTTATAAACAAACATTTAATTGGTGTTTTCAATGCCATTCAAGATGTTTTAAGGCAACAACAAAATGAATTGAATCACTTCTTGATCTTCGGTGCTACATGACTAAATCTTTGCAAATACATGAAAGTTTCTTACCAATCTATGTTTTGGAAAGTTTTTGGAGTCCATTATACAACTCAAGAAAAAATTTCAATGGAAAATTGTCTATTTAATTGATCAAGAAAAAAAAATAGCCTTAGATAATCTATGTGGAAATATTGACAAAGGAAGGAATTATGTTAAATGTACCTTAGTTTCCAGCCTAAGCCAAGTAGACAATACTATCTACACTTCAAATAGCATGACATATATCTAGGTAGGTGGAAAAAGCAAAGGTGACTACAATGAAGAGGTATCCATCTTAGATGTGATACATCCCAAGAGAAAATATCACATGATGACATTTAGACTTATACGATGCATTTGACCTTTTCAACAAGCTTAGCAAAACTATGTAGTAGAGATGATCTGGAACAAATATTTGGAGCATTGTTTTGATGTTGAAACAAGACCATGCATTTTAGTCTTTGAGTTCAATTTTTATCACTCTCAGGATGTTACAGTGTGGAAATGATTGGGTTTGATATCATTTCCAATATATATATGCTTTGTGCGAAGAAGGAAAACTAGCAAAAGAAGGAAAGTTTGTGAACCATACAGAGATCACAAGATGCAACCTATTGATCCAATTTATGCAAGATGGAAATAATGTTATAAATGTAATTTGAGGAAGACCACAATTGCTCTCAAATTGGCTTGAATCAACTGACAAGCATTTGATTAGTTTCCAATTACTTTGAGCACTTTTGTTTCAATAAATGGCTGGGATAATCTTAATGAGATTATTAACATTTTCTCAGGGTATTGTTCATCTCTGAATAAATTTTTTGAATTGATACCAAAATATGCATATTGCTAACTAAACCAAAAGAAAAATTCTCTTAGCCAGATAGCTGCTTTCTTACACAAGTGTGAGTCGCCAGATTTTAGAAGGGAAGGAGGTTTCAGTGTGGATGAATTTATTATCAAGCTTGAAGAAGTCATGTGAAGGGATTAGATAATGATATTGGTTCAGAGAGTGTGTTATACAGTGAAAATTTAGAAGGAAATTTGCACATAATACATGAAATCTATGCCATGGAAGAATGTGAGGGGATCCAATATATAGTAATGAACAAAAAAGAAAACCTTAAAATAGAAATATCGATGAGAATTTTTAGTATTGGCATGAGTAATATGGATGTCTCTCTGATGACCCAAAAAGAGTACAACATTGACAAGAGAAGCATCGACGAGAGACATTGATATCAATAGGAGATCATTCAAAGTCTGTTCGATGCTCTGAAAAACAAACATACGATTAAATTTTATCAGGTAAAATATAAATGATGGTGGAAGAGGGTAAAATAAATGTATAAGATAAAAAATGAAGATTTATTCTATAGCATTATTGCAAAATATTTTCACTAAGAAGTGAATAATTTCCACTGAAGGAATCAAGATAAAAGGAAATTTTTGGGAGTTAATTTAAGGTCCCTCTCACAAAATCGATGTGGACAAAAGGAACATGAATATTATTGAGGAAGCTTGTTGATTTCAGAGTGACTATTTTTCAAGTCTCTCTGATAGAGCGAAATGAGTGAAAAGGAAAAAAGGGGATTAAAGAAAAAATTCATTATGATTATGATAATATTGATGTGGAATGTACATAAGTTTCATGAAAGAGTTAAAGATTGGACAATTACTCAGTGAAATATAAATGAGAAATTTTCCAACAAAGGAGTTAAGATTAAAGTATCCCAAAAAAAATTTGACAAGAAAGCTATCATGAAGAATGAAAATATGGAATGGAAAATTTATTGAAATAGTCACACCCCAAGTGAAATATTATTTTAGAGAATGAATTTTTTCATGTGGAGTGAAATTATAAAATATTTCACTTAGAAGTAACACATTTTTACTGGAGTGATCAAAGAAGCATCAATTTCTTGGAGAAGGTAATTACTTTTTCCTAAAAAGTTTATTTTTGGTGAAAGGATGAATGTGAAGTTTCTAGTAAAGGAAGACTATCATTATAATTGTCTTCACACAAACGAAGAAAATGAAGATTAAAGTATTTTAATTTGTTGAAGACAAATATTGAAGAGTTGAATCAAACAGACATGTGAAGGGTCACTACCCTAAAAATAATATATATGTAAGATGAAATCATATCATCAATCACTAGAAAGAAGGTTAGAAAATCATCAGTAGTAGTAGATAGGCTCATCCATTAGCATATCATATTCCGCTCATCCATTTTCATATTTCAAAAACTTATGCTATTAAGGTATGTCCTTTGAAGTAATATAATGGAGAAGACTATTCATAATCAATGATTTATTTCTAGTGTTCAATTGTTGTGTTAATATTCAATTGTATATGTTGTTGTGTTGTCTCCAAAGTGGTTTTCCTTAATTATTCAAATTTATACAATTTGTTAGGACACATTTGTTGTTGCTATGTGATTTTCTTGATTGGGTTCTAGCTAGAGTGGATTAAATTCCTTTCAAGTAATTCATTTTAATTGGTTCCTTCCAAGGATTAAAATACTTTTAAATTGATTATTCTAATTAGTTTCCCTCAAGTTAAGAATTAAAAATACTTTCATGATATCGCAGTAATTTGGGAAAATAACACTAGGATTCATAAAGAAGAGTACAATAATTGACAAACTTGCACATTTGTACAAGTTGCAAACATCCAAAGTGCCCAAAAAGTTAGAGTTAAGCTAAGTAGATCCACCTACCTTACATATATATCACCATCATCATTCACCTCTCGACTCCATTCACCAAACAGGATTAGGCACTAGTCATACTTAAAACATTTTATACAAACTTTACTTATACATTTAATTCTCAAAACATCGATAGTAGGAATTAGTTATTAGCCTAGCATCTATTTCATGTCCATGTGCCATTGTGAAGAGATTTCTCAAGTTAGAGACTATATTTAAACCTTTAAATTTTCCTTATCATTTAGGTACACTCACCCAAGTTTAGCAGAGCCTAAAGAGTAGGGAAAATCAGCAATCATATTCACCCCGTTTGTTAGCCAAAAACATATGAAGAGATTGGCACCCTCTTAAGGTTCAAAACTTGCTTTTTTGAGACCTAACAGATTAGATACTCTACTTGGGACAAACTTGAGAAAATCCAGTGGTAGGCCACCTTGCCTTATAGAGTCGTAAAAGCAATTTCACCCCACATAATTAAGTAGGAGATTTCGGTGGGGTAAACCAAGAACAATTTCAAAATCTATTTCATTTTCCTGCTTTTGGAAAAAGTATGTGGTGACTCTGTAAAAAAAAAATTTGATGAATAATGAAAAAATAAGTTTCAAATTAAAACATCTCCAGTCAAAGATAAAGGTTGAAGCATGTATAGAAACTATTATTTTCCCTATACACATGGTACAATTGAGAATCTTGGAAACAAAAGTGATGCATATCATACACAATAGGATATTTATGCACCACAAGCCTCAACTCAAATAAATTCTTACCCTATCCCTCCTGGACAAAGATTAATGAGCTACCAAAATCATGAATACCCATATGCTGAGCATTATCAATATCAAGCCCCTCACCAAAATAGTCAGCAATGTCAACCATGTCCACAAAGAACAATGTATGTCTCAGACATTGATAAACCATTTAACTTCAATAATATCGAAGGTTACCCAAGTCATTATCCCTTTGAACTTAGAAATCATATCCCTAAATTTTATGGAAAGGAGCATGAATTAGCTTATAAGCATGTACAATGATTTTGAGATTTCATTGAGGACTTTCATATTTATCCAAGAGATGTCATTATGAGATGTTTTGTAAGATCTTTGATGGATGATATAGGGGAATGGTTTAAAATCTTACCCATACAAAGTATATCTTCATGGGAAGATCTAAAAAGACTATTCCTAAGCCAACATGATGACAATTATGAAACTTATACACAAAATTCAGGATCTCAATCTATTCTAACAAGTAATGAAATGACATATGATACATCAAATGGTGAGAGCAATCTTCAGAGTGTGAATACCCTTGTTGTCCTAGCCCACCCTCCTCAATACCCTGTACATCACAGACATCCCCATATTCATTATCAAAAAATTACACATGTTGACCCTGATGTCCATATTCAGGAAAATATGAACTCTCTTGAAGATACATATCAAAATAAATAGTTTGAGGAAGATGGTGAATATTTACATATTCAAGAAAGAAGCAAAATTATTTTAGATGAACTTTATGGCATAAGGAGATATGAAAGAGAATCTGGTTTTCTATATTCAAATGAATGAAAGATATATGTATGCAACTACCTCTTGATTCCCTAGGGTGAAGCCACATAAGTGGTTTACACTTTTGAAGAGGAAGGAAATTTGAGAAAAAATGACCCCATGGCAAAAAAATTGGTTTTAGGGGTTCGCATGAACCTACATGTTCGACCGAACCATAAAGGGGTTCGACCGAACTAGGGTTTGAGCGAACCCATTAACTATTGGGCCAGCCCAAAAAATAAAGGAAATGTGCATATTAGGGGGGGTTTGCATGAACCAGGGTTCAAATGAACCCTGGTTCGCTAGAACCCCCAGTTCTAGCGAACCCCCCTAATTTTTTAATTTGTACACACAAAAAAAAAATTTACGCTTTCAAGCTCGGTTGGGGATGAAAATGGGGAATATTTAGAAACCAAACTTGGAATCGAGTAGCCTTGAACGAGCTATCCAATGAATATAATTTTAGTATGTTTTGGTTTTATTATCTATCTTTTTAAGTTTTATTAAATATAGGTTTTTCATCGAAAAACAAAATCTCTATTCTGCACAAGTGGAAAATAGAAGATTATAAAAAAAAAAATTTAAAAATATGAGTGCACCAGATATTGAAGTCCTTGATCCAACAAAAAAAAAAGAAGAATTTCGATACATACAGTAAAAGTTATGCGTTATACGGTCCGCTAGGTCTGAATTGTCATTTGATTGACTTTGAAACTTGATTAAAGAAAAAATATTCAATAAAAACTATCTAACCAAGTGGAAGCACTAGATATCGGAGTTATAAATCTAAATTTGAAAGAATTGGAATTTTATCCTTCATGGAAAAAAAGTTATGCGTATACGGTAAGGTCACTTTTTAAAAATGCTGTTTTTGAAAAAAACCAATTTTTGTGGGAGATGGAAAAAGAAGTGCAATCTGATTCCAAAAAATTGAAAAAAATATTTTTAGAATCTACAGACAAAATGTGACAAGACTCTAGTTTACATCATCTTCAAATTCCTTACGGTTTAATCGCTATAGGTGACCGAATGTGGAGATTGTGTTAAAAAAAAAAATATCAGTGTCCAGTTAGGCCAAAAAGTGTAAACCACTATTGTGGGATCACCCCCTACCTGGTGAATCTGTGATCATTGAGCAGTTTATGAGAGCATATGAGCGTAATTCAATTCATTGGTTGGAATCATTGAAACCATTTACTCTAAGATAGGTGGTTGAAGTGATCTGTATCATAGATAAAATCAGGCATGAGGATGCTATCAGTGTTGAAACTAATGATGATGAATATGGAGAAACTGATTGAACAATGCAACCAATAGAGGAAACATGTGCAAGTGAAATTATCAATGATGATATGTTATACTTGAATGAAGATGAAATTGTTGATGACCAATTTGCTACCTTGGAGGATGATTGCAGCATTGAAGATATTGTTGGGGATTCACTGCCTAAGGAATATATCAGCCATGATTTAGATAATATGGAGGTGCACAACCATGTATGCATTGTCATAGCATTCACAATAATGCATTAGAAGATGAAACAAAAAGGGGCAGTCTACCTCACAAAAATGAAGAGGGTAGTGATTTTGGTCAATCCATAGAGGATGGGTATGCAACTAAAAATAATTTCTATGTTATATTGCATGATGAGGATGAAGATATAGAATTTTGCACTTGCATATCAGATTGTGACTATGGGAACAGTGTATGTTATGAAGAAACCATTGAAAATATTTATTTTGAAAACAATCATGTGGATTTGCAATTAAGTGATTCTTGCAACTCTTATGGAGATTAGGAGGAAGAAGCAATGGAAAATATGATAGAACAAGCAACTCCATTTGACAGTGAACAAATAACAGCTCCAGCTGCAATTGAATACCACGATGACACGATTGGTGAAGAAGAATTTTGTACACCTAAAAATGGTTTTCAATTTTTTTCAAACCCATTGTATGATGAAAAGATAGAAAAAAATCATATGACATTTTTCCAAGGTGTGATAGAACATGAATTTCATGTGTATTCAAATCCACTTTATGATGAGGATGAATCATTTTATGATAATCAGGATGGTGTATCAATTTTTGAAGTAAATGAATATGAAATCAACGCATCTGAATTACCATATTTTGATGATGAAAAAAGTGAAGAATCCATCAACAATGAGATCGATGAAGAGTCATGTTCACTCAATAGTGTTTTTTTTTTAGATTTTCTAATAATGGAATATCAGATATATACACAGAATGATTTGGAAGTTTCATGTCCAGCATGTGTTTTCTTTGATAGTGAAAGCACTTTGTGTGACAATGATGAAAAAACTCTTGAAGTTGATCAAGATTCTATGTCTATCATTGTTCAAGAGGATGCATATAAATCATAATTGGAGATCTTTGAGGATGTTGAATGTTCAATATTGATTAATTCAACTATGCATACTGATGACTATATGGGTCAAAAATTTGCAATTAGTGACATAGAAGAAATAGAAAATGTTTCAGATTTGATTATCTCAGAAGATGTTAATGTGGCAGATTTCTTAGACCCATGTGAGAAGCGTCTAGAATATGGATTTTCAATTCAACTGGGAGACCATTTCATGATGCATGATAGTGAAAAGGATAATGAGAAGTGTTGTATTAAAAGTGAATACACTTTGTATAATGAAGATGGTAAGAGTTTATCACATGATGAAAAGTTTCAGATTATATCTAATCGTGAGCTGTAGAATGGTGAAAGAGAGGTGGGAAAAGTTGAACATAGTGCCATTATGAAGGTTCCCAATGGTAGTGGATATAACAGGGCAGATTGTATGAATATTTTCAAATGGAACTTGATGAACCCAAACCAAAATAAGGTATAAAAAAAGGGAAATAAAGCGCTTTCTTTTGGGGTGGCCTTGAGCCATCAGTCATGGTGTGATTTTTCAAATCATATCAATTCAAAGGAAAGAGGAAAGTTAACTTTTATACCCAGTAAGTGAAACATTTGGTCTACTCCCCCAAAGACCTAGATTTTTGTTATGCCCACAAGGGGAATACATCCCCAGATAGAGCCAATGTTGGAACCTAAAATTTCCTAAAAAAATTTCAAAATTTTAGGTTCCCACGATGGAGAAAATCGACTACAACACTTAAAAACACAGTTGTGAAATCTACTCTAGGAGATTACTTTGAAAACTCACAAAAATGAAGCCAATTCAATCTCATGCAAAACCACGTAGCAAGAATGTTCATTTTCCATAGGTGAATGTGCATGCATTATTTCAGCTGGGTAAGTGCATGGATCTGTGACACAATTTTGGCTCTTAAGATGCCACTTTTTTTCGGAAATCAGCAAAATCTGATTTACATGAGAAAATGAAGATAGTTACGCTCAAAATTTCAAGATGCGGCAAGAAAAAAAGTTGAAGTGCTCTGAGTCTAGTTTCTAAGCTACTAATTTTTTTTGAAATTAATGAAGATTAAGGGTCTCAAAAAGTGGGGGGGAAAATAGGTCCTTTTTTATCAAAAAAATAGCATAATGCCTGAGGGCTCCCCCCTTTTTGATTAACCTTTTTTTAGAATTTCAAAAATCCCAATGATGAGAAATTAGCTAACACCATGTAGTTTATCCTCGTTCTTTTGGATAATTTTTTTAACGAATATATAATATTTTATGAATTTTCAAAGTGGACACATCTTGAAAAACTAAAATTTGAGTGTGCTCCCCCCTAAATATTTTGAAAACTAATTGAAAATTGATTTATTTTCATCATGTGTAGAATGGAGTCTAGTCTCAAAAATGGTAATTTGTTTCACGTTTTGATGAACGAGTAAAAATCTATCCTAAAACTAGCACATGTTGGTTTTTGACCAAATAAAAAGACATTTACAATAGAAGCCATGGATCAAAACCTTAACTAAATCAAAATGAGAAAAGAATTATATATTTAGATAGCTAAGAGAAAGGTTAACGCTATCACGTATTTTTTTATAAACTTGCATTGAAATATGTGAAAATGTGAAGGGGAGCATGGACAAAAATATGAGGAAATTTGGAAAATCCTATCAATTAACATGTCTAAAGCAGGTCATTTGGCGAGCGCCAAATGACCTACTTTGAAAAAAACCTGAATTTACCCTCTTTGGTCAACAACTTTGATAATGCTTAGATTGCACAATTTATGATCATAGATGGATATTTGATGTTTTACCTTTTATACGCTCTCTAACTCATTACCCTAGCTGGATAACTCTTTATCCCTCTAAAGTCTCTCTATCTCTCAGGTCTCACTCCCTCCCATACAACCTAAACTACTCTCTCTCAGTCCAATCTCCTCTCTCAGGTCTCTTTCCCTCCCACCTAGGTACCTAAATAAATCTATCACTCCAACCCCCTTTCTCATTCTCCCTCTCTTTCTCTCCTCCTTTAGTCTTTTTGTCTCTCTCACTCCATCTCCCTCTCTTAGGCCATTATCTTTCTCTCTCTATCTCTCTCTCTCAAGTCTCTCCCTCCTACCCCCTCTCCCTCTCTTAGGTTTCTCACTCACTCCCTCTATCTCTCTCCCATTCCCTCTCTCTCTCACTCTATCTCTCTCCCTCTCTCTCTCTCTCAAGTATCTCCATCCCAACCTCTCTCTCTCCCACTCCCTATCTCTCACTCCCTCTATCTCTCTCCCACTCTCTTTCCCTCTCCCATGTCTCTCCCTCCCACCCTCTTTCCCCCCTCTCTCTCAATAATCTCCCTCCTACTCTCTCTCTCTCAAGTCTCTCCCTCCCAGCCCCTCTCCCTCTCTCTCTCTCCCTCCCTCTCTCTCTCTCTCTCCCCCACTCCGCTCTCTCTCTCTCACTCCTCTATCTCTCCTGTCTCTCTCCTCCCCTCCTCTCCCTCTCTCTCTCTCTCTTGGAAGTATCTCGTCCTATCTCCCTCTCTCTCTTTGTAAAGTCTCCCCCTCCTACCCAATCTCCCTCTCATAGTCACTCCCTCTATCTCTCTTCCTCCTTCCCTCTCTCACTTCCTCTATCTCTCTCCCTCTCCCTCTCCCTCTCACCCTCTCCCTCTCTCTCAAGTATCTCCCTCCCACCACCTCCCCCTCTCTCTCTCAAGTCCCTCTCTCTCTCATCCCCTCTATCTCTCTCCTCTCTCTCCCTATCCCTCTCTTTCAAGCCTCTCCTCCCACCTCTCCCTTCCTCTCTCTCTCTCTCAAGTCTCTCCCTCCCACCCCTCTATCTCTCTCCCTCTCTCTCAGGTCTCTCCCTCCCACCCTGTCTCCATCTCTCTCTCTCAAGTATCTTCGTCCTACCCCCTCTCCCTCTCTCTCTTTCTCAAGTCTCCCCCTCCTACCCCCTCTCCCTCTCACAATCACTCCCTTTATCTCTCTTCCACTACCTCCCTCTCTCACTCCCTCAATCTCTCTCCCTCTCCCTCTCTCTCAGAGTGTCTCCCTCCCACCACCTCTCCTCTCTCTCTCTCAAGTCCCTCTCTCTCTCACACCCTCTATCTCTCTCCCACTCTCCATCTCCTTCTCTCAATTATCTCCCTCCTACCCCCTCTCCCTCTATCTCTCTCCCTCTCTCTCAGGTATCTCCCTCCTACCCCTTCTCCCTCCCTCTCCCCCTCTCTCTCAAGTATCCCCACCTCCTCTCTCTCTCTATCTCTCTCTCACTCCCTCCATCTCTCTCCCATCCCTCTATCCCTCCTACTCCCTCTCCCTCCCACCCCTCTCTCCCACTTTGTATCCCCCTCCTTCTCTCTCAAGTGTCTCCCTCCCACCCTCTCTCCCTCACCCTCTCTCTCTCTCAAGTCTCTCCATCCTATCCCCCCCTCTCTCTCTCTCCATCTCTATGGATTATGGTTTACCGTTTAAGGGTAGAGAGTGTAGGGTTGAGAGAGAGAGAAGGGGTTTGAGGGTAGAGGGTAGAGGGTTAAGAGTAGAGGGTATAGGGTATAGGGTATAGGGTTTAAGGGTTTACGGTTTATGGTTTATGGTTTAAGGGTAGAGGGTAGAGGGTTAAGGGTGGAGGGTAGAGGGTTTAGGGGTTTAGGGTTTAGGGTTTAATGGTTTAAGGGTAGAGGTTTGAGGGTAGATGGTTTAGGGTTTAAGGGTTGAGGGTTGAGGGTAGAGGTTTTAGGGTTTAGAGTTTAGGGTTTAGGGATTATAGTTTATGGTTTAAGTGTAGAGGATGTAGGGTTGAGGTTTGAGTGTTGAGGAGTTGAGAGTAGAGGAGGGAGTTTAGGGTTTAGGGTTTAAGGGTTTAAGGGTTTACGGTTCATGGTCTATGGTCTAAGGGTAGAGGGTTAAGGGTTAAGGGTAGAGGGTATATGGTTTATGGGTTTAGGGTTTAGGGTTTAAGGGTTTAAGGGTTGAGGGTTTAGGGTTTAAGGGTTGAGGGTAGAGGGTAGAGGTTTTAGGGTTTAGGGTTTATAGATTAAGGGTTAAGGGTAGATGTTTTAGGGTTTAGGGATTATAGTTTATGATTTAACGGTAGAGGGTGTAGGGTTGAGTAAGAGAGGGGGGTTTGAGGGTAGAGGGTAGAGGGTAGAGGGTTTATGGGTTTAGGGTTTACGATTTAAGGGTTTAAGGGTTTAGGGTCTAGGGTTTACAGTTTAAGGGTAGAGGGTAGAGTATCAAGGGTAGAGGGTAGAGGGTTTAGGGTTTAGGGTTTAAGGGTTTAAGGGTAGAGGGTTAAGGCTAGAGGGTATAGGGTTTATGGGTTGAGGGTTGAGGGTTGAGGGTTGAGGGTTGAGGGTAGAGGGTAAAGGTTTTATGTTTTAGGGTTAAGGAATTAAGGTTTAAGGGTAGATGGTTTAGGTTTTAGGGATTACAATTTATGGTTTAAGGGTAGAGGGTGTAGGGTTGAGGGTTGAGGGTTGAGGGTTGAGGTTTTTAGGGTTTAAGGGTTGAGGGTTTAGGGTAGAGGGTAGAGGGTTTAGGGTTTAGGGTTAAGGGTAGAGGGTAGAGGGTTTAGAGGTTTACGGTTTAAGGGTTTAAGAGTAGAGGGTTGAGGGTAGAGGGTTTAGGGTTTAAGGGTTGAGGGTTAAGGGTAGAGGGTAGAGGTTTTTGGGTTTAGGGTTTAGGGATTACAATTTATGATTTAAAGGTAGAGGGTGTAGGGTTGAGCATTGAGGGTTGAGGGTTTTAGGGTTAAAGGGTTGAGGGCAGAGGGTAGAGGGTAGAGGGTTTAGTGTTTAGGGTTTAGGGTTTAGGGATTAAGGGTTAAGGGTAGAGGGTTTAGAGTTTAGAGATTATAGTTTACGGTTTAAGGGTAGAGGGTAGAGGGTGTAGGGTTGAGGGTAGAGGGTTAAGGGTAGAGGGTCGAGCATTTAGGGGTTTAAGGTTTAGGGTTTAAGGGTTTAAGGGTAGAGGGTTGAGGGTTGAGGGTTGAGGTTTTAGGGTTTAAGGGTTGAGGGTTGAGTGTAGAGGGTAGAGGTTTTAGGGTTTAGGTTTTGGGGATTAAGGGTTAAGGGTAGAGGGTGTAGGGTTTAGGGATTACAATTTAAAATTTAAGGGTAGAGGGTGTAGGGTGTAGGGTTGAGGGTTGAGGGTTTTAGGGTTTAAGGGTTGAGGGTAGAGGGTTTAGGGTTTAGGGCTTAGGGTTTAGGGTTTAGGGATTAAGGGTTAAGGGTAGAGGGTTTAGGGTTTAGGGATTACAGTTTATGGTTTAAAGGTAGAGGGGATAGGGTTGATGGTTGAGGGTTGAGGGTTTTAGGGTTTAGGACTGTAGAGGGTGTAGGGTTGAGGGTTGTGGGTTTTAGGTTTTAAGGGTTCAGGGTTTAGGGTAGAGGGTAGAGGTTTTTGGATTTAGGGTTTAGGGATTAATGGTTAAGGGTAGAGGGTTTAGGGTTTAGGGATTATAGTTTATGGTTTAAGGGTAGAGGGTGGAGGGTTAAGGGTAGAAGGTAGAGGGTTTAGGGGTTTAGAGTTTAGGTTTTATGGTTCAAGATTTACAGTTTAAGGGTAGAGGGTAAAGGTATAAGGGTAGAGAGTAAAGGGAATAGGGGTTTAGGGTTTAGGGTTTAAGGGTTTAAGGGTTTAAGGGTAGATGGTTGAGGGTAGATGGTTTAGTGTTTAAGGGTTCAGGGTTGAAGGTAGAGGGTAGATGGTAGAGGGTAGAGGGTTTAGGGGTTTAGGGTTTAAGGGGTAGAGGGTAGAGGGTAGAGGGTAGAGGTTGAGGGTTGAGGGTTGAGGGTTGAGAGTAGAGAGTGTAGGGTTGAGAAAGAGGGGGGTTGAGGGTTTTAGGGTTTACGGTTTAGGGTTTATAGTTTAATGTTAGAGGGTGTATGGTTGAGAGAGAGAGAGAATGGGGTTGAGGATTTAAGGGTTTAAGGGTTGAGGGTTGAGGGTAGAGGGTAGAGGGTAGAGGGTAGAAAGAGAGACAGATAGAGAGGGTTGAGGGTTTTAGGGTTGAGGGTATAGGGTTAAGGGTAGAGGGTAGATGGTTTAAGGGTTTAAGGGTTGAGGGTGGAGGGTATATGGTATAGGCTATAGGTTTGAGGGTTGAGGGTAGAGGGTTTAGGGTTGAGAGAGAGAGGGGGTTTGAGGTTTTAAGGGTTTTAGGGTTTACGGTTTATAGTTTAAGATTTTTAGGGTTTAGCGTTTATGGTTTAAGGGTAGAGGGTGTAGTGTTGAGAGAGAGAGGGGGGGTTAATTTTTTTAGGGTTTTAGGGATTACGGTTTACATTTCAAGGGTTGAGGGTAGAGGGTTTAAGGTTTATGGTTTAAGGGTTTTAGGGTTTAAGGGTCGAGGGTAGAGGGTTTAAGGTTTATGGTTTAAGGGTTCTAGGGTTTAAGGGTCAAGGGTTGAGGGTAGAGGTTATAGGGTAGAGGGTGTAGGGTTGAGAGAGAGAGAGAGGGGGAGTTGAGGGTTTAGAGAGAGACAGAGAGAGTGAGAGGGTTAAGGGTTTTGGGGTAGAGGGTAGAGGATAGAGGGTTGAGGGTAGAGGGTAGAGGGTTGAGGGTTGAGAGTAGATGGTGTAGAGTTGATAGAGAGAGGAGGGGTTGAGGGTTGAGGGTTGAGGGTAGAGGGTAGAGAGAGAGAGATAGAGAGGGTTAAGGGTTTTAGGGTTGAGGGTAGAGGGTAGAAAATTTAAGGGTTAAGGGTTTAAGGGTTGAGGGTGGTGGGTAGAGGGTTTAGGGCAGATGGTATAGGGTAGAGGGTTTAGGGTTGAGGGCTTAGGGTTTAGGGTTTTAGGGTTGAGTAGGATGCATAGGAGCGATGGTTTGAAGGTTGGAAGTTTGATTTCTTCAAGTGAATTTGAGTTTGGATAGTTGTGGAACTCCCTTTCATTGCATCAAAAAGGACCTTATTCATGACCAAAAACATTAAGACACCCTAAGCACTAATTGGTGCATGGACACCAAGAGCATTTTATGCAAATGTTGACAATTGAGGTTTTTTGGTTGTTTAGGGGTATTTGAGTCTTTTTGTTAAAAAAATAAGGTCATTTAGAAAATTTTATGATATATGGAGTCATTTTATATGTCTTTAGGTGGTTGGAAGGTCTAAGTTGCAAAATATTGCAAAAATTACAAAATTGTGTAAAAGTTGTCAAAATTGCAACTTATTGTCAAATGGTGGAAGTTCAAGAGTCATCATGTTGTAGTTCATGGGAAAAGCAGTTGGAATTTTTTTATTCATATTTATGCATGGTCCTCTTTCTCACCCAAACGCATTGAATCGCTTTGAGCTACGCTCAATAGGCTGAATCCCTTAAGAGTCTAAAGTGCAAAATGGCTGCAAACTTCAGCATGAGGTTACTCAGATATCGTGACACTTAGAAACTTATTGTCTAAGCCTATGGGATCATGTTGAGCCCCTCTAAAATAACCTCTCTCAATTTTTGCTATCTCAGAAGCATTTTCCTATGGTGGCGAGATTTCACTTGGGGAAAAAGTTATCAAATGCAAGTAGTGCAAAGTTGCAAAGTGGTTCAACTTTCATTCTGCAACTCGTGTGACCAAAATAATTGTTCCAAAATGTTTGAGTGGGTACATTTATGCTAGGAATTTTCCTCTTTCATACCCAAACATTCCAAATCGCTCTAAGCTATGTTCAACCAGCTAAATCCCTTAAGAGTCTGAAGTACAAAATGGCTGCAAACTTCAGCATAATTATGCTTGGACATCGTGATATTTATAAACTTCTCATTTGAGCCTATGGGATTGTGTTGATCCCCTCTACAATAACCTCTCTCAGTTTTTTCTATTTCAAAGGTGTTTTCCTGTGGTGGCAGGATTTCACTTGGGGAAAAAGTTATCAAATGCAAGTAGTGCAAAGTTGCAAAATGGTGCAACTTTCATTCTAAAACTCGTGTGACCAAAATAGCTATCCCAACACATCTGGTGGGTACGTTTATGCTAGGAATGGTCCTCTTTCACACCCAAATGCATCGAATTGCTCCGAGCTACGTTCAACCGATTGAATCCCTTAAGAGTCTAAAGTGCAAAATGACTGCAAACTTCAGCGTGATGTTAGTTAGACACCGTGATGCTTAGAAACTTCTCGTCTGATCCTATGGGATCATGTTGATACCCTCTACAATAAAATCTTTCAGTTTTTTCTATCTTGAAGGTGTTTTCCTGTGGTGGAAAGATTTGGCTTAGAAAAAAAGTTGTCAAATGCAAGTAGTGCAAAGTTGCAAAGTGGTGCAACTTTCATTCTACAACTTATGTGACCAAAATAACTATTCCAACACATCCAAGTGGGTATTTTTATGCTAAGCATGGTCCTCTTTCACACCCAAATTTTTCGAGTCGCTTCGAGCTACGTTCAATTGGTTGAAACCCTTAAGAGTCTAAAGTGCAAAATGACTGCAAACTTTAGCATGATGTTACTCAGACATCGTGACACTTAGAAACTTCTCATCTAAGTCTATGGGATTGTGTTGAGTCACTCTACAATAACCTCTCTTTATTTTTTCTATCTCGGAGGTGTTTTCTTGTGGTGGTGAGATTTCGCTTAGGGAAAAAGTTGTCAAATGTAAGTAGTTCAAAGTTGCAAAGTGGTGCAACTTTTGTTCTGAAACTTGTGTGACCAAACTAACTATTCCAACACATATAATTGGGTACTTTTACACTAGGCATGGTCCTCTTTCACACCCAAACACAATAAATCGCTCTGACCTACGTTCAATCAGTTGAATCCCTTAAGAGTCCAAAGTGCAAAATTGCTGCAAACTTCAAAATGACAATACTCGGACACCGTGATGCTTAGAAACTTCTCATCTAATCCTATGGGACTTTTTTCATCCCCTCTATAATAACCTCTCTCAGTTTTTTCTATCTCAGAGGCATTTTCCTATGGTGGTGAGATTCCACTTGGGGAAAAAGTTATCAAATGCAAGTAGTGGAAAGTTGCAAAGTGGTGCAACTATCGTTCTGCAACTCATGTGACCAAACTAACTATTCCAATGTGTTTGAGTGGGTATGTTTACACTAGGAATGGTCCTCTTTCAAACCCAAATGCACCGAATCGCTCTGAGCTACGTTCAACCGGTTGAATCCCTTAAGAGTTTGAAGTGCAAAATGGCTGCAAACTTCAACATGATGTTAATCAGACACCATGATACTTAGAAACTTATTTTCTAATCCTATGGGATTATTTTTTTCCCATATAGAATAAACTCTCTTGGTTTTTTCTATCTTGGAGGCATTTTCCTATGGTGGCGAGATTTCGCTTGGGGAAAAAGTTGTCAAATGCATGTAGTGCAAAGTTGCAAAGTGGTGCAACTTTCATTCTGCAACTTGTGTGACTAAACTAACTATTTCAATGCATCCAAGTGGGTACATTTATGCTAGGTATTGTCCTCTTTTTCACCCAAACACACCGAATCACTCAGAGCTATGTTCAACCAGCTGAATCCCTTAAGAGTTTGAAGTGCAAAATGGCTACAAACTTCAGCATGACGTTACTCGGACATCATGATGATTAGAAACTTCTTGTCTAATCCTATAGGATTATGATGTGCCCCTCTACAATAATCTCTCTCATTTTTTTCTATCTTGAAGAAATTTTCCTATGGTGGCGAGATTTCACTTGGGGAAAAAGTTGCAAAATGCAAGTAGTGCAACTTTTGTTTTGCAACTCGTGTGACCAAACTAACTATTCCAACACATCTTAGTGGGTACATTTATGCTAGGTATGGTCCTCTTTCACACTCAAATGTGTTGAATCACTCTGAGCTACGTTCAACTGACTAAATACCTTAAGATTCTAAACTACAAAATGGATACAAACTTTAACATGACATTACTCGGACACCGTGATGCTTAGAAACTTCTCATATGAGCCTATGGGATCATGTTGTACCCCTCTACAATAACCTCTCTCAGTTTTTTCTTGGAAGGAAAATAAGCATATCTAAGTCAAGAGAAAGTCCGCCATGTCCATGGTCAAGGAAAATGTCCAAGATGATGCAAAGTCTGCTTGTGAGAGAAAAGATATGTCCAAACTGTTGTCAAGTCCACCCTTGGTTTGAATAATGCTTGTCTAAGACAAAGGTAAAGTCTTCCCAACTCAAAGAATACATGGAAAAGACAATGTAAAGTTAGCCCAGCTCAAAGCATACATGGAAAAGACAACTTAAAGTCTGCCCCAAGCTGAAAATAGGAGATGGAAAACATATCTTGAAGTTCGCCTTAGGCCAAGAAAGAAAATTTCAAGCACTTGATGAAGTCTTCCTTGCACAATGGCATGCACATGAAGAAGTCCACCCAATATTGAAGTGAGGACATCCAACACGTTCAGATGGTGCCTCATCATCTTCCAACCAATCAAATTGTTCCAAGCTAGCATGTCTAGGTTCAACAAACCTAACACTCCATAATGCAACAACTTTTTATTGTTGGTTTATATTTAGCAGAAGGACAACTATCCCCAAATGTAATTTTCTCATTGGTTGAGAGGTAGTTAGTTGTGTTTTATTTTGTAATCTTGGTCGTTGATTCAAAATCAATCTTGGTCATTTAATTGTTTTTGAGGAGCCTATAAATTGAGCTCACCCCTCATTTGTAAAACATGGGAGCATCCATCGCATACTACGAGTTCACCACCTTGTCTATGCTTTCGCTTACTATTATGCTTTGATAAAAAATTTCCAAGCATCCATCGCTTGTTCGAAAGCACTTATTTTAGGCTCTTAGCCATAGTAGCAAGATAGTGAACAGTTTGATAAAATTCTTTGGTAGACATGTATGAAAAATGTGGTAGCATAGACATGGTAGTAAACTATTTGAAAAAATGCCTCAAAGAAATGTGGTTTCATGGTGATGGAATGCCATGAAAATCCAGTGAATTTTCTTATCATGGCATTCCATCACCATGAGACCATATTTCTTTGAGGCATTTTTTCAAATAGTTCGCTACCTTGTCTATGCTATTGCTTACTATTACGCTTTGATGGATTTTTTCCAACCATCCATATAGCTTGTTTGAAAGCACCTATTTTAGAATTTTAGCCATAGCAACAAGGTTGTGAATTGATTGATAAAATTTTGTGGTAGAAATGTATGAAAAATGTGCTAGCATAGACAAGGTAGTGAACTATTTGAAAAAAAATCCTCAAAGAAATGTGTTCTCTTGGTGATGGAATGCCATGACAAGCACATTGAGACCACATTTCTTTGAGGCATTTTTTTGAATAGTTCACTACCTTTTCTATGCTATTGCTTCTTCTTATGCTTTGATATATTTTTTCCAAGCATCCATAACTTTTTTGGAAGCACCTATTTTAAGCTTTTAGCCATAGCAACAAGGTAGTGAACTATTTGATAAAATGCTTTGGTAAACATGTATGAAAAATGTGGTAGCATAGACAAGGCAATGAATTGTTTGAAAAAATTCCTCAAAGAAACATGGTCTCATGGTGATGGAATGGCATGAAAATCCATACAAATTTTCATGTCATGACATTCCATCACCACGAGACCACATTTCTTTGAAGCATTTTTTTCAAGCAGTTCATTGCCTTGTCTATAGTATTGCTTGCTATTATGCTTTTGATAGATTTTTTCCAAGCATCCATAGCTCATTTGAAAGAACTTGTTTTATGATTTTAGCCATAGCAACAAGGTAGTGAACTATTTGACAAAATACGTTGGTATACATGTATGAAAAATTTGGTAATATAGACAAGGCAGTGAACTATTTGATAAAATATGTCAAAGAAATTTGGCCTCATATAATGCCATGATAAGAAAATGCAATTGGCAGCTACTCCTACTTATTAGTTATGCAATGTGAAGTAATTGGATAAATGCTTAGGTTGACTTTGTAAAAACCATATTGTAATTGAAATTTTTTCATCTATGAGCATCTAGTTATTAGTTATGCAGTGTGAAGTAATGCTTTGACTTTGAAAGATGTGCAATAAAATGTAATAAACGATATGAATATAAACTACAAAAAAATATTTTTTACAATTCATTAGTTAAAATCTTTATTTTATTTTCTCTTTATCTCTATATGCTATGGAAATACCTTTCAATTTCAAAATAAATAGATTTTATCTCTTCTTCTACAATTTTTTACATTTTTTTTAAATATTATTTTTTCCTGACTTTTTAAAAAATCTTATACTTTTGGTTTGTCAAATTTTTCCCTAAAATATTTTTTCTGCTATGCATTGGAAGCATGAAGAATACATGTGAATACAGGAAACATACATGAAGTATACATGTGAATAAGTGAGCCACAAGTAATTGAAGCATTCCAAAGGATACAAACCACTAGGAATGAAGCTTATTTACACAATACACTTTAGATGGAGCTTATTGAGCAATCAACGGTAATTAATTAAGAATTAGATGTAAACAAAATCTATGCCTACGACATTCAAGCATACGATTTACACAATACACATGATAACATCATTCAACAATGGCAGTAGCAAAATAAGATTTTTTTAATCAAAAAGCCATAAGGCTATACAATGATATATATTGATAAAAGTATATACAATATATCCAAAAAATACATACAAGCTTAGTACAAAGGAGCCATATTATGGACAGAAAATGTCACATATATATCGATAGTACAAAAAATATGTTCCAAAATGCCACATAGGCATACAAAAAATGACCCTAATACAATCATTTCCCTCTAGGGGAAGGAAATAGATCCTGTGCTGCCTTTGAAATTTGGCTGGATGAAGTGACTGTTGGTTCTCTGGTCTTTTGAACACGCTTGCTAGTCCTCTCTTCACTCTGGACCTTCAACTGATACAATAAAATGTAAAGATGTTAATACACAGAAATTGAATTGTGGAATGACATATAACAAAATATAATCAATTATTGCATACAAATAGTCATCATTCACATTTACATCATTACCACATCCACGATCTGGAGTGACAACCACCTATAGTAACCATCAAGATAGAAATTAATCTACACAAAAGTATAATGAAAATTTTCTATAAGACCATAAAAGAGAAAATATAATGTCAAATTCACTAATCTATTGTACACCTCTCTAAATGGATCAGAACTGGTTATTGCTACAGCAACTCCTTGGTCCATCGTGCCACCAATATCACCAGGGTTATCTGATGTCAACATCTGCAAATGCTAAATGAAAGAGTAAATGGTAGGGTGAACTATTAAATGCTAATGGGATGGGATTAGGAAGGAATAAAGGAACAAAAAGTGAATTACGAGAAGATAATGTGACACAATCAAAGAATACAAATGCAATGTTTGTGTTTCTCATCAATTTTTTGGATTTGTATATGCAAAATTATGAAAACTAGCTAACATTGTTTTACAACACCATTATTGAATAAAGGCTACCTGAGTGTAAGTTGTTTGAGGAAATGAATTGCGAGGTGTGGAGGTTGAAGGTCCACCAGGAAACTATTTGAAATCCAAAGCATGTTATGAGACAAACATTCAAATATAACATTTAACTATTCAAATGCAATAATAATATCTTTAATACTAGTTTCATACCTATGGACTCAACATTGAGAATGAATAAGGGTATGTAGGAATGGGGCACATCTCATGAAAAATATAACCCTAAAATTTCATCATATTGAAATTCTACTAATTTACTTATTCTTAAATTTCAAAATATAATTTAATAAACAACATTAAATGAACTTGTTGAATTTTACCTGAGTGTCAATGTTGAATGTATCATTCAACAAATCATCTGTGAAAGAAATCACCTTTGCAACTAATGTAGGATGTGTAGCTTCATCCTAAGCACTCTAATAATCATACATGCAAATTTCACCACAAGCGCCACAATGGTGGGGTGGAACTCAAGGCATACATGTCTCCTCCACACTAGGCTCTACTAGAGGCCTCGCACACTATAAAATGGTCTAGGTGAGTGAGCCAATTGACTCTAGTGTATCCACCTCTTCACTATCCTTAACAATGGAAGGAATGATGACATGCTCCACCATGGGTCTGGCCAAGGGTCTTAGTGCCAACTGTGGATTACGTCGTGCAGTAGGTCTATCATGTGTGGAGCCCCACCTCTACCCTAAAATTCTAAGATGTCAAAATAATTTGGCATCTTGTTGAGGATAAACTCACAATAGATTTTCCTCAAAAAGTATTGTGGTACCTCTTGGTTATTGCATGGAGGTTGGTCAAATACCATTCACCACTACTCCCAAAATTTATTTTTAATTAACTCGTGGTGGCACCAATGGATGGGGAACCTCCTACATGTATGAGACAAAGGTGCGTTTGTTTTTGGGTCTGTAAATAGGGCGCACAAGTTGGCTTTGCTAATTTTTTTTTTTTTAACATCTGCATATGACAAACCTCTAGCCTAATATTGTCTCATCTCATGCCTCTTATTGACCAAAAAAATATTTTCTCGCTCATTTCTCCTACATGAGATACAATTGAATTCAATGATTGAGCAATCCCTCTCATATAAGGGTGGGTTTTGGCATGCTTGGTTAATCTTCCCATTAATTATTCAATGTCTCTTTTATTGTTTTCAATTTGATTTAGAATATTTTCTTGTGTTCCTTGAGGATTCCTATGAATTGGAGGGGTTTTAGGTTGTTCTTGAATATGGGGCTCTTCCTGAGGGGGTGACTATGAATTCTCAATGTTTGGAGGTGGAGATTCATTCCCTGAGAATTAGAACAAAATTTTATTATAAAAACCTATTTCAATCTACATTCTAAATCAAATTCAAAATAAATAGAATAAAAATACATACCTCTTTGTAATCTTCGATGTCTCTGACATGTTGGTGGCATCCTTGTGAAAAATAGCAAGCTAAGGATGCAAATAATGGATGATATTTGGTGAGCATGAGTTGTAGACCTCAAATCCTCCAAGCCAAGATGTGATTTGAAGTGAAATGAGGGTTTCAAATACATTTTTTTCTTTTACTCAACTTTTCCATTTGGTGTGCGCCAAATGGCCAATTTCAATCTTTTTTGTGAATTTTTCCAATTTGGCACCTAAATTGTGTCACAGATTGGTGCACTTACCCAGGCTATTCTTACATTCGGTTTTGATGAGGTTTCAAAGTATCAAATTGAAGGGTTATAGGAAAGGTTTATTGTTTACACAGTAAAATTTCTCAAAGAGACCAACTTTTGAGGCCAACATTTATCAACTAGAAGATTTTCATGAAAAACCAATTGGCATTCCATATTCCTCCCATGTAAATCTACCTTCATGCCAATTCTCAAAGCCTTATCATCTCATTTGGTATTTTTTCAAAACCAAAACCAAAGGGATTTTACCTAGTTTGATGATTGCATTTCTAGAATAGTTGTAGAGGGGTCAAGTTTGAATTTTGATATATTGTGAATGAAGAAGGTTGATGAAAAACCATTTTACACACATGTTCATGGGACCAAAAAGAACCAATTTCCCAAGTTGCAGCTTCCCCAAATCAGATTTGGAATTCTTTCAAGAAGGAAAGTTAGTGAGTTTCAATTGAGTTTGACTGGTGCATATTTTTAGAAAATGCTAAATAAGCAACTTTGAGCATTGACATTTTTCAATCCTGGTGACTTCATGCAAATCCTTTTGAAAATCATACTATCCTATCATAACTCAACATGTTGGTGCATTTTCATGACTCAAGGAGAATTTTTGACTAGTTTTCCACATCGATTTGTGAGGCTACCTGACTCATTTTGGTCACTGTGTAGAAAGAAAATTCTAAACGTTACCAACTTCAGTATGGGTTGCATTTTGAATTTTCAATGGATGCAAGGCCTACCTAATAAACATGTTTTCAAGAATCATAATAGATTATGCTTATAACAATCAAAAGGGGAGAGAAATACACAGTATTATAGTGATAATAAAATGGCCCAAGCACTAGGTCAAGAGAAAGGGTGTAGCATCTGAATAAATGGATTTGATACCTTAGAAATTTATAAACAAACATTTAATTGGTGTTTTCAATGCCATTCAACATGTTCAAAGGAAACAACAAAATTCATTGAAGCACTTCTTGATCTTCAATGCCACATGACTAAATCTTCACAAATACATGAATGTTTCTTACCAATCGATGATTTGGAAAGTTTTTGGTGTCCATTATACAGCTCAAGAATATTTTCCAATGGAAAATTCTCTAAATTCATCAAGAAAACAAATTTCAGCCTTAGGTAATCTATGTGGAAAGATTGAGAAAGGAAGGAATCCTATTAAATGCACCTAAGTTCCCAACCTAATCCAAGTAGACAATACTATCCACACTTCAAGAAGCATGACATATATCTAGGTAGGTGGCAGAAGCAAAGGTGACTACAATGAAGAGGTCTCCACCTTAGATGTGATACATCCCAGGAGAAAATATCACATGATGACATTCAGACCTATATGGTGCATATGACCTTTTCAACAAGCTTAGAAAAACCATGTAGTAGAGATGATTTGGAACCACTATTTGGAGCATTGTTTTGATGCTAAAACAAAACCATGCATTTTATTCTTTGAGTTAAATTTTTATCACTCTCAGGATGTTACAATGTAGAAATGATTGGGTTCGATATCATTTCTGATATAGATATTCTCTATGCAAAGAAGGAAAACTAACAAAAGTAGGAAAGTTTGTGAATCATATATAGATCATAAGGTGTAACCTATTGATCAAATTTGTGCAAGATGGAAATAATGTTATAAATGGACTTTGAGGAAGGCCACAGTTTCTCTCGCCTTGGCTCTTAATCAAATGACAAGAATTTGATTAGTTTCCAATTGCTTTCAGCACTACTGTTTCAAGAAATGGTTGGGATAATCATAATGAGATTATTGAAATTTTCTCAGAGTATTGTTCATCTTGAATAAAATGTTTGAATTGACACCAAAATATGTAATATTACTAACTAAACCAAAAGACAAATTCTCTTAGCTAGATATTTGCTTGCTTACAAAAGTGTGAGTCACCATATTTTAGAAGGGAAGGACATTTTAGTGTGGATGAATTTATTTCCATGCTCAAAGAAGTTAGGTGAAGGGATCAGATAATGATATTGAGTGAGTGTGTTAGATAGTGTAAATTTAGAAGGAAATATGCACATAATACATGAACTCTATGCCAAGGAAGAATGCAAGGGGATCCGATATGCAGTAATGAATAGGAAAGAAAACCCTAAAATAGATGAAATATCAATGAGACTCTTCAGTATTGGTATGAGTAATATGGATGTCTCTCTGATGACCCAAAAAAAGTAAAACATTGATAAAAGAAGCATCGAAGAGATAAAATGATATCAGTAGGAGATCATTCAAAGTGTCTTCAATGCTCTAAAAAATAAACATACGATTAAATTTTATTAGGTAAAATAAAAATGATGGTGGAAGCAGGAAAAATTAATGTATAAGATGCAAAATAAATATTTATTCTATAACATTATTGTAAAATATTTTCACTAAGAAGTGAATAATTTCCATAGGAGGAATCAAGATAAAAAAAAAAATTTGGGAGTTAATTTAAGGTCCCTCTCACAAAATTGATGTGCACAAAGGGAACACAAATATTATTGAGGAGGCTTGTTGATTTCAGAGTGACTATTTTTCAAGTCTCTCTTATAGAGCAAAATGAGTGAAAAGACAAAAAGAGGATTAAATAAAAACTTCATTGTGATTATGATAATATTGATGTGGAATGTACATAAGTTTCACGAAAGAGTTAAAGATTGGACAATTACTAGGTGAAATATAAATGAAAATTTTTCCAACAAAGGAGTTAAGATTAAAGTATCATGAAATGTTCTACACAAGAAAAATATTAGGATACTGAATGAAAATATGGAATGAAAAATTTATTGAAATAATCACACCCTGAGTGAAATATTATTTTAGGGAATGAATTTTTTCATGTGGAGTGAAATTATAAAATATTTCACTTAGAAGTAAAACATTTTTATAGGAGTGATTAAATAAGCATCAGTGTCTTGGAGAAGGTAATTAATTTTACCTAAAAAGTTTATTTTTGGTGAAAGGATGAACATGAAGTTGCTAGTAAAGGAAGACTATCATTATAATTATCTGTTAGAGTAAAGTAATTAATTAACTTTACTCTCCTCTTAAGATTTCACTTTATGCATATATTAGTCATTTAATAATTAATATTTAATTATTAAATGCTCTCACCTTAGGGTTAGGTTTTCCTTTCGGTGTTGATCTCCTTTATAAGGATTCATCTTTTGTATTGTATACTCTTCTTGATTCATTTTTTCCTCTAATAATAAATCTTTCACTTTGTCAGAGCCAAAACCCTTGTTTCGTTCTCTCCCTTTCTCTGTGACAGGTTTCTTGCATGCAGGTTTCTTTGGGTTATGTGGATTTGTTTTTCTCAAATCCTACATGGTATCAGAGCCAGATCTGCTACAGCCTGTTTAGTTTTTTTAAAAGATTTTGAGATCCAAGTTTTCGTTGCATCAGATCTACGTTTGTCTTCTATGTTTTATTTTAGAATAGGGGGTACATTTTTTGGTGCACTTTGAGCCCAAACGGACCTCACCGTTGTGCTCGCAGTGCCCAAAAACCCCTATTTTCATATAAAATACGTCTGATTCGGACACAGTTGCTCCAGAAGGCAAAAAAAATTTGCCCCAAGGCCGTACAGCCCTAGGGCAAGCAGTACTAGGCATGAAAAATTAAAAAAAATCAAGTTTTTTTGCATTTTTGGGCCGCCACCCGCCGGCCACCGCGCAGCCACCAGGCGGCCACCCGCTCGCCGCTCCGGCCGGCGGAGCAACTGCCCGACAACCACCGCCGACGGCCCCCCACCGGCAACCGCCACGGTCACCACCAGCGGTCACCACCAGCAGTTAACCGCCGCCGACCTCCAGCCACCAGCATGCTGACCGCTAGCCGCCAGTGCGCCGCCGGTCCGAGCGGCACCACCAAGGCACCACCAGGGCCCCTACAAATTATTTTTTTTACCTCTTCTGGTAAATCGGGCATAAATTGGGCGTCCGATCTTCGTTTTTTGAAAACAAATAGGCGTTGGAAAGCTAGCTCTGAGCCCGTTCTAATGGTGTAGGAATTTTTTCATATTTTTCCAGTTTGATTGCATTTTTTCGTAGTCAAAGTCCGATGAGCCTTTTTGTACTCCGAGGGGCATAACTTGCTCGGTTTTGCTCCATTTTTCGAAAGCGAATAGGCGTCAGAAAGGTGGTTCTATGTTCTTTTCAGATCTACAGCCTATTTCATTAGTAAATTTATTAGGTACTCATAAATTTTTCTAAACTAGTTACTGCTCTTTATTGCTTTCTGGATTTCAGTATTGTACTGGGGATTGGATCTTGCATTGTGGGGGGGTGTTTTTCTTTCTTGCTTTCTGTCATTTACATTAGAAAACCAGAATCTTCAAACACCAAAAACAAAACAAACAAACCCCTTCTGCATCTTCTGTCTAGTTCTAAAAGACCACTTAATAATAATAATAAAAAATTCAGAGCAGTTGAGGCACAGTTCACAGGATGGCTGACAGACCTATTGAACCTCTCACACCACATAATTACCACACTTGGAAGGGTCACATGATGACTCTACTCCAGTCTCGAGGGTTATGGTCCTATTTGGATGAGGTTCAACGTCAATTGACATGTGCCTTTGAGGTTATGCAGCACAGGAACAATATGGATCAGGCTATGGGATTGATGGCTTTACACATTTCTGACAGTCTCCTGTTTCATCTTGAGGGTTGTCTCACTCCTCGAGCCATTTGGACCAAGTATCAATATGTGTGGTGAGGATGTAGCCTCTCAGATGAATAATTTTTTTAGCTTTCAGAGCACCCTTGCTCGTTTGTCTCCATCTCTTCTTTCTGTGACAGGTTATTTGCATGCAGGTGATCTTTGGGGTCCATTTCAGATCTTCTCTTTGACCCTCTATTCCACCATGGATGCCTTGGGTGCTTGCCATGTCATGCCTACTTTTGAGGTCTTTTGTGATCATCTGACTCGTGAGCAAGCTAAGCTTAAGCAGTTGGATTCACTTTCAATTTCACAGAACCAAGCGTTGGTAGCCCAGTCCTCCACGGGAAAACAAAATCAGAAACCAAAGACCATAGAGCATTGGAAGGATTCCAGTTCACACCACACCTCTGATTCACCTTCTCCTAAGGGGGAATCATCGAAGAAAGATAGACCTAAGTGTGCTTATTGTAATAAGCCAGGACATTCTGAGTCCAAGTGTTATGAGAAGAAGATAGATGGATATGCCAAACAGGTTTCAGATTTGACAGCTCTTCTTGAGAGGAACAATATTCATCACTCTTCTTCATCTACATCAGGCGAGTCTTCTTCTTCATCTTCATTCCAGTTAGATGGACAGGCCCCACATAAGGGTCATGCATTATGTGCAACCTCTAGTTCACATTCATCTAGATGGCTATTGGATTCAGGTGCTTCACACCATATGGCATCTTCTCAGGACATGTTCTCATCCTTCGAGGCTACATCCTCACCACACATATTGATGGGTAATAACACTTATATGAGTGTATGTGGGAAAGGTTCTATCAACATTGATGATGGTACATTCAATGATGTACTATGTGTTCCATCTTTGTCCACTAACCTTCTCTCCATCTATCAGATTGCTCACAGTGGGATAGGGAAGATAGTTGAGTTTACACCTGATTCAGTGCACATCAGAGACATTCAGACTGGCAACATTGTTGCAACAGGGACAGTTGATCACTCTTCCCGATTGTATGCATTCACACACTTTGGTCCACCATCTCCACTGTCTGAGTTTTCCTCTCTTTCTACAAGAGAGCATGCAGTATCTAAGGTGAAGTTTGGTCACTTGAACTTATGTGTTCTTCCATCTATTCATGAGACTAGTGTTGAGACTTCTACACCTCTACCTCCTGTTGAGATCACATCTATTCAACAGGATTCCTCTTCAGCTATGACTAACATTGTTGCTCCTCTCATCGAGCCATCAAGTGTAGTTGTTGAGGCCATATCAGAGGAAATTCCTTTCCTCACAGATGACAGTTTCAGCACACCTGTTATCCCATCTTCATTGGAGATTCCATTTCAGGATCATCTTGAGTTGTTTGATTCACCATCTTGTTATTCAGACACTCATACTGCTGTTCCATTCTTTAGTGAGCATCATCCAGGATTTCCATTTTCACCTCACATTCAGGGATTTCCTCTTCCTCGACCGTTGGATCTGTTTCTTCCTCCGAGGAGACGCATTGTTTTGATCATTGGCACAGGGGTTCTCTCATTCTGGGGGGGTTTTGGAGCCTCTTCTCTCTCCTATGGGGGAACATATTTTGTACTTGCATGATAGAAGTAGTTCTTGGGGGGTCATGTTGACTCCTCCTTCTATCTCTCTTCTTCTTTCACTCTTGTTCATCTCTTTTTGGAGAGGAGTTTTTTCCCACTGGGTTTTCTCCTTTACTCCGCTTTATAGAGATTTTCTTGTATTCGGGTACCTGATCAGGCCATGTTGCCGGGACCCTCTATTGCATTGTAGTTCCTTTTCTTTCTTATGCATTGTTTGTAGCTGCATTGTAGCTCATCTTAAGGGGGGGTGTTAGAGTAAAGTAATTAATTAACTTTACTCTCCTCTTAAGATTTCACTTTATGCATATATTAGTCATTTAATAATTAATATTTAATTATTAAATGCTCTCACCTTAGGGTTAGGTTTTCCTTTCGGTGTTGATCTCCTTTATAAGGATTGATCTTTTGTATTGTATACTCTTCTTGATTCATTTTTTCCTCTGATAATAAATCTTTCACTTTGTCAGAGCCAAAACCCTTGTTTCGTTCTCTCCCTTTCTCTGTGACAGGTTTCTTGCATGCAGGTTTCTTTGGGTTCTATGGATTTGTATTTCTCAAATCCTACATTATCTTCACATAAATGAAGACAATGAAGATTAAAGTATTTTAATTTGTTGAAGATAAATAATGAAGAGTTGCACCAAACAAATGTGTGAAGGGCCACAACCCTAAAAAGGGTATATATGTAAGATGAAATTATATCATCAATCATTAGAAAGTAGGTTAGAAAAAAATTAGTTGTAGTAGATAGGCTCATCCATTAGCTTATCATCTTCCGCTCATCCATTTTTATATTTCAAAAACTTCTTCTATTAATGTATATCTTTTGAAGCAATATAATGGAGAAGACTATTCATAATCGGTGATTTATTTCCAGTGTTCAACTATTGTGTTAATTCAATCATATATGTTGTTTTCTTATCTCCAAAGTGGTTTTCCTCAATTATTCAAATTTATACTATTTTCCATGACACATTTGTTGTTGTTGTGTGATTTTCTTGATTGGGTTTTGGCTAGAGTGGATTAAATTCCTTTCAAGTAATTCATTTTAATTGGTTCCTGCAAAGGATTAAAATCCTTTTAAATTGATTATTCTGATTGGTTTCCCTCAAGTTAAGAATTAAAAATCCTTTTGTGATATCATAATAATTTGCGAAAATAACACTAGGATTCATAAAGAAGAGTACAGTAACTAACAAACTTGGACATTTGTACAAGTTGCAAACATCTAAAATGCCTAACAAGTTAGAGTTAAGCTAAGAAGTAGATCCACCTACCTTGCATATCTATCTCCATCATCATTCACCTCTTGACTCCATTCACCAAATAGGATTAGGCACTAGTCATAGTTAGAACATTTTATACAAACTTTACTCATACATGTATTTAATTCACATATTTAATTCTCAAAACATTGACAATAGGAATTAGTTAGTAGCTGAGCATCTATTTCATGTACATGTTCCATTGTGAATAGATCACCTAAGTTAGAGACTATATTTAAAACATTAAATATTCCTTATCATTTAGGTACACCCGCCTAGGTTTAGCAGAGCCTAAAGAGTAGGGGTTTATCAATCATATTCACCCTGTTTGTTAGCCAAAAACATACTAAGAGACTGACACCCTCTTAAGGTTCAAAACCTGAGTTTTTGAGACCTAATAGGAACCACTTTTCCATTTTGGGAAACTTCCCTATCCTATTTTTCTATGTTTCATTATGGTGAACTTGAGTTTCGCACATTATAATTTATGATATGGAGTGCATTCATACCCTAGATCTAGGATTTGCATTAATTCATTGCTTTTATGGTTTGTAAATTTGGCATTAAGTTGCATTGCGTTTTAGGAGTAAACATGCATTTTGCATTCTTTTTAAATCTAAAAATTCAAAACAAATTGAATAATATCACATTGATTTTGTAGAGTGTTTTCATATTTGTGTACATTTCATCATTCATATTCAAAAATTGGATCAAAATTGCATTTCAAAAAGTGTCATATAGTTCATCATTTTTCATTAGTTTTACTTGCATTTACACATCAAATTTTGGAAAATTTTGTTACAAAAATATCAGTTCGAGACTTGAAATGGAGAACACATCTAATCTCTCAAAAAATTCTTTTTTCAATTTAAAAAGAACTTATACTGGGAACCATTTGCCCCTGGTCAAATGAGTCCTTGGAGGCATATAGAAAACAACTTCTCCAAGCTTTTTTATGGTTTTCTACACTTCCTAGGCCTGTTGGTAACCTACAATATCAGTATAGAAAGTTTCAAGAATTTTTGTTTTATGAATCTAGGTATAAACATATATTTAGTGTAGTCATTTTTAAAATCATTCCAAAATCATTTCAATAGTGAAAATCATCAGATCTGTCATATAATTGTTTACATCTTGAAGCATTGCATAAGTTGGATAGATTAATTTTCACAATGTTAGTATATTTCCTTTCCAAGTATGTCAAGAGAAAGCTCACCAACAAGCATGTTAGTCATTCCTCCAATATATTTCCTATTTATTAGAGTCTCTTGGTGCAAGAGAGTGAAAATGTTGACACATTCCTTAATTCCACACCCCCTCATGTCTATCCTATTTGTGGGAATGATGTGAGAGAAGAATATGTAAGCATAGACAATCATGGTAATCATAGTTTTTCCTCTCCCAATACCTCTCTTACTTGTGGCAAAGGTATTTTTCTATTAGAAGATACACCCATTGAGAATCACGATAATGTTAAAAGATCCTCTCCTATAAACTCTCCTACTTTGCAAGATATTATGGCACAAGAGGACAACATCATTGACACATTTATTAACATCACTTTACCTAGTATCCATTCATCCCTCGCTTGTGACAATGCTTTAGAGAAAGAGGATGAAATCATGGATAAACATGACAATCACATTTGTTCTTCTCCTAATATCTCTCCTTTTTGTGAAGAAGATAATTTTGTGTTAGAAGATCTACACTCATTGAGAGTCATGAGAGTCTTGTTTTTCCCTCTCCTAATGCTTCTCCCACTTAGAAACATCTAATTGAACAAAAGGATTCAATCAATGATAGTTGTTCTTATCTTGATGCCTCCCCTATTTGTGATGAAGTTACTTTACAAAATCTAACCATGGAATGTGATGAATATACTGTTTGATCCTCTCCTAAATTCTCCCCTACTAGGGTAGATATCATGGTGTAAGAGAATGATAGAATTGATGCATGTATTTCAAACAATAGTAATGTGGCTTCCTTAGATGAAGATAATGAAGTGACATAATTAGACCCCCCTTCATGAAGAAATTATGAAAATAAGGATTAGTTTGTTGAGGTTATGAACACAAATTTTTCCTCATTTAATTAGTGAGCCTGCTAGGTCACCTCCCATCATCGAACCACATAAAAGGAATCAAAGATAAATCTTGAAATTTATAATATGACCTGATAGTAACATTTTTTTTGCAGCAACAGAGTTACAATGTCGTTGCTCACACAATATAATACATGAAACAATAAGAAACAACAAACCACTCCTGCTTCATTACCATTACCTCAACCTTTTGCTCAAGTTTGACTTTACATGGTGGAAAGGAGTATGCTTTAGTTGAAGAACTTAAAAATACTCCCGCTAACATATCCTTATGAGATCTTGTTCAAACATTACCTACATACAATTGGATTCTCCAATAAATTTTGCAAATGAAGAAAAATAATATCTGATATTATGTGAAATTTAATGATGTAGCATCCTCCTTTGATTATATGCAATTCACATAGTCATAAATTGCATTCCTTAAACATGAATTACCCCTGCTTGAGATCTAAAATAAAAATGAAGCTTTAATGATAAAGGTGATCAATAATGAAACCTCAGTTAGGCACACTCTCATAGACAATGGAGAAGTTCTTAATGTTTGTAGCATTGACCTCCTAGATAAAATTGGTGTGGATAAGAGGCTTATTCAACTTAATGATGTTAATATTTATGGCTTTGACAATGTTAATAGGCAGCCATTAGGAATGATCACATTTCCTATTGATATTAGACCCATAGTTTCACCTACCTCTATCCATATCATGCTAGGTCCTCTTTCATACAATCTTCTTCTATGGATACCATGGATTCACGCTATGAAAGGAGTCCCATATAATCTTCACTATGAGATGAAATTTGAATACAACAATAAGATATACATGGTTGAAGAAAATGAACAAAGCTATAAATCCCAAGTTCAACATGATCACAACACTTCCAACTCCCCTAATACTTTCATTCCAACCTAAAAAGTAAAACCTATATAAGTTGATGTTAATCCTAATTATCTTTCACCTACAATAAAACTCTTTAGAGATAATTGGGGGTCATTATATTTTATGCCTCATTTCAATGAAGAGTCCAAAATCTCACCCTTAATGTCCAAAGTGTCATATACAAAAGATTCATTTTTAGACACATGTTTTAGTGATGATTGGATTCATTATATTTAATGCCATATTTTATGGGACAATACAAAATCTCGAATTCTAAACCAAAACAACCTTTTGTTTGATTTGCTCAACTTGGTTCTACATAAACAAAATCACCCCATGGTGGTGATGGGGGATCTTTAACTCCCATCCCTCATGAGAGGAAGATGCATAACTTTAAGAAACCTTAAAAGGATTTGTGTTCTCGTGAAGAATCCAATCTTTATCAAAAGCATAAAACCCCTTTATCAGAGTTGGAAGAATATTATGGTCTTCGATACAAACTCCTTTCTAAACATGGATACAATGAAAACATGGAGAAAAATGATAGAGAACAAGTGAATTCTATACCATACTCTTTCAAGAAAGATCTAGGTTTACCACCTTTATCTCCATCTTCATCTAAAGCCTTATCATCTATTGTGTGTATGACATCATGTGATAAGAGATAAATATCCCCTACTATTGATCAAGAGATTGAGAATCCTCCAAGATCACTTAATATCTCTTCATCCAGAAACAAAAAATAAATTTTGCAAGAGTCAATTTTGTGCATATCATAGAGTTCATGGTCATTCTACCAATGAATGTAAGGCTTTAAGTGATAAAATTCAACATATTAAGGATTGTGGTGCACTTCCTTCTATTGGTGCACCTAGTTCCTCTAAGTGATATTGATTTTCATTCTATCATGTTTCTCATCAATCATCTAGGCTCATCCTTTCCCTACACTTAGTGGGGGCGAGGGGTTAGATAGTCTTGTCTTAGTTTTGGCACTTGGTGTTGTCCCTTTGGCTATTTTTCCTCCTTATGTATATACTGAACAAGATTGGAATGTGAAATATCTGACATAGGTTGACTCACATGTGCCTTACTAGTTTTTGGATTTATTTTATTTTGCATGTTCTTTGTGTGATTGCATGTGTGTAATGTGATCTCCCCTATTCTATTTTATTTAATGTATCTCTCTTTATGTGCATTCCTCTATATGTACCTACATTCTTCTATATGTCATAGACATTTATCTTTTCTCTTGTCTTATGTTTTCCTTTAGGGGATGATGCAAGGCATCAAGATATTTAGGTCTCTTCCATGTTGACCTAAAATATTTTTCTTTGATTTTTCTCTCTATGTATCATTCTTGCTATTCTACGAGTCTCTTGGGAATAACGACATTTCCAAGCTCTATAATCACTTTTTAGAAAAGTTATATTGACCCTGAATCCATGGATCCCTTTTGTGTTTTGGGATTTCATTTTGGGGGCAACCCCTTTTCATCATGTAGCCTCATTTGGCAACATATGAATTAGCATAGGGATTTCCAAGAAAGCTCTCATGTCTTCTACTTTAAAGTTATTGTTCACAGTAATGGTCTTAGAAATTCCTTTAAAGTGGGGGAATACATTGGTGTCCCCACATTATTTGTGCAATTTTCTTACTTCTTGTGATGTGTTCCTTTTCTTGGTGGTGTCATTAGGTTTGATTTCCTCTGAGAGCATGATATTTCTTACAAATTTCCTCTTAGTGGTGATGCTACACGTTGCATTTCCTAAGTTTTAATTCTCATATCTTGGACTTGTCCTCTCTTGGAGACATTAGGCATGATGATCCCTAAGAATAAGACATTACACGAACTAAGCAAGATAAATTTGAACAAACCCTATACATAATGTTCATAAGTGTTTAGCATAATACAACTTGTTAACCTTGTGACGCTTGAAACTAGAATGTGTGTGGTGTCCTATCAAATTTGTCAAAGGGATAGCTTTGGTATGTTAAGTATAGTGAGAGCCAAGACAGAGGAATGACTTTCTACCTAAACAAATTTCTTGGGGGATCACCTAGTGGACTACATGAGGCTCCATTCACTCGTGTGAGCCTATGTGTTGTTTGCATAGTGCACATTGAGTTCTTCTTGTGAACTTCCCTAGACAAAAAATTCTATTTCACATCACATTGGGACAATCAAAGCTTGATCCATGCCTTCCCTAGACAAACAATTGTATTCCACATCGTGTTGGGATAGTCAAAGCATGATCCACCCATCTCTTATTCTAGGCTTTGATGTTTTATGAATGAGTATCTTTGTCATTGCTACATACATATTTGTCTTGAATGTATACTTTAGTGTGAGTTTGGCATGGGGTAATACTCTCACTAAAGTGGGGGCTAAATTTAGTGTAGGAAAAAGTATCCTTTTTTCACACTTAATTTGGGAATAAATATTAAATAAAATGAACTTGATTATGCCTTAATTTAGTATTGTAATATTTATTTTACATATTCACATTAAGTTTAGGGCCCTAATAATTAAAATAGACTTGATTGTGCCTTATTTATGGTGTTATAAGGTGTACCTTTACATTTTCACACTTATCTAGGGATTTATTAATTAATTGAGGTTAATTATGCATTAATTGGACCCTTTAATGCAAATCCAAGCCTAATTAATTACAATTTTTGAAGGGTAGAACCTGACATTCATAAATGCCATAACATAAGACTTATCATTGGAAAATGTGTGTCCTAGGTAAGTGACCTAGGACCCATTCACCCATGGATGAATGGGTCCTCACTTAGACCTATGACCCTAATTTAAATTATGTTTTTTGTGGTATTTCAATGATTTCAAATGTATATTCACATGTTTGCTTGTGTTATTTGAATTTTAGGAAATTTATGTTACATACTTATAAATATAAGGTCATTTCACTATGTTTCATCTTAAGACTTCCAAGAAACATAGGAATTTTGAAGTGAGAATTCCTATAGAAAGTTTATGATATCAAGAGCATTTCAAGAGAATTTTCAAGGCATTCAAGAGTAGATTTTTTGAAGAATTATTGCAGCATTCAAGATCCTATTATCATGTCAAAGTCTTCTTGCATCATGCTTGTTATTTGAGCTAATATGTTAATGTAGTGTTCAAGATCCATTCAAGCATTCAAAGGAATTATTTAAAATCAAGTTTCATGATCAAGATACACATCCATTGAAGTCATTGGGTATGTGCAGGATCATCATGGAAAAAATAGGCCCTTAAGTGGCAAAAAACTTAGAAAAATCAAAGTTAGGAAATTTGACGTAAAAAATTCAATAAGTTATCTATATTATTTCAAAATTATGTAAGAATAGAATCTATAGAAAATTGAATGTAGTTTCTAAACTAATAGGTTTTTTTAAGAAAAAAAAAAATCTATTTAGTGAAAATTTGAAATTTCAATGTAGTAGTACTTAAATTTTAGGGAAAACATAAGAAGTAGGTGTTTGTCTGACCACCCTAACCACAATAAAATGATAATATTTTTTATAATATTTTAGATATAAGTAGAAGACTCATGTCCCGATGTGATGCATATTTTTTTGTAATTTTTTCCAATTAAATAATTAATTATAATTTTTTAATTACAAATTTTAAAAAATATAAAAACTTGTGTGTTTGACCACCTTAACTTGGTCAAAACTTTATGAAATTCAATTTTTTTTTTTAAATCCTATAGTATGCGAAGCATAGAATGTGATGCATGTTTTGGATTCAAAAAATGTGATTTTGTTTGAAAGCTATAGATGTTTTTCAATCAACCTATCAATCAGAACTTTAGTCATAACTCGAATAGAAAATGAATAATAATTACTTATTAAATTCAAAGTAAGGCATAATTTATATTGGTGGAAATCTGAGAATCTCTTTTAAAAACCCTTTTTGTTTCATCAACTTTAGGTAAGAAAAAATTCGTCAACCACATACCCATCATATTGCCACTTTTTGGCCCATCATAATCTTGCACATACCCCATTGTTGGGAATAGGATGCCATTTAATTGCAATCCTAAACATATTTCATGTATCTCCTAAGTCCTTGGAAAGTGTTCCCCACACTAGGATTAGAAAGAGATTAAATTCGAATGAAATGAACATGTAAATTAACATTGGTAGTTATTCCTAAATGATAGGAATATGTGGGGATGCTCAAGAAGAGCTCCTACAAAATAGGAGCACATGGGGTACCCACATGGAAGGTGGAACCCACCTTTCTTAAGTTAACTATTTGGAGGAATGATAACACTTCAATAATGTATGTAAAGATCCTAAAAATTAGGGATTGATAATTTGCATGAGTTTAGTTCAGTTTATTTAAGTTAAGTTCAGTTCATATCAGTTTAGTTTAGTTCAGCTCAGTTCAATTCAGTATTAGTTCAGTTCAGTTCAATTCAATTATGGTTTAGTTATCTTTAGTTGCATGTAGTTAGTTTGAGTTGAATGATAGTTGATTTTAGTTGCATGATAGATAACAGGTGAATATATTCAGTTAAGTGGGAATGATCAATCATGCATAATGTTTATATGAATTGATGGAGAGATATGTTTCAGTTAACTAAGATTGACTTGGACCCACCTTGGGCACCCAAGTTGGCATCTTTGAGTTAAGACCTTTTTCATGAGAAGATATTACAAGGCTCAGTTAAGTGGGCTCATTATTGGGTTCCAACTTCGAGGAAAATCTTGGAAGATATTTTCTTGACCAATGATTAAATAAGTGTTCAATTTGGGGCACCTAAATTGAGGAGACTTTGGTTTTGACTTCATGTTACATGATGGAACTCTACTTGCACAAAATAGGCATAGGTTTTTGAGAGGAGCTTTGTGCTCTTGTAATTGACAACTCTTTGGAGTTTACAATACTAATAATGTTCTATTAATTGCAGCAAGTTGAAGAGTTTTTTATCAGAGTTTATTTGCAAGTTGTGAAGAAGGATTGTTGAAGGTAAGGAAGCATATCAAGCAAAGGAATAATATAGTATTATTGTAATTTTGTTCTAAGGTTAAATAATAAAAACACTATTGATTCTACTGGATTTTTTTCCTCAAAGGGTTTCTCCATGTATATGTTGTGTCACTTCTATCTTCTTGTCTCATTCTTCTACAATCTTCTGTCTCTTTCTACAATTGGTAAAATTGATCTAAATAGATAATCATACATAAAGAATTGTGACAAAGAAAATTTAATTAGATCTATAATCTCATAGTTTTACATGTTTTAAGCTACATAATTACCTCCACTTTCAACATTTTTTATCAGAGCTAATAGTTGGGTAGATTTTTGGATGCCTTTCTCTTAAAAGTTTGAAGGTTTTTTGGTTGTAGTGGGAAATTTTACTATTGTGTTATTGCTGATTTTTAAAAAAAGTGTGTTACAATGAGTTCTACTTCTCATTTAGATACTAAAAGATTCAATGGATCTATTTGTGAGATGTGGAAACTAAAAATGGAGGAACTCCTTAAAGAGAGAGATCCTGGATAGTTTTTTTTAGTGAGACAAATCCATCTACAATGATGATAGATGAGGTTTGGGATAAACTTGATAAGAAGGCAAGAGGGACCATAAGATTATGTCTTGTTGATGTTCTCTTGAATGTTTTAGAAGAAGCTACGGTATATAAATTGTGGAAGAGGATAGGTGATATCTATAAAACCAAAAGTCTTACAAATAATTTGTATCTAAAAAGACAGTTGTATTCTTTAAAGATGAAAGATGGTGATTCTGTTGCACATCATTTAAATGCTTTTAATTTGATTCTAAGTCAGTTAGCATCTGTAGATGTAAATCTAGAATATGAAGATAAATGCATTTTTTACTATTCGCATATGGCTTCTGGTGTTGTCATTGATGGAAACTTAAGTAATTGATCCATTCCACACTTCATTATTTGTCCATACCTAGAGACAGAGTAAAGAATAGGTGTAACAAAGATTTTGGCTCCCCAAAATCTCTTGCTCCTCCTAGGGTTTTTCACCTTGAAGGAGAGGAAAAGGGGCCAAAATGGCTTTGTTAACACTAGAAGCAATGGAAAGAGGAATGTGGAATGTGTGTGTGGATGTGTTTGGAATACTTACAAATGAAAATGAATGAATGCAAACCACTCTAATGCAAGGTGCTGGAAAATACAGTGTTGATTGCAAGAATGAACTAGAAACTTAAGCAAATGAAAATAGAATCTGATGAGATTGAACAAAGTGCACCTAGAGGTAGATTGATGTCACTGGAAGATTCTAGAATTTCTCAGAAACCTCTACTAATGACTACTAAGACTGATTCACCATGCATGGCGAATTAGTCCTACTTTTGATGAAATCTTCTGGAAACCTATTTCTGACTGTCGAGAGTTGAATTATGAGAAAACCACTTTTCAGACCTATAGATGGGACTCATTGACCATGGTTGGAAAATCAATCCACCTATAGGAATCTACAAAATCAGGGGTTGATTCTGTGGAATTATATCTACACTTTTGTCTCCTACAAATCTCTGCTTCTGAAACTACCAGATCTGAGCCTGAAAAATGACTTTTTATTCATTATTTGACTTGAATGATGAAGAGATGACTTGAGTGACTTTTAAATGCAATGTTTAATGATTCCTAAGCCTCCAAGAGTCCTAAATCTACAAACAAGCAAGACAAGAGAGATGCATGTTGAATGTTATGGTATGGGGGTTTGCCTTAGTCAAAGCCCATTTACGTAATTAAACCAAAGTGATGAAATAAAGTAATGAAACATGAAAAAATGGAGATGAATACCTTGTCATGATGATTTGATCTTGAAAGTATGCAACATTACATGAAGATTCATCCCTTGAATGCTTTATAAAGCTAACTTGATGACTTCTAATGAAGAAACCCTAGCTTGCTTGACTTGGATGAGAAGATAGATGATGAATTAATGATGAGAGATGTAAGAATGAGTTGTTAGATGTAAAATGAGGATAAAAAACCTTATTTATAGACAATTGTGCCTTACTATCCCATAAATACCTCATCACAGGCTAACATGAAGTAAAATTAATTCAAATTTCACTTTATTTCCTGCTTAAAGGACAAAATGAGGCCAGATAGGTCTCATTCACCACACATGGTGAATGTGTCCCACTTGGATGGGACTGATTCACCATGCATGGTGAATGGGTCCCACTGGGGCCATTCCAACACCTAAGAAGCCAATGAATTAGGAAATAAGGTCTAAAATGCCATCTTGTCAGGTATTTGATCAATTAAAGCCTTAGGATGCATAATATGGGTTAATTGAGACCTATTAGTGATGATGTAAATGTTAAATAGGGCTTAGGACACATAAATCAATATGAAAGTGTGATTAAATACACTTTACAACACTAAAATTAGGTCCACATAGCCTAGGAATGCACAAGCACCAATGTGAATGTGCAAGACACATTACAACACTAGCTTATCATTAAGTTTACATTAAGAACTTTCTAGATTGATGTAATAATGTTATTAAACACATTCTATAATTTTGAATTAGGGGTGAATAAGTTAATTAAGTCTAGGAAAACGTGAAAATCTTTTATAAGACTTTACAACACCTTTACAAGTCATTGTTAAAAGCATGTTATTTAGTTTACAAAGGTCTGAGACTTAGTTTGGATGCATAAAATGCCTCACAACACCTAAATCAAGGCCTCATTAAGTATAATTATCATGAATTATTCACATGTCAAGCAAAGGGTCCTTTTTCTCTACGACACATTTAGCCCACACTTTAGTGAGAGGATGAACCTATTTTAAACTCACACTAAAGTAGCCATTCAAGAGAGATCCTCATGCATGGATGTAGATGAAAAAGAATGACAAAGATCAAAGATGTGGTTAAGCTCCCAAGATCCATGATCCTAAGTCAACTATCAAGATACAAAATCATGCAATGAAAAGAACTAAAGGAAAGAAAGATGGGGTGAAAAAGATGTACTTACTCTAGGCCGACGAAACTTCTTGGTTGTCCATTGGGTGAGAAAGGCCAATGGTATACTCACTCTAGGGGCACAAAACTAGTTGTCCATAGGGTGAGAAATCCCAAAAAGGTAAGATACATACACTAGTTGGTATGTACTCACAAAAAAAAAGGTGGCTATGGGGAAAAGTCATGCCACTAGGTGGGCTTCCCACTCAACCATATCAAAGTTATACCTCCTGATAACTTTAATAAGGTACCACAAAGGAAAATAATGGTTAGATATCTATAAGGTAAGCAAAACTTTGTATGCAAGACACTCATAGACAATGTTAATGCAGAAAAGTGTAAGGCTTGTTCAAAGGGATTTTTTTTTGTTCGTGCAAGGTCTCATCTTAGGGGAAATTTGTGCTTAACATCTCCAAGAGAGGACGTGTCAAAGAAATGTCATGCTCTTGGAGAGAATCAGGCCCACTCACTCCACCAAGAAAAGAACGCATTGCAAGAAGAAAGAAATCACATAGTAAAACATGAGTGGTGATGTATGCCCCCACTTTAAAGCAATTGCGAGCACCCGTTCTGTGAGAAATTTCTTTAAAGTAGAAGAGAAGAAGAATACATGAGAGCTTATGTGCAAATCCCTATGCCAAGTCATATGCTTCCGATAAGATACGTCATGAGAAAGAGAAGTATGTCATATGCAATCCAACTTAACGCATATCATCCACATTCCAAGCTTGCTCATATGTATTCATGAAAGGTTAAGGAATAGCCAACGAAGGCAACAGCAAGTGACATACAAGGACAAGGCTAACAAATCCCTTGCCCCCACTTAGTGCAGGACAAAGGTGAGCAGAACAATTGATGACATGTATGCTGGAGTGAAAATCAAGAGCAATTGGAGGAATTAGATGCCCCCACATAGGGAAGCATACCAAATTCCTAAAAATGTTTAATTTTATGACTCAAAGCATGACATTCATTAGTGGAGTGACCATGAACTCTAAGATATGCATAAAAGGAAGTATTATCATAACATTTCTTTTGAGTTTTGGGAGGGAGGGTGATGAAGTGATCTTGGAGGAGTCTCAACAAGATACCCTCTTGATAAATGGTAGAAGTTGGTCTTGTGGTGTGTTTCAAAGATACATCTTGCTTAGTAGTATATGTCATACCTTCATAAGTGTCACTAGATTGTGAGATTTTATCATTCCTATTAGAGGAGGATACAAAATATAACAAATTCAAATCATGAACATTTTTTGAGATGGCATTGACATTAAGCAAAGGTGTAGTCATGTGTTGCATATTGGATGAAGGATGATGTTCAAGACCACAAGTTGTGAAAGATGAGTTAGGATTGTGTTGTGTGAGATTGTTGATGTTGAGTGAAGGCTTGTTGATCTCAATCAAATGAAACTAACCAAGACCATGAGTTGTTTTTTGTGTTTTAGGCTCTATAGGGTTGTGGATACCTTGTTCTCAAGCACCAAATCCTTTTCCACTATATCCAAGCCATCTCATGAGTTCATACCCTTTTCCATAAAGCTATTTCATTACTTTAGAATCGAGCGATTGTTCATTGTTGTGTTTGTCAAGGGTTATGGTATAATTTTCTTTGTTGTCTAAAGTGCTTGAGGCAGATGCTTTCGAAAGGTTGTCTGAATTTTGTGTTGACATGATGGTTGGTTGTTCTTGTGTCTCATCTTTCTTTTGTGTGAATATGTATTCTCCCATAAATGAAGGTGTGAATTCTAAGGATCCCCAATCATCACCAAATATTTTAGATTGCCATTCATTATCATTATGTTCAATTTATTGTTGGAGGTGGGAATCAATGTTTTTAGATGACTTGTAGCTCCTTTTTCAAGATGCAAGAAACTTTAAGGCTTAGGATCTGCTTCAATTTGATAAATTTTATTATTATAGACATATTTCATTATACGATGAAGGGTTGAAGGCATTGCATTCATCTCATGAATCCATGGTCTGCCTAAAAGAAGGTTGTACGAAAGATCATAAGGCATGAAATGAATAGGAGTTTGCAAAGTAACCACCCCAACCATAATAGGTAAAGTGATTACACCAAGTGGTTGCTTTGTTGTATTATCAAATCCTCAAATAGAGACAAAATTAGGTATGATTTGTGATTTGTCAATGTTTAATCTATCAAGGAGACTCACACTACACACATTAAGGGTAAAACCATTATCTATGAGAGTGTGTTTGATACTTGTGTGATGGAATTGAGTAATTATCATGTAAAGGAATCATGTTGTGTACACAACTCCAAAGGAGGGATCTCATGATGGAAGGTAATGTCTAGATTATTTTTATGGATGAGAGTTGTCACATCATTCGGAATTGTACCAGAAGGAATTGTGATTTGGTTTAAGGTGGATTGAAGAATATTATGATAAGTTGGTGAGGTCTAAAGTAAATCCCAAAGGGAAATCTTGGTAGGAGTATTCTTTAATTGTTCAATAAGGTCATATTCCTTTGTGTATGGGAGGTAACGAGGAGCACTAGGTGGATTGGGTAAAGGTAAAGAGGGTGGGGTTGGTTGTGGATTTTGTAGATTATTTGAGGTGTTATATGTATGAGCAACAGTATCATCACTAGATTGCTACAATACATTGGTGTTAGGGAGATAGAGGGTGTGAAGGGGATGTGAGGGTGGGTAAAGGGTGTAGTGATGTTGAATATTGTTAACATCCTATAACAAGTGAGATTTTTCATTTTCTTTGAAGGGCATATTATCTTTATCTTGGGTCATAATCACCTCCCTAGAAGGAGAGGTCATAGGAGAACAAAAAACCACATGTTTATGACAATTAAGGTTTGGTTCATCCAAAATTACTTCATCACCAATAGGGGAATGATCAATGATGGGATTTTCAAGAGGGGGAGGATTAGGAGAAGGCATTCATTGAATATCCATTTTCCTGAAGGTCCCATTCTCTTGTTTTAGGTTATCCATCCTACTAGGAGAGCTTGTAGTATAGTCATCCAAGTTTGAGGTTTGTAAAGAAGCTTCATCACAAGTGGGGGATGTGTCAAGAGAAGGACAATTATGATTTTCATAAATGGTTAAACTCTTTTGGTCAAAGAGGCCTTCCCAAATGTTAGGTACATAAGGAAGGAGAGAGAGAAGGTTATTACTTTCAATCCATATATCCTCTTGATAAATGTGATTTGTATGATCATTCAAGATTGTCTCCTCTTGTACTAAAGCCTTCTTATAAGTAGGGAGGGTATTGAGAGATGAATTTGGGATAAGCAAAGTGGTGTTGATGATCTTATGTTCTTGTTGTCTAACATCATCCAAAGGGGAATAAGGAAAGGGACAATCAAGACCCTCAATACTTGTAACTTCTTTCACCAAGATACCTTCGTCACTAGTAGGAGAGGTATTGAAAGAAGAACAAGTATGTGTGTTATGATTGTCTACACCTCCATTCACACCAATGGGTAATGTAATGTTTTGGTCTACGCAATGTTCTAGATAGTCATAGTCAAAATCAAACTCATAAGAGGGATTGTTATGCTTATAAAATCCATGTTTAATCAAATCAAAGGCACATTTAAAGAACATGTTATGCAAAAATTTAATGAATTTCAATGTAATGAAATGCAATTTTTAGATATGAAACAAGGGAATGTTTTGATTACACTATACACCAATTGGAAGATGACAGGAAGAATGTAAATGAAACAATGCATGAAATGAGCTATTTTAAGTGATATCTAGTGAAATGCTTGCCACAGAAATGCAACTAACTTATATATACAAATTAAGGCACCAAACAGAAGCCCAAAAATAATGTTCTAAATTTTGTAAAATGTTGTTTTAGGTGTCAGAAGGGACTGATTCGCCCAGGGTGGAAAATGAGTCCAAGTATGGACTTTTTTCAAGATTTTTCAGAACTTTGAGACTGATTTTTATTTTTTCAGAATGCTATGATGTAGGTATAAATGAAAAATGCAAATTTTTAAAACTTTTCAATGAGTAAAGATGTAATAATGCAGCCTATTATGCACTTTGTATGAATGCAAAATTTAACACCTAGCATGCAAAGGAATCATGCAAATCCTAAAGCAACCATAGATGTATGATGATGAAGGATTCCAAATAAGAAAAGAGAAGTATTCAAAATGCGAGTTCACTAAAATGTAATAAAGATTTTGGCTCCCCAAAATCTCTTGCTCCTCCTAGGGTTTTTCACCTAGGAGGAAAAGGGGCCAAAATGGCTTTGTTAACACTAGAAGCAATGGAAAGAGGATTATGGAATGTGTGTGTGGGTGTGTTTGGAATACTTACATATGTAAATAAATGAATGCAAACCAATCTAATGCAAGGTGTTGGAAAACACAGTGTTGATTCCAAGAATGAACTAGAAACTTAAGCAAATGAAAACAAAATCTGATGAGATTGAAAAAAGTGCACCTAGAGGCAGATTGATGTCACTGAAAGATTTTGGAATGTCTCAAAAAGCTCTGTTAATGACCACTAGGATTGATTCTTCATGCATGGTGAATTAGTCTTACTTTTGATGAAATCTTTCAGAAACCTATTTCTAACTGTCGGGAGCTAAATTATGAGAAAACCACTTTCCAAGCCTACAGATGGGACTCATTCATCATGGGTGGAAAATTAGTCCACCTACAAGAATTTTCAAAATCAAGGGTTAATTTTGTGGAGTTAGATCTGCACTTCTGTCTCCTATAGATCTCTGCTTCTGAAACTACTAGATCTGGACCTGAAAATGACTTTGTATTGATGATTTGACTTGAATGATGAAGGATGACTTGAGTGACTTTGAAATGTAATATTCAATGATTCCTAAGCCTCCAAGATTCCTAAATCTACAAACAAGCAAGAAAAAAGAGAGATATGTTGAATGTTAGGGAATGGGGGTTTGCCTTAGTCAAACCCCATTTAGGTAATTAAACCAAAGTGATGAAATAAAGTAATGAAACATGTAACAATGGAGATGATTACCTTTTCATGATGATTTGATCTTGAAATTATGCAACATAACATGAAGATTCATCCCTTGAATGCTTTAGAAAGCTAACTTGATGACTTCTAATGAAGAAATCCTAGCTTACTTGACTTGGATGAGAAGATAGATGATGAATTAATGATGAGAGATGTAAGAATGAGTTGTTAAATGTAAAATGAGGATAAAAAAACTTATTTATAGACAATATATCCTGTTAATACCTCATCATAGGCCGACATGAAGCAAAATTAATTCAAATTTCACTTTATTTCTCACTCCAAGGTCAAAATGAGGCCAGATAGGACTCATTTGCCACACATGGTGAATGGGTCCCACTTGGATGGGATTGATTCACCATGCATAGCGAATGGGTCCCACAGGGGCCATTCTGACACCTTAGAAGCCAAGGAATTAGGAAATAAGGTCTAAAATGCCATCTTGTTAGGTATTTGGTCAATTAAAGCCTTAGGATGCACAATATGGGTTAATTGAGACCTATTAGTGATGATGTAAATGTCAAATAGGGCTTGGGACACATAAATCAATGTGAAAGTGTGATTAAATGCACTATACAACACTAAAATTAGGTCCACATAGCCTAGGAATGCACAAGAACCAATGTGAATGTGCAAGACACATTACAACACTAGCTTATCATTAAGTTTACATTAAGAATTTTCTAGATTGATGTGATAATGTTATTAAACACATTTTATAATGTCGAATTAGGGAGGAATAAGTTAATTAAGTCTAGGAAAGCGTGAAAGTCCTTTACAAGACTTTACAACACCTTTACAAGACATTGTTAAAAGCATGTTATTTAGTTTACAAAGGTCCAAGACTTAGTGTGGATGCATAAAATTCCTCACAACACCTGAATCAAGGCCTCATTAAGTTTGATTATCATGAATTATTCCCATGTCAAGCAAAGGGTCCCTTTTTTTCTATGACACAATAGGGTATCTCACTAAAGTTGAATCTCTGAATCCATTTGCATTACCAGTTTATCACTTTGGGTTGTGGATCTCAGGGAAGGCTATTGGGTATCTGCAATATCTTATTCTTGATTTTTGTGTCATTGCATCAATTGGTGTACAAGTTATGATATTTAGTTAATTGAATTTCTATTTAACTATGCTAGAAGGCTGACTAAGTGAATGTGGCATGTTGCTGATGTTTGAGGTGAAATTGTTTGAAGTATTTTTAGGTTTGAGGATTTTGTTTTGGGTCCTCACTATGTTGTGGCTGACTTTGGTTGATGCGTATTGAAAATTATTTGAGATTTGAGCTGACAGTTTGGAAAATATTTTATATCTTGTTGGAGCCAACTTGAAGTAATTAAATCTTTAGTTGTGGATATATATAAGCGATCATTTATATCATTTTGGTATGTGATTTGACTGTGTGAAGTATGTTGCAAAATTCAGAAGGATTGTAGTGCAATTATGTATAGTTTCACTTGTGCATAGAAGGATTTTTGATGTGAATGAAAGTAGACAAACCAGAAGAGCACAATCAAACAAGCAGATCAAGAATGTGACTGATGAGCTTAACCGAAACTATAATTAGGCATTAGTAGATTCTATTCTCTCCGTTCAAATCTTTTGGATGTAATTCAAATCCTTTGTAAGACAGTGAGTCTTCTTTTTGTATCTAAGCAGTGAGCTCTAGGTAGTGTTCATGAATGCATGTGCATTCCCCATTTGTAAAACACTTATATTTGAGTACTCAAATTGTGGATTGGCCTCCACTGTGGTTTTTCCCCTAATAAGGTTTCCACGTAAAAAATCCTTGTGTTATGGTGTTGTAGTTATTTGTCTTATGTTCATGCATCTTTCTTTTGGTTCAATGTTGTAAGTTTTTTAAAGATAAAATTAATAAAGTTAAATATCGCAAAACACTGATTCACCCCCTGTCAGTGTTCCCTTATTCCATCAATTTGTATCAGAGCCTAGTTCCTCAGAAGATGTTTAATAGCTTAAGGTGGATCTTGGAATGTAATGGACTTTGGTAGTCTTCAACAAATTTTGGTGGCACTTGATGATCTTGATTAGTCTAAAGTAGAAGTCCGGGAATTGAAAGAAAATCTTAAGGATGCTAATAAATTCATTTAGACTTTGAAGGATCAAATTATTAAGTCTAGGGAGAAGATAAAGGATCTATGTGACCAGATTAAGAAAAAAGAGAGAAAAAGTATGGATGATGATCACCTGAATCAAACCTTGAAGGAAATAACTGAAGAATGTGAAAACCTTTCCAGAGACAATGCTACCCTAAAGCATGAGATGATGAAGCTGACTAAGGAGATTGAAGAGAGAAAGGAGAATGAGGATAATCTTGCTCAATCCTTAAAAGAAAGATATGATGAATGCAACATAATTAATGAAGGATTCATTTAGTTGGAGATTGAACTGCAACAATCCAGAAACAATGAAGAAGAGCTTGAAAGATAGATTTTTATTCTCAAAGATGAACTTGCTACTGCAAATGAATACAAGGAGAAGTTCAAGATTAGCTTAGTTAAGCTTGATGAGCTAACTCAAGGTCAGAAGAATGGAAATGACAAGTGAGGTCTTGGATATGAGAATGGAGAAGGTTCCAAATCTGAACAAAGGAATTACAAGAAAGGAAATCAGATGAATAAAGAAAAAGGGCATCCAGTAAGATAACCTAATGCTCAAAATTTTAATGGATACTAATTTTCTTGCAATAAATTTGGTCATATGTCTGCTCAATGTAGAATTAAAATGAAATCAAGTGATCCATCATTCTCCAGTTAGTGTTTCAATTGTAATAAGTTTGGTCATAAGTCAATTGAATGCAAAAATATGTCAAATAACTATGTCAATAGAAGGAATGTTAAATGTTATACCTATGGAAGATTTAGGCATATTGCTAACCAGTGCAGATCAAGAAGAACTCAATTGAATGACTTGTTTGGACAAGGAAATGTTGTGTGTTACAATTGTAAAAAATATGGTCGCATTGCAATATTTTGCAGAAACAAAAATATGGATAGAAGAGGTCCAAAAAACAAAGGCAGAAATACATAGAAAGATGATAAAGGAAAAGGGAAAGTGACTATGGATAAAATAAGAGATCGGATGAAGAATACATGGGTAAGAAAGAGCGAGTTTGATGTAGGAAATGGTTTTGTACTAGAATCTGGTGTTGGTAATTCCTCCGAGAATTGATTTTAGGCCATTGGCCTAGGGGGAGTTTTTCAAGAAAATCCTTTTTCCCCCTGTCAGTAGTTGGTGTTGGAATGCGGTAGATTGTCAACAGTTGTATTAATGATTTATAGATGCATTGGAAAACACTTGTAAATAAATTCAAGCAATTGAAGGTCTGCTGAAGAATTTTTTGACTCTCGCTGACTGAGAAAATAGGGTATCCAAAACACCTAGGGAAAAACAATTTATTACAAAAAAGGCTAGGTGTGCAAGTTATAAAAAGCAAGTTGGAACCCTTATTTTTCACTTTATATTGAAGAGAAGAAGGAGAGTACTCTGCATCAAAATTTTGAAAGTGTGAAGATAATTTGATAGTGGAACCCTAATCCATCAGGTACTTCAGTTGTATTGAGAAATTTCCATTTAATTTGGTGTGTAGTTGAAGAACTTCTTTGGTAGAATCAAGACATGAGTATGAAAGGTAAAATGGAACAAATCAAAGGAATGATAAACCTAGTTGAGTATAGCAGTGAGAATATTAGAGTTGTAAGTGTGATAGGTTGAAATAGGTGTTAGAAAACAAGCAACAAGTTAAAGAGCACAAATAAACAACTAAAACAACCTACACTTCGAGATTAGCCTAAGTTGGAAACAAAACAAGACAAAGCCACGAAATGGAACTTTATACCTTGCGTTGAGTTGATCCTTTGGTTGTCCCTTCGATCTTGGATGTGTATGCTCCTTGGATGGCAAGAGATGTGTGATGTGAGATGAAAATGATGCTTGAAAACATAAAAATAGCTAAGTGTGGATTAAGAAACAAAACTGCAAGAGTTTGGCTACACAAAATGATCTCCCAAAATGAGAGAAAAGAGGGGGTATTTATAGGATTTTTGGGAAATCCTAGGGGAAATGGATGGTTGAGATTGATCCACCAAATATCAAGATGTAGGGCTAAGGTGAGTTGAGAACTCACAAGCCCTCATATCTTGACATGTGGCATGTGAGATAGCCCTAAAAGGTGAAGTGGACATGAGGTGGAAGGAAAAGGACATGACATGGAGAGGGGTACAAAGTACCTTGGGATTGGACAAGATCTCCTCATAAAGGAGGTCCTTGTCCCCATGTGGGTGAGAGGACAAGTGGGGAATTAAAAATTCATCAAATATTTCCATGGGGAAGAGGGAAGGAATTTTAAATTTCAAAGGGTGCATTGGGGGATTAAAAGGTGAATTAAAAATTCACATGGGGAAGAGAGGAGCCTAGGATGAATAAAAAGGAATTAAAAATTCCTTGGGGGATGGGGAGAGTTGACTAAAGTGGGTGATTAGGATTGTGCAAGTACTTGATTAGATTAATTAATGAAGATTAGAAGAGGGTTAAATCTCACATGTGACTTGATGTGACAAGTCAAAGATCACATGGGGAAGAGTAAAAGGAATTTAATATTCCTTGGAAGGATAAAAGGAATTAAAAATTCCTTGAGAGGTTGATTAGGCTAGTTAGTGAAGGATTAGAGGATGGTTAGGTGGCTAAGAGAGATTAGAGGCCAACTTGCAAAAGTTGGAGGATGTGACACATCCTAATCAAGGATTAGGCATGTGCACACCTTAATGATGGGATTAGAAGAAGGATTAAGATTAGATAAAAATGATGGAGGATGTGACATGAGGAGGAATTAAATAAATGTGATATTTATTTAATTCAATTGATGGAAGGAGGATTAAAGAGATAAGGTATTATTGATTAAATACCTTAGGGATTTGGCAGAATTAAAGATATTAATTAAATAATAGGAGTATTACTTAATTAACGAAAATAAGATGAAAGAGGATGAATTTGGATAAATTAAGTGTCCAAATTTAGACATCTACATTTTGCCCCTCTTTGAGATGGTGTTACAAAGTAGCATAATTTCAAAGAATATTAAAACATAGAACCTAGAAGAAGATGGTTAGATTGGGAAAGATGCCCCAGTCATTCAAAGAAGTGACTAGGAAGGAAGATGGTGGGGGAAAAGATGAAAGTTAGGGATGGATGCCCCCTTGAGAGGACATGCGGGTTCAAGAGAACACGGGTGTGCTCTCGAAATGGATGAGATGATGCAAGGGGAGCTGAAGAAGATGATGCAATGTGATGGAAGATTGGGAGGGGAGTGTCATGAAGGATGAAATGCAATCTAAATGCAATTTGCCATCGTCGGAGCACTGATTTTTGCTATAGCAGAAGACACAAGACACCAAGGTATGAAGAACCAGGGCGGATTAGTGTCAAATGCATAAAAAACATAACAAACAAGAAGGCTATCCCAACACCCCAAGGTCATGGTGACCTTGGTCGGGCCAGGTATTGGGATAACCACAAGCACACAAGGATGCCCCAGCGTATCACAAGACCTCAGGGATCTTGGTGGGTACTACATGGGACAACCGAGAAGACAAAGAAAAGATCAAGATACACCCCTATGTTGACAAGTCAAAGTACACCATGATATGATGGATCAAGGCGACCATGACAAGTGATGATAGGGAGCTCAAATGATAAATAAAAGCCAAAAGCATCACAAGATCACAATTAATTTCAAATGTCCTTTTCCATAGGATCAATCAAGGGGATGGGTGGGATTGATGAGGTCTGTTAGGAAGGATGCATCCTGTTGAGACCAATGATGGATAATAAATTAAAAGATTGATATGACGCAGGATATTTAGAACCGATTGGATTTGATGGTACAAGTGGATCTTATTTGTTAAGAACCTAGCTAGATAAGGGGCATAGCTTGATGACATGACACACGAGAGACACGACACCAGACTGACACATCCTAGTGACCTAGGGGCTCGGGGGCCGATCAAAGATTAGCCTTGCCTACGTGGAAGCACAGAGCCCTCATAGTTCGATAAAAGGTTGATGACAGACCATGATGGAGATTTTGATGGATGATCAAGATAGGATGGAGAACAGGAGAAAAGTGGACAATATAGATCGATGATGGATGGAACCCCAGGGGTGGATCAAATGATCGACCTTGCCTACGTGAAAGCGCAGGGGAAACGTAGTTCGACGGAAGGCCAAAGACAAGTGATGGATAAAAGATGAAGAGATAACCCTAGATAAGGGGATAAAATGATTGGACTGACACGATGAGACAAGATAGACCTGTTAGATTGGAGAGGAGGATAGTGACAAATCTCAGGGATGGGATAGTTATCCAAATAATCAAAAGATGTGATTGGATAGGAAGATAAAGATGGGGAGATGGCCAAGATGTGATTGGACTGGAAGATAAAGATGGGGATATGAAAGGGAGGGTTCCGATGGATGGATAGGAGGATGACGATGGGGATGGGAAGAAACCTATAACCAGAGGCCAATGACAAGGGATGATGAAATGGAGTAGGGGGATAGGGATGGGGGATGAAAGGGATGGGGATAAAGGTAGGGATGGATAGGAAGATAAGGATGGGGAGATGGCAAGGATGCAATTGGATTGGATGAATGATGTCTCAAAGGATTGCATTACAAAGGAAGATAAATGCCCCCACTCTAGATATATCATGTGCGAGGAGGCATGAAGGATGGAAGACAAGGATAGGAAAATAAAGGAGTGAGATGGATGAAGATAGGATGCATGGATAAGGAAGGGAGACGGGAGGTAGCATGACAGGTGGATAAGGAAGATAGATGAGTGCGAATGAGGATTAAGATAGTGTGCGGGTTGAGGGGAATAAGAGGTGCCCAAGGCATGCTTATATGTTTGCCCCATTGTTATCAAGATCACAAGGAGGATGGAAGGAATGGGGTAAATGAGATATGACAAGAAGGAGGTGTAAGCGCGAGAGGATGGACGAAAATGATGTATAGCAATAAGATGGGTGCATAGTCGAAAGCGGAGCGGGAAGCATAGTAGATAGAGGGAATGCAAACCCAGAAATTGCCCCCAAGTGTAGATGGGGATTTACACATGATGCCTGTTTGCCAGGTTTTCATCATGGTACTTATCCAAGGTGCTTGTTGGCCAAGTTTTCACCATTGGACAGATTATTTCTCTTTACTATTTTATTTTTTTAATTTTTTGATTTTTTGATTCTTTTTTTTTTTTTGACTTTTCTGGATTTTTGGACTTTTTGGATAGTATGCGGAAGGAGATGGATAAGGATAGGGAGGCGAATAAGTGGATTTAGAAGACATGCGATAAGGATATGGATGAAGGACTCAAGCATCAAGTTCTATACGAGGTATCAAGAGCTTATGTTCGAACTGACTATTGGATGTTGGTACAACCTTATGAGGAGAAATGGATTATGCAAAAGGATGAATTAGAGGGATTTGATGGGGGAGATACGGGGGATAATGGGTGGGATGTTGGAAATAGTATGGATAGAATGAGGGGACGGATACGTGATGGGGAGATGAGTTCGGGACCAACATTGGCACATATGGTGATGGATGTGAAAAGATAAGAGGATTGATGGATGGAGAATGTGGGGATAATGGAGGGGATGGGATAGTGAATTTTGGGACATAGGGACCCAAAACAGACTTAGGAGATGAAAGATGGGTATGCTTAGCTTCTGGATTAGCAACTTTGGATGTTCTTACAGATTTTTCATTTGATGGCATTGCATCTTTTTTCTTTGGGATCCACATGGTTTTGATCTTTGCTTTGCTAGCTCTTTGCGAGCTATAGATTTGATTTTGATTTGGGATTTTGTTTTTCTTTTCTTTACCATGTCTTTTAGAGGGGACATGGGAAGCGTTGGATTCATGTGGATTTTTGAATTTATGCATTTTTATGTGAGCATCCAAAGTGCATTTATTAGCAATGGGATGGGTGTGAGAGGATGGACGATGTGGAGAAATGGAGGTAGGAGTATGGGGATTACGTGTAGATGGGGGATGTTTAGGTATGTGCCTTTGTTGATCCTGATTATGGGATATGCGAGAGGGTTGTTTATGATGGATGACATGTATAGGCGTTGGATGGATGAGTGAATGAGATGGAGGAGGTGATCTTGGGATATATGGGCCCAAGATGGATAAAGTGGGTGGAGGGACATAAGAACCCAAGATGGATGCAGTAGATGAAGGATGGGAGATCGTGGATGGAGGGATGTAAGGACCCAAAATGGATGGAGCGGATGAAGGAGGAATATGGATGGTTGTTTTGAGGTGATACAATAGAGGAGGAGGGATGGAAGCATATGATTTGTTGGAGCGATGGGAAGAGCCAACATTTCTTTTGGAAAAGGCTCGTTGAGGACGTCTAGAAGTTGTACCAACATCTTTAGATTGTGAGTCTTGAGAAATAGATCCAAGACCTTGCATGTAGATTTGTTCTTTGACTTGGATGGGCTCTAAAATACCTTGCTCGTGAAGGCCTAGACCTTTTCCTTGATAGTTCATGTTCTTGAGCATTCGATCTATGATAGAATTTTTGTTATTTTGAAAACATGATGCGAGTCCATTATTAGGTGGGGGATGATGGGTGGTATATACACTGTGTTTTTCTTCTGCAAGGAGGCCACCATGGAAGAATGTGAAAGTACCAAGGGGATATGCAAGCGGTGTGGGGATAGCATTTTTAGGCGATGATGGGGGATCATGAGAAGGAGATGGTGGGATAACAGCATCTGGATGGGTGGTATCGGGAGAGGGATTAGGGGATATGATAGGATCTGATTTTGTGGTAGTAGGCTCATGCAATGGAGACGGAGATGGAGCGGTAGAATCTTGAATGTCAAGAGGATCATGAGATGGAATGGATGGGGGACTGTGATCTTGGGTAGACTAGATGGGATGGTAGGATCTTGATCGAGGAGGGATATGTTGGCATGCTTTGGGTCAGGCTCTTGGCATGACTCATTGTGTGTGAGAGGCATGATAATGGAGTCATGGGGGGACTCTTCAAGTGGGGAAGATGGAAGGATGGAGGATTCAAAATATTCTTGGGAATGGATACTAGGAGTGGAAGAAGTGGATTGGATTTGGGTGTCGTTGATAGGTTCGATGACTCTTGGAGTAGGAGGTGGATGTTCAACAGATTCAGAGAATGTGACGGGGAGATGGGGTTCGGTGGATTCAGAGGGGATGTGATGGTAGGAGATGGGGCCTCAGTGGATTCAGAGGATGTGATGGTATCATCAATGATAGGTGTTGGATGGAGAAGGGTCTCGTCACTAACGACCATGGATGATGGGTTGGGATGGCATGGTTCCACGACTGCAATGTGTGGAGTGGGGGATGTTTCCTCTTGTTATAAGTCCTTGGAGAAACTTGGATATGCTAGGCTGAGATGGCGAGGTGGGAGTGGATGAAGGTTTATGGATTAGTGGACTAGGATTAGATGGAAGATTAAGACTGGATGGAGGATTAAGGTAAGGATATGGGCATGGGGAGTTAGGATAGGATGACACGGATGGTGGATTGTTGGTAGAAGATATGGGCGGCGTGTTGTAATAAAGGTATTGGGACGGTGGATGAGGATGGGAAGATTGAGGTGCTGGATTAATATAGGGAGATGGAGATGGTGGATTAGGATGAGAAGCTTGAGGTGGTGGATGGAGATAGGGGACTGCGGATGTCAGAGTAGGATAAGGATAGGTTGGTGTGGATGTTGGATTAGAATAGGAAGGTGCGAATGTAGGATTAGGGTGAGCAGATTGATATGGGAGATTGGGGTAGTGGGTATATGCAGATGAATGATTGAGATAGGAGGATGTGGACGACAAACTAGGATAAGAGGATGCGAGTGTTGGATAAGAGGATGATGTAGATGAAGGATATGATGGATATGATGGACATCCCTTGTCAAAGGTAGCATAAGGAGTGTGATTAGGCATAGATGAATACATGATGGGATGACTCAATTGGGTGATTGGATTTTGGAATGTGGGTAGAGAAAGCTTACTAGCAATGATAGTGTCAAGGGGATCTATGCCATATACCTCTTGATCAACAAGACTTTCGTTATCGTCATCGACATAATTAGGGTTTCCCTTGACCACTATTGATGGAGGATAAGAATTCATGATGATGAAAGGATAAAGATGATGGATGAAAGATTTTGGATGGAATCGGACTAAAGCTCAAATCGGGATTTAGGACAAGCTCAGATTAGGATGATTGGATTAAAGCTCAGATTAGGATGATTGGATGATTGGATTGGATTGATTATGACAATTGGATTGGATGATCAAAGGATGATTATGACACCGAATCTGCTTCGAGATGGAAGTAGATTGATTGGGTCGAAGGTGGTTGGATAGGGATGTGATTAGATTGGATTGGATAAGATTGATCGATGATTGATTGATAAGATCGGATGATGGATTGGGTAGGATGACGAAAGGGACTGTAAAACCTGTTCAGAGATTACCCTAGGTGACTTAGGATGCTGATTGATCGGATTAAAGGATGAATGGATGATTGCAGCACCGAATCCACTTTGAGATTGAAAATGGATTGATTGGGCCGATGATGATGATTAACTTAGGATGGATGACAATCCTAAGAGGATGTTAATGATGACGATCAGATCAAACACTTTGGTCAATTTGGATAATAACTCAAGATGAAGTCCAGGGGATTGGGATGGGGAAAGCGATGATTTGATTGGAGAAATGGATGATAGAAATGGATGAACAAATACTCCAAACGAGTAAATGATTGATCAGGATGGATGAACGAGAGTTTAGAATGATGAAAGGATATGTTAAATGGATGAACGTTTGCTCGGAATGAGTAAACGGATGATCGGAATGACAGAACCAAAATTCAGAATGATAAAAGGATGTGTTAAATGGGTGAACGTTTACTTGGAATGAGTAAACGGATGATCAGAATGATAGGACGAGTGTTTGGAATGATGAAAGGAGATGTGAAATGGATGAATATTTGCTCGAAACGAGTAAACGGATGATTGGAATGATAGAACCAGAATTCAGAATGATAAAAGGATGTGTTAAATGGGTGAACGTTTACTCGGAACGAGTAAACGGATGATCAGAATGATAGGACGAGTGTTTGGAATGATGAAAGGATGTGTGAAATGGATGAATATTTTCTCAAAACGAGTAAACGGATGATCGGAATGATGGAACCAGAGTTCGGAATGATGAAAGGATATGTGAAACGTATGAATATTTGCTCGAAACGAGTAAACGGATGATCAGAATGATGGAACCAGAGTTCGGAATGATGAAAGGATATGTGAAACGGATGAATGTTTACTCGGAACGAGTAAACTGAGAGAATGG
>VDFB02047230.1:528767249-528794798 GCA_007258455.2 Sequoia sempervirens | reverse complement strand
GGTCCGCCACTAAATTAGGACCAGTCCGCCACTGAATTAGGACTAGTCCACCACTCCAGGACCAGTCCGCCACTCCAGGACCAGTCCGCCACTGAATTAGGACCAGTCCGCCACTCTGTAACCTGGACCTTGAAAAATGCAAAAAATAGCAAACGTGAAAGAAAGAGACCCGTTTGTGGGTCCCACCGGGCGTGCCAGAAATGTGATAGGTTGAAATAGGTGTTAGAAAACAAGCAACAAGTTAAAGAGCACAAATAAACAACTAAAACAACCTACACTTCGAGATTAGCCTAAGTTGGAAACAAAACAAGACAAAGCCACGAAATGGAACTTTATACCTTGCGTTGAGTCGATCCTTTGGTTGGCCCTTCGATCTTGGATGTGTATGCTCCTTGGATGGCAAGAGATGTGTGATGTGAGATGCAAATGATGCTTGAAAACATAAAAATAGCTAAGTGTGGATTAAGAAACAAAACTGCAAGAGTTTGGCTACACAAAATGATCTCCCAAAATGAGAGAAAAGAGGGGGTATTTATAGGATTTTTGGGAAATCCTAGGGGAAATGGACGGTTGAGATTGATCCACCAAATATCAAGATGTAGGGCTAAGGTGAGTTGAGAACTCACAAGCCCTCACATCTTGACATGTGGCATGTGAGATAGCCCTAAAAGGTGAAGTGGACATGAGGTGGAAGGAAAAGGACATGACATGGAGAGGGGTACAAAGTACCTTGGGATTGGACAAGATCTCCTCATAAAGGAGGTACTTGTCCCCATGTGGGTGAGAGGACAAGTGGGGAATTAAAAATTCCTCAAATATTTCCATGGGGAAGAGGGAAGGAATTTTAAATTCCAAAGGGTGCATTGGGGGATTAAAAGGTGAATTAAAAATTCACATGGGGAAGAGAGGAGCCTAGGATGAATAAAAAGGAATTAAAAATTCCTTGGGGGATGGGGAGAGTTGACTAAAGTGGGTGATTAGGATTGTGCAAGTACTTGATTAGATTAATTAATGAAGATTAGAAGAGGGTTAAATCTCACATGTGACTTGATGTGACAAGTCAAAGATCACATGGGGAAGAGTAAAAGGAATTTAATATTCCTTGGAAGGATAAAAGGAATTAAAAATTCCTTGAGAGGTTGATTAGGCTAGTTAGTGAAGGATTAGAGGATGGTTAGGTGGCTAAGAGATTAGAGGCCAACTTGCAAAAGTTGGAGGATGTGACACATCCTAATCAAGGATTAGGCATGTGCACACCTTAATGATGGGATTAGAAGAAGGATTAAGATTAGATAAAAATGATGGAGGATGTGACATGAGGAGGAATTAAATAAATGTGATATTTATTTAATTCCATTGATGGAAGGAGGATTAAAGAGATAAGGTATTATTGATTAAATACCTTAGGGATTTGGCAGAATTAAAGATATTAATTAAATAATAGGAGTATTACTTAATTAACGAAAATAAGATGAAAGAGGATGAATTTGGATAAATTAAGTGTCCAAATTTAGACATCTACAGTAAGAAACATGTTATCGCACAATGAATTGAAATGGCTGAAAGAAAAAAAAAACACAAAATCTTGGATATTTGGAGTGAATTTCCCTATTTCAAAAATGTAGAAATCATTAAGTTTATTCTTGAAAAATTGAATGACGATATTCTAACTTTGGATAAATGCTACCATATCTTGAAAGAAGTGATTGGAACTATAGCTGGGTTATACAAAGTTGGGGATGTACCAAGAAAGCATTCAATCTAAAATAAAGAAGTCAAAACCCTAAATAGAGAAATTGGAGATCAAAGGACATTAACAATTTCAAAAATCAAAGATACAGTGACAAGGTACATTGCACATGGAGTATCTTAAAAAATATTTTTTAAAAACAAAGAAGGTGCAACTTCAACAGGTGATGTTTACATTTCACACAAGATGATAATGGAAGATCAGGATTTTGACCCTTGCAGATTATTGAAAGATAAACTGATGGAGAGCGTACAATTGAAAAAGATGACATAACCTTTCAGGTTTGGTACTTCTGTTATATTTCTTGTGATGTATTTCCTGAATTTCTTACCACTGAACTATTATGTAATATGGGAAATGAGTGAACCAGTTTGAAATTAGATTTATATACACTTGAACAATTTGGAAAATTGTGACCAATTATATGAAAGTTTCTTTAAAGGTTTGCTAAGGAAGTTTGGCTCAATTGGTATTCCCATTTCGGTAAGGGCACTTGAAGTTTGTTCCTCCTTTGGTGAGATGGAGAGAAAGAAGAAAAGAGAAAAATAAATTGTTGTATGTACTCCTCCAACATGCAAGACTCCAAGAGTTGAAGTGAAAGGAAAAGAATAGGTGATTATGGACATACCAGATGAAGAATTTGATAAGGAAACTAAAGACACCCAAAGAAAAGAACTAGAAATAGCTGAACCAGAACAAGAAAAGGAAATGACAAAAGAAAGTGAAGAAGAAGGTGGTTTAACCAAAGAAGAGCTATTGTATCTTATTCATGAGGAAGATGGAATGAAAACAATTGCAAACATATGGTCTATTAGACCTTCATATGAGTAGGACATGATTTTAAATGTACAAAGTTCTCATCTTGTGTACAACCATATTAAATTAGAGAGTTTACAAAATATGTTGCCAAAAGAGATTATTGAATGCATCAAGGAAATCATGGACTCTAAATCTTAGAACAAGGAAGAAGAAGAAGTAATTCTACACCTAAAGAAGCAATATAGATTATCACTCACCAAGATAAAAAGGAACATGAATCAACTAATTAAATATATAAACACATAAAAGGACATCTATAAGTACTGTCTTCGATGGCCTCATGCAATCGACAAGTACAAAGAAAAGTTGGAACAAATTGAAATAGAGTTGAACAGTATTGGACAAGATTTTAACATGTTTTAGGATCAAGACAGTGCAATTAAGAAAAGGATTCAATAATTATAGAAAAAGCATAAAAATGTTCAAAACACTAGAAATGGGATTTTTGACACCTTTTCTGATGCAGAGCTAGAAGGATTCACAACACATCTCACAAATCCTTAACAATTTCTCAAGGAAATCATTAAGTAATGCATGCTATTAAGCATTCTCTCAACCATTCAACATGACAAGAAAAAAATAGCACAAAATTTTATTTGACCTTGGATTGAGTCTTCCATAAGTAAAATATATCATTCCATGCATAACTCTATTAGCAACATAAATATAACAACCATAGGTCTTTGATTCATAACTTGCACCATAACTTTGCAGCCTTTCAATTAGGGACTGTCATCACAAAATCTTTGTTCAACTGACATAGTATACCAACTATAATCACAAAATTGAGTACCTTGGATAATCTTCTAAAACATATAATAAATTTAGTTACCTTTGTTATATAACAACACTACAAATAATGTTTGTACTCTTCCCTTTTAGGCCTTTACCAGTCTGATTTCACTATGAACTATAAAAAATAGTCATTAATAACTTTCACAAAAATAATTATTAAGCCAATCGCTCCTGTCAATTTATAGATTATCTAGTTATAGAAATTTAATCCAATTTTTAGACAGATCCAACAGTTCAAACAAAAGTTATGAGTGTTTTACCAAAACGGGTAACCCTTTGTAGGGTTCCAGGCTGGTTTTACAAAAAATTCCATATCTTTCTCATACCTTCATGAAATCAAATGAGACAAAGTTAAAAATGATGTAGAAACATATTACTACCTTCTCCAATGACTTCCCCTTTAGTATCAAGCCGTAAATTTCCATACAAGAGCAAAGAATCATGTTTTTATAGTGTTTTATGAGAAAAAATAAGAATTCTATTAATATTCTTCCATTACAAATCAACTTCTCCTCTTGTTTTCGACCTGTGGAGTATTTTTATACATTGAGGACTAAAACTAACTCAGATCAACTAACTATAACTGATTCCAATCTCCATCTAACTAATGGACTTAACATTTACTTAATAGTTTGCTCTTTTGACAATGTTGACAATGAGGAGTAACTTTGAACATTATGGAACCAATAACCTAAAATATGATTTCCTAGGATTCAAATGACCTCATGCATATCAAAAATGGCTCATTAAGCCTTATTAAACATTAAGACATCAACAAGGAATACTAAACCCAATAAGGCCTCATGGAGGCATGTGATCAAATAGGCGCTCCTGCACCATTTTCAAAAGTAAAGGACATGATAGAATGCAGACTAAAACAATTAATTGAGATACTGAGGAAATGAGAGATATTAGAATAATCCATCACCATTCTAGAATCCATCATCAAGATTATCAACTAGACATCTGAAAACAAAAACATGATCATAATCATCGGGATTGTAGTAGAAGCATGGAAGAAGTTTCTTTCAGAGATGAAGGAAAAATACAGAATAATTTTCTAACACAAGTAGCAGTTGTATTTCTTCAAAAAAATTGAACCAATTTTTGAATAAGTTAGTTTTTGGTTACACTTCAAAAGGGAATGTTGTAGGAAAATATTTTATTATCTATTTTTCATTGATTTCAAAGGGGGAGAGAGAGCAGTGAAAAATTCCTTATCAAATTCAAGGGGAGTTGTGTCAGCTATGACTTTTTGAAGTCTTGAAGGATTGCAGTATGTTGGTTCTGACACTTAGTCATTTTTCACTAAGTATTGCCATCAATGCCAAAGGAGGAGATTGTTGGAATATGGATTTTGGTGTTGTCATTGATGGAAACCTAATTCATTGATCTGGTCTACATTTCAATATTTGTCCATACTGAGTGACAGAGTAAAGAACAGGCTATCTGACTAAAGTTGAATTTGTCAATCCATTTGCATTACCATTTTATCAATTTGGGTTGTGGATTTCAAGGAAGGCCATTGGGTATCTGGAATATCTTATTCTCAATTTTTTTGTCATCACATTGATTGGTGTATGAGTTAGGAGATCTAGTTAATTTTATTTATTTTTAACAATGCTAGAAGGCCGACTAAGTGAATGTGGTGTGTTGCGGATGTTCAAGGAAAAATTGTTTGAAGCATTTTCGGGTTTGAGGATTTTGTTTTGGGTCCTCACTATGCTATGACTAACTTTGTTTGATGTGCAATGAGAATTATTTGAGATTTGAGCTTACAGTTTGGAAAATATTTTATATCTTGTTGGAGCCGACTTCAAGCAATTAAATTTTTAGTTGCGGATATATATAAGTGATCATTTATATCATTTTGGTATGCAATTTGAGTGTGCGAAGTATGTTGTGAAAATCAAAAGGATTGTAGTGAAATTATTCACAGTTTCACTTGTGCATAAAAGGATTTGTGATGCGAATGAAAGCAGACATAGCAAAAGAGAAAAATCAGACAAGCAGGTCAAGAATGTGACTGATGAGCTTAACCAGAACTGTAATCAGGCATTAGCAGATGTTATTCTCTCAGTTCAAATCTTCTATATGCAATTCAAATCCTTTGTAAGACAATGATTCTTCTTTTTGTATCTGAGCACTGAGCTCTAGGTAGTGTGCCTAAATGCATGTGCATTCCCCATTTGTAAAACACTTATATTTGAGTACTCAAATTGTGGATTGACCTCCATTGTGGTTTTTCCCCTAAAATGGTTTCCACATAAAAAATTCTTTTGTTATGGTGTTGTGGTTATTTGTGTTATTTTCATGCATCTTTCTTTTGGTTCAATACTGTAAGTGGTTTAAAGATCAGATTAATAAAGTTAAATATCGTAGAACACTGATTCACCCCCCCTCTCAGTGTTCCCTGATTCCATCAGTTACTTTGTTCTTCACTAGAATCTTGGGAAAATCTAATTCTTGTTATGAGTAGTAGTGGTGCAAATCCTAAGATGGACAATATAATTCCTACTCTCCTATCAGAGGAGATGAGGAGGAATTCTAAAATGGGATCCCAAGATGCCTTGTTTGTAAGAGGTAGGCCTAAGAAAAAGGAGCCTAAGGGAGACAAGAAAGGAAAGGGTAAGTCTAAAGGATGGTCTAAAACCCTGGTAATAGTAAGGTAAAGTGTTATAATTGTGGGAAACATGGACATGTAAAGAAGGATTGTAAGAGCAAGAAAAAGACTTTTGATGCTTCTATAGAGAAATCCTTGGATGACAATAATGATGCATTGGTCATTTCATCTAATATTGTTTGTGATAACTCTTGGCTTATTGATTCAGGTTGCTCCTATCATATGAATCCTAACAAGGAGTGGTTCACTAAGCATACTGCATATGATGGATGGAATGTTTTATTTGGAGATAATAGCACAACAAAGGTTATGGGAAAAGGAGAGGTAAAGTTGTGTTTTAGTGATGGAAAGGTTAAGATCCTTAATGATGTTTTACATATTCTAGGACTTGCTAGAAATCTAATTTTTGTATCTAAGTTTAATTACTCTAGAATGCATGTGGCATTTGACAAAGGTGGTTGCAAATTGGTGAAAGGGAATATAATGGTTGCTAAAGGATCTCAGATTGGGACTTTGTTTAAGCTTAATACCTCAAATTTGAATAAATTAGCCAATGTAATTGAAGCTGAAAATGCATGTATGTTGTGGCACCATAGATTGGGCCACATTGGTGAAAAAGGTCTTAAGAACATTCTTAATAAGAAATTGGTTGATGGTATTCTTGATTATAATATTGGAAAAAATGATTTTTGTGAGCATTGTGTGTTTGGAAAGAAATCTAGATCTTCATTTCCTAATGGAACAAATAAAGCTAAAAGATTATTAGATATTATTCATTCAAATGTAATGGGTCCTGTAGATATTGAAATTATTGGAAAATATAGATATTGTAACATTTATTGATGATTTCTCAAGATACACTTGGATCTATTTTATGCATAACAAATTTGATGTGTTAAACCAGTTTAAAGAATTTAAGGCTTTGGTTGAGAAACAATCAGATCATAAGATAAAAGTGTTGAGAACAGATAATGGTGGTGAATATTGTTCTAAGGAATTTGATGATTATTGTAAGCATGCAAGAATTTTGAGACATAAAACTACTCCATATACACCTCAACAAAATGGAGTAGCAAAAAGGATTAACCAAACCTTAATGGAAAGAGCTAGGAGTATGTTAAGTAGTGCTAGGCTATATCGGTGCCTTTGGGCTAAGGCTATAAGTACTTCTTGTTATTTAATAAATAGATCCCCTAGTTCATCTATTGAAGATAAAACCCCTTATCAAATGTGGTTAGGTAGGAAACTGGTGCAGGAGCACCTATTTGATCACATGCCTCCATGAGGCCATATTGAGTTATTTGTTCCATCTTTATGTTTTGATATTGTAATAAGGCCCAAGAGGCCACCTTTGTGGTGTTATAGGTCCTAGGATATTGTTCATTTCTCATATATTGTAAAAATTGTCAAAAGTTTAAAATTAGGTAGATGAAGTGTCATTAGGGTGTTTTGTGAACAAACTAATCAAAAGGTGGTTGGAAATAGTTGGTTTTGGTTGAAAAATGTATAAATAAACCCTCCAAAACTTTAATTGGGGGTTGGAGACATCATTTTTGAAGATTGATGAATGGAAACCTCAAATTTTGTGCATTTTCTGATTTTCACATTGTTTTCAGATTGAAGTTGTAATTTGTACGGCCTGTTATGGACTCAAATGATAGAGTATCATATATGGATGGAAAGATCTATGTTTCTAGTTTCCAATTATTTTTGTCTCATTGAATGTTATTAAGTTTTGTGTAAGATATGATTATTTTGGTGAGACTGCCTATTCTAACAATATTGTGCAGAATTTACAGTCTAAAGAAGTGTGATGGTACGGAATATAAAGTCTATATTTTGGATCTAAAACCAATTGGATTTTGTTTCCATGTGAATATAATTTTATTTTCTTCAATTCTCATCAAAATTAATTGATATTTGAATAAGTTATGAACATTTTTTGTGAGGGCAGGTCTAAACCCTACCTAGGGTTTACAGTTTTGGGAAAAATACAATAACTTTTGTTTCCACCATTGGATCTTCATAAGAATTGGAGGAAAAGTCTATAACTATGTTTTCTTCAATATAACTAGAGAGATTGACTTCATTATTTGTTTTTTAGAAGTTATTAATTACTGTTCATTGCACTAAATTGTGGGCTGCCATAGTTATGTTTCCAATGTCATATACAATGCCTAATAACATGTGTTATACGAAGAATGTTTTGGATTATTGTTGAAGGTTTGTGAGATGTGTTGTGAATCCTCCTAGCTCTACATCAAAAACCTAGTGTTGCACATTTAAGGATCTTTGGTTGTGAGGCTTTTGTTCATGTGCCTAAAGAAAAGCTATCTAAGTTGGATCCAAAAGCACATAAATGCATATTCATAGGTTATGGTGAAAATGCAAAAGGTTGCAAGTTTTGGAATCCCCTAACCCAAAAAATTACTTTATCTAGAGATGTGATTTTCAGCGAATTTAGAGCTTATTCAGGAGAAGAACAACCAAAGGAGAAAGATACTTCTCAAATAGTGCATTTTGAGATAAATACTAAGAATCATGAAGATGCACATGTTGAAGAACAATTGGATGGATTGGATGAGGAGAGGTCACAGATTTCTTTTGAGATAAATGTTCATGATGAGCATATTGAGGAACAAAAAGAACCCCCTTTAAGACAATCCACAAGACAACGAAATTCCATTAATAGGTATAGCCCACCTAATTTCCATTATATATTTTCTTTGATGAGTACTAATGATGACCCTAGATCTTATAGGGAAGCTTTGTCTTTAGATGACAACAAGCTTTGGTCTCAAGCTATGCATGAGGAAATGGAATCATTGGATACTTGTGACACATCGGATCTTGAGAATTTTCCCAAAGGAAGAAAGGCCATTGGTTGTAAATGAATATTTAAAAAGAAAATTGGAGCAGATGGTAATCTTAAAAGGTACAAGGCTAGATTAGTAGCCAAGGGCTACTCCCAGAGAGAGGGAATTGACTTTAATGAAATCTTCTCTCCTATTGCTAAATTAACTTCTATTAGATTTTTTTATCAATTGCTATTGCTTATGATTTTTAGATAGAGCAAATGGATGTGAAAACTATTTTTTTGCATGGGAATTTTGATGAGGAGATTTATATGAGGCAACTTGATAGTTTTATTGTAAAAGGAAAAGAAGAATTGGTTTGTAGGTTAAAGAAATCTTTATATGGATTGAAATAGTCACGAAGAATGTGGTACTAGAAGTTTGATGCTTTTGCATAGAAAATTGGTTGTGTTAGGAGTGAGGAAGATCATTGTGTTTCCATAAAAGTTATTGATGGTTAGCTTTTAATTATTATCTTGTATGTTGAAAACATGTTGTTTATTGGTAATAGAAAGGTAATGATCCAATAATTGAAAGCACAACTCTCTAGCACATTTCAGATGAAAGATATAGGGGTTGTAAAATATATCCTTGGTATGGAGATCAACAAAGATAGAGGTAATAGAAAGCTTTGCTTAAGTCAAAGCAACTATGTTGATACTATTTTGAAATAGTTTAACATGCAGGATAGTAAACCAATTAATATTCCTTTACTAGTTGGCACGAAGTTAAGTTTAGACATGAGTCCTAAATATATTTTGATCTTGATAAAATGTCTAAAATTACATATGCTAGTGTAGTTGGTATTTAATGTATGCAATGGTTTGTACAAGACCAAATATAGCCCAAGCAGTGGGAGTTCTAAGTAGGTTTATGTCTGACCCTGGTAAAGAACTGTAGGCATCTTTTTCAAAATCTGCAAACAAACTACACTTCAAGCATGGGTTAGTGTTATGCAAACTCTACTAAAATGCCTCTATGAAATACCTTAGAAATGCTTCCAAATGCAACAAATGATATTAAAAAGACCAAAGCATTATGAAAACAAAACCAAATTACCTATTCCATAGTTGGATTGGTGTCACATGTGCTAGTGACCCTTTCCCAATCCTTGACCAAAGCTCAAATTGTGCAAATGCAAATGGAGATGGTGGAGTGATGATGAACAAGATTAAATCTCAAATGAAGAGAGTAACCTTGCATGAAATTGTGAAGATTGTGAAGCCATTTGCTTGAGGATGATGCACCTATTTAAAGATTTTCAAAATGTTGAATGTTGAAGAGGGACCAATGTGGGATCAAAAACAAGCCAATGAATTGAGAACACTTGTCATCATGTGATTAGGTGATGTGTGTGCAAGATTTGGGAAGAGTGCCCAAGAGGGGGAAATTTTGAATTCAAATTTGCAATAAATTTTGAGAGGGGGACAAGAAAGGAGAGCAATAAATGCCCTGTTTGACTTGTCATGTTGAAAGAAAATGAGTGTTTTAATAAATCAATAAAATTGATTTATTGTGCAAGTGGGATGGGATTAGCCTTAGATTAGGATTAGATTAATTTAATGATGATTATGCTGATTTAATGCTGATTAATTGATTTGACTTTTTGGACTTTGGAAAATGATCTAAGATTTGATTTAAATGGCTTTTTGATTTATTTAATTAAATGGATAATGCAGGATGAAGGTTGAATGATAAGGATTTATTTGATAAATGAACTTATTTAATGAATGGATGAAAGTGATGAATTTGCCTAGTGTAAGAGCTAATTTGACCGAATCTGATCGAATGCATAATGTGAATTTTGCATGTCTACAAGAACATTGGACTTATGTTAAGAGGTTGTTTAGATATTTACGATGTACGTATGATTACTATTTGGCTTATCACAGTGCTAATGATATTGATATTATGCATAGATAATTGGACATACATGGTTTTGTTGATTTAGATTGGGCAAGAGACTTGGACAGTTGGAGGTCGACAAGTGGCTATGCATTTACTTTGTTTGGAGTTGTGGTTAGTTGGATGAGTAACAGGTATCCCACGGTTGCTTTGTACACCACAAAAGAAAAGTACATGGCTGCTACACATGCCTCTAAAGAGGCGGTTTGGTTACAAAGACTTGGTAAAGGTATTGGTTTTAATTGCAAGAAAATTAAACTTGAATGTGATAGTCAAAGTGCTATTTGTTTAGCCAAAAATCCTATGTATCATGCTTATACTAAGCATGTTGATGTTCAATATCACTTTGTGCGAGAAATGGTTGAGAGTGGAAAGGTATTGATTGAGAAAGTTGACACTTTGATCAATGTTACAGATTATCTTACGAAACTAGTTCCTATAGATAAGTTCTCTTGGTGCAGGAAGGACATTGTCCTTGAGTCCTATACTTGATTTATAATAATGATTTCTTGCTTATAATAATTTCAATGTATAATGTCAAGTGGGAGAATGTTGGGAATAGGATGCCATTTAATTACAATCCTACACATATTTCATGTATCTCCTAAGTCCTTGGAAAGTGTTCCCCAACACTAGGATTAGAAAGAGATTAAATTTGAATGAAATGAACATGTAAATTGACATATGTAATTATTCTTAAATGATAGGAACATGTGGGGATGCCCAAGAAGAGCTCCTACAAAAGGAGCACATGGGGTACCCACATGCAAGGTGGAACGCACCTTGTTTAAGTTAACTATTTGTAGGAATGATAACACTTCAGTAATGCATGTAAAGATCCTACAAATTAAGGATTGATAATTTACATGAGTTTAGTTCAAATTTGTTCTATTCAGTTTAGTTTATTTTAGTTTAGTTTAGTTTAGTTCAATTCAGTTCAGTTCAGTTTAGTTCAGTTATGGTTCAGTTATCTTTAGTTGCATGTAGTTAGTTTGAGTTGAAGGCTAGTTCACTTCAATTGAATTGAGTTGCTTGACTAATGACTTTAGTTGCATGATAGATAATAGGTGATTACATTTAGTTAAGTGGGGATGATCAATCATGCAAAATATTTGCATGAATTGATGGAGAGATATGTTTCAGTTAACTAAGATTGACTTGGACCCACCTTGGGCACCCAAGTTTGCATCTTTGAGTTAACACCTTTTGCATGAGAATATATTTACAAGGATTAGTTAAGTGGGCCCATTCTTGGGTGCCAACTTTGAGGAGAATCTTGGAAGATATTTTCTTGACCAATGATTAGTTCAGTGTTTAGTTTGGGATGCCTAATTGAGGAGACTTTGGTTTTGACTTCATGTTACATGATGGAACTCTACTTGCAAAAAATAGGCGTAGGTTTTTGAGAGGAGCTTTATGCTCTTGTAATTGACAACTCTTTGGAGTTTACAATGCTAATAATTATCTATTAATTGCAACAAGTTGAAGAGAGTTTTATCAGATTTTATTTGCAGGTTGTGAAGAAGGATTGTTGAAGGTAAGGAAGCATATCAAGCAAAGGATTGATATAGTATAATTGTAATATTTTTCTAAGGTTAAGTAATACAAGCACTATTCATTCTAGTGGAGTTTTTTCCTGAAAGGGTTTCTCTACGTATATGTTGTGTCACTTCTATCTTCTTGTCTCATTCTTCTACAATCTTCTAGCTCTTTCTACAACTGGTAAAATTGATCTAAACAGATAATCATTCACAAAGAATTGTGACAAAGAACACTTAATTAGATCTACAATCTCATAGTTTTACATGTTTTAAGCTACATAATTACCTCCATTTTCAACAATCATTTCATGCAAGTTGCAGATCCATATTCTAAGATTCAAACAAGGGTTTGGTGAGATGTGACATAGGCTTTTTCATTCATCATTCCTTTCATGTTTTTTAATTTCATTTCAAGGTTTAATTACCAAAAAGAGGGTTTTACCAAGGAAAACCCCCATTCACCTAAAAAAAAAAAAGATTCCCTCTTGATTTTTGTTTGTAGATTTTAGGTGGAAGATCTATTAAAGAGAAAATTTGAAAAGTTGTCAAAGTTGTCAAATTTGTCACCATTCTTGCAATTTCATAGAAACTAACCTATAGAGTTTATTTTTGGCTTTGTCAACATGAGATTCGGGAATCTAAGAGTGCATACACAATAGAAGAGAACCCATAAGGATATTTTATAGAGCCCTAGTTAGGACCCATTCACCATAGGGTGAATGAGTCCTCAATTTTCTTTGAAAAAAGCACTTTTGGTGATTGGTACACATCACTTTCCCATCCTCATATCTGTAATTTAACTTTTGGTTCCATGAGACTTGAGCTTAATCTTCTAGATGCACTTTATAGATCACAATTTGGAGTTGATTTTATGTTTTTAATCTTTCTCCACAAAGTGTTGTTTGAATCATACCCTCATGCTTGCAAAAAAGGGAAATTTGCAAATTCACACTTTGACTTGATTCATCTTTTGGTTGAAAATCCTTTCATTACGTAGATCCCATTTTCTAATGAAATTAGAGAAGTAGGATATATTTTCCCTCTTTGGTTCCACTTTTCCATTTTGGGAAACTCCCCTATCCTATTTTTCTATTTTTCAATTCTATTTAGCTTCTCTTCTAATTTTAGGGAAAATTGATAAGAATCTTCAATAGTAGTCATCTTGACCAAACTTAGGTCCTCTTGAATGCTTGGTTTATAACCATTTATATAACAAGTTACCTTGTCCTTGTTGGCCTCAAAATGAACTATTCTAATCATGACCATGTAAAACTCTTCTATGTACTCTTTGATAGACCTACTTGCCTACTTCAAACCTTGCATCCATTTCAATAACAATACTCCTAATTAATACGAATGAACTATCTCTTTATATTTCCACCATTTGATCTCATCTTGTTATTTTTCCTTTCCCTCTTCTATTTATTTCTAATTTTAATTCATTCCACCAAATATTTGCATGACCTTTTAGCTTGGGATTCACAAATTTGACCCTTTCAAGATATTCCATCTCCTCATACTCAAAGTACTCATCCATATCATTGATCCAATCGATCAACTCTTCCGGGTTAAGATTTCTAAAAAATATAAAAATGTCAATCTTTGGCCTTTTTCCAATCTTGTAGATGGCCTTAAATAATTTGACTTGCTTAGGATCTACTACATCACATTCTTCTTCAAGCTATGCTTCTTCTTCGACTTCATCTTCACTTTCATCTTCTCTTCCTGTCCCAAACCCTCTATACATCTCTTGCAGTGCTTGAACTTGTCTTTGTAAGGCTCTAAAACCTTATTTTGGTACAACAATATTTCTTCCACCATCATAATTTCTTGATGTAGGTATCCTGATAACTTTTATCACAAACCCAAACTACAAGTCCTCTAATACCACTTAATGAGGGGCAACTTCACCCAACACCCACACATAACACAAAAAAATATTAACATAGAAAATTCAAGAAGTAAAAAAACCTACTTTTGATTTCTTGCATGAAATATAATTTCAAATTAAGAAATTCTGGTGTTATAGCCACATGGGCTTGATTCACTATAGAGAAAATCAACTCTCTAAGAAAACTCTACAATTTTAAACCATAATCTGCACTAATGGATTTGTCTTCTATAACCTCCATTCACCCCTTTATTTTAACCAGTAAACAACTTAGAATAATTTGGAAAGTGTAACTCCCCTTTTTTTGGGCACCCAGAGGCCCAACTACTTGTTTCCCTATCTAGGAAGATATTTCATTTTAAATTCATTTTTTTGTAGAACAACTTCCTAGATCCATAACTTTCACTTAGGCATTCAATTTAATATTATAATACATTGTTGAAAATCTTCCAAAGAGATCTACAATGCTAAAATAATTTGAAGATCATTTTGATCACTTTTCAAGATTTTATGAGGCTTACAAAGGCTTCAAATTTGAGTTTAAAAATTTATAGGAGAAATTTATTGATACAAAAACTTTAATATCTCCCAAAGGTTACATGATATTGAGATGATTCTTTCACCATTTGCTTCATTTTTTAATTCTACTCCTTGGGGTAAGTTTTTAGGTCCATATGTGCTCATATAGGTCACATTACTAAATAACAGGTGAGCATGTTTGGCCTTTTCATATTTATGACTCTCCTACCTCTGAAGCTTGTCATCATGGGATCAAAAATAACAAAAGAAACCTACAAATAAAATAAAAAATATTTTTTGGTTGATGCAAGATTGTCTTTACGCCACTAGATGCTCCTGCATCAATCTTCTTTTTTCATGTCATGTCCTCATTTGAGGTCTATTCCTCATCTACAGAGAACAAAATATAACATCAAAGAATAATTTTGAAATTTTGAATCTTTTGAGTCTCTTTTTGTAGAAAGTTAATGAAACAAAAATCCTCAAGTATTCAATTTAAAATTCTAGAAAATTATTATTGTGGTTGCAATATAATGAGAAATATAATCATATTTTTAGTATATATGACCAAAAAAAACTAATTTTATAGAATTTTCATTACCAATAATATTTTTTTCTATAACTTGAGCTTGTAAGTGAGTTTGATAGTTTGTATTATATAAGATATTAATATAATTTTATTTCTATAGCATTTTAATTTGTTTTTTTTATATTGGATGTTGGATGTTTAAATGAGAAGGAAATAACCAAAAATAGATAGGAATTTATAGTATAGTGGCTAGAGAAATTATATCATATAGAAAAAATATCCATTTATAGTGTAACAAAAAACATAGAAGAATTTATAGTGGGTAGAGAATTTACATTGAATAGAATAAATACACATGTAATATAGTGGATACACCATTTAAATAATATATATAATAAATTGGTATTAACAATGAAATATAGAAAAAGAGATCCTAGGTCCTAAGTGTAAAGAACCTAGGATGCAAAGGTGGTCTTTTTCCAAGTTTCATTAGGATGTAGATCACAAGGTGAAAAGATTGACTTTCAGCCCTAATGGTAAGTCAATCAGACCTGAAGCTACATCTAAAGGGGGATTAGAATGGATTCAAAATATTTTATAATAATTAAACTAATGATCATATATTCCCTAATACATAAAATCCAAAATCTCGACAATTGATAGACATAAACAACAGTTTACAAGTGGATTTGGGAAGTGTAGAGGACAACAAACCTACTCAAAAAAATTGGTTTTGATGTTCCTACAAGGACTCATTATCCCAATGGAAAATGGGTATTTGAAAGGGGTCTTGATAAATTTTTGGGGTACTTTGTTGTTGGATCTAAGCTTCTATTTTCAACCTACAAATTTTTCAGAATGTTAAAAATTAATTTTGCAACATAGTTTCTATAGGTTGACAAGAATGATGACAACAAATGCAACAATACAAAATTTATCTTCAAGATATCTTCAATCCTTCTTCAACCTATAATCTGCACATACATAAAGAGGGAAAAAAACTGTGCCATATAGGGGTCTTCCTTAGTCAAATCACATGACTAGTGTTCGCACTTTCACAATGGCAATGTTAATGATGAAAAGCTTAATGGAAAGGAAGGAAATGATGAATGAAAAAATTTCTACAACTCACTACCCTTCAATAGCTTCCGTGGAGGAAGATAAACAGAAAATCATATGGTGAAAAATGATGGTGAACTTGGTGCTTGCGTGCAGAGCTAGGGAATCATTCCCTATCCTGTTCTAAGGCATCTATGGGTTCTGCATTGGAAGGGTGGGAGATTTTTGGTTTCTAGGGTGCCGCGTGGGGGCCGATATTCATTCTTTGTGGGTCTGTAAACCATTTATGCACTTTCTGATTCGCCTGGATCCCAGTGGTGGGGTTGCGTTGGTGTTGGCAGTGTCTAGCTATGGGCTTGGCCATTAACTTGCTACTTGGTTCTTTAATCTAAGGCGTATGGGTGGCCTCCTATTCCCTTTTTTTTTTGGTATGACCATTTGGGGTGTGTGTCAGGTGCTTTGGTTTTGGTGGTGTAGGGTGTGTTTGGAGTGTGGGGCTGTTATGCCCACTTCTTGCCATGGAGATCTAGTTTGTATGCCCATCTTGGGCCCTTCATTTTTAATGGCTCTTGGTGAATCATCTGGAGTTTCACCCATAATGGACTTTCACTCTATGGTTGGTGCTAAATTGTCTTCCTAAGGTGCAAATATTTTTGACAATAATTTGTTTTCTCCTGAATTGGGAGTTGGTAGAATGGTACCCTCTAGTGGTTCTCACATTACGAAGATGAATGGGTTCCTGGAACATTGTAAAGAGAGACCAAAGTTGGTTATCCCATTGGAGATGATTACGAAAGACACTAATTATTATTCGGGTCACTCTTTATTATGCAAGTTTATGGGGATGCGTGTCTCACTCCAATTTTTGGAGTCGTGGGCTCATTGGACTTAGATGCTGAAGGGTGAGATGGAGATCATGTTGTTGGAAAATAACTATTTCATAGTAAATTTTAATTTCATGGCAGATCATATTAGGGTCTTTGAAGGAGGCCCCTATTTTCATAACCATATTGGGTTGTTTATTAAACCTTGGCATGTGGGTTTTGATCATTCTAAGGAAATTCCAACTCACGTTTTAGTGTGGGTTAGGCTCCCTCATTTTCCTGTGGAATGTTGGCGAGATGATGTTCTGCACCTATTGGCCTCGATGCTTGGAAAGACGGTTGGCTCTGCACAACAGACTCAGGTTAAAAAGGTGATGAATTTTTCTCGCATTTGTGTTGAAATTTATTTAAGTAAGCCAATACCAAATTTTGTGGACATGTGTGCGGGTCCTTATTCTTGGGTGTAGCAATTGGACTATGAGACTCTTCCTTTTCGTTGTCATCCTTGTCATGAATATGGACACCTGCTTCATCGATGTCCAAGGGCTAGGCCTGCAAAACCCCATTCTTCTCTACCCCCTCGCAACCCTCCTAGGGTTGACAAGGGGAAAGATCCCATTTTGGGTGATGTGGTTGGTGTGGATGGTTTTGTTCTTGTCAAGACTCATAACAGGAATCGAGGCTAGAAGACAACCTTGATGGAGAGATAGGATGAAGACACTTTTAATAGATTTGAGATTCTAGATGATCTCAGCTAGCAAGAAGTGAATCCGGGCTTGGTGAATATGAGTCAGGGTGCTTTGGTTTTAGGGCAGGAGGATCTTTTGTTTGAAGCTACTCAAGATATGTAGGATGTAGGAACTTTGCAAATGTACATTGACCTTCAGTTGGAAGTTTAGATGGAGTCAGTTTCTTTTGCTAAAGGGAAGAACGATGTGGGGGATGGATCTCCTCTTGTGGTGAAAGTAGGTTCTGAAATGGTTAAGAATAGAAAATCTCCTTCTCATTTGGGTCTCCATCAAAAAGATCCAAAGAAAGGGGTGGGGGAGAAGTCCTCCAAGCTTGGTAGGAAGAAGGATTTGTAAAATATTAAGATAACATGGGAGAATTTGGTGGAGTTAGGGTCAGTAAAAACTTTGGATCTCATTTTTCAAACCCCTTGAAATGATTGTTTTATCTTGGAATGTAAGGGGCTTGAACAATGGCCCTAGACAAAAAGCTATTCATGCTTTGATTAGAAGTCATTCTCCTTATGTTCTTTTCCTACAGGAGACCAAGTTATATGTTGAGTGTATGTTGGGGTTGGTGCCTAAGTTGTGGGGGAGTGGTGAGTGCCAATGTATTGGGGCTCATGGATCTACTGGGGGCGTGGCTTGTCTAGAGAACCCTCAAAAGGTTCGCCCTCTTTGGTGGATGTCCTTTAAGTCTTCTTTATCTATGATTTCCTCTTGTTTTAAGACAGGGGAGTCTATTCTCTTCTTGAATATCTATGCACCTATAGATATTTAGGGGAAGCAACTTTTGTGGTCCCATATTAGGTTTGTCCAAAGTATGGCTCCTTATTATCCGTGGATTATGGCTGGGGATTTTAATGCTATCTTTGAGCTTGATGAGAAGTGGGGTGGTATTGCTAGATTGGAGGCTTTTGTGCTGCTTCTTTAGGATAATATCTCAGCTTTAAACCTTCTTGACATCAAGCCCTCCAATGGCCAGTTTACTTGGAACAATTGAAGGGTTGGGGAGAGTTGCATTACAAAGCATCTAGATCATTTTATGGTTTCCTATTACTAGGTTGGTGGCTTGTGGTCCTCTAGCTTTGAAATTTTGGATTGGAGGGGCTCAGATGATTGGCCTATCAAACTTTCCCTTAATTCTACTTGTAAGCCTTAGTCCCCTTCTTTCAAGTTTCAGCTTATGTGGTTGTGTGACCTATCTTTGTACATCCGTGTTGCTGACTAGTGGAGGAATGGTAGACCTCCTTATGGTATGGAAATGTATCCTTTTGCTAAGTTATTGCAATTTTTCAAGTATCATCTTAAATTTTGGAATTGTTGGTGCTTTGGAAACATTTTCCATGATAAGAGTGTTGCTCAGGGTGAGTTGGATAGTATTACGAGGATTTGCTTCGGGAGGAGGCCAGGGCCTTGAAGGTGCTGGAGGAGTGTTAGTTGCGGGAGGAATTTTTTGGGAAACAAAAGGCTCAAATCGAGGGGCTACAGGAAGGAGATAAGAATACTGCTTTCTTTTTCAATTCGGTGAAATCTAGGTGACATGGCAATTCTATTCTAGTTCTAGTGATTGACAGGGGGGAGCACCTTTCCTCTTTTCAAGAAATCTCGCGTGAAGTTGTGTGGTTTTTTGCTTCCCTATTCAGGGAAGACTCGCAGGGGGGTCGCCTAAGGAAGCTCAGGTTATTTTTTGTATTCCACCTTTGGTCTCTAGGGAGATGAAGGAGCATCTTATGGTGAAATTTCATTGGAAGAGCTAGAGGGGATTGTGTTCCAAATGAAAAAGGGGAAAGCTCCTGGTCCTGATGGCTTCCTGATTGAATTCTTTCAAAAATTTTGGGATATTATCAAGTTGGATTTATTGGTAGTTGTCCAAGAGTCACAGAAGAATAAGCAGATGTTATGTGCTCTGAATTCTACCTTCCTTGCTCTCATCCCCAAGTGTGATGGGGTGGGTAAGTTAAGTCAATTTCTCCCTATTTCACTTTGCAATGTGATTTATAAAATTATCTCTAAATTGGTTGCTGATAGGTTGAAAAAGTGGCTTAAAGTGTTGATCTATGAGGAACAAAATGGTTTTGTGGCGGGTAGGAAAATTTTGGATGGGGTTGTTATTGCAATTGAGACCATTCACTCTATGGCTATCTCCAAAGATAAGGTGATGTTCATTAAGCTAGATATGGCTAAGGCTTATGAAAGAGTTCAGTGGTCCTTCCTTTGGAAGGTGCTTGGTGCTTTTGGTTTTGGGGAAGATTGGATTCAATGGGTTATGAGTTGTGTTACCTCGGTCTTCTTCTATGTGCTTATCAATGGTGAGCATTCTAACCTTTTTGGTGCCTCTCGAGGTTTATGGAAGGGAGACCCCCTCTCCCCTTACTTATTTCTTCTTCTTGTTGAAGGTCTTGGTCACTTGTTGAGAAGGAAGATGGAGTTGGGTCTCATTCAGGGATGGAGGTGGGGAGGGGTTTTTCCTCCATAGTCTCATTTATAGTTTGTGGATGACTCTACTTTAATGGATTTGGCTACTATTAAGGAAGCTTCAAATTTGTGCAGGGTGCTAGATGTTTATCTTGTTGCTTTTGTCCAATTGATTAATGAGGATAAGTCCTCCATCTTCTTCTTCAATACTCTGAAGCCCATTCACAGGAGGATTTCTCATATTTTTAGATTTCAGACTAGGGCTCTCCCTTTGACCTACCTTGGTATTCCTATTTCTATGGGAAGGCTGCCGAGGTGTTCTTGGCAGAATATTCTAGACAAATTTCGTGTAAAATTTAACCATTGGATCCACCGATGGCTATCTTTTATTGGTCATGTTCAGCTTCTCAAGTTTGTGGTGCAGGCTCTCCCCATCTATCGGTGTATGATTCAGGTGGCTCCAATGGGTTTTGTTAAGGAATTAGATTCTTTATCAAGATATTTTTTTATGGGCTGGTAGTTTGATATCTTCTAAATGGAGCCTTGTCAGATGGGATATTGTTTTTAGCCTGAAGTAGTTTGGTGGTCTTGGATTAAGGTTGTCATCTGTGTCTGGGGTAGCATTGGCTGCTAAATTATATTGGTGGTGGTGTGTGGAATAGGATCATATTTGGGCCAAAATTTTATCTCATAAGTATTTCCCTCAAATCCCTAGGATGGGTATTCCTTGTTATCCCCTTGTGGGGAAAGGTTCAATGATCTAGGGTATGCTCAAGAAAGGGGTTGAGCTCATCAAGGATGGCTTATTTTGGATTTACAAAAGAGGGACAAAGGTGCACTTTTGGTCTAATTCTTAGGATGGCTTTCCTCCTATTGTTTCTCAGTTTCCTAATTTGTTGAATCTCTGCCAGAGGTTCCTTGAGGTTGGTTGGTCGAGGGTGAGTGACTTTAAGTCTTTTTCATGTCATGGTTAGTTGGAGGTGGCGAGATGGAAGAACCCTGCAGAGTGGCATGTTGTTGGTATGGAGGAGGAGTTTGTTGAGCTTCATAATATCCTTGTTAGTAGATGTTGTAGTTCCCTCTAGGATGGGGATGTTTTGGCTTGGTCTCCTAATCCTAAGGGTGTCTATTCTATCTCTTCTAGATACTAGGGGTTATTATCCCATAGGTTGGATGTTGTGGAGGTTCACTAGTGGAAGAATGTGTGGAACAAGTTCTCTTGGACAAATTATAACTGCTTTATTTGGACTTTGGCATGGAATAGATGCTTGACTTGGGATAATATTAGGAAGAGGGAGTTCCAGGGCCCTTCTATCTATGTTTTGTGTGATGTTGGGGTGGAGGATTCTTCTTATTTGTTTCTTCATTGTCCCTTTGCTTTGAAACTCTAGCACTCTTGGTGGGGTGTTTGGAAAATCCCATGTGTTCATGCATCCTCCTTGGTGGATTTTTGGAGTAGCTTGGGTAGGCATCATGCCTTGGCCTCTTTCTTGTAGGATGTGTGGTATGTTGAGCCAACCTTCATTCTATGGAAGATCTAGCTAGAACCAAATCGTAGAATTTTTTGGGGTGAAAAGATGTTGTTACAACAAGTTTGGCAAAGAATTTTGGGTATGATTTGGGAGATGGTGGAGGCTAAGTGTGAAGTGGTGTTCCCTTTGGAGAAAGGGGATATTGAGATGGTGGATAGACTGGGGATTCAGGGTTTGTCTTTGGTTTCTGCTTGTGTCAGGAAAGGAAGGAGGGTGAAAAAGAAAGTTTAGAGGGTGGGAAGATGGCAACCCCCTCTGGTTGGAATTTTGAAGATCAACACCGATGGCTCCTCAAGAGGAAATCCTGGGCCTACTGGGATTGGTGGTGTTGGTAGGGATTTTTTGAGCTCTATGATTTTCTTCTTTTCAGCTCATGAAGGGATGCAGACTGTCAACCTTATGGAAGGTTTGGCGATCCTCTATGCTTTGGAAAGGGCTTATACTTTGGGGTGGTGCAAGGTTATTTATGAATTTGATTCACAAATTTTGGTTAATTTGATCAATGAACGGAAAGTGTCTGATGTTAGCTAGCAACTAGCTAAGATGGTGCAGCAGGTTCTATAGATTAGCTCTTTGATGGAAATGGTGTCTTTCATCCATATTCCAAGGGAGTGGAATAGAGTGGCAGATTGTTTGGCCAAGTGTGCTTCTATGCATTTAGATGGTTGGAAGGTTGATGAGTGGGCACAGATCTTCCCTGAGCTCCATCATGACTTGGAGAGGATTCTTTCCGAAGATAAAACTAGTTATGGCTTATGTTGATGTTGGTTCTTGCTTTGTTTGGATGTTTCTTGTTGGTTCCTAGGGCTCTGGCCCTTTGACTTTATGTAATGCTCCTTCTTGATTTTCAATAAAGTTTTTACCCCTTTTTAAAAATAAAAAATAAAAATAGCTTCCTTGGAGGATTGAAGGAATACACATAACTTCAAGGGAATTGGATCTTGCTTGCTATATTTTCTTGAATGATTGAATGCATGAAGATGGGCCTAAAACAATTATTAGCCTTCACAAGACAACATAAGCACACATAAACTTTGACATGGTGTTATGATCTTGATTGCTGCTATAAATGACTAATAATTCTACTCTTGAATGCTCTTGACAATGATATTTTCTCTTGAATTGCTACATCATGTTTCTTAGATTTCTTCTTAGATTTGGAATGGTAAAATAACTAGGTATTTATAGGTGTTTATCCAATTTCCAAAAAATTAGATTCCAAAAGTTGATACTTACAATTTTAATTTTAATCATTAAAATGATGCAAAAAACATATTTTAATTTAGGTCCTAGCTCATAAAGGAGACCCATTCGCCCATGGGCCAATAGGTCCTAGCTTAAAATTATAGGACACACATGAATCAAGGCAATTTCATTATTAAATCCATTTATTTAATGTCGGTTCCCCTTTTTGAAAGTAGTAAGAATAAGGGTTTGGAATGCATTATTTAGAAAATTATAACCTTAATTAAGTCCAATAAATTAAGGGACCCAAACATAGTATGAAATTGTAAAGGTATACAATTTTCTACCCTAAATTTAGCCCCTACTTTAGTCAAAGTATAAAATATAGAAAAAGTGATCCTAGGTCCTAAGTGTAAAGAACCTAGGATGCAAAGGTGGCCTTTTTCCAAGTTTCATTAGGATATAGATCACAAGGTGAAAAGATTAACTTTCTACCCTAATGGTGAGCCAATTAGACCTAAATCTAATCTAATGGGGGATTAGAATTGATTAGAAATATTTTAGAATGGTTAAACTAATGATCCTATATGCCTTAATACATAAAATTTAAGATCCTAACAACTGAAAAATAGAAAGAATAGTTTGCAAAAGGATTTGGGAAGTGCGGAGGACAAAAAAATTTCTTAGAAAATTTGGTTTTGATGTGCCTACAAGGACTCATTCGTCCAATCGTGAATGGGTCTTTGTAAGGGGGTCTAGATCAACTTTTTGGGTCCTATAGTGCTAGATCTAGACTTTTATTTCCCACCTGCAAATTTTTTAGAATGTCATAAATGAATTTTGTAACTTAGTTTTTGCAGGTTGACAAGAATGATGAAAACAAATGCAACAATACAAAATTTCTCTTCAATATCTCTTCAAACCTTCTTCAACCTATAATTTTCACATACACAAAGAGGGAAAAATGTTTGTTCCATATAGGGGTTTTCCTTAGTCAAACCTTATGAATAGTGTTCCCACTTTCACAATGGTAATTTCAATGATGAAAAACTTAATGGAAAGGGAGGAATTGATGAATGAACAAATTGTTGCAACTCACCACCCTTCAATAGCTTCCTTGAAGGATTGAAGATATACACATCACTTCAAGGGAATTGGATCTTTCTTGCTAGATTTTCTTGAATGCTTAAATGCATGAAGACCTACAACACTTGTTAGCTTTCACAAGACAACATGAACACACATAAACTTTGACATGATATTAGGATTGATAAGGAGGTATTTTCCACACTGTGTCAAATTATGATATTGCTATTAGGATTCAACAATTAAATCATGATAACAATATCATAATGATGTTAGGATCTTGATTGCAGCTATAAATGATTGATAATTCTACTATTGAATGATCTTGAAAATAATATTTTATCTTGAATTGTTAGATCATGTTTCTAAGATTTCAAATGATCAAATAACTAGGTATTTATAGGTGTTTATCCAATTTCTCAAAAAATAGATTCCAAAATCTAATACTTACATTTTTAATTTTAATCATTAAAAATCCACCAAAAACATATTTTAATTTGGGTCCTAACTCATAAAAGGGACCCATTCACCCATGGGTGAATGGGCATTGGATTATACTTTTAGGACACACATGATCCAAGGCAATTTAATTATTAAATGTATTGATTTAATGTTGGTTCCCCTTTATGAAAATAGTAAGAATAAGGCTTTGGAATGAATAATTTAGAAAATTAGAAGCTTAATTAAGTCCAATAAATTAAGGGACCCAAACATAGTATGAAATTGTAAAGGTATACAATTTTTTATAATACAAATAGTAAAACTAAAAACCCCATATATACACTTACAACATAGTCGATAAAATATTTACATCCTATATAATAGATACATACTTTGACAATTTAGAATAGATTTAACAATAAAAATACAACAAATAAACATTTATAGAATAAATTTCACATTATATAAAAGAGATGTCCATTAATACTTTAGAATAGATAAGAATAAATAATATACCTAAAAATTCCATATATGCACTTAAAATATAGTGGCTACAACATTTACATCTTATAGAATCAATAGCTAATAATTGTATAGAATAGATAGCAAGATATGCTATGCATTTATAGAACACCATTTACATCATATAGAAGAGGTGATAATCAATAGTTTAGAATAGATAGGGATTAACAATATAACTAAACACTCCATATATGAATTTGTAGTATAGTGGCTACAAAATTTACATCATAAAGAATAGATTCAAATTAATAATATAGAACATATATGCATCAATAGTATATAATGGATAGGCATAAAAAGAAAAACTAAAACCCCCATATATTCATTTACAATAAAGTGGGTAAAAAATCACATCTTATAGAATAGATGGGATTGAATAGTATAACATAGATATGCATTAATACTAGAGATAAAAACCTCATATATGCACTTAAAACACACTGGCACAACAATTACATGCTATAGAAGAAATATTCATATACAATATAACCACAAATCCCAAATAGACATTGATAATATATCTATGAAGCCCAAATTGGAAATTACAGTATAACTAAAAAACATATATATGCATTTGTAGTATAGTGGCTACAACATTTATATTGTATACAATAGAAAGGCATACACAAAATAACAAAAAGTGACACATTGGCTACAACATTAAAATGATATAGAAAAGATATATACAACAAAATTCGGTAAACCAGTATAATACCTAGAAGAATACTCAACTTCCTTTTGTTAATATTATATTATTGTTGCATCTTCTTGTGCCACTACCACTAGTAAATATAGAACAACATAGGAAACAAACAACATGATACAAAATGAAAATGATGATGGATTCAAATGAGATAAATGAATGGATTAAATGGATGTTATGCCAATTTAAATTGGTAATATTAATGAGAGGTGATTGATCCATTTGAATGCGTATTAAGTTTTCAATTTATGTCCTCTTCTTTTGATTTGTGAGTCTTACACCATTGATTGTGTTGCTTACAATTGTTGGAAATTTTTTATTTGCTAATAAATTTGAGAGTTGATTGATTTGGTTGAATGATTGTATGGTTTGAATTGTTTTTTTTTTCCTGTTATTATGATAGCTTCATTGGTGAGCCTTATACCTTCAAGTATGTTGCATGTAGGTATTATAGGAGGAAATGACTAGTAGCTAGATGTTTGATTATGATCAATGGTACACATGACCATGATGTTTTTTTTAAAGAGGATTTTATATTTGGACAATTATAATATACTATCATGGGTCATATTTCATTATATGATGGGACTGTTGGGCATGTATTTTGTTAAAAAAGAAGTCTTTTTAGAATCCAAAAAACTTTACTATGGGTGGTCATAGCATATGTAGGTGGGAATATTAAATTATGTTTTTAAAATATATGTTTAAAATACTTTTTAAAAGGTTGCATACCTTAGTAGCATGGAATGTGTATTAGTTGTCTACGAAGAAAAAATAATTTTTTTCATTCTTGTAAGAGTTTTATGACTCCCACATTTTTGGGACAAATAAAATGAATTGTAAAACAAATATATTTTCAACATTGTTTGGTTTGCATTTTTGTAATTTTTAGGGATAAGTTGAATATGTTATGGTTAATTAAGTACTCCACTAAGGGGCTAATTTTGATCAATTCCTAAGACCACTATACTCCACTATTGGGCCCTCTCCCCTAGTTACATTTTATTTTTATTATTCTTCATCTAAATTTTAACTTATAGTGTCTTTCTATGGTTGTCTTCTTTATTGTAATTATATTTTTATTTTTAAAAATATTTATTTTGAAAGATATTTTAAATATGTTGTATACATTTGGTATGTATTGTAATGCTTTTTAATGTATTAGGAAATTATCTTCTAATTTATAAATTATAAATTAGTGGGATAATTTTAGAGGGAATCAATATTTATTTTTATAGTATATAAATTTTAATTTATTTTTGTCGATTGTAATTTTTATTAAGTTCCATATAAATCATATCCATGGTCATATTTAAAATATCTTTTTGACATATATTTTATATTTCTTGCATGTATTTTTTATTAGTGTATGTGTCAACCAAATGCATTGTATGGACATGATGCTTTTAAATATAATGACTCACATTTATTTGAAAGTAAATGATAGTTTGACATTTTTTACCAATCATGTATGATATGGATACATGCATGATCACAATATGTATGTATGTATGTATGTATGTATATTGTAGTGACTGAAAATATACTCTTACAATTTCTCCCTTTGTTTGCCTCCCCCTAATTTATTGGAATTAATTAAGCCTCTAATTGACCCAATTATGCATTTAAAGGCCTAATTAATCTTGTTTTTTGAAAGGGGAGCCAATATTAAACAATTGGAAACATCAAATTATACATCTTGGAAAATGTGTGCCGTAGGTTTTGGGCCTAGGACCCATTCTCCCAAGGGAAAATGGGTCCTCCTTAGAATTAGGACCCCATTTTTTAATATGTTTTTGGTGGTATTTTTATGATTCAAATTCA
>VDFB02047230.1:528635270-528767149 GCA_007258455.2 Sequoia sempervirens | reverse complement strand
ATAAAGAAAATCAAAACCAAAACTTGATTGAAGCAATACACAATGATTCTACCAAAAAAAAAAGATACTATACCACAACTAGAGCCAAATCCCTCTTTAGACATTATCATTCGACCTCCTATTATGATTCATTTAGATGATGATGATGAGGTTGCTAAAATTGCAGAGGAGGTGCATAATGAATGGAATAAATTGTTTTCCTCTTCTATGAGCTTAAAAGATAATTATCCTAACAAGATTCTTGAACATGGTGATGACCCTAGTTCAAAACTTTCTATTGTCCCTTTGGCTAGTTTCCTCCTTCTATATACAATTAACATGATTGGGATGCAGATGACTTACTAATAGGTTGAATCACATGTGCCTTACTAGTCGTTTGTATTTTTTATTTTTCTTTTGTGTGATTGAATGTGTGTAATAAGATCTACTGTGCTATTTTATTTGATGTCTCTCTCTCTCTTTGTGACATTCCTTTATTTGTACCTACATTCTTCTCTATGTCATAAATATTTTATCTTTTATTTTTTTTTTGTGTTTTCATTTTGGGGATGACACAATGCATTAAGACATTCATATTCTCTTCCATGTTGAACCAAAATCTTTTTCTTTATCTTTTCATTTATCTTTTGTTTTCTTTTTAGGGATGATGCAAGGCTTGTGAAATTCGTGTCTCTTCCATGTTGAACCAAAATATTTTCCTTTATCTTTTCATTTTTATTGTGTTTTCCTTTTGGGGATGACATAAGGTGTTGAGAAATTCATGTCTCTTCCATGTTGACTCAAAAGGACTTTTCTTTGTTTTCAATCTCTTTGTGTCATTCTACTAGTTCTATGAGTATTTGGGGAATGATGATAGTTCCAAGCTCTCTAACAACATTTTAGAAAAGACATACTAACCATGAATCCATGGATTCCTCATGCATTTGGAGTTTCATTTTGGGGAAACTCCTCTATTTCTTTTTGCATGACGTAGCTTTATTTGGAAACATGACTTGGCATAGGGATTTCTGAATAAGCTCTCATTTCCTCTTTATTTTTAGCATTTATCATTTGTTAATTTAAAGTAATTAATCATAGTAAGGTGTTTAGAAATGTCTTTATAGTGGGGGCATACATTGGCATTATTCATTTGTATTTCATGATTCATGGTGTAGTCTTCTTACAATATGTGATGCATCTTTCTCTTTGTGGCTACATTGGGTGTGATGCCCTTCAAGAGTGTGATCTCTCTTAGCATATTATATTCCTCTTAGTGGCTTGATGTGACACATTGCATCCCCTAAGTTGCAAATATTCTATTCTTCTATCATTCCTCTCTTGGAGACATTAAGCACAATTTCCCCTAAGCTAATTCCTTACATGAACTAAGAAAAAATCCTTTGAATGCACCTTACATTATAATTTTGGTTATATGGAAACCTTGCATAACACAATTTTCTTGCCTATAGAGCCATCTTGTGTCTTCATGAGTATCAAGCATGCATAACTTTTCTTGCCTCATGAAGATAGAAGTTCATTATTGTGTCACACCTTATCAAAGTTATCAAGAGGTATAACTTTGGTCTGGTTGAATGGGAAGTTGAAATTAGGCATGAATTTCCCATAGCCACTTGCTTGTGTGTGTGACCACATACTGACTACGTGTGTATGTGTCTCACATCTTTGGATACTCACCCAATGGACAACCTGAAGTTCTATTGCCTCAAAGTGAGTGTGCATTTTTAGACAAATAGATTAGATCTGGCCCACATCATGATGGAAAAATAGTCAAACCTTGATCAACCCCTTTTTTTTTTACTTTTTCTTTTCTCTTTATATCCCTTTCATGTGTGCTCTTTTGTGCTTATGTTGGTTTTCCATAGGATCTTGATCTTGAGGGCTTGTGCAACCCTCTTGGTATTTATTATCCTTGCTGGTATTGGTACATTTGGACCCCTCTTGATGCATGTTTCATCTACTTTAGTGTGAGTTTGAAGCAAGTTCATTCTCTCACTAAAGTGGGGGCTAAATGTAGTGTAGGAAAATGTATCCCTTTACATTTTCACACTTTTTTGGGCCCTTGTAAACTAAGTGAACTTAATTGTTCCTTATTTAAGGTGTTATAAATTCTTTTCTCACACTTACACACTAATCTATGGTTTTATTAATTAATGGGACCTTTTTATGCTATATTCAGCCTTATTTTTCATCCACAAGCCTTAATTAGTGCATCTTTTTAGGATAGTATTGACACATGCAATGATCAATCAAAAATTGATGTTTTTGGATTGTGCGGCCTAGATTTAGTGATTTGGGACTCATACGTCACCTTGGGCATATGGGCCCCACCTAGGTTTTAGGGCCCCGATCTGGATTTCACATCAATCTAAGCCTTTCTTGAAAAGTATGTCTGAAAGCCTAGCCTAATGGGACTCATATGCCACTTCTAGAGTATGAGCATTGTGTGGCTTAAACCTAAATTAAATTCAAGTTCTTGGTAGAATTTTATTTTCCTAGATCATACGTCAGCTTGTAGTGTTGTAATTTTGAAGAATTTGGCATAAACAAGTATAAATACAAGGTTATTTCACTCATTTTCACCCAACACTTTCATGAGAGCATTCCTAATAGAAAATTGGTGATTACAAGTGTTTACAAGAGCATCCAAGAGCTGATTATCAAGTGTTTTAGAGCATTATTGATGTATTGAACATCGTGTCAAAGTCACCATTCATCATGTTTGGTTTTGAGCTAGCATAATTTGTGATGTAGGGTTTCATGATTCAAGCAAGCATTCAAGACAAGATCTATAAGATTTAAGCAAGAATAAAGATTGACATCCTTTGGATCCATTTCATACATGTTTACAACATTTTATTCCTAGGGTTTTTTGAGTTGCAACATATCATTTCGTTCATTCATTAGTCCCCCTTTCCATTTGATTTCATTACAACATTTGATTACTAAAATAGGGTTTGACCAATGAAAACCCATTTCTACTAACAAAACCAAAAAAAATCCCTCTCTTTAGTGTGTGATTTGCAGATCTAGGTTGAAGATATATAGCAGAGAAAGATTGGATAGAAGTTATCAAAGTTACAAATTTATCCAAGTTGTTACCTTGTTTAAAATATCGCTAAAAGACATCTACAAAGAAGAATTCAACAATTCAAATCTGGAAATCAGGTTGAGAAGAAAAAGAAAAAATTGAAGAGAAGATTCAGGCTTTGAATTTTTGCGAAGCACAAGCATAACTGATATGCCACTTCTAGCATATGAGTCCCACTATAGTGGACTATCTAGTTTTCACATGTTCCTTATTTATCTCTACCAGATTTATGTTCCTGTCCAAAAACCCTAATCTGGGACTAAATCACCCATCTTGGCCAATAAATTCCAGTGTGCATTAAATTCAATATTTTTAGCATTTTAGGTCTCCATTCAAGCTACTATAGGTTTCCAAGTTCCCCTCTTTACTTCTCCAACTTTTTATCCTATTTTTCATTCATTTATAGATCATTTAGTGAAGCTTTGCATATCATTAGGTTTAGAGATTAGGTCTTGTAGTTACTTGTCTTTCCAAGCCCTAGCTTCATGGTCAACCCCTTTTTACTCTCTAATCGAATCCTAGGACAACCTTTAGTAGATCTCTTTCCTTCATTCCATCGTTGGATTGATATCTCTAGGGTTTCCTTGAGTGAAACTAAGTGAAATAGGTCTAGTGCTCCATCTTCCAAAAGATTTAGCAAAGCACCCTATTTCATAGGTTTCACCTAGTACAAGAGATCTACCCTAGGAGAGAGAAGCTCGATGGGGAAAGCCAAAAATGGTTGAGAGAGAAGCATATTAGTAAGGACCTACTAGTGCCTTATATCCAAACTCCTAGACAATGTGCAAGGTACCCTCATGGGGATACTTCAAGCATTTATGGATAAAAAAAGTGACTACATTCATATAGGAAATCCAAGGAATACTAAGACTTTCTCTAAATAAGTTTGACACTAAGATAACAATAAACGTTACATCCATAGACTTAGGACCAACTTAAACTAATAGAGAAATAAAGTCGACAGGGGCAATAGAAAAACCATCATGAGTACGAAGGGTGACCTATGATTCATCATGTATTTCTCCTTGTGTAAATTTTTAGTAAACAAAGCCTCCTCCATGATAACATTCACTCAACTCAATGGGAAAACCATAGAACAAGTTATGATATTACCACTAATTTAAGTGAGAAAAAATAATGGAGATGACTCCTCTTTCAAGAGTAGATCATGTGAGGTGAATGTAATATTAGGCACATCATTCACACGTTTTGTAGGAGCAATATGAGTGAATGAGACCACATTCACATATTTGGATGGCACAGGATTAGAAGCAGATGGAGAAGGAATGACCAAGTTTAGAGAGTGAAATGGGAATGGATCTATGTATATATGTACTTGGCTATTATGCTTGGCTATAAATATTGATGAGAAGAAAATTGGATACCTTTAGAGATATCACTCCTTTTGCACTAATCATTCAAAAATGTCCTAGGAGTCCTAATTGGATTGATTAACAACCTCACAAGGTGAGTTAATTCTCAATTAGTAAGGACCTAGGAGGGGGTTCTTTAAGTTCTAATGGGTTCACCACCAAGCAAATGCTTGGAAAAGAGAATGTTGGAAACACATTATGATATGAAAAATGACATAGAATTAGAAATGCAAGCTAAATGATAGATGCAAATGATGAAATTATGCAATAGTAAGATAAGATGTGTGTACTTTGGAAATCTAGAGATTTTGTGAGGATTCTAGAAATGTAAAGAAGCTACCAAAAGGTGCTATGGAGGACTAAGATGCTTAGGATGACGTATTAGTCTTGTTGTTGTTTTTGAGGAAAATACGAAGTCTTTAGATGTCAGAACCATATCTAAAGGAATCATTGAAAAATGTGCTCAAGAGGACCAAGATGTCCAATATGGTGTATTAGTCCCATTCTAAATTTTTGTAAACTATGAACATGATCCTGAGGTCCAAGGTATACACTTTCTTCCCTTTTGATCTTAGGTTTTGAAACTTTTAGATTTATCCTATAGGTAAGTTTCCATGAAGATGACAACTTTGTAATGCAACTTTGCACTCCAAGTGATCTTCAAGTCTTCAACCTAGATCTACAATCACAAATATGCAAGATGGAAAAACTTTTTTGTTAGTGGATGGGGGTTTTCCTTGGTCAAATCCCTTGTTGGTAATTAAACCTTTAAATGAAGTAGCAATAGTGAAGGAAATTGTGAATGAACAACATGCAATGCTACAACTCACCAAAACCTTATAAAATCTACAAAATTGTGTGCAATGGCTGCAATGGATATGGATCTTGAAGGCTTTAAATATAGTAATTGAATTTCTTACTTGAATCAAAACCCTACATCACAAATGTTAGCACAAGAACACACATGATGCAAGAAAACTCTTTGATATGATGCTTGAATCTTGAAATGGCTCCAAATTCTTGATAAATCTTCTCTTTAATTATCACACAAAAGACTTGGATGCTTAGATTTCTTGATAGATTGCTTAGGATTAAAAATGAGAGAATGAACCTTGTATTTATACTTATGCTTAATATATCTTGAAATTACATCACACCAAGCTGGCATACAAATTCATTGAATAAAGGAGGGTAATTCCTGCCATAATTTGAAATTAAATCCCAAAAATAACTCAAGGAGGACTAAGACGCCCTAGGTGGCATCTTAGTTCCAAGTCCTAAGAACTTGGGGCATAGACACCAAAAAGGGGCCCAATCAATTTATATCAGAATCAAGGTCTCGAGAGTCTTGGGAGAAATAGATGCCTAAGGTGTCATTTTTTTCCCAGCAAAAAATAAAAAAACACACTAATGGATTCATTAAATTATCATTCATGCATTGGATAATGTCAGGATTAACCAGAAAAAGATGTAATTCATAGGGATTGTGGAAAAAAAATGGGACCAATTAAGCCATAAAGAAGCATAAATAAAGCAAGGAGGGCCAAACAAGTGTGAAAATACAAGGGTATGCATTTTCCTACATTGCATTTAGCACCCACTTTAGTGAGAGGGTGAACTTGCTTCAAACTCACACTAAAGTAACAAAAAATGCAATCAAGAGGGGTTCCAATGTACAAATGTTAGCAAAATAGAATGACAATAATCAAGAGGGTGGCCAAGTCCCTAGAATCAATATCCTAAGGAAAACCAACATAAGCACAAATCAACATGCTTGCAAATGATATATGAAGCCATAACCAAATCGCAAACATACACCATCAAAGAGAGGAAAAATGAAAAAGAAAAGGGAAAAATTGCAACATACCAAGCTTCAACTAGCCATCCAACATGGTGGACCAGGTCTAGGCTATTTGTCCAAAATGAAGTTTACAAGTGGAACACATTTTCCACTATGAAAACAAAACACATGCTCATGAGGGATAGTAGGAGCTAGTTGTCCACTAGGTGAACCCCAAGGGACCATATTAAATCCAAACCTCCATGACTTTAATAAGGTACAAAAATGCATATTGACATGGGCTAGTGAAGCTAGGTGTTCACTAGGTGAGCCCTAGGGGACCATATCAAAGCTATACCTCCATTAATTTAATAAGGTACAAAATTACATGCTCACATGGGCTAGTGAAGCTAGGCATTCACTAGGTGAGCCCCAAGGGACCATATTAAATCCATACCTCCATGAATTTAATAAGGAAAAAAATTCAACAAGAAAGAGGGCTGCTCAAAGGGATTTTTCTTAGTTCATGTGAGGTCTTTCTCTTAGGGGACATTATTCATAATGTCTCAAAGAGAGGACCGATCAAAGAATAATAGATTCACCACTTAAGGGATGTAGTGTGTTGTATCACCATTAATGGGAATATAATATGCTGAGATAGGTCACATTCTTCAAGGAAATTACTCCCAACATCACCACAAAGAGGAGAACACATCTCATGACTAAGAAAATCATATCAATGAACATGAAAAGGAAAAAAATGCACGTGAAATCATGCAAAAATAATTCCAATGTATTCCCCCACTTTAAAGAAATTTCTAACAGCATTATGTGAGAAATTAATTTAAAGTAGAAAATGAAAATGTAAACAAGGAAGACATGAGATCCAACTTGGAAAGTGCTATGCCAAGTCATATGTTTCTGAGTAAACCTACATCATGCAAGAGAAAATAAAAAAGGAGGATTTTCCCCCAAAATGAAAAAAACCAAACACATAAGGGATCTATGGATTTGGGGTCAGTATGTTCTTTATTGCAATGTGTTTTTAGAAAGCTCAAAACTATTATCATTCCCCAAATACACATAGAACTGGAAGAATGACACAAAGAGTAAGTGAAAACAAATAAAAAAGAAAGAAAGCATTTTGGGTTAACATGGAAGAGACATAGGGTGTCTCGACGCCTTGCGATCCCCAAAAAGAAAACAAAAGACAAATAAAAAGGAAAATGAAAGACAAAGAAAAGATAATGAAAAAGCTTTTGGGTCAACATGAAGGAGACATGAATGTCTCAATGCCTTGAGTCATCCCAAAAAGGAAAACACAAGAAATGAAAAAATGAAAGTTAAAGAGAAAAGATCTATCAAAAGGAAAAAGTATATGACATATAGAAGAATGAAGGTACAAATAGAGGAATGCACATATAGAGAGAAACATCAAACAAAACATCACAAGGGATTACGCTATGCACATGCAAGCAAAAAAAAAATGCAAAAGACTAGAAAGGAATAGGTGATTCAACCTAAAGTAAGCCATCTACCTCCCCAATCTTAGTCTTTATAAGTGGAAGGTAGATAACGAACCTAAGGGACAACAAAAAATTCCTTACTATGACAAGGCCATCTGCTTCTTGTCCCCATTGAGTGTAGCACAAGAATGGGCCAAGGTAGGTGATGAGAAGGATCATGTAATAGTGAGAATAGAGTATTCTACAACTATTACATTCCAAGGATCCCACTTTAAGGGATTATTTCTATAATGTCAAGCCTTTTAAATTACTTTTTAAGGTGCCACATGCATCGGTACTATGACCAAAAATTCTATGATATCTACAATAAGATGTGTTTTTTTCTAAGGATTTGGAAATTGGTTTCTAGACATGGGTGGTAATGTACAAGTCCTTGACTTAAAAGGATATGTAAAGTTCACTTAGTTGAATATTACAGACAAGGTTATTAAGGTTTCTTTATTCTATGAGATGTTTTACTCTAGCTAGATTCTCCAACTTTTCTAGATGGGATTAGGGCAGGAGGTCTTGAGATTATTCTATCTTTATCCTTGTTATTGTTATGATTTATTGGTTGTTCTTTAGGAATAAGAAAATTCAAATTATGGGGAGAATCTAAGATCACCGTACCATTGCTTCAGAGCCATAGATATTCTCTAGGAGGCTTTTTAGTGTGACAGGGATCTTTGTATCCTAATCCCTTTGTGTTTTCATTGGTTGGTTTTTTCTCTAAGAGTTGATGAATTTCATGCTCACTTGTTGTGTCACATCCTTATTTTCTCAAGATGGTGAAGCATTTTCCATATGTTTCTTTGAGATTGATTAGAGTGTTTGTTACTATGTTATCATAATAGGGTTGAGTATTTACTTTTCTAGAGGATCTAGGTTCACTTGTTGTAGGGAACTTAGGTTCAACTTTTGTTTTAGTTTCAGGATGTAAGTAACCAAACATCTTAAGAGGTAGTATTTTGGGAGGATCTAGTTGTTTCATGGAGGGATAGAAAGATGAATTAGCTTCAAGGTTGTCAAGAAAATCATTTAGGAACTTATTCATATTGTCATCATCTTCTCTAATGATTTCAACATCACAAGGAGGACATGCATTAGGAGTTAAGTGAGCATGAGTGACTTCAATTTTGTTAGGTTCATTACAAAGGCACAATTTGACACATCTACCAAATATTTCAAGGACATCCACAATTTTCCAAAGCACATATCCATGATGCAAGATTTAACAAATGCACTTGAAATAAAATAAAATAAATGAAATAACAACAAATTTTGAAATTAAAATAAAAAACATAAGGAAGCCCAAAAAAACATAAAAAAGCAATTTCAGACCCTGAAAAATTGAGAGTCAAATTCAACGGGGACTAAGACACCAGGAAGGGCATTTTGGTCCTCCTAGTGAGATTCTAAAGTTCCCAAAATTGAAACAGACAACAAACAACAGAGAGAGACTTCAAAAGAAAAAATATTGAGAGGGACTAAGACTCTAGCAATGGAATTTTAGTCCTAGAAAAGGTATTTTGTAGAAAAATAGTGAATTCTGGAATGTCCACAGTGTTTACAAATTGACTATGCAAGATACATGCTTAGAAATAGAAATATTTGCAAATAAGTACAAGAAAAAGTAACTAGGAACAAGAAATTGAATGCAATATGGAATGCAATTTTTTTCACTTTTGAATGCAATAAGAATGCTTCTAAATGAAATGGAGATAAAGAACAATACACTTTTTCAAATTTTTAATGAAATGAAATGATGCAAGAAAGTAAAAATGCAGCCTATATGCACTTTCACTAATGCAAAATGCAAGAAATCCTAGATGTACTTTCACTTGCAAGATGGAGTGGAAGAATTAATGCAATCCAGATATATGGACTTTAATGGAATCCAAATCAGAAATGAATGCTTAAAATTTTAGTTCAACAAAATGATGGGAAGAAAAATGGATACCTTTAGAGATATCACTCTTTCTCCACTAATCATTCACTAATTTCCTAGGAGTCCTAATTGGATTGACTAACAACCTCACAAGGTGATTCAATTCTTAATTAGGAATGACCTACAATGGGGTTCTTTAAGTTCTAAGGGGTTCACCACCAAGCAATCAATGATATGCAAAATAAAATAGAATTGGAAATGCAAGCTAAATAATAGGTGAAAATGATGAAATTATGAAACAGTAAGATAAGATGTGTGTACCTAGGAAATCTAGAGATGTTGTGAGGATTCTAGAAATGTAAAGAAGCTGCCAAAAAGTGTTAGGGAGGACTAAGATGCCCAGGATGGCATATTAGTTCTGCTACTATTTTTGGGGAAGATACGGAGTCTTCGGATGTTGAAACCAGATCTAAAGTAACCATTGGAAAATGTGTTGAGGAGGACTAGGGCACCCAAGATGGCCTATTAGTCCCATTTTGTATTTTTGTAAACTCTGGACAGGAACCTAAGCTCCAAGGTTTGCATTTGCTTCCCTTCCAATCTCAGGTTCTGAAACATTCAGTTTCATCTTGTAAGTGAGTTTCTATGAAGATGACAACTTTGTAATGCAACTTTGAAAATTTTGAAACTTTGCACTCCAAGTGATCTTCAAGTCTTCAACCTAGATCTACAATAAAAATTATGCAAGATGGAAAAACTTATTTTTTGTTAGTGAATAGGGTTTTTCCTTGGTCAAACCCCCCTGTTGGTAATTAATCCTTGAAATGAAATAGCAATAATGAAGGAAATGGTGAATGAACAATATGCAATGCTACAAGTCACCAAACCCTTATAAAATATGCAAACTTGAGTACAATGGCTACAATGGATATGGATCATGAATGCTTGAAATATAGGACTTGAATTGCTTGCTTGAATCAAAACCCTACATCCCAAATGTTAGCACAATAACACACATGATGTATGAAAACTCTTTGATATGATACTTGAATCTTGAAATGGCTCCAAATGTTTGATAAATATTCTCTTGAATGCTCTCACAAAATACTTGGATGCTTAGATTGCTTGATAGATTGCTTATGATTAAAAATGAGAGAAGGAACCTTGTATTTATACTTACATATGCTTAATATCCCAAAATTACATCATACCAAGCCAACATATGAATTCATTGAATAAAGGAGGCTAAATCCTACCAGAATTTGAAATTAAATCCCAAAAATGACTCAAGGATGACTAAGATTCCCTAAGTGGCATCTTAGTCCCAAGTCTTAGAAACTTGGGGCACATACACCAAAAATGGGTCCAATCATGATATCTCAAAATTAGGGTCCCAAGAGCCTTGGGGGACAAAGATGCAAGTGGAATTTCAGTCCTGACCCAAAAATTAGGGACACAATTATGGATTCATTAAATTCTCATTTATGCATTGGAGAATGTCAGGAGTAACAAGAAAAAGATGTAATTCATAGGGCTTATGGACACAAAATAAGACCAATTAAGTCATAAAGAGGCATAAATAAATCAAGGAGGGCCCAAACAAGTGTGGAAATGCAAGGGTATGCATTTTCCTACATTACAAATATATTAGCATTTTTCTTTCTTCAATCAAGGTGGATGGTCACATCATCGATCCATTCTTGAATCATGTGACATAGGCAGATGTATTTGTTCATATCATGCCCAACAACTTGATAGAATTTGCAAAAAAATTGAGAGTTGTACTATTTAGAAGATGACTCAAATAATGGTCAAATCTCAATTAATGTTATTGCATTATATTTTAGTAGGTTTTGTAGGACATTAGTCTATGATTCTAATAAGCTAGTAAAAAATTTGTTACATCTAGTATTATTTTTATTTGAAGGAACAAAGACCACATTAGCCATGACCTTGTTCTTACCTAATATCAACATGACTGACTAACCATCCTAAAGGGAGCATGAGGATGAATCCACATACTGAACAACCACTTGGTGGCATTCTCTTAAACTAGCACATAGGTGCATGAAAGAAGGATACTTCATCAAAATAAAAATCAAGCTAAAAATAAAACATTTTCACTAGAAAATGATATAGATACCTACTCAACTATCATAAGTAACTTATTTAATTTCTATTCTCAATTTGATCACATGATATGAGGTGAGAAGTTCTAGGAACTACAACTGTCTCAAGTTTCAATTAGTCTTCATTCTTCCATAGAGTGATTTTATTTCAAGTATGCCATATTTTCTTATGTGGCTATGTTAAAATTTTAACTCATATATTTATATAAACACATTTTTCAAAGATAGGTAACCATGACTATGTTCCAAAGTTATGAACCCTTCAAACCTCACAACATGCTACTAGGGAAAGATGTTCTATCATATATATCTAGTTGAATAAATTTAGTGAATGACTTTAGATATTTTCTCTACCATGAAACATGAAGGTTAGCTATCCAAAGTCACTACCCATCCTTCCATACTAGAACATTTTTTTTGAAAAACATTCTAGAAACTTGTAGTCTTTCATTTTGAAACAAGGCTGGTGGTATGCTAATATATAAATTACCTTCTTTTATTTTCAAGGTAGCAAGATGCTCAAGGGTGAATAAAATAAAATATAAGAATTATACTTGACTATACTCAATATATTATTATGTTGACCTTTTCTTAAATAGTTAGCCTCTAGATATTGGAAGATTGGATGCAAAAGAGCACATTAGAAAATCAAACCTAGGAAAATGGGGTAGCATTGTAATCTTTTTGGATGATAGAACTAGCGTTTAGTATCTTTGGACACTTATTTCCTACAAGATTCACTCATGGAAACCTTAGAGATCTCAATCCAAGGATGGAATAAGGGAAATATATCTGCAATAAGATATCCTAGGGTATGATTAAAGACTAAAAAGGGTGACTTCACCACCAAGAAAGGCTTGGAAATACAAGGAATACAATTGATATGCAAAACTAATGATATGACCTAGAAAATGAGCTTAAATCAAAATAGTAAATTGGAGATAAATAGAGTTGCACCTAGAAACTAAAGAGGATTGAATGAGGGTCTGAAATCCTAGAAATAATAACTTTTAATGTACATTAAGACTCATACATTAGCAGGGGTGATTTAGTCCTAGTTTAGGGTTTTAGGCTAAAACCAAAATTTGGAACTTCTAAACTAGGATCTACAAAAAATGCCTGGAATCTAGTATACTATGACTCATACACCACAAGTGGTGATTTAGTCCTAATATCAAGGTCTATCTAAAAATATTATGTCCTTTAGTGATTTCCTGTAGCTTCCTTCCTATCAAATCTCTAAGTCTAAAACATTAAATTGCAACTTGTAGATGACTTCCCATGATCTTGCAAGGTAGATGACAATTTGACAACTTGGCAACTTTTCTCCAATCTTTCTCGTTAATGGATCTTCAATAAAAGATAGGGGTTTTCCTTGGTCAAACCCCATTTTGGTAATCAAACCTTGAAAAGAAATCAAATAGAATGAAGGAATGGTGAATGAACAAATAAGCCATGTTGCAACTCACCAAACCATTGAAAAAAGGCTGCAAAATTTTATCTAATGGCTAGCACAAATGTGGATCTTGAATCTTTCTTTAATGATATGGATCTTCACTTGAATGCTTCCTTGAATCATAAAACCATACATCACAAATGTTAGCTCAAAAAAAAACATGATGCATGATGACTTTGACATGATTCTTGAATCTTGAATAATACTCCAAAATTTTTGATAATGAATCTTGAATGCCCTTGAATTATCTACAATTCTCTCACTTGAATTCTTATAAGATCACTAAAATTCCTAGGAGAAAGTATGTGAAATAGCCTTTGTATTTATACTTGTTTATTCCAAATTTCTTGAAATTACAACACTACAAGCTGACATCACATCTAGGAGAATAAAATACCACCAAGAATCTGAATTCAAAATAGGTACAAACTAAGTAGGACTCATATGCCAATTGGTACGTATAAGTCCCATTAGGCTAAGCTCGGGACACAAATTTCAAGAAATGCCAAGATTAATGCGAAATTCAAGTTTAGGCCCTAAAAATTAGGTGAGACCCATATGCCCAAGGTGGTGTATGAGTCCTAGATTATTAAATATAGGCCATACAAACCAAAATCATTAAATTATGATTGGTCATTACATATGTGTTGGGATCATCCTCAGAAAGATGCATTAATTAAGGCTTGTGGATGCAAAATAGGAGAAAATAAGGCATAAAGAAGCCCAATTTAAGTAGGGAGGGCCCAAACAAGTGTGAAAATGTTAAAGGGATAGTTTTTCCTACACTACATTTAGCCCTTACTTTTAGTGAGAGGATGAAATTGCATCAAAGTCACACAAAAGTAGACAAACTCACATAAAAAGGGTTCCAAATGTACCAATGCTAGTAAGATATGATAGCAATGATCAAGAGGATTGTGCAATCACCCAGGAACAAGATCCTATGGCAAATCAACATAGGAAAAAATAACATACATGGGAATAATATAAGGATCAGCAAGAAGGAACAAGAATACACTGCCAAAGACAAAAAGAACAAAGAAAAACAAAAAAAGGGGTGTGGATGAAGCTTCTACCATTTGTCTCGCACATTGTGAATCAGATCTAAGTTGTTTGTCTGAGAAATGTTTACAAGTGGAACATAATTTCCATTATGAAAACCAAACACACACTCATAAGGGTTAGTGGAACCTCAGACCATCCACTGGGTGAGCCCCCAGAGAGGTGAGACACATACGCACATGACCGGTATGCACTCACACACACAAGCAAATGGTTATGGGAAATTCATTCCTAAGTTTGGCTCCCATACGTACAACCATACAAAATTTATACCTCCTGATAACTTTGACAAGACAACACATAACAATGAACTTCAAGCTCCATGACGAAAACAAAGCTTCATATTCTTGGAACTCATGAACAAACAAGATGGATCCACAAGCAAACAAGGTGTGTTATTCAAGGTGGCCATATAATTGAAATTGTAAATTAAAAATTAGTGTAAGGTACATTCAAAGTAGTTTTTCTTAGTTCATGTAAGGGCATAACTTAGGGAACATTGTGCCTAATGTCTCCAAGAGAGGACCAATCGAGCAATAGAAGATTCACAACTTAGGGGATGCATTGTGTCGCATCAAGCGACTATGAGGAATATAATATGGTAAGTGAGATCAGACTCTTGAAGGACATCACAACCAATGTCACCACAAATTGAAAGATGCATGGTATGAAGTTAGAAGACTACACAATGAAACATGAAATGAAAAAGAATAATGCCAATCTATGCCCCCACTTTAAAGAAACTGCTAAACATAATGATATGAGAAATTGATTTAAAGTAGCCAATGATAAATTCTAAGAGTAAAGAAGACATGAGAGCTTACTTGGAAAGAACTATGTCAAGCCATAGGTTTCCAAATAAGCTACATCATGAAAAGGGGTTGCCCCCAAAATGAAATCCTAAAAATCACATAAGGGATCCATGGATTCAGGGTCAATATGTCTTTGCGCCAATGTTTTTAGAGAAACTGGAACTATCATCATTCCAAAAATACTCATGGAATAGGAATAATAATACACAGAGAGTGAAATTAAATAAAATATTTTAGGTCAACATGGAAGAGACCTAAATGTCTCGATTCCTTGCATCATCCCCAAAAGGAAAACACAAGATAAAGGAAAAGATTTTGGGCCAACATGGAAGAGACTTAAATGTCTTTATGCCTTGCATCATCCCCAAAAGGAAAACAAAAGACACAAAAAAAAGACAAATGTTTACAACATAGAGAAGAATGTAGGTACAAATAGAGGAATGTTGCGAAGATATAGGCACATCAAATAGAATAGTATAGGGGAGATCACATTTCACACATGAAATCACACACAAAACATGAAAAATAAAATAATACAAAAGACTAGTAAGGAACATGCAAGTCAACCTATAGTAGGTCATCCACATCCCAATCATATTCATCCTATATAGAAAGTAGACAACTAGCCAAAGGGACAACATCCAATGCAGTACTACGATCATCACCAAGTTTGACACTCTTCTTAGGAGAATTATCATGTAAGCTCATCGAAGAGGAAAATAATATATTCAATTCTTTATGAACTTATTCATCAATTTTATCAATCTCATCATTATAGTCTAAGTTAATCACAACAGGAGGTCGAATGATAATGTCTAGAGAAGGATTTAGCTCATGTTGTGATTGTAGTATAGAATCCTTCTGTTGTAGCGAAGAGGGAGGATCATCGTGTATTCCTTCAGTAAAGTTTGGATTTTTCTTTTATTTTTTATTTTCTTCATTTAACCTTCAAGAAAGAGCATGACGTCTACACCTATGCTCTCTAGCAATTTTGTTTCTTTTAGTACAATTTTTAGTTTGTGTTTGTGTTTCTATTTCTTTTAATATGATTTTTGTTTCCTTTTTTTCTTATTTTGGTTTGACATTGGATCTTGGATTTGGGGGATTGACCACTCCCTTGATATTTTCTATTCTATACCATCCACATTGGTACACTTGGACCCCTCTTGAATGTCTACTTTAATGTGAGTTTGAAGCAAGTTCCTCCTCTCACTAAAGTGGGGGCTAAATGTAATGTAAATTAGCCCTTTTACACACCTAATTTTGGAATTATTAACATCAAATTGAACCTAAGTTTTCCCTAATCTAGTGTTGTAATGCCTTTTACACATTCACATTAGGTTTAGGGCCCTTTTAAGCTAAATAAACCTTATTTTACCTTGATTTAGTGTTGTAAAGTGTATTTATTTACACATTCACATTAATTTTTGGCCCTCTTGCATTTATGACCTTCATGTCATCATTAATAGGCCCCTAAGTCTCTTTATTATGCATCTAAAGGTTTATTTCAATTGATATCCCAACATAACCAACAAATACATTTAATATCCTAACCCCCTAACATTTCCTTTTCCAAAAAAGCCTTGGTAGGATCCATGCACCACCTTGGGCATATGAGTCCCACAAAGATTGTACCTATACACAACCTTGGTCATATGAGTCCCATTTGGCCCCGTTTTAGGGTTTTGAGTGGGAAATCAGGGTTTTGGATTCAAATTTCATGAATGTCGACATTTGGGATCTAATAAATGGTAAATTAGATGGAGTGCCCATATAAACAAGGTGTCGAATCATTATTTCAATAGGCAATCAAGAGTCAAGTATCCTAAGACTTAACAAGAGTATCATAGAGTATTCAAGATCATTTCTAAGGCATTTTAGGTCAGATTTCTTCATCATTTGTTGCAGCAATTCAAGATCCATCATCATGTCAAAGTCACAAGGCATCAAGCATGTTTTTGAGATAGTGTTGTTATGTAGCATTCAAGATCCAAGTTAAACATTTTTCCACATCTAATTCAAGATTAAGATCTACATTATCCATGGCCACTTCATGTTAGATTACAAATTTACATTTCAAGAAATCATTCAAGGTATCATTTTTCATGTTCATGTTTCATGTTTCATGTTCATATTTCATTGTTTCATCATAAGGTTTAATTACCTAAATGAGGCTTGACCAAGGAAAAACCTTATTCCCTAATAATCAACAAGTTTTTTCTCTCTTGCTCTACATGTGTGATTATAGATCTAAGTTCTTTAGAGCTTGAAGATCCTTTGAAGAAAAAGTTGTAAGATTGAAGAAATTTTCCAAGTTTGTCATCTTCATGAAAAGTCACCTACAAACTTTGCAATTTAGTGTTTCAGACTTGGAGATTTGGCAAGAGAGAAGCTATAGGAAATCACTAGAGAATACCAAAATTCCAAACCCTAATAATGGGACTAAAATTCCACCTTGGGCATATGAGTCCCAGTACTGCCTTTTTTCTAGATTTCAAGAGATCTGGATTAGTCACTAAGAGATTCCATTTTCTGCATAGAAACCCTAGTCAGGGACTAAATCACTGAAACTAGAATACAAGTCCCAATTAGCATTAAAAGTCATAATTTCATGGGTTTTAAGCTTGTTCTAACCACATCTTTCTTCCAGCTACCCCTTTATTCATTCTCAGTTTATTGTCTTGATTTTTCAGTTTAATTTCCTAGGTCATTTAGTCAAGTTTGTATGATACTTTTATTACTTTTCTTTCCAAGCCTTTGCTTGGTGGTGAACCCCCTTTTTGTCTTTAATCACACCCTAGGACATCTTATTGTAGATCTATTTCCCTCATATCTATCCCTAGATTGAAATCTCTAAGGTTTCCTTGAATGAAACTTGAAGGAAATTGGTGGTTATATCTCCTAAAATATAGAGCAACTATTTTTGACATTTTAGAAAATCCTAACAAAAAAATCTAGATTATAATAAGTGTCAAAAAGTGCCAATCATCCATAAGGTAAAAATTATGTCTTTCACTAATAAGACAAAGTTTGTACAAGGGTTGGTTAGAAAATATTTGAGATGGAAGAGAACTTTCAAAGTAATAATAAAAGAATTTTAAGTGTGTGTTAAATGTCTTTCTTAAGAAAATTAGTAAGGTATCATACCTCATTGAATTATTTCAAATTTTCTCCTTTGTCTTAGTATTTACTTTATAGAAAAATTCATATTTTAATATACATTTGATATGACTTGTCCAAATTAGGGAAGGTTGTATTCAAGTGATAATGTAAAAAAATTCAAATGTGAAGTCATCTTAATATGGAACCTTTCATCCTTAATATATGGAATAAATAATTTTTCAAGGGATTATCAAGCAAAGTTTAAACTATTCTAGTAAACTATCATATGGTAAACCTTATTCTCTAAAGACATGACCATGAATATTTGTTTACTCATTTGAATATATTGGATCATCTGAATTCTATTATTATTTTATGTTTCAAATTTGACTCTATAGATAAGATAGGCACAAATATGAATATTTTACAATCAACTAATCCATGTTTTAAAATGAACATTGTAAGGGTGAATAATTTATTGAATTTAATGATCCATAATGAATGCAATGTTACAAAAAGTCTTCATAATCTAATGTATATATTTAATTTTCTAATTATAAATATATGGATGTACATTATTCACAAACAATTTCCTCCATTTATCTTTCTATTTATCAGATAAAATTAAGATTAGTGATGATTAAAATAAAAGAAGGTAGAATTAAGCTAGAAAATAGTCTTAAAAGAATCAACCAAATTATATGATCTTAATGTTTTATTCTTGTGAAGAAAATTTGAAATTGATTTATTATTTTAGAGATCTAACAAGGAATACCCCTCTAGTTTTGAGAGCTCAAAGAAAAAGATGAGCGGAGAGATTTCTCTTATGTGTTGGCCCTACTTTTACTCTGACTCATCATGGATTATTTTGTTTTCTAGTTTGAAATCTAACATACCTTAAAGATTGTATTTACAAATAAATTCTTTGAAAAAAGTAGTGCTAAACAACAATAAAATGCATCAAGAGAATGATAGTGAAATTGAAATTTTCAATGATGTCATAAATTGAATTTCCATAAAAATGCTACTAATAAAAAAATTGTAACATAGAAAATACACAAAACATAAACATACAATTTTGACCATTACAATGAAATATAAATATAATTCATTAATATATAAAAATTTGACCACAAACATAAAATACATATATCTTCAACATTAAAACTACTTGAATTATTCTTAAACTATATTTATGACTCTTTTTTTTTAAAACAATCAACATTCTTTTTTAACCTCTATTTTTTTCATCCAATTGATAATTTTTTTACATAAATATATACAAGTATATTCAATTTTATTTATTTCACAATAATTTATAAATTGAATATTCAATTACTTTTTATTTAACTTCTAAAATGAAGATAATATAAATGTTTTTAATCTATAAAGGTTTCGATCACAAAGCTAATATAATTTATTTCTAAAATAACTTATTTACATTGTATATAATAATATTTAATGAATGCTTTCCTTTTAAATGTTGAAGATATTATCACATCCCAAAAACAAATGTACTAATCATTAGATAATATACATAATATATTTTTAAAATAACTTGTAAACTATGAGTTATGGAAAGAAAGTTTTAGTTATTGTTTAGTGGTAAATCAGATGTCATTTAATACTAAAATCCTTCAAAATATCAAGTGAAAACCTCTAAATCTCACTTATCATGTACAAACCAAATAAATATTGATTTTCTAATTAGATGGGAACATTTTGTTTTCATTTTCAATTATTTTTTGTCAACTTGATCCTAATTTTACTTTTTCATTTGTATTGCTTTATGTTTGAAATTTGCATACAAATATTTCAAAATCAGATAATACCTATTTTTTTAAGAAACAATCTAGATTTGTCTAAGTTTATTTCATTTCATTATTTAGCACTTATTATTAATTGTTTAATCCAACCACTACTTTCTAACATATTAGTATAAATATAATTTTCTATGATGTGATCCTTGAACTTTTTATAAGTGCAAGTACTAGTTTATGTTCTATATCATAATATTTAATGAGACTTTTCTGTTTAAGTGCTCATATTGACAGATACTCTCACATCCCAAAAACAAATATATTTATTATGAATTATTATTTTATATTTTTACATAATTTATTTTGATAATAACTTAATTATATTCTATATCTAATATTTAATGAACATTTTCTCTTTAAATATTCATATTGACAGATACAGTCACATCCCAAAAGTAGATGTACAGGTCATGAGTTATTATTTCAATTAATTTTCATAATAATTTGTTAAGATATAACATAATCTCCGCAGTTCAAAACTACATAATAGCAAAACCTTGAGTGCTATGAAGTCTCAATCATTGTGATTCTAATATCAGATTTGGTTCTATCAACAATAATTCTGTAACTTTTATTCAACATAAAATATATCGGTTTTTTCGAGTGACATTTCCTTGTAGATGCAGATCAATTTATCAGTACAAGAAGTTTTCAAACAAATTATTACCCAACAACTCTAAAATCTATTCAAGTATAGAGCCAACAGCATCAGACATCAGGATGCACAGCACTAATGCAATTCAGTATTTGAAGATTATTTCATTGTTTTCAGTTGTTCTTATGGTAGGCAGTTTAGATTTACTTCACCCAAAAGGTAATTGCTATAGTTCAATATACCAGTTTGGAGACTCGTTAGCTGATACAGGGAACCGACTTATCTCTGGCCCTGGTGTATTAAGTAAAATTACAGAGCTTCCCTATGGAGAGACCTATTTTAACAAGCCCACAGGCCGTTGCTCTAATGGCAGACTTGTTATTGATTTTATTGGTATGTTTCCAATGCTCACATCAATCCCTTGTGTGATCTTTTTGATGGGTTTATCTTTCCTAAAAATAATATTTTGTTAGATTGTTCAGGTTAAGAGTTTCATTAACAGAGAGATGGAGATGATTTGGAACAAAGATTTCAGGGATATGGCATTCTAATTTATTGAGGCTGTAATGATATTTCTATGCTATTGATATTACTGTAATGTTTTGTATGGTTAGCCGAAGCATTTGGACTGTCATTTTTGCCTCCATATTTAAGCAAACATGCAGACTACAGTTCTGGTGTGAATTTTGCTGTTGTTGGTGCCACAGCGTTGGATGCCTCTTTTTTTGAAAAGAGGCAAATACCCATCGCTACAAATTTGAGCCTGATCACTCAGATTCAATGGTTCAAGGATTTTAAAAAGATGTATTGTTCTGGCACAGAAGGTTAGTTGGTATTTAACAGTATTAATGTAGTGAATAATTTAATAAATTTATTTGCAATTAATATTTATGATGTTGATCATGCTAGATTGTGAGGAGAATTTTGAAAATTCATTATTTATCCTTGGAGAGATTGGTGGAAATGATTTGAATTACCCTCTTGGCCTGGGGATGTCCATAAAGGAAGTCGAAGATTTTGTACCTTTGATCATCCAAACTGTTAGGACGGCCCTTGAGGTTGGTTAATTTAATGGTTCTTAAATACTTGTTTCGAGTTTCTAGTAATTTACTTTCATGACTTATGTAAGTTTATTTTATCTTTGATGTTGCGTAGGTATTAATTCAAGAAAATGCAAAGAAGATTCTGGTTCCAGGCAATTTCCCTATTGGATGTTTACCATTCTATTTAGCAAGACATCCAAGTAATGTTCCATCTGATTTTGATGATATTGGGTGTCTGGTCAAGTTTAATAATTTTTCTGAAACTAATAACCATCTTCTGAGAATGATGCTACAAGATGTGCAGAGAGATCATCCAGATGTTTCAATTGTATATGCAGATTATTATTCAGCTGCAATGACAATTTTAAGAAACCCTAAGAAATATGGCGAGTCATACTTTTGCATGCTATCTGTTGTTTCCTGAAAATGTTTCTTAGTCATATCTATTGTCTGGAATTTAATTGACAATATTGAATTTTGATGATGCAGGATTGCAGAAAAATATTTTGAGGGTATGTTGTGGAAAAGGTGGAATGTATAATTACTCCCCAACTTCCAGTTGTAATGTTAGTGCTACCCTGTGTCCTAACCCTAAACAGTATTTTAACTGGGATGGTATTCATCTTACAGAGACTGCTTACAGAGCCATAAAAAACATGTTGATTAATGGCAAATTCACAATTCCACCATTAAATGTGGTAAACAAGAATTGTGAAAGTCCAAAAAGAATCTAGATTTCTTTGATCCACTAAATTAAAACAGTAGAAATGATCATTACTAAAAGAAATGGATGGTTAGAGCCTCACACCTCTTGTTAAGACCATCCTAGCCTGTCAATTATTGTATCTGTTCTTACAATTTTAGAATAAGAAAAAGCTAATCAGATCAACTGAACTAGAGCTTTTTATATCATTGGGTTTATCTCTTTTTAATGAGTTTGTGCTCGTTTCAGATTGGCATATGTACTGTAACAGTTGTTTTCAGATTATATGTTTGATGCAGGGAATGAGTTGATGGTTCTTCATCACTTTGGTGATAAAAGCCTAATTTTACAGTAAAATAAAAATAAAAAATCTGAACCTAATCCTGGAACCTGTAACCCACTTCACGTGGCTCTTGTCTTACGTAATCAAAGTCCAAATTCTTAAAAGCTCAAGAATATCTAGGTGGTGCATTACAGCGGTATCCCATTCAGTAAAGAAAGATACCATGTTTGTTTTTTCTCAACTATTTTTGTGGTTGAAAAAAAGTTCTAAAGATACGTTTAATAATTGTAAAATCTAAATCTAATATTTTAGATTATCACAGATAAATAAATAAAATATATTTGTATAATTAAGTATATTTAAATTAATTAAAAGAGTTGGGGAGTTGATAAATTAAATATGTTTAGAAATTAAATACTAAAAATAAGAATGTCTAATTCTTCAAGTAAGATAGGAAATAGATATTTGTCTTAACACTCTTAAATATAATTTTAGGTATAGATAAAAACTGTAATTATAATAATTTATACTATAATTGTTTATATATAATAGAAATTGAAATATCATCTTAAATATGAATTAAATGATAATTTCATGTTTTACATACTATACGTATACGTATACATATATGTATATGTATATGTGTATGTATGTATGTATGTATGTATGTATGTATGTATGTATTTAAGTATGTATATATATATCATTCGGATTAAATTTTGAAGTTATCTGAGATTTGGATTTTACTATTTTATTTTTAAAAGCATTCATACTATTGCAAATATGTGTCCCTTGCATTCATTATACTAAACATTTTAAATCGATGTGTTGTGTGTGTGTTTGGTGTGAATAGTAGTGTTGAAATGATAAATAAGAGAGTCCACTACAAAAAAAAAAATATTGATGTTGTTGGTGTTTTTTCTAGTAGAACCTTGAAATCCTCTAAAGGGTAGCCAACCCTTATGCTCAAGAATTTTCAAAGTTAGTGGCCAACAAATGAGTAAGGATTCTACGACTCTTACTCCTACTCTTTAGGCTTTGTGAGACCTAGGAGGGTATTCTTTGTCATGTTCATGGGGTGTTCATCTAATTTAGAACACTTTTATAAATAGATCAATTCGTATTAAGTGCAAATAGACATTATTTATTAAAGATTTGGCTGACCTTTGAAAAAATTACTATCTATTACTAGGAATTAGGCGGTACTTTAGATTCATACATTGCAATTGAAGGTTTTTAATGAATTTCATTCTCATTCCAAACCCCTAGTCAGGTGAATTACTAGCTCATATACCTTTAAAATAACCTAATGAAGAGACCAATGCTTCATCAATTGGGATAATGGAGTCAAATTTGTAACAATCAGTAATACATTAGCCATTTAACTCAGAAATTGGTGGACTATTATCATACTACTTTGTAGTATTCACTTCACTACATCTAAAACATAACTTCTTACCAAATCCTACGCTCTTCCCTCCCAAACTTGTGATCCTATTCTAGAATCTAATCAATTCTTTGAATTGAAGCATAAATAAACCCACACATTCAATTAAAACAATTGAAGATAAACAAAAAATCATTGACCATTTCATTTATAATTTGCAAGAGAATTACATAGGAGAGTATACATTCTAGAAAAAATATTAGCTTTCATATCTACGACTTCTATAAAACCATTTTAATATCCTTACATACATGACTCAAACCCTAGATTTCATACTGTTCTATTCATTAGTAGTTTTTATAATATGCTTCTTCTTGAGCTTAGCTTTTCACTCAGACCATTATGAGATTTAAAATTCGAACCCCTTGTAATGAGCCCTGAAATCCCTTTTATAGAACAAGGGAGAAACGAGCAACCAACTCAATTATAGTTACATTTCATTTCAAAACTAAATTCATATGAATTTGAGATATTCCTCGACCGATTATACATAATCATTTGTAGAACAGGGGAAAACAAAATCTCACACTGCTTGCCAAAGATAAGCCAGCTAATACCACCAAAGTCATCGTTAGTCGTCCCAATCCTTAACATCCCACATCCACATTAAACAAAAATATTCTTCATGATATCGGCCAAAAGGCACCCAAGTTAGCATGATACAAAACTCATCAAGGCATTGCTACCACAAAAAAAAAAGCCAAGACCTAGATACAATCCTGCTCAATCAGAACTAGATTACACATGCCCACTTCATGTCCTCGTAGAGGTTGGAAAAGCCACCACTTTCTCTTCATCAATTTCCTTCAAGTTACCCATGGAAAGTAAGTAATAGCGATACCCTGATTCAGTTTTAGTCACACTATCTGAGGGACCATCCAAAATTTCAATGGGAGAACTATGTTGCCCCATATAAGCCCGATTATAGTTAATCTTCCTCCTTGCCTCCCTTACAGACCTCATAGGTTTCTTTTCTTTAGACTCGGCCAATTCTCCCATGACAACTCAACTCCTCAAGTGATAATTGCTCTTCACACCAATCTACACTGACCTCTTACTGTGGGCACCCTTCTTGTCCTCCTTCTATGAAGTTAAAATAACTCCAAGTATGCTTTTCTCATTCTCAAGAACATCATTCTATGACTCCTACAAGATGAGTCTTTGAGACCTTCGTATTGGAGAGGTGGATATAATGTACTTACTCATTTTCACTAAAACTAAGCTGAGAGCAATAAGACTTCACAATTGCAGATTGACCCTCCACTAGTTTCTCAAAAATATTGCAAAATATAAAACTATCACCACTCTCTTCGTGGACTTGGAATTTTAGCTTCTGATTATAATTGCAAAAAATTAAAGACTATCAATTCCCATTTATCAAGTAGTTTGAGCATGTTGATCATCAATGCTCAGTGAAAACCCACACGAGTGAGCAGATGATCAATTGTTTGATCTTGCATCACAACTGATAATCACCTAGGTGCATCAAAATCTATGTATCATCATCAATGATTGTAGGAGAGTAATCATTCGCATGCATCAAGATTGAATTTGATTAATCCTATAGGAATCCTCTGTCATTAATGATTGCTTGTGCAAAGAAAAATGGCTATGATGCTCACATATTTGGTTTTAAATGATTGGTGTTGATCTCTTGGTGAAGTGGTGCATCAAACGAACTAGAATGATTCAACAAGTTTTGGATTCCATCACCATTGCTCATCAATCCTTTAGCTAATGAAATCCGTCCAACTAGATGCAAAGTCATCCACTCCATGGGTTCCACCATCCCTCTCCAAATAGAGGAAGAGATCCATGTGTCGCAATCCCGCTGACCCCGTGACTTTAAATAAAGCATTATTTTATTTGTGCGGGGTTGGTGGGGAGCAACTGAGATTAACTCTCAGCATTCCATTGTTTCTATTGATTTGAAGCTTCACAGTATCGCGCATGATAATCAAGACTAGACCCCACACCTACAACAAGACACATGTCCATCACCTGCTGACCCTGCAACTTTTAATAAAGCATTATTTTATTTATGTGGGGCTAGCGAGGAGTGGCCAAGATTTAATATTGAGATTGAACGATCGGTAATATTTGCACATGCACAAATGTTAGTCTTAAAAATGGGACTGAATAGGTCAACAACACCTAGACCCTTAGGAATGAAAACCTAAGACCTAAGTCATTTAACATGATATTTTTAGCCCAACCATAGGAAAATTAATGTGATGAAAATAAACTAGTGACTGATAAACCTAAACCAGGGAGGTAGTGAAAACAGTGATTCTAATGGTTCAAAAGACAACTTTAATGACTAGAAATTGGGTATGATAGTTGAATGAGGAAAAAAAATGCTCAAGGGTTTAAGACCCAAAATTTTTGAAACAAGGGATTTTAGACCAAAACCCAAACCCTACCCCTAGACACATATGCTCAAAACCATCACAAGGAAAGATCCATTTCAATTTTTTTAAAATTTTCAAGATCTGTATTAGTGGCTCATGCTTGGGGACACATATCCCTGGTGGGTATGGCGAGAATTCAAATCTCAGGTTGAAGCAGACCAGCAAAGGAGGACATAAACCCAAAAGCTTTCTAGGACTAGGCAAGTAGACACAACCAAAATAAAAAAAACCAAACATATATACAATATTTACATAACTATACATTGTACCCCTCCTTTTCATTTGTAGAAGCCTCTGCTAATGTATAGACCATTAAGCCTTCCTCATGCAATTCCATAGGCTTCAATCTTCAAATTGGTGGCCCAAGGCCCCAAAAAACTTGGAACCAGCTCTTACCTCTGTCTAAGACTTTATTCTCAGCTGTCTATAACGGATCAACATTTCTACGAAGCATTTCCAAACAATTAGATCCATTGTGATTAACATAATCAACCATATGTGCCATATTTCCAAAACTTCCATCCTCATCATAAAATGTGTCTGACTAAAGAATGTTGTCAAATAACATTTGGAACTCATACATCCTATAATGTATATAACTAGTTTTTTCACTAGCCTACTCCAATTATATCCTCTCTTATTGAATTGGAAAAGTGAAATATTCATAGTCCACCTGATTACTAACATCATGAACTTTGACATTATAGTTGGTTTGCACATCCTACTGAATTTTTTCATAAGCACTATACTGTACACTATGCAAACAATCCCTAAATATATTAAAAGGAAATGATGCATATTCGGGAGCATCCTTGAATTGTGCATCATAACATGGGCACATATCCAAGCGTTCATGATTTAAATGTTATCCATAAATAATTGGACAAGCATCCTTGTTCTCTTCCATATAAATGCTCTCCTTATTAAATGGAAACATGTCCATGTTCACACTATGAAAATAAGAAGAATCGGCAAAGAAGGACACATATTTAATTTCATATTGACTAACATCACCCTCACTTTTATTTGCATCATTTAGATGCTCTACACAAATCAAAAATTCTTGCAGTGTCAACACAATCTAAAGATTCATCAAATTGTTTCTCATTATCCATGGGAAATAATGTTGGTCCAAGGTCTAGTGCTTATCATAATATATTGTGGATGTGAAAATCTGCATATGGTTAGCATTTTAAAACCAAAATAATCCTCAACATCCCTTTGAGATAATGAAACATGTTAGATATGCTAAGTTAGATATTAAAACAACAAGAAAAACCAAATAAGCATACAAACAACATGAATCAACTTCATCTCATAGTGGATTGGTGTCACATGTGCTAGTGACCCTTTCCCAATCCTTGATTGATAAGATAGTGATGAAATTGCTATGGATATGGAGATGATAAATGGACAAGATCAGTTCTCAAAGAGAATGACCTTGCATCAAGTTGTGTAGATGATGGAGGATTTTCTCAAAGATGAAGCTTCTATTTAAGGATTTTCAAAATGCTAAGTGTTGAAGAGAGACCAATGTGGGACTAAGATTGGACAAATGAAAGAAGGACACTTGTCAAGTGGTGAGTGGTTGATGCATGTGCAAGATTTGGGAAGAGTGCCCATGAGAGGGAAAATTTGAATTCAAATTTGAGAGTAAATGCTAAGTGGGGGACAAGAAAATGAGCAATAAATGAAATGTTGGAGGAGCAAATCAACTTGCCTTTGAATTCAAAGTTGAGGGAATATTCCCTATAAATTCCATGTTGATGGAAAATCTTGGATTTAATAAATCAATAAATTGATTTATATGTGCAAGTGGCTAGATCTAGAGAATGCAAGTGGGTGAGATTAGCATTTAATCATGGTTAGATTAAATTAATGATGATTAGGCTGATTTGACCAATTTGACTTGATTTAGGGATTTAAATCAAATCAAAGGGAGATGAATGATGATCTGAGATTTAATTAAATAAATGATTGATTTATTTAATCAAAGAGATGATGATAGGATCAAGTTTGATTTATTTGATTTAAGCTGATGACTTTAGGAGATTGATAAATAAACTTGATTTATTTTCCAAATGGAATATGATTATGCATAATGCTAATTTTGCGTGTCTACATATATAACTTGGTTATTCAATAATGAACCCCTTCTTTCATCAATGTGTACACCATCATTATCTTCATGTATAGCTAACATTTCCATCTCTGCTTCACCCAAACAATCATGAGCAGTTGGAATATAAGCATGTTCATTAACATCTTCATCATTTCTAGCACTGTATTCAGGATCAACACATTGAACAATCACATTTTTATCTTCAAATTCTCCATCATCCACACAATTAACACTCTCAGTTGATAGCAAACCCATGTCACATTCTAGGTATGCATCGAATGCAATTTTTCACTCACTTGTGAACAAGTGATTTCATGAATATTTATATCATTGCATCCTCCATGTGATTGAAGTGATTTTGGGTCGTCCTCATAAGAGCAGGCACAATACTCAAAGAAACAATCAAAAACTTCAATCTCATCATGACTCTTAATCTTACCCACAACATTTGTATCAAATGTAAACTATTCATAGGCAATGCTCTGAAGGAACTCATCAATGTGTTGCTTTGTTTGCTCATGGCCACATTCTAACCCTATGTCAGATGCATCATTAGGGTTCTCAACAAATAGTGGGTTATCTCTACAACAATAAGGATCATCATTTCTCATCTTAAGTAAAATTGGAGGCTCATCAAATAAGGGATTTTGTTGCACATTCATTGTTGCCATAATTTTTTTTGCCTCTTTAGTATGAAATTCCAAATCTTTCAAATCATCATTGTACTCAAAGTCATTACAATCACTAGAAGAGCATATATACACATTTTAAACTTCATTCTTAGTATTTATAGTTAACATTATTGACTCACATTCTGAAAAGCTCTTCATACGAAGAAAATTGTTCACTCTCAAGCAAACATACATGTCCATAGTTATCAAAATATCCCCTACTTGAGGAAAAGTATTGCATCTCTATTTCATCATAATCAACAAAGGATTGAACAAACTCAATGCCATCCCAATTACTACAGCTAGAAAACTCACCAATACTTAGACTACATTTAGGTTCCTCAGATGGAATTCCTAAAGTTTCATTTCCAATACCTTGATCATTGATTTTTGATAGAATATCAACAAAATTTGTGCCATTGTCATTGATCAAATCATGACATGGTATGACCTCTTGTACATATTTTACTTCTTCACTCTCTAGGACATCCTAGGGACAAAACTCATGCACATCTACTTTATCATATTGTGTGTCTTAAAATTTTTCATTATTATTGCATTGATCTGCATATATTCTAATTTTGAATTGACTACAATCATTACATTCTCCCATACAAAAAGATGGATATTCATATTCTAATACACTCTCTTTACTTGTTTGAATTTTTTTATGATCCTTCTCAAAAAGACAACCACCATTAAAATTCTAAGGCATTACATGTTGTGCACAATCACACTTAGCTCCCTCTACAATCTTTATCCAATCAATTACTTGGTCCAAGTTGTGAGGCTTCAATTCCTTTGGCAAGGTACTCAGTCTTGACTTGTAAATTTCACAAAATAGATCAATGTACATTGAGTCCTCTAGTCTAACACTTTAGGGTATTTCCAACAAGGCATCCATAAATCGTGAGAACAAATGATAGGGCGATTCTTCTTTGTGTCTTTTCATTTCATACATTTTTTTAACAAAAGACATCTGATCAACTTTGCTCAAATTATGTTGATGTTGAACTTGGAGCTCACTATAATCCGCATATTGTGGTGATGGGGAAATTAGGGCAGCAAAAGAATTATCATCTCAACAGACATCTTTATTGTCTAATCCGATGGTTCCATTGAAATGTGCTAGGATAACCAACACTGGCAGCCATATATCCTTTCATCATTGAGTATTTTAGATTGTTCTCAATGTGGATCCATGGCAATTTGATATGCCTGGTGTAATGTTGTAGGATATTTATCTCTTAATAGATAACTCATCTTATTGCATCAAATCCACCAAAATAGACAACCAAACATTCAACATCATTTGGTCACATATTTTCAAGAATATCCCTTATTTCCTTTGCAAATCTAAGATTGAAAGCAAGAACCAACTCATCATCATTTTATTGATTTCCATAAAGTTTTTTCTTACCACATTTGAATTCACCTTTTCACCAAACTATTCTACAAAGGTTATCTTAAACTGATTTCATTAAATATGAGAACCAATCTATAGCATCTTCCTTCAAAGACTGAACAAAAAGATTCATGGTAACATCCTCACGATTTACCTCATAGTCCCCCATCAAATCCATGAATGTATACAAATGCTTAGAAGTTGATTTTGAACTTTTCCCTATGAATTTAGGCAAATGTTTCCTAACATTTTTAGAAATTAATTTTGGGAAACCTTTAATAGCACTAAAAACCAGTGGAATATACCTTTTGATAGAGAAATTCTCTTGAAGGCATGATGAAAACTGTGTGCCCTGCATATTCTTACTTGACATTTTATAGGGAAACATTCTTGCATCCATATTCAATTCTTATCAACTTCATACAAAATTATCAACTGCCTTGTTTACTAATTCAACCATAATTCTAAAATATATATCAAACATTCATGCCTTAAAGCTTTTTAGAGGCATAATTGAAAAATAAACATACTCCTTCGACCCATAATACATGAATTTCAATATTCACTTTAGAAGCATGTAAAATTACCACTACTATTCCCTCTCTTAGTGGGTAAAAGCACAAACCTGTGTTACACTTTATAAAGGAATCGCCAACAACAAAATTTTTTTTGAACTTTGACCACATAAAAGTGGTCTTTATGTTTTGAATTTCAAAATGGTGTAAACTAATGAAATGTAGAGCTTTTGGTGTAGTTTATTCCTGTAATTTTTAAATTTTAAAAAAAATTGTTTTCATTATGTTTTTATCAATTTAAGGACAAATTTTGGAATGCTGAAAATTTCATAAAAGAGTGACTTCATGGGCCGTCAAATAGGTAATTTCAATATCTTGTGCATGGAAAAAAAAAAACATTTTGATGTATATTTTTCTCATAATATCGTTTTAAAGAAAAACATGTCAAAATTTGACAGTTTTCACAGACTGTAAACTAATTTCAATTTTTTTAATCATTTAAAAAAAAAAAACATACCCTTTTGAAGTAGACTCTCTCCTCTTGTGCCCCATATTAGATTTAAAACATTTTAATAAGTTTTACTATTTTTTTTAATAGCTAATCAACCTCTTTTTTTATTTTTAAAACCTACTTGCATTATTTTAAAAATAAAATATATTAAAATTAATCAAAATATTATAAAAATTATTTATTTGGATTCTACACTTCGAGCTCTACAAAAGGGTATTTTTACTTTTTGCAGAAAGATTAATCTGACTAGAGAAATACTTTGTCAAAGATTAATGTTTCAAAAAATTATGAGAAATGATGAGTTGGCTGCCATGTAGGATGCCAACTAGGCATTTTCAGCCGATAGGGTTTCGGTCGAGAATGTTTTAGCCGAAACCTTCTCGGCCAGTACTTGATCGACCAAAAATAAATCAGTTGAAAACCTATCGGCCGATAATAACTCGGCCAAAAATAACTGAAATAAAAAAAATATATTTTCTTTCTAATTTCTCAAATTAAGAAAATTCAAAAATAACAAATATTTCAAAATATTCGACTATTTTCGATTAAAGAAGGTTTATTTTGACATTTTAGAAGGTTTATAATTTTATAAATTTAGAAGACTTATTTCGCCAAAAGAAAAGGAACTTGGACAAGCGGAGAGATATTTTTAAGGTATGTATTGATCTTCAACTTATTTAATTGATTATGTTTTTATGAAAAACGCATTTGAAGTTTGTTTTCACTATTTTTTTTTATTAAAATACTAACATCAAAGAAATATTTGTAGAAATATATTTATAAAGAATTATATAGAAAGAAGATTATTTTATTTTATTTACATTATTTATTGAACAATTATTTTATTTATTTAAAAATTGTTTGAATATGAATGCATTTGTTGTTTTCACTATTTAAATTCTTAGATTTCATTATTATTGGTCACCAATTCTATGTTCTTCAATTCTTGTTCTTACACGTCCTCCTTAAATACCTATGTTTTATTAAATTTACCTTTGCCTTTACTTTTATTTCCAATATATATACATAAAATTAGCATACTTTTGAAATTAGTAAATTTATATAAAAAACATCAAAGATATCATTATCAAGAAGTTTATTTATTTATTTGAGAATTATATATAATTTTAAGTGTCTCTTATGTAAAATTATATATTTATAAAGAATTATTTCAAGAGAATTATATATAATTTTATTTGAGAATTATATAGAATTTTATACACATGTATGTATTATTCAATTATTAAAAATATTTTATGTTTTGCATGTTTATGTTTATTATATACTTTTGTTTAAATATTTTATGTTTATGTTTTGCATCTAGTTACAAGCTTTTTAAAATATTTATGCTATATTACCTGTACATGTTTCATGGAAAGCTCATGTGTGTACAAATTTGTATGTAGGCATGAATTCAAATTTGAGTGTAATTTGTGATGGCAAATCCAAGGGCTAGATCGAGGAAGTATGATCGAACACAAGTAAGACAAAGAAAGAGAAAAGTGGATGAAGGAACATCTACTGAACAACAACCCATGGAAAATATTGACGATCAAGGTGACATACAGGTACAAGAACAAACTAAACCTAGTACTAATATAATTTTTTTGGACTATGGTATGGAAAATATGATGGAGATGGATGAAGATTCTATTTTCAATAATATTTCATCTAAAGATATGTTATCTGAAAGCACGTTAAAATTACACTCTAAAAAAATATGGGATGAATTTTTTGAAGAGAAATCTCTAATTGGAAGAGCACAGTTAGTTGCAAAGTTATTTAGACAAAAAGAAATGAACTGTTTTTTTGAGTTGTTAGGGGTTGATAATAGAAAAAGGTCATCAGATTTAAAGCAAACAATTGTTGAAAACCTACAAGAAGCATTAGAATGTATTGAAAAGAAGAGTTGATCTAGTGATTTAAGTGTTGCACGTAGAGCATTGATGACTGTAATTTCTAGTAAGAAATTATCACATAGAAGACAAGTTAAAGAAATTTCTGAATTACTAAATGTTTCTAGGAGAACTGTTCAAAGGTATACTAAAAAGATAAATGAAATAGATGGAAAAATTGAGAAAAATTGGGTAAATATTTGTAGGATTCCTCGAAAAGATAAAATTTTAGAAGATGTAAAGAAACAGGTAGTTGATATTTTGGACCACCCACTCTCTTGTTTCTTCCAATAGAAGGGATACTATAAAAATAATAGGTGATGATGGTACAAAAATTTCTCATCCAAAATTTTTTATATATACAACACAAAGTGAACTTTTTGAAGCATTTAACCAAGAATTTTCAAATGTGAAGATTTGTCAAAGGATGTTTGAAACACTACGACCATCATTTGTACGTATAAATAAAGTACGTGAAACTTGTTGTTGTCAAAATCATGTTGAATTTGATCTACACCTACAATCATATAGAAAAGTTATGGCAGCAATTGATCAAAATTTAGAAATCCCTGGAAGCACAACACAATTTGTGAAGTCTCTTCTATGTGAAAAATCAAAAAATTCAGATGAATTCAATGTTTAGTGTATAAAAAATGTATGTAATGATTGTGGAGATTTGAAGAATCTTTTACATGTTGACAATAATGAAATGCAAGTTACTTGGAAGAGATTTGAATATGAGACATACTTAACAAAGTCATGAGATGAGGCCAAAAAAATTGTTCTCAAAGAGAGTGGATTGCCTTACAATGAATTCATGAGTAAATTTTGCAATATCATATATACACATATCCAACATTGTCATGGTGCAAGATGGCAAGCTAAGCAATTTCATTATTCAAAGAATTATTTTCCACCAGGTTGTATTCTCTCTATTGTAGATTTCTCTGAGAACTATACATTTAGTCCTCAAACTGAGATCCAAAGTCAATATTATTGAATTCAGAGCAAGTTGTAATCTCCGTGCAAGTTTTCTATAGGCATGCAGAGTTAGCGATCAATGGAATACAAAGTAGCAAAGATGATATAATTATCATCAAAGAGGTTCATTTGTATATCAGTGATGATACAAATCATGATAGAAGCTATGTAGCTCATTTTTTCAAAAAAATTTTTGAAGACCTAAGACGACATGGCATAAATCAAGAACAACACTAGATATGGTCTGATGGATGTGCTGGTAAGTACATTATTTTTTAAATTCTTATTTTTAATTTATATTTACTTTTAACTTTGAGACTTAAATTGTTTGATTGCTTAAATCTATATATATAATTAATTTTTTGAAGCTAATTTTGTTTTCAAGTGTTTAATTATTTGTAACTTCATAGGACAATTTAAGTCTACAAAAGCCTTTGTTTAGTTAAGCAATCAACATGCTAGACGCAACACCAATTTTTTGTGGAATTTTTATGAGATTGGACATGGAAAAGGAGAGCACGATGGAACATGAGCATGTGTGAAGCATGCACTTCGTCAACATGAACTTGCTAGTATGTAATTTTTTCACCATATATATATATATGCCCAATTTAGCTTGATATTTTTTAAAAGATTAGACATATATATTTAAAAACTAAATTAAATTTTTTTAAGTTCCTTGAAAGTAATAGGTGACAAATTGTGCCAACTTGTGTGTAACTTGTAGGTAATGCCATACAGAATGCAAACAAAATTGTTGAATGGTGCAAAAGTCATTTTCTGCTCGCAACTCAACATACAACATAGTATTTTTGGGAAGTTACAGGTACATGTCTAGTCAAAATTTGTTAAAAATTTGAATTTCAAAGTTCAATTACATACATGATTTCAAATTGAATTTTCAAGTTTGAATTTAAATAGATATTGATCGATCAAATCCTTATAATTGTCAAGAAATTCATGGTATTAGAAATTGCATCAAATCGTGACAATGGGGAGTAGTAGGCCTTATGCAATTATTGTGAGAGAAAAATCATGTTTTTGAATTGATTGCATTGAGTAAAATGTAAATATTAGAGATGGGTATGTTTCACAATGGGAAATGAAACAATTAATATCAATGCCTCCTTTTGCTGAAGATGACAATGTCGATATCTATGATCCACTATATTCAGTTGATTACAAATTTGTATCTAATTTAGTTGTTAAAGGTATGGAAATTGATTAATTTAGTTAAAATCAAGGTTTATATATATATATATATATATATATATATATATATATATATATATATATATATATATATTCTATGTTTATGTAAGTTTCAAATATAAAATATAATTTTTTACAACTTAAATGTATAATTTAATTTATGTATATATGTGGTGTGTGTACAAGAGATATTTTCGTTATAGTTGCAGATCCTGAAAATGCGGAAGGTGTAGATTACTATCTACTAATATGTAATCAACCAAAAAGAAAATTGTTCAAATTGATGACAAATGGTGATGTACAAGAGTATCCCATTGGATCAGTCGTTATTGAAGGCACATATTATCAACAAATAAAGATAGATAAAAATGGTATTATATTCGTTGATTATAGGCCAGGACAAAAGGTTCTACATTACAGTCACTTAGTTTTGGCAACAAAAATAAATTTGGAAACTTTACCTAAAAGAGGACGTGCCATTTGGCAACAAAAATAAATTTAGAAACTTTACCTAAAAGAGGACATGCCAAACAAAAGTGGAGGTTTCCTATTGAAGATCATGAAAAGATTTTAGAGATAATAAAAGATAGAGAGGATCCATATTTTATGTACCAGGAGCTTTAAGTTGTTTTTTGGATATATGTACACATTTATGACTCCAGATCTATAATATATATTTGTATTGATTGGGCATGTGACATGATTTAGAATGGGTTTTTTTTTTAGAATGTGACATGTATGTTAGATCATATATATGCTTGATACAAAACCTAGTGACTTTAAAAATGTTTTCATTTACATTTTTCCTAAATTCCTTTAAATCATCTAAATTTCCAATTGCATTTTTACATGTTGGACATGGTTCATTCTTTTAAGTTCACTCAAGAATCTCTAGAAATTCCTTTATATCATCTCTAGATTCCTTGATTGTATTTTTATGTTTGACATGGAATTGTTAAACTTTCACTTTCAAATCTTTGAATTTAATTATTTGTTCAACTCCACTTATATACATAAGCTAGATTGAATATATATATGCGTGCAACAATTTGTACAAAACCTAGTTTATGTTCCAATTTTGCATTTAAATTTATTTATGTTCCATGGAATTCTTAAGTTCACATGAATCTTTCATTTCATTTGAAAATTCAACTCCAAAAACTTATATAATTATCTAGTTGATTTGGTGTTTGAGTGGTGAAGAATCTAGACATAAATTTTGTCTCTAGTTTTCTTTATTTTTTATTCATTACTAATGCACGACATTCAATAATTATAAATGATCATTTGGATTTTCATGTATCCTAATCATCACATCCTAATTTTATTATTTTCATCAGGTAAGCATCCCTCATCCTAATCATCAAGTTAAGATCACTTTATCAAGTAATAACCAATTTAACCATAATCATCCTAGAATCATTTAAAAATTATCCATCTAGATCTATCTCAAACATACATCCATTCTCCATCCTTAATAAAAAATCATCACTTGAACATCAAAATTTGGTTACTTGGTCTCAATCTAGTCCATACATCATATTGTCCTTTCGTCATCACCCAAAGCTTTCAGTTCATCTAGGGGCCTTATCCTTAATCTCGACTATCATCCATTTCAAACCCAATCTCCTAATAAAAAATCACTTGACCTTATTATTTGATTTCATCTTTAATCCATATTTTCTTAAAAACATTAGCTCCTATCTTTTAAGTATAGTTATTAAATCCATTTTGTTAATGTTATATTGTATCCAGGTTCTCTTTGTTTGGTCTTTCTTGTTCACCTCAAGGTGCATTGGAATATATGAACATTATAGTGAATCATAGTGATGGTGTTTGGGGTGCTTGAGATAGCTACATTTTGGCATCAATTTAACTTTTTTTACCATGTATGTAGTGGTCCATCTTTCCCATACAGTTAAATATGGACTGATCAATTTTTAATTTATATATAATTTTCATCTAGGAAGATCTAGATACTTATATTAAATGTGCATAACTTTCAATATTTAAATATATCAATTTCCAATTGCATATATATAAATGTTCCACATGGAATTCTTAAACTTTCAAGACTAGAAATTTGATTTCATTTACATTAAACTCCACTTATAGCTTACATGCTTTCTTTGAATTATATGGAATTCTTAAGTGAACACTTGAATATATAGGTTCATGTATAGCATGATATATGCACAATTTAAATGTATTTAACCTAGACTAACTTTAAAAATGAACATTTAGAGCTTTAAAGAATTCAAGAACTATCATCTATTTCCAATTGCATTTTTATGTTCTACTTTAAAATATAGCATTAATCTCAAGCATATTTGCATTCAATTTTTTCTATTTCTTGACCTATTTATTAAAGACAAATTCATTTGAACTATTTATTTAAATTAATTGTGTACATGTCCATCTTTTTAAATTTACAAATAGCAACCATTAGATAGTGGACAACATTTTGATTTCATGATGTAAATAGATATGTACAACAAGTGCATTTGAACAAACCATAATTTAAATTTAAATAAAGGTACTTGTTCCTTGCTAAATAAATAAAACCATAAACTAATAATGCACGATGTATTTATAGATGTAATGTAAGTGAACATCAAACCATAATAATGAACGCATATAACAAACCTAGATTCAAACCATAAAACATAAATGTATGAATGTGACATGTAAATCATAACAAGTATATATGTGTACCATAAACATAAGTACAACACATGTGCAAATGTTCAATACATAAATCATAAAAAGTGTCTCCAACATGTAATAATATGATCTTAAACATGTAATACTATAAAAAAAATCTCAAAGAGAGGGATGTCTGGTATGAATAGAATCATCAAATCTCTGGCCCGATCTATGCCTCGATCTCTCCCTCGACCTCTCCCTCGATCCATGGCTCAATCTCTCACTCAATCCATAGCCTGATATCTCCCTCGATCCATGGACCAATCGCTCTGCTGATCCAAGATGTGTGGATCCATGTCCCAATCCAAGATATCCCAATCTATGTCCTAAGCCTTGTCCTAACCCCTACATGTGTTCAAGTACATATATGTAAAATTATCTAAAATTACAATGTACTTGAGTTCAATGTGTTCAAACTTAAACATCAAGTAATTAATTTTTTTATTAAATTTAAATGTACCTCATTTGCATATTGTGTGGGATCACCATCATGCTCCAAATTTCCAAAGTCTGAAAAATCACCATACTGCTTAAAATTTTCAAGTACACAATTTCAATACGGAGTTAAACAAATATTTTTTTTTTAAATGCATTACATAATTTTTTAGAACACAATTATATATATATTTAAATTATAAATTGAAAGTACCTATCGTGCCTACTTGATGGCTCTACCAATGTCACTAAGATCATGAGAATGTAAAGACATCGCAGGGGTCTCTATAGCATGTATAGTATCAATGGCAAAAAGAAGCCGACTATATGTCCCAAGGACAAGATCTGGTGTCGCAGTAGCCTCAATGTGATTTGTAACATCCTGATGATTACCTCGACAAGCTAAAGGATCAACAGAAACATGATGCTCATGGGATCCTGTAGGCTGATGTGGAATATCTTGAGCTGCATTTTCCACCCCGTGGCTCATATGTGTATGAGGATATCATTGTCTAATAAATTCCGGTACCTTGTCAAGAGCAATCCCATGGTCCTCATTGATAACCTGATATGCTACTAGTAAATCCAAAATTGAGAGTCTACACATATTACATAGAGTCGTGTGGGTCATATGCTCGACATCTGCAAGAGTAGGTAGATCGGCACTAATAAATGGATCATATGATGTAGATGTAGCCTCAGTGGGAGGAAGGTTGATCCGCTGGCATAATAAGTATCTACCAACTAGATTAGATGAAATATGATCAATCTACATTGTAATAGAGGCAATGTTATAAAAAATTTGACTCTGAGTGGAGCCTATTGCTGCCTCCCCTGCTACTGGCAATTCCAAACATTTTTGTAAAATGAAAAGGTTTGGGCCAACTAATGCCCTCTTGTCCATAGGTGGTGGAAAATTTGAAGGTCTAAACTATGGTTTTTTTAGAAAAAACAACCTTTACCTTGGCCAGCATGCTCAGGATAAGATGTGTATTCCACCTCTATATGTAAATGAAATTTTGCATATAACTTTTTGACAAAATACAATGGCATCTTGTCATTGTGAGGCCATCTATGATGCGCTGCCAACCATCTAGGGTATATGAATGGCGCAACAAGACAATCTTCACACCTCATAACCACATATCCTCTAATTTTATTTTTTCCTCTATAAAATGAGAACATGGATAACACATTTTCACTTGAAACTAATTTGGAAACTTCTTTATGTTTCACTATGCTAGTAACACTCCTGAAAAGAGAAAAATAAAACTGCTCAATGATGATTTCATCATAAGGATTGTATAATCAAATTGTCTCGATCATCTTAATAATCTCCTATCTAATAGTGACTAATCTATCTCGATTAGCCAAATTGGGGGAGTTGTGAATTTTTTTCTCCAAACATTTTAGAGCATTGTCTAATCTAGCAATACTATCCTGAAATATATTTGATCTAATTTGAGCTTCTCGCTCAGAACGAGGGGAATGATGAGATCCCTCATTGGCCATGACATATATAAATAGATAGAGAACTGCATATCATTAAAACAAAATTATATGATGAACTAAACAAATTTAAATTGAAAATTTTTCAAAACTAAAAAATATATATATTTAAATTAAATGTAAAATTTTCAAGTTTCAAAACTAGAAAACACTTTTAAATTTAAATGTATCAAATGAGATCTAGTTCAAACTTTATATCTATCTCTATGTGAACCTATTAAATCATAGATGCATCTAATATGCAACCAAGAATAAATATGGAAAAAATATATTTATCCTTTCAACCACTCTATACTAAAATTAGATCAAAATAAAAAATACTCTTCATTACAATTGGTCACATATATAGCCTTTCTTTGTAATCAATTATTTTTTAAATCAAACATTAAAAAAAAGGTTAACATTTCCTTAATTTTTTGATAACTTAAAACATATTAAAGTAATAACTAAAATTCTTTGAAATAAATTCCTTAAGAATAAAATATAAACATTGTACACATGTTTTGTAGTCACATTATCTCCTTTGATATCATCTTTTTCTTTCATGAAAGATGAATTTAGGCCTCAAGAATGCTATGTTTGATTAGAAACCTTGGCCTTGTAAGCATGGAATGACTTTTAGTTCACCTTTTGTAACACCTTAGATAACATAAGAAATTTCACAACTCCAAAGAGACTTTCAATACATTTGTGGTTGTATGTATGTACTCATGTATGTATGTGGGAGTGCATGTGTACATGTATATACATGCATATATATGTGTATGTGTGTATGTACACATGTATATACATGTATGTATATGTATGTATGTCTATATACATACATGTACACACATGTACATGACATATTTATATATATATATATATATATATATGTATATACATAAATATGTATGCATAAATATATATATGTACATGCACATCTGTACATATACATACATATATTTATGTACATACATACATATGTATGTATATACATGTACATACACACATACACATATATGCATGTACATAAATACACACACACACACACACACACACATATATATATATATATGCATACATACATGCATACACACATACACATACATATATAATACATACATACATACACACATACACATATATGTGCATGTACATACATACACACATACACATATATGTGCATGTACATATATACACACATACATGTATGTATATATATATATGCATATACATACATGCATATACACATACACATACATATATAATACATACATGCATACACACATACACATACATATATAATACATACATACACACACACATACACATACATGTATGTATATATATATACATACATGCATACACACATACACTTACATACATAATTTACATACATACATACACACATACACATATGTAAATATAATACATACATACATGTACACATACATGTGCATGCATTATGTACATAATGTATACATGTACATACATATATGTATACATGTACATGTACATATGGTGAAATAAAAATTTGGGGTTTTCAATTTTGAATTTATAGACATGTAAATTTAGGAAAAATGTATGTGTGTACATACACATGCATTTACATATATTGTGTACACATGTAAATTTATGTACACTCAAGTACATACACATACATGTCCACACATACATACATATACACATGTGTATATGTGTACATTGTGAGATGATATTATTTTTGCTATATTTTGGGATTCAAAATTAATTTTGTCTATTCATATACTATTTTTCATTTCAAATAGTTTAAATATAATCCATGATTAGTCAAATCTATGAGTAAAAGATGTGCATCATTTTTCCTAAGAGGAATATATGACTATGTTGTTTGGAGGGTGGGCAATTAGCTAGAAAGAAACTAGACAATAAAGGTGTGGAACAAAGTAGGAGAACAACAAATAAAATAGAGGTGATGAGAAGATTGTGGACACTATTCCATCCCTGCAGACAATATGCCTCAAACATGATGATTGTTGATAAAGTGTTTCTCCTTACAACTTTCAGTTTATAGTCATTGTCTTTAAACATTTAGATTTTAGTGTATTACATATGCAAAAATTGTTATTAAGTTTGTTTGTAAGCCTTCTAATAGGCTGTGTTTTCAAACTGAGCTCTTTCAAGAAGGAGAAGGATAATTCACTATTGTTTTTGCAACTATCATACCATTGAGGGATTGACGTGCAAACTACAACCTCTATAGTTTAGATATGAGTTTCCAAAGAGTTTATTGTTAATGTGCAGCCCTACTCCATGCCTAATGTTTCCAATACCATACGACCCTAGAGTCCACCATACAGTCATATTAGCACTTATTTTGCTAAGGTTTGCATCCAATACACTCTGAATTCACATTATTATTACTCATACCTATCAATTAATCACCATTTATTTTATTTCTTTAAATGATTTTACCATAGATAATGCTTCAATAAATTTTATGCTAAAACCCAATTATATTAAAAATCTAGACTGTGTGTATAAAGTGTTGGCTTGGATAGGATGGTTGGTGTATTCAGTCCAACCATTATTGCATGAAAATAAGCTTATTATTGCCAATGGAAGAACTTTCTAGAGAGATTTCTACAACTTCTTTCCTTTATGTTAGATTGTAATTAATTTAAATGCTCCACAGTCATATTTATATCAAAAGGGATATCTTGGGTATACCATATAAAGTGATGATGAATGTGGTTTTATGGTGTATTTAATCTGCCTATATATCATATAAAAGGAGAAGCTAAGTATAACATCAATGTCGATGAATAATCTATTGTTACAATAGGCATGAAGGAAGCAAAAGTATATGGTAATATATGTCTATTCTCAACACACCCATTAGACTGGTAGAACAATTTTCCATTCACAAATATCAAATATTTAAAGAATGTCCAAAGAGGGGAATTCTGCTTGGTCATTCTTCTTTTTTTTGTTGTTTCTATATAAATACAAGAATTCTTTAGTGTGAAAATGTATTAATTTGTTAGGTATAGGGAATTGCTGAAGAAACAAGGACTTCGTTTATGGTATTTAGACATGATACTAATAGAGGATAATCAAGAAACATGTGGGTAAGCAACAATATTGTTACATTCCTTTTTGTCAGAATCAAATGTGGATTCATCAAATGCAGTCTAGTGCAGATATAATGCATGTTTCATCTTATTATCCTATTTTCCTATGTGAGTTTTATCTTATATCTTGATTCTCTTTATACGCATCTTGAGCTTTGTTTGAGCTCTACCTAGGTATTCAAGTTACATGGGACTGCATTAATCTTAGGGTTTGTTTTGACTGGCTAAGAATTTCTATCCCAAAGCCTGGTCTATTTAATCATTCATACTCTAGTTTCAGTTTTATTTAAATTCTTTTTCATTATGTATATTTAGAGATGGAAGGATTGAAACAACATAAAATGTTGCATCCAACTAGAAGTTCATTCATATTCCCCAGTAACTAGTAGTGTGTTTTGTAGTATGTCTTACCTTTGAATTTTCTTGCAATGAATAGAATAAGTTAAGCTTAATAACCCAAGGCCAATCCCAGTTTCTCATATACAAGAAAATTGAAAGAATGAGATTACACATATTCCTTCGAACTAGAGTACATACCAGAAATGTGAGTACTTTTAGAAGATTCACAGCCTTTTATGAATTGAAAACAATTACCATTTGATGGGTCATGCATTTAAATCCATGGACGTTCTTTTTTCTTTACTCAGTTTTTAACGCCGAAATTGCAAATAACCTCAATCTCTTCCAAAGAATAGTTTAAGCAAGATAAATCAGTAATACCCAGGAACTAGATCTATACAATCTCACTTTTCTCACAAAACCCCAAATTTCTAATCCACTAGAGCAAACGGTTTAAACAATGAAATTTGATAATGTTCTAAATTAATCATAACCAAATCTATGTATTTCCTTCATCAATATCACAAACAACACAAATTTTCATAATTTTCAGCCAATAAAATGGAAGAGAAGAATTTATTTTAACAAATCAATGAAACCCTAACTCCAAATACATCACAAAAATCTCTCAAACGAAATAGAGCACACAGAACTCGAATCAAAGAATACGTCAAATGACCTCGAAATAAAATTGGGTATATATGGGTGTTGTTGGCCTTAACCTTGGCCGACGAGCTCTCACCCTGAACCCTTTCACCCGAATATTCAAAATGGTCGAGCTGGTTTTTTTTTTTTTTTGACATTTTCGGTCGACACCTTTTTGGCTGATAACATTTCGGTTGAAAGTCACTTAGACGAAAGAGTGTCGACACGTAGGCGCCATGTCACTACCCCGTGGCTTCAGCCGAAACCCTTTCAACCAAAAAATGTGTTGGCTGAAAGTAATCTGTTCGGAATTACTTTTTTGGCCAAAAGTGTGACATAGTTTTGTGCTTTTACCCTAGTGCTATTTCACCTAATTGGGAACCATTTACATCTTAAGTCTTGAAAAATTCTCATAAATTTCTTGTAAACATGATAATATTTTCTTTAGATTTATGAGAATGCTTGGAAATTTGTAGCAACTGTTAACCTTTCTTCTTGATTGAAAATTTGCAGATCTAGAAATTTTTTGTATTCTTTATTAGATTCTTTAGACAGAGTTGCCACCTCTCTTCATAGAGGATTAAAGTTTAAGCAATATGAATTTCTTGCAAAGGTAAATCCCATTTTGGGTCTTCCCCAATAGTGGAGTCACACTCAAATCCTTTCAACTTTGCTACAACCAAACCTTTTCCAAGTCCAAGAACTTATCAACATCTAAACCAAAAGTTCACATTCACCGAATAATTGAATCTTTGATACAACAATCTACAACTAGAGATTGAAATTTTTCCCCAATAGAGTCACTAATTTTGTTGGTGTTCTTTCTAGCAGAACCTTGAAATCCTCTAAAGGGTAGTCAACCCTTATGTTCAAGAATTTTCAAAGTTAGCGGCCAACGAACTAGTAAGGATTCTACGACCCTTACTCCTACTCTTTATGCTCTGTGAGACCTAGGAGGGTATTCCTTGTCATGTTCATGGGGTATTCATCTAATTTAGAATACTTCTATACATAGATCAATTCTTATTAAGTGCAAATAGACATTATTCATTAAATATTTGGCTAACCTTTGAACAAATTACTATCTATTGCTAGGCATTAGGTGGTACTTCAGATGCATACATTGTAATTGATTTTTTTAATGAATTTCATTCCCATTCCAAATCCTTAGTCAGGTGCATTACTAGATCATCTATCTTAAAAATAACCTAACGAAGAGACCAATGCTTCATCGATTGGGATAATGGAGTCAAATTTGTAAAAAATAGTAATACATTAGCAATTTAACTTAGAATTTGGTGGACTATTATCATACTACTTTGTAGTATTCAACTCACTGCATCTAAAACATAACTTCTTACCAAATCCTATGATTTTCCCTCCCAAACATGTGATCCTATTGTAGCATTTAATCAATTCTTTGAATTGAAGCAAAAATAAACCCACACATTCAATTAAAATAACTGAAGATAAATAAAAAATCATTGACCATTTCATTTACAATTAGCAAGAGAATTACATATGAGAGTGTACATTCTAGAACTAAGATTTTATTCCATATCTATGACTTCTATAAAATTATTTTAAGATCCTTACTGACATGACTCAAAACCTAGACTCCATATTTTTCTATTCATCATTATTTTTTACAAAATGCTTCTTCCTAAGCTTAGCTTTACACTTAGACTATTATGAGACTCAAAATTTGAAACCCCTTAAAATGAGCCCTAAAATCCCTTTTATAGAACAAGGGAGCAACAAGCAACCAATTCAATTACAATTACATTTCATTTCAAAACTATTTTCATCTGAATTTGAGATATTCCCTAAACGGTTATACGTAATCATTTGCAGAACAGGGGAAAAAATATCTCACACCACATGCCGAAGATAAACCATCTAATACCACCAAAGTCACTGTTAGTCATCGTCAAGCCTTCACATCCCACATCCACATTAAACCAAAATATTTTTCATGATACTGTCCAAAAGGCACCCAAGTCAACACAAAGGATACAAAACTCCATCAAGGAATTGCTACCACCAAAAAAATAAAAGACAAGACCTAGATACAATCTTGTTCAATCAGAACCAAAATACACACACCCACTTTGTGTCCTCGCAGAGGTTGGAGAAGCCACCACTTCCTCTTCAATAGTGTCCTTCAGGTTACCCATGGCAAGTAAGTAATAGTGGTAGCTTGATTAAGTTTCAATCGCATTATTTAAGGGACCATCCGAGATTTCAATGGGAGAACTATGCTACCCCATATAAGCATGATTATACTTAATCTTCCTCCTTTCCTCCCTTACAAACCTCATAGGCTCCTTTTATTTAGACTCAGCCACTTCTCCCATGACAACTCAACTCCTCAACTTATAATTTCTCTTCACACCAACGTCCACCAACCTCTTACCACAGGCACCCTTCTTGCCCTCCTTTGGAATTAAAATAACTATATAGGTATAATTTTCTCTTTCTCAGGAACATTATCTTATGACTCGTGCAAGTTGAGTCTTCAAAAAATTTGTACTAGGGAGGCAAATATAATGGACTTACTCATTTTCACCAAAAATAAGCTGAGAGCAATAAGACTTAACAATTGCAGATTGAACCTCCACTGGTTTCTAGAAAGGATTTCAAAATATAAAACTATCACCACTCTCTTTGTGGACTTAGAATTTTGGATTTTGATTGCAATTGTAAAAAAAAGGCTATCAATTCTCATTTATCAAGCAGCTTGAGTATGTCGATAATCAATGCTTAGTGAAAATCCACACGAGCAATCAGACGATCAACTGTTAATCACCCAAGTGCATCAAAATATGTGTATCATCACCAATTATTGTAGGAGAGTAATAATTCACATGCATCAGGATCAAATTTTATTAATCTTGCATGTGTTCTTTTCCATTAATCCTCACTCATGCAAAGAAAAATGGCTATGATGCTAAGATCTCTAGTTTTAAATGATAGGCATTGATCTCCCAGTGAAGTGGTGCATCGAACAACCTAGATTGATTCAAAAAAATTTGGATTCCATCACCATTTCTCATCAATCCTTCATACAATAAAATCCCACCAGCTAGATGCCAAGTCATATGCTCCACAAGTTCCACCATCACTCTCTAGATAGAGGAAGAGATCCACGTGTTGCAAGCCCACTGACCCCATGGCTTTAAATAAATCATTATTTTATTTGTATGAGGTTGGCAGGGAACATTTGAGATTAACTCTCAGCATTCCATCACTGCCATTGATTTGAATCTTCATAGCGTTGGGAATGATAGTGGATATCGGACCCCACACCTGCAATGGGACATGCGTCCATCACCCGTTGACACCATGACTTTTAATAAAGCATTATTTTATTCACACAGGGATGGTAGGGAGTGGCCAAGATTTAATCTTGAGATTTAATGATCGATAATAGCTGCACATGCACAAATTTTATTCTTAAAAATGGAACCGAATAGGTCGATGACACCTAGACCCTTAGGAATGAAGACCTAAGACCTAAGTCATTTAAAACGAGATTTTTTGCCCTACCATAGGAAAATTAAAGCCATGAAAAGGAACTTGGTGACTGATAAACCTAAACCAAGGGACTGATGAAAATAACAATTCTAATGGCTCAAAAGACAACTTTAACAACTGAAAACTGAGTATGATAGGTCGGTGAGGAAAAAGGATGCTCAAGGGTTTAAGACCTGGAAAAATTTATGAAATGAGGGCTTTTAGAGCAAAACCCAAACCCTATCCTTGGACATAGAGGCTCAAAACTATCACAAGGAAAGATCCATTTGAAATTTTAAAAAAAATTCAAGAGCTCTACTAGATTCCTCTATGATGTTGGAAAAAGGGTTCTAGGGTGTAAATCACACTTCTTCCAACATCACGAGGGAAAGGACTAAAATTGATCTCAAAGACACACTTGGCTACTAACCTTAATGGGAGAGCTAGAAAGGTGGATCATGGTTTGCATCCTTTGGGGTTGTTGCAATGATGATGTGATTGTAAATTAATTTGATAATTCAATTATGTACCTAGATTAACTATGAAAATGCAACAAACTGAGATGATTTCTAGAAAATTTAGAACTATGTACAAGACAAAAGCATATTTCGGAATTGCAGAGGGAAGACATAGAAGAACGTGGCATATGAATTTGGCATTGCTTTGGCATGAAAAGGGTGTTGTACACCCTAGATTGGGAAGCAAATAATTACAATCAGGTTCTAAACTTATGTTACTCTTTTTCTATAGGCTCTTCTCTAGAAATAGTGTCGAAACTTCATCGGTCATTGATAAAATCCACTTTCCCTATATTGTTGACTTGTAGGACTTGAATGCTTGAATGAAAAATTAGGTCTTCAGTCCTTGCCAATTTATATTTAGATCTACAACCTACACACAAGAAAGAAGGAAAAGGGTTGTTCCATATAGGGACTTACCTAAGTCAAACCCTATTTTGGAATTTCTACCTCCACAATGACTATGATAATGTAAAAGAGAGCTTACCCTTGATCAGGTAAAGGCTAAATATTAAAAAACTGACAAGTTGACAATTGTTGCAACCTACCACTTAGATTTACATTACTTGATGGACTGAAGTCATTATACTCATAACCTTCAAGGAGAGATTGATGCTTGATTTTGAAGTCCTACAAGTTTTAGTTCTCACAAAACAAATGCACATGAAACATAAAAATACTCACATGTAAATATGATGCATTGCTAACATGATGTTTGAATTAGAATAATCCTACTATAATTTTGCTAATTAAACTCTTAACTATTTTTTGGATGCTCAATTATTCTCTCAATTACCTTAGGTGTTCTTGCCAAAATTTCTATGTGTAGCATCATAAATTTTTACCCTTGAAAATTTCACACATGTTTTTCTCCCCCTAAGTAAAAGGACCTAATTGCACACCTAATTTCCTAAATTATAAATCCCATGGCCTATTTTAAAATTTATCAAGAAATAAAATGTACAAGACCCATGTATACAACTAATATTTTTCTCCCGACACTTTAGATCCCAAAATGAGGGATTTGGACTAGGGTGTCCTTGTGCCCTACTTCCCTTAATATGGCCATAAAATTCAAAGTATTGGTGATAGTAATCTATTACTTGAAATTTGAATTCTGATTTTTGGATATTGGGATTTAATTTTTAGGAAATTTGATCAATTACATATAAATACATAACATTTTCACAATTTTAATTAACAAGAAAAGAGAAAAGCAATTATTATACTTCAAAATTTAATTCAAGAAAAAAATTTATAGTTATTGTAGCATTTCATTATCAAGGAATCATGTCAAGTTTTATGTGTGCTTGTTCATGTTTATGCACGCATTTTATTTGTGAGTACTAATGATTTTATGTTTTCAAGTCAAATCAAGCCAAATTAAAATCAAGGCTTGAGGTGACATGCATGACTTCAGTCATTAAAGGAGATTAGATTTAATTGGTGAGTTTCAAAAAGTACTTCCATTATCATTTAGCCTCTATCCCTCAAAATGATAAGCTCTCTTTATCATCATTTTTTCATTATGGAGGTGGGAAAAACAACATGAATTTTCACTGAGGCAAGAGCCTATATGGGAAAACCCTTCCTCACCTTTTGAATTTTTAAGAAAATATCTAAAGAGGATTAGAAGAATATTTGAAGATAGTACACTCCTTCACGCATTCAATCCCTACAACTTGACAAGATATGGAAACTATAATATCTTAGCAACATACAAAGATCTGACAACAAGATCCCAAATGAAGAAGCTATAGACTACAGACCTGAGGACTGTAAAATCATATTTCAATTTCAGAAACCCAGACTAGGGTTTCCTTACACCCTAGTCCACCTAAAATCAATGTAGTGTAGAAAAATGTATCTCTTTATATTTCAAATTTTTTTAGTCCCTCCCCGCTAAAATTTGGTTTATTTATCTTAATTGGTCCTATTTTGCATCCACAAGCCTAATTAAATGTATTTTTCTATGGATAATCTTGACATATGATAAATTACAAGTCATAATTTAATGTTTTTGGTTATGTGTTTCAGATCTAAGGATCTAGGACTCATACACACAATAGGGCATATGGGTCCCACCTAGGTCTCGGGACTTGATTTTAAATGTTACATTTAACAAAACCCTTCTTGAAATTTTTTGTCTTGGGTTTAAGCCATCAGGATTCATACACCCAACCTGGCATATGAGTCCCACTCTAACTTGGACCTATTTTAATTCAAATTATGGGTATGTGCAAGATCATGATGGGCTAAAAAGTGGCAATATGATGGGTATGTGGCTGCTGACATTTTTTTTACCCAAAATTGATGAAACAAAAAGGGTTTTTAAAGGATATTCTCAGATTTCCACCAATATAAATTATGCTTTACTTTGAATTTAATAAGTAATTATTATTCATTTTCTATTCAAATTACGACTAAAGTCTTGATTGATAGACTGATTGAAAACATCTATAGCTTTCAAACGATATCACATTTTTTGAATCCAAAATATGCATCACATTCTATGCTTGCATACTATAGGATTAAAAAAATAAAAAATAAATTTCATGAAGTTTTGACCAAGTTAAGGTGGTCAAACATATGAGCTTTTTATATTTTTTAAAAGTTGTAATAAAAATTCATAATTAATTATTTACTTGGAAAAAATTGCAAAACAATATGCATCACATCGAGACATGAGTCCTCTACTTATATCTACAATCTTATAAAAAAATATTATCATTTTATTGTGGTTAGGGTGGTCATAAAGACACCTACTTCTTATTTTTTCCCTGAAATTTAAGTACTACTGCATTGAAATTTCAAAATTTCACCAACTAGATTTTTTTTTTTTAAACAAACCTAGTAGTTTAGAAACTACATTCAATTTTCTACAGACTCTATTCTTACATATTTTTTAAATAATATAGATAACTTATTCAAAATTTTATGTCAAGTTGTCTAACTTTGATTTTTCTGATTTTTTTGCCACTTAAGGGCCTGTTTTTTCCATGATGATCCTGCACATACCCTTATTTGTGGGATTTTATTATCCTAGATTTGATGTTTGATACATAGTGTTGTAATTTTGGGAAATTAGGCATGAACAAGTATAAATCTAAGGTTATTTCATATAGTTTCTCCTAGAAAAATTTTGAGTTCAAGCATCCTAGCAAATTCAAGTGATCTTATGAGCATTTAAGTGAGCATTTTACAAGAGAATTCAAGAGAAAATAATCAAGAATTTGGAGTAATATTCAAGATTCAAGCATCATGTCAAAGTCTTCATGCATCATGTGTGTGAGCTAACATTTGTAATGTAGGTTTCATGATTCAAGCAAGTATTCAAATACATTATCTCATATCAAGATCAATATTCAAGATATGCATCCATTAGATTCATTCCACACCAGTTGGAATCCTTTATTTCAAGGTTTTGGTAAGTTGCAACATTAAATTTGTTCATTCATCATTCCTTCATGATGTGTGTAGATTTAGGTGAATTGGAGCTTGAAGATTCTTTGAAGGAAAAGCTACAAAAGCTATTAAAGTTGTCAAGAATTTGTTATCTTCACAGAAACTCACCTATAGACCATAATTTAGACTTTCGAACTTAAAGCTTGAACAAGACAAAGCTACAAAAGATCATTAGAGGCTATAGAAATATCATTCAAACCCTAGTAACAAGACCAAATCACCCAACTAGACATATGAGTCCCAGTATAGCCTTCTTTCCACCTTTTTATAGATCTTGATTAGTCACCAGAATATTCTAGATTCTACCTAGATTACTATAGCAGGACTAAATCGACCTACTTGGTGTATGAGTCCTAGTACATTTCAAAAGGAAAAATTTTAGAGTTGTAGACCTTGCTTGGATTCCATCATTCTTCTAGGTACCTTTCTATTTCATTCTAGTTTTTCAATCTAATTTCATGTTCTCAAGTTTCTAGAGCTTAGTGCATAGGTGTTTGCATTTCTCTTTTGAAGTTTCATTTAATGGTGAACCCCCATCCAATTTCAATAGGAAACCCCTAGTCCCCATCATCAATCAAGTCACTTAGTTGAGGAATCTAGGTTCCTTATAAACTAAAGCATGAAATAGCTGCCAAGTTTTATCCCCCAAAAGGTGGAACCTATTTCCCTTGTATTCAATCAACTCAAATTTGAATCACAAGTGCACACATTTCTTCTTTAACCATTTTGGTCTTTAAATTTGGCTCATAGTTTCCAATTTCTCTACATTTATATTAGAACAATGTATTATCGTAGTCATTTAGTTGTATTATCACATTTACATTTAAAATCCATTTTCAAGTCCACAAAAATCAAACAACAAGGGTTGATTGTCTCACCTTTCAGGTTGCAAGTCAATATCATACCCTTTCCAACCCCTAATTTAAATGTTATATCAGAAAAAATGGATTAATCCTAAGTGAGTCCTAGGGTTTCACTTTTCTAACACAATATTTTTGGTGAACTTGACTCATTAACACTATATATCTTCTGAAATTTGAAGTATATCATCTTAGATCTAAGACTAACATTGCATTATTTTGCATTGTTCATTGAGGAATTCATTATTGTATAACAAAATCATTGAAAATTAAAATAATTACACAACATATTGTATTCAAAATCACATTTAGCGTTAATTTTAGTCATCATAGGTCATATCTACATCTTATTTGTATTTATAAGTCTAGATTAGGTCATATAAGGTCTAAAATCAAATCTGAAAGTGTCGATTGCATTCATTTAGGCATTTTTCATAAAGATAAAGTGCTAAAAAGTGCATGGCTTTTTTTACAAAAAGACTTCAAAATCTTCATTTTCAAAATTTCTGAGATAAGATTAGTAAATTTTTGTAGTTTAGATCTGAAAATTGCATTCAAAATCTCATTTTATTACTTGAACATTGTTTTAAAAAAAATTATTAGCAAATTTTGCATTACATAATCATAAGTCAATCAAATTATAAAAAAATATTCACTCTGAAACCTATACTCTCATAGAATAGAACACTTTGTAAGAGCTGAAGATTAGCTCAATACCCAAAACCACCTACAAAAATAATGAAAACCTTCTACAAGAGAGTATGCAAGAATATGAGCATTTTTTATATTAAGACCTATCAAAATGATGTTGAGGTATGATGTATGTTACAAATGTGTACAATGTCCTTACTTATATAGGCAAGGTGAGGAATGGGATTGAACATGATTGTCACATGTGTCTTAATCCTATGACATGAGATGATTAACAAACTAACTACCTCAGAAATGATGCATTAAAGCTAGATAAGAAAAGTTCTAGAAAAGGCAACGAAGTCTTCTAAAAAGAATCTTATATCCTAAGTAAAAATAATATGTGAATAAGTCCCCTAATTACCTAGTGAGATAAATTACTAGGTGCAAGACTTTAATTAACACCAACACCCCCATAAGTGCAACTTAGGGAGAAGATTATTAAGAAAATATGTAAAAAAGATGCAAGAATGGGTCCTGACTACTAGGCCATGTTAGGTATCAATGTACAAATGAAAAGAAATCTCTCACAAACGAAGAAAAGGAGAAAAACTAGTGAGACAAAACTCCTCTCAAAAGGAGAAAAAAATAACAATCATGTGAGGAAGGATAGAGGACTTCATGATATGCCGAATTACACCATCTATCACATATATACGTTATATATTCGGATTTAGGAAAATTGGAGCAATAAACATTAACAATTATATGTAGATTAAATAACCTAGAAATAATAATGAAGAATAACACAAAAGAGATCAACACAAAATTTTAATGTGGTTCACCCAATATGGGATACATCCATAGAAACTCAACTATCTAATTATTTTATTATCTAGTGCAAAAATAGATTATAATATCGCAAACACTATATCACAACATACATTCCAACTTCTTATAACAAGCCTTTTAGAACCTTCTAGAATTAGGGTTTACAAGGTCTTTTTTTCATTTGATGTGTTAACAGGAAAACCTTGATGTGTCAACAGGAAAAAAACCTTGACGTGTTAGCAAGAAAAAATTGACATGTCAATGAGAAAAAACATTGACGAGTTAATGAAAATTTTTTTCGGGTGATGCCCCGAACCCCATTTCTTGTTACAAGTGTACAACACTTGCATGATCAATCAACACATACCAACAATCTCCCACTTGGATAATGATCAGGCTCCATACCAAACATTACAAAATTCCACCATAAGAGGGAAAGAAATAGACCACATAGCTCCCCCCATAATGTGTAATAACCTACAAAAATGGTAATTTCTTGAAGACAAAAGATGATCCAATGTTGAGAAACAACTTATCTCCATTTTGAAAGAAACAAAACAAAGTACAAATGCAAGAATGCTTGACATTCCAAATAAGAATTGAAGGAAGGAAACATGAATATGTATGATAATGATGTCTCTAAACATTGCTCATGTGTCTCCTTGTCCACTAAAAATGAAGATGCCACTATTAAATCAAGTACATGCCCAATCAATAAAGAAGGTGACAAACCAGGACTATGTAGAAATAGATTTCAAACAAGATCCAAAGACAAATATTTATTGACAACAATTATATGTAATGAATGTCATCAAAGAGGAGAGATAACCCCTCAAATGTGTCATCCAAATTTGAAATGTGAGACTCCACAAAAAAGGATTAAATGTTTGATAAATAAGAATCCCAATCAGGAAGAAAATGAGATACTTGTTGGGATGTGTCATTGGAAGTTCTCAATGAATGGTCATGCTAAACAAAAATGATGGTAGCCTCAATCAATGACTACACAATGAATCAATGAAGGTGAATGTACAAAAAATGTCTCTAATGGAGAAGAAGGAGCATTGGAAGAACCATCATCATCCTAATATGAAGATTCAAAGAATTCAAACTCTTAAATAGTAGCATGATCATAGGGTATCTTATCTAAAGAATGAAGATGAACAAGACACTCTAAAATAGGATCATCTGGGAATGGTGGAGTATCAATATATCCATATATCTCCTAAATTTTAGTCCAAAGAGTATGAGTACATTGAAAATGGTCAATAGCTTTCAAAATGTCATCATCAACGTGCATTGCAATAACCTCTAAGACATCATACCTTCTGCAACTCTAGTGAAACTTTTGTATACCATTATCTGAAAGGGGAATAAAACCATACAAATGTGGCAACAACTGAAGTGATTGAAGATGGTTTATGATGCCATCTCTCCACTATTTATCGTTGCACCTTTCCAACATAATCAGAGAAGGAAGAAATGAAAACCCCATATTGAACTATGATAGATCTCCAAAATTTCAAATATATCAACCTTCAATAACAACTAGAAACTCCCAAATCTAAAAATATAACAAAAAATTAAGCCCCCTACAAATAGAACTTCTCCATGAGATAGGATGTCTAAGTTATGAACCAAAAAAAAAATGCAAAAAATTGAACAAATCTCACTTGGTTTTGAATTTAAAAAAGTGCATAAACCAAATTAAATATCTCTTGATCACCTTCCAAATGCAACTTGGAACACTAAAATTGGAGAAAATTGAAGAAACTTACGAGCTTAGAAGTCTAAAGGGTAGATTTGGCTTTAGTTTCCAATAATTTGTACCTAAAAAATAAATAAAAAAATAACCTACACCAACACAAAGTACATGGAAAGAGATTTCTATTGATATCTTATTTGCATAATTTTGATATCATGGTGAAAAGTTGCAAATTTGAAAAAAAAGATCTATTTTAGGCACTTGGGGGAAATATCAGGTACACTACAAGGCTAATCTGACACAATATTTTAGTGCTCGGTGCTTAAATTGTGGTCATCCTTATGACCATTCTTGTTGCAGGGGAAAAGAAAATTCTAGCACTTCGGCAGCAACAGGGTGGTTAGTGGTGGTGGTGGGTTACCTATGCCACCCACCAAGCACTAACCGTTTATACAAATATATGGTCGGCCTGATAATTTAATAGTCATTTGGATTTTTGAAAAAAAAATCAATAATAAAAAAAACAAAACTAATATATAGAAACCTTAGCTTTTAAAATAAATCTGGCCATAAACTATCCAGAGTACTGACAAGACCTGCAATAAATTAATGTGGTCAAAGGAAATGAATGTAGGCCAGTGGTCAAAGAAAAGGGCATCAAAAAAGAAGTGGCTAAGTAAAATTTTAGTTGGTAGAGAAAATGCAATGGCTGAGGAAAGGATATGATAGGGGCTGACAAAAAATATGGTCTTTCCATGTAATGAAAATAAATGCCATCCAACAAGTTCTCGTAGAAAAAAATTAAGAGGTGAATATTAGCACAATACCCAAGACCACTTGCAAACACAATGAAAACCTTTTACATGAAAGTATGCAAGAATATGAACTTGCTTAATATTAAGACCTATCAAAACGGTTATGAGGTATTCAAATTATGCTACATATGTGTACAATGTCCTTCCTTATATAGGAAAGGTGAGGAATATGATTGAACATGATTGTGGCATGTGTCTTAATCCTATGACATAAGATTACTAAAAAACTAACTACCTAGGAAATTATGTATTAAAGCTAGATAAGATATGTTCTAGAAAAGCCAACTAAGACTTCTAGAAATAATCTTATATCCTAAGTAAACTTAATATGTGAATAAGTCCCCTAATTGCCTAGTGACATAAATTACTAGGTGCAAGTCTTTAATTCACACCAACACCCCCATAAGTGCAACTTAGGGAGAATATTATTATGCAAAGATACAAAAAAGATGCAAGAATGGGTCTTGACTACTAGGCCAACTTAGGTATCCATGTAGAAATGAAAAATAAATCACTCACAAATGGAGAAAAGGAGAAAACCTAGTGGAAAAAACTCCTTTAAAAGAGAAAAAAATAATCATGTGAAGGATAGAGGACTCCATGATAGCCCCAATTACACCATCTGTCACATATATACATTAAAAAAGACCCACCATAAAAGGGAAATAAATAGACCACATAGCCTCCACCATAATGTGTAATCACCTACAAAAATGGTAAGTTCTTGAAGACCAAAGATGATTCAATGTCGAGAAACAACTTGTCTCTATTTTGAAAGAAACAAAACAACAAAGTACAAATTTAGGAATGCTTCCCATTTTAGATAGGAATTGAACAAAGGAATCGTGAAGATGTATGATGATTCATGTCTCTAAAAATTTCTCATGTGCCTCCTTTTCCACTAATAGTGAAGATGCCACTATCAAATCAAGTACATGCCCAATAAATGAAGAAGGTGATAAACTAGGACTATGTAGAAATGGATGTTCAACAATATCCAAAGATAAAGATGGATTGACAATAGTTATGCAATGGCTATCACCAAACATAATAGATAACCCCTTAAATGTGTCCTCCAAATCTGAAATGTGAGATTCCACAAACAAGGATGCAATGTTTGATAAATAAGAATCCCACTAGGAAGACAATAAGATACTTGTTGGGATGTATCACTAGAAGTTCTCAATGAATGGTCCTTCTAAACAAGAATTATGGTAGCCTCAATCAATGAATCCATAATGAATTAATGAAGGTGAATGTACAACAAATGTCTCTTATGGAGAAGAAGTATCATTGCAAGAACCCTCATCATCCTCATCTAAAGATTCAAAGTATTCAAACTCTTGCATAGTATCATGATCATAGGGTATCTTATTTGAAGAATGAAGACACATAAGACATTCTAAAATAATATCATCTAGGAATGGTGGAGTATCATTATCTCCATATATCTCCTAAATTTTAGTCCAAAGAATATGAGGACAATGAAAATGGTCAATAGCTTTCAAAATGTCATCATCAACATGCATTGCAATAAGCTCTAAGACATCATACCTTTTGCAACTCAAGTGAAACTTTTGTATACCTTTATCTAGAAGGGGAATAAAACCATACAAATGTAGCGACAACTGAAGTGATTGAAGATGGTTTATGATGCCATCTCTCCACTTTTTATAGTTTCCCCGACAACATAATCAGAGAAGAATGAAATGTAAACCCGATAATTAACTATGATATATCTCCACAATTACAAATATATTAACCTTCAACAACAAATAGAAACCCCTAAATCTGAAAATAGAACAAAAAATAAAGCCCCCATACAAAAATAGCTTCTCTAGGAGACAAGATGTCCAAGTTATGAACCAACAACAAAATATGCAAAAAATTTAATAAACCACACTTGTTGAATCTAAAAATTTGCAAAAACCAAATTAAATATCTCTTTATCACCTTCCAAATGCAACTTGAATCACCAAAATCGGAGAAAATGGTAGAAAGTTACAAGCTTAGAAGTCTAAAGGGGAGATTTGACTTTAGTTTCCAACAATTTGTACCTACAAAAAATCTATAAAAATAACCTACACCAATTTGAAGTACATGGAAATATATTTTTGTTGATATATTATTTGCATGATTTTCATATCATGGCAAAAAGTTATGCAAAACTAAAAAAAGGCCTATTTTAGGCACTTGGGGGAAAAATTAGGTACATTCCAAGGCTAATCCGACACAATATTTTAGCACTGGGTGCTTAAATTGGGTTCATCAATATGATTGTTCTTGTTGTGGGAGAAAAATTAAAATTCTAGCACTTGGGCAATGACAGGGTGGTCAGTGGTGGTGGTGGGTTACTATGCCAACCAACAAGCACTAAGTGCTTATCGAAATGCATGGTTGGCTTGATAATTTAATAGTCATTTGGATTTTCAAAAATGTTTTAAATAATAAAATAAATAAATAAAACATATACAAATTTTTTCTTTTAAAAAAAATATTACCATAAACCCCATGGAGTACTCACAAGACCTGTAATAAATTATTGTTTATGAAGGTAATGAATACATGCTAGTGCTCAGGGAAAAGGACATCCACAAAGAATTGGCTACATAAATTGTTAGTCAGCAAGGAATATGCAATGGCCAAGGAAAGGATATGGTAGGGTTCAACAAAAAAATGGTCCTTATATGTAATGAAAATAAATGTCATCCAACAAGTGCTCACAGAAAAAATTTAAGAGCTAAAGATTAGCACAATACCTAGGACCACATGCAAAAATAATGAAAACCTTTTACAAGAAATTATGCCATAATACATATGAACTTGTTTGATATTAAGACCCATCAAAATGATGATGAAATATTCAAAGTATGTTACATATGTTTACAATGCCCTTCCTTATATAGGAAAGGTGAGGAATATTATTGAACATGATTGTCACATGTGTCTTAATCCTATGACATGAGATGATTAACAAACTAACTACCTAGGAAATGATGCATTAAAGCTAGATAAGATAATTTCTAGAAAAGCCAACTAAGACTTCTAGAAAGAACCTTATATCCTAAGTAAAGTTAATATGTGAATAAGTACCCTAATTACCTGGTGAGATAAATTACTAGGTACAAGACTTTAATTCACATCAACACACTAGGGCAGTATCACATACATTGAAACTTTAAATTTATTGGAAAAAATTTCCAAAATAGTGTATTCTTGTGCCCCTTTCCAACTAATTTTGGCTCAAATATTTCTTAGACATCTATTATTATGATTTTTGTGTGTTCTTTCTCTTTGATTTTTGATAATGTATGTTCTACTATGATTTTTCTAAGTTGTAGTGTTCATAATAGGCATAACCAAATTTTTTGAAACTCATATGAGCTTCACAACTGAGTGTCCTATTTCTAATACCCCTATCAGAAAAAAGTTGTAAAACATGATATACCACACTGTAACTACATCCGTTGTGGATCTTGAGTCCTCCAACTCTTTTACACAAGGTATTATAAATAACCTACCCTTTTTTCACTCCATTCCTACTCCTACAATACCCATGACAACTTCATAATGAAACATCTGTGTGGAGATTGAGACTATTGTTTCCCATGTTCTTGATGAGAAATTAAAATAATTGGACAAAAATTTAGAGGGATTCCAAGACTACTTAAGCACTAAATCTTTAGTAGGACAAACAGTTCCTATTATGGATAACCTTAGGAAGTTGATCAATGATACTCAAGGAATAGAGGTTTTCCATAATCTATCTCATATAATAGATGATAACATCCCTATAGTAGCTAGTTGCACCCAAGCTTTAACAAATGCTCAAAATCAAGGAGGAAAAAAGGTTTTTCTCCTCACAACCATACCTTATATTCCTACATTTACGCTACCAATAGTAGCCTCAATAATGCAACACAACAATGGTATAACTCCAAGCTTAGGGCCTCCTAGTTGGAATCCTTATATTTTTTTCATATTTCACATAACACCTTAATATTTGTCACCTCCCATAAACATGCAAAATATTAGTTCACCAACCACTTAAATTATCCAATCACAGTCACCAAGCTCCCAAAACATGTCAAACAATGATCTTGTTATAAACGAAATTTTGCAAAATGTGGCATCACGTCAACAACAAATCTATACATTCAATCAAACTCAAAATGTAAAAACACCATAGTATCTAAAAAGGAGATCATTTTCAATTGGAATCCTAAAAACATTCAAAACTCAAAAATACCTGATTTAAGAAGTATAATGGTAAAGGAGATCCTAATGGTCATGTATCAACTTTTACGATTTTGTGTAGCGATTTCTTTTTTAAATATAAGCTTGTATCTAATACTTATCCTATATCATTGAAATATATGTCCTTGAAATGACTTTTCTTAGGGTTGAATAGCTCCATAATTTCATTCACTAAGCTTTTCAATGCATTTCTCTAACATTTTCAAGAAAATATTGGCCCTCAAGTAACATTAACTGATTTAGTGCATTGCAAGGAAGGACTTAAAGAAAAGGTAACAAAATTTATAGGATGATATCAATCACTTTATTCAAAAATCTCCTATACTCTTATTGATGTTGATGTTTAAAGGGTGTTTATAGGAAATTTGTAGCCTAGCATTCGAGATAAAAGATTGTTGAAGAAGTATCCATCCTCTACACACTTGTGTATGAATCTTTGTGATAATCAAATATCATTTAGTCAATATGAAGGGACATCTTCACTGTCTCCTAATAATCAATCTAAATTCATCCTTCAAAACAATTATCAACCATTCAAAAAGAGAAACAAGAGATTTGTTAAGATAAATACACCACAAGCTGCTAATAAAATTAAAACACAAGTGCCTAATATTAGTGCATCTCCTTATCAATTTAGGCCAAGAGATAGACAATTTACCCATTTTTTTACTCCCTTCACTCAATCATGTTATAGTTATTGAGTAAGAACTTAATCCAATTACCTCTGATTATACAAGTTAGTGGATACAACAAAACCTTCACCTTCAAATTTCAATCTAAAAGAATTTTGTCAATATCACCATACACCTTAACATGAAACATAATGATGTATATATCTATAGTGTATAAAAATGTATCCCTCTACATGTTCACATTTTTTTGGGCCCTCCTTGTTAAAATTGGGCTTCTTTATGCCTTATTTAGTCCTATTTTGCATCCACAAGCCTTAATTAATGTATCTTTCTAAGGATAATCTTGAAACATATGTAATAACCAATCATAATTTAATGATTTTTATTTGTATGGCCTATATTTAGTGATATGGGACTCATATGCCACCTTAGGTGTATGGGTCCCATCTAAGTTTAGGGGCCCACAACCTAAATTTAGCATAAAACTAAACATTTCTTGAAATTTGTGTCCCAAGCCTAGCCTAATGGGACTCATACACCACAACTAGCATATGAGTCCTTCTTAGCTTGGACCTAATTTGAATTCAAATTCTTAGTGGGATTTTATTCTCATAGATATGATGTCTTCTTGTAGTGTTATAATTTCATGAAATTTGGCATAAACAAGTATAAATATAAGGTTATTTCACTCATTTTTCATCTAGCAAAATTACAAGTCATCAAGTTACCATAAGGGCACTTACAAGAGAATTCAAGAGTGATTATTAATCATTTTGGAGCATTATTAAAGTATCAAGAATCATTTCAAATTCATCATGCATCATGTTTGTTTTTGAGCTAACATTTGTGATGTAGTGTTTTGTGATTCAAGCAAGCATTCAAGTCAAGATCTATATCATTCAAGCAAGAGTCAAGATCTTCATTAATGCTAGCCATTACTTACAAGATTATATCCTTTTTTTCAAGGGTTTGGTGAGTTGCAAAATTGCATATTTTTTCATTCATCATTCCTTCATTCTATTTCTATTCATTTCAAGGTTTGATTACCCAAATAGGGTTTGACCAAGGAAAACCCCTATCCAAGTTAACAAAACAAAAGATTTCCCTCTCTTTTATGTGTGATTTCAGATCTAGGTGGTTTAGGTTGAAGATCCATTGAAGAGAAAGATTGGAGAAAAGTTGTCAAGTTGTCAAAGTTGTCACATTACTTGCAATATCACAGAAAGTCACCTATAGAGCATAATTTAGTGTTTTAGAACTAGAGATTTGGCAGGTGGGAAGCTATAGGAAAGAATTAGAGGATGCCATAGTTTTGGAGCAGCCTTAATACTAGGACTAAATCACCACTTGTGGCGTATGAGTCCCAATATACCTATTTATAGAAATTTTATATAGATTTTGATTCAACAGTTGGGTATGTGCAGGATCATCATGGAAAAAACAAGCCCCTGAGTGGCAAAAAATTCAGAAAACTCAGAGTTAGGAAACTTGACATAAAAATTTGAATAAGTTATCTATATTATTTCAAAAATATGTAAGAATAGAATCTGTAGCAAATTGAATGTAGTTTCTAAACTACTAGGTTTATTTTTAAAAAAAATCTATTTGGTGAAAATTTGAAATTTCAATGCAGTAGCACTTAAATTTCAGCGAAAAAATAAGAAGTGTCTATCTGACCACCCTAAGCACAATAAAATGATAATATTTTTTTATAATATTTTAGATATAAGTAGAGGAATCATGTCCCGATGTGATGCATATTTTTTTCTAATTTTTTTTCCAAGTAAATAATTAATTATGAATTTATTATTACAAATTTTAAAAAATATAAAAAACTTGTATGTCTAACAACCTTAACTTGGTCAAAACTTCATGAAATTATTATTATTATTTTTTAATCCTATAGTATGTGAAGCATATAATGTGATGCATGTTTTGGATTCAAAAAATGTGATACAATTTGAAAGCTATAGATGTTTTTCATTCAGCCTATCAATCAAGACTTTAGTAATAATTCAAATAGAAAAAGAATAATAATTATTTATTAAATTCAAAGTAAAGCATAATTCATATTGGTGGAAAGTAGAGAATCTCCTTAAAAACCCTTTTCATTTCATCAATTTTGGGTTAAAAGAAAAAATTCAGCCACATACCCTACACATACCCATCATATCGCCACTTTTTGGCCCATCATGATCCTGCACATACCTAGTTCTAGATTTTTGTTTCATCCCAAAACCCTAAACTGGGACTAAATTTCCCCTACTAGCATATGAGTCCTAGTAGGCATTAAAATTATCATTTTCAAGATTTCAGATCTTCATCCAATCCTCTTAAAGTTTTTACCATTTTGATTTGAATTCATTTCTAGGTCATTTAGTCAAGTCTTGCATATCATTTATATTTCTTGTCTTTCCAAGCCCTAGCTTAGTGGTGAACCCCTCTTTAGTCTTTAATCACACCCTAGGACACTTTATTGCATATTTCTTTCCCTCATTATATCCTTGGATTGAGATCTCTAAGGTATATTTGAATGAACTAAGTGAAATAGGTCCTAAACCCAAGTTCCATCTCCTAAAAGGTGCAACACCTATTTCTTAGGTTTCATTTTGGTGAACCTACCCTTTATAAAACTTTATTTCTGATTAGGAGTGCATCATAGTCCTAGATCTAGCTTACATTAACTTCACATTAGGCTTTGCATTAGTTAATTTGCATCTAGGCTTTCAAAATATTGCATTAGTGAAAGTGTATATAAGTTGCATTTTTTCCTCTTTCGTCATTGAAATTCAATTGAAATCTATAATTGAACTTAGCATAGAAATAATTCAAACCAAAAAACCTAACATTCACACATAATTTTTTGAAATTTGTGCAAAAACACTATTCTAGGACTCATACGCCCCTTTGGACGATTTATTCATAGTGAAGGTTATTTTTTCCTAATTTTTTGGTATTTTGTGTTGAATGTTTACCAAAATTTGAACCCCTGAAAAAACCATGATTAGGATTCATATTCCCCTCTAGGTAATTTAGTCATGTTTCAGATCTTAAACCGCATTTTCCAACATTAAAAACTCTACTCTTGTGTTTCAGTGTGTTGCTATTACATTTATGCTTCAACTTGTAGAGTTTTTGTTTCATTTATTTTATTGTACTTAGCTTAATTTCATTTGAATCAAAATAAGAGAATAGAATTTATCTTGTTTTCATCGCATTTATCTTACATTCATCGATTACCCCTTGCATGAGCTTTACAACTTGGTGTCTCACTACTAAAAGTATAGTGAGACAAAGTTCGAGACTCATGTCATCTTGAAATAGTGCAATCATTGTCGATATTGGGTTATCTAGCTCTTTCATAGCTAGTATTGACACTAGTTCACTAGGTATGGACATACCCTTCACAACTATTTTCCTTCAATTAGTGTGATAAATGTTGAAATAATGGTTGCTAGTATTTCACAAGAAAACATAATCCAAATCCATAAAGACTTAGCCAACATACAAAATCAACTGAGAACTGAAAAAAATTTAACCACTGCTATCCCTACCATAGATAATATACATCACATGATTCAAAGTGAAGAAGGAATAGAACTTGTGTGTAACATAGTTTATACTTTTGGAAAGCATCTTACCTCAATGACTAGCTCTGCTTTACATTCTAACAATGTCCAAATTCAAGGATAAACTCAAATTCCTCCTCCCACAACCATCGCCTCTATTCCTACCTATAGAAACCCTCACATTACAACATTGATGCAACCTACTAGCAATATCATTTCTACCTTGGGTGTTTTTGCTAGCATTCGTATTACCTTTGTGGCATTGCACGCCATATCTCCTACCACTTTACCTCCCATTAACATTCCATTCACTTGTCCCTCAAACACATATACACCTCCATTATATTCACCTCCATCTCAAAATACTACCAATGACACCATCATAAATCAACTTTTGCAAACTATTCCATTCCTTCAAAAGAAATTTTCCACCATACACCAAAATTAAAATGGACAACCTACATACTATGTCAAAATAAATCCCTTATCCTTGGAGATATTGAAAACGTCGACACCATGTCAAGGTCTAGAGATTCCTAGGTTTGAGAAATATGGGGGAAAGGAGATCCTTCTAATCATGTTTCAACTTATATCACATTATGTAGTGATTTTTTTCTTGAGGATAAGCTCTTGGCTAATATTTTCCCTAGGTCCTTGAAGGATGCCACCTTAGAATGGCTTTCCTCACTACTAAATAACTCAATTCTTTCATTCAATGAACTCGTTGATGCCTTTATAAACCATTTCCAAGTGCACATGATTCCTAAGATGACCTTAGTCAATTTGATGAGATGTAATAAAAAATATTAGGAAAAAGTTATTGACATTATTTCACATTATCAATCGGTTATTTCCCAAATTGATGTAAAGATTCTCAATCCTCACCTTCAATGTATGCTCATCAAGAACTATCAAACTAAGATACAGGATAAGCTTAGCATGATGAAGTTTCCTTCCATTGTACACTTGTGTATCACCCTTCATGATTATCAAAATTTGGTTAGTAGTCGTGAAACAAAACCAACCTCTAGCCATTATGAGAAGTCTGAATCTGCAAACCAAAACAATTATCAACCTTTTAAAAAATGGAATAAAGGCTTCCTTCAACTTAATCTCCCTCAAAAAACAAATCAATTTTTTGATACCCACGTGGCAGCTATAAGGAAGATAACTCATTTCACATTTGTGGATTCAGCTAGACAATTCACTCCCCTACCTGATACCTTCCATAGCATAATGTCACAACTATTAGAATAGAAAATGATCACTTTTCCTCCAATTAAAACTCCCAATTTCCCAAATATCACTTACCTCTAAATTTTAGATCGAATGTCTATTTCCATTATCATTGAAAAAATGGACATGACATAGAGCATTATAAGCATCTTAAACATCTTTTGCAAGACCTCATTGATTTTGGTTGACTTCACATTGGAGGTGTTAATGACCAAGGAAATAAGTTTGTTTCCCATCCTAACAAAAATTTGTAGATATTTACCAACCCTATGCCAAATCATAACATTTCATTTTCCAAAGATAGTAAAAATGTGAAGAATGATGTGATGAATGTTGACATAGATTATGACAACATGGATACTAATAAACAAGGTCCTATAGATACTAATGAACAAAATCCTATTGATGGTTTGATTGCATTGATCAAAACTGAACCTTGTAAGGGCTAAACTAGAAATCCTCTTGGAATTTCTTTATCATCTAAAGATATAATTAGAAATGCACCTAATGGTCCTCTTTACATAGCTGATCAAATCATTGAAAATATCATTAATGAGATATTAATTGATCTTGTCTGTGGAGAGAATGTGATCACTGAGGAATTATTTCTTGTGCATGAACTCTATCAAGAAAAATATGATAAACCGAAAGAATGGATAAAAATTCATAATGGTTTCACTTGCCCTACGATGGGATCGGTCACCCTTCATTTACAACTAGGACCGAAACAATGATATGTCTCTTTCTCCATCATCTTAATGTCAGATTGATTCCATGTGAAGCTTGGTTATCCATGGCTATACTCCATGGAAGTTGTCTCATCGATTGTGCATAAATTCTTAAAGTTTCCCTTTGATAATTAAATTGTCACTATACACCATACTGGCTTTAATCCTTTGTCTTCTCGAGGGAACTTTTAATTGGATTTCTTTTGGCCCAAGCCTATGGAACCTATTAAACCTTGAGAAGAATTATTTTTCAAATCCTATCAAAATTTCAAGGTGAAATGCATAGCAAAAATATCCCTTAGAAACATTCTTCAATCTATGATTGAGCCTCCTATCCTTGACGAAACCATGATTGAACCAAAAGACATTCCAAATAACCAAGACCAACCAAAGATATACCCTTTACCTATCTCCTATAAAAGACCAAGAGATATCCAAACTAATCCCACCATGCCTCATAAAATTAGACAAGTCTACAAAGCTAAAGAGAAAGTGGTTGAACAATCTTCCATGGTTCCTTCCATTCCTCTCTTTATGGAAGATAAGAAACCTACAGTTAATAAACCCCCTCCTACACAAACACAACTTGAAAATATTACTACAAGAAATAGAAATTCTAGAGAGCATAGGAGTAGATGTCATGCTCTTGCTCAAAGGTTAAATGAAGAAAACAACAAATAAAATCAACATCCCAACTTGGTTGAAGCAATACATTATGATTCCGCCTCTTCGACACAAGAAAAATATCCTATACTAGAACAACAATAGGAGCTAAATACTTCTTTAGACATTATCATTCATCCTCCAATTGTGATTAACTTGGATTACAATGATGAGGTTGCCAAAATTGATGAAGTGGATAATGAATTGAATACACTATTTTCCTCTTTGATGAGCTTAAATGACAATTATCCTAAGAAGAATGTTGAGCTTGGTGATGACCATATTTTGAATTTTTTTATTGTCCCGTTGGCTAGATATCCACCTTCTGCATACTATGAACATTATTGGGATGTGGATGACCTGCTATAGGTTGACTCATATGTGTCATACTAGTATTTTTCTTTCTTGTCATGTGAACAATGTGACCCCCCATACAATTTTGTTTGATATACTTTTCTCTTTGTGACATTCCTCTATTTGTACCTACATTCTTCTCTATGTTGTAAACATTTTATCTTTTCTTTGTCTTATGTTTTCCTTTTGGAGATGGTGTAAGGCATCGAGACATTTAGGGATCTTTCGTGTTAACCCAAAAGGTTTTCCTTTATCACTTTTGTGTCTTGTGTTTTCATTTTGGGGATGACACAAGGTGTTGAGACATTTAGGTCTCTTCCATGTTGACCCAAAATATTTTCTTTTATCGTTTCTTTGTCTTATGTTTTCCTTTTGGGGTTGATGCAAGGCGTTGAAATAATTATGTCTCTTCCATGTTTACCTAAAAAAAAAAAATCTCTCGTTGTGTCATTCTTCATATTCCATGAGTATTTTGGGAATGATGACATCTCTGTGCTCTCTAAAAAATATTGTAGCAAAGACAACCCTAAACCCATGGGTCCCTTATGTGATTTTGGGATTTTATTTGGGGGAAACCCCTTTTCATGACATAGATTCATTTGGAAACATATGCTTTGGCATAGGGATTTTCAACTAAGATCTCATGTCCTCTTTATTATTAGCATTTATCATTTTCTACTTTAAAGTAATTTCTCACAGCATGGTGTTTAGTGATTTCTTTAAAGTTGGGGCATACATTGGCATTATTCTTTTGCAACTCATGTTGCATTGTGTATTCTTCTTACTTCATGTGATGTGTCATTCTCTTTGTGGTGACATTGAGGTTGATTTCCTTCAAGAGTGAAATCTCTCTTAGCATATTGTATTCCTCTTAGTGGCTTGATGTGACACACTGCATCCCCTAAGTTGTGAATCTTCTATTCTTTGATTGGTCCTCTCTTGGAGACATTAGGCATGATGTTCCTTAGGTTAATACCTTACATGAACTAAGAAAAACTCCTTTGAACATACTTTACACTCTTTTTCATTTATAACATCTGCTATATGGTCACCTTGTAAAACACACTTTTCTTGCATGTGGTGCCATCTTGTTTGTTCATGGGTGTCAAGCATACAAAGATTTGCTTGCCTCATGAATCCTATTGTTTGTGTTGTGTGACACCTTATCAAATTTATCAGGAGGTATAGCTCTGGTATGGTTGTGTGTATGGGAGTCAAACTTAGGCGTGACTTTCCCATAGCCAGTTGCTTATCTGTGTGAATGAATACTGACCACATGCATATGTGTCTCATTGGGGGCTCACCTAGTCGACAACTTGAGGTTCCACTAGCCCTTATGAGTATGCATTGGCTTCCATAGTGGACATCATGTTCCATTTGTAAATATTCTTGGAAAAACATATTAGATTTGATCCACATCGTGCTGGAAAAATGGTCAAAACTTGATCCACCCCCTTTTTTTTGTTTTTTTCTCTCTTTGTCCTTGGTAGTATATGATCGTGCCTTTTTGTTGCTTCTTACATTATTTACATGTGTTTTTTTTTGTGCCTATGTTGGTTTGTCATAGGATCTTGATCCTTGGGGGCTTGTGCAACCCTCTGGATTGTTTTCATCCTATCTTACTAGCATTAGTACATTGGGACCCCTCTTGATATGAGTTTATCTACTTTAGTGTGATTTTGAAGCAAGTTCATCCTCTCACTAAAGTGGGGGATTTAATGAAGTGTAGAAAAATGTATCCCTCTAAATATTCACATTTTTTTGGGCCCTCCATATTAAAATTGGGCGTCTTGATTCCTTATTTGGTCTCATTATGCATCCATAAGCCTTAATTAACATATCTTTCTAAGGATAATCCTGAAACATATGTAATGGCCAATCATGATTTAATGATTTTGGTTTGTATGACTCAGATTTAGTGATCTGGGATGCATACGCCACCTTGGTAATATGGGTCCCACCTACATTTTGTGGCCTTAAACCTAAATTTAGCATAAAACTAAACATTTCTTGAAGTTTGTGTACCAAGCCTAGCCAATGGGACTCATACAACACAACTAGCGTATGAACCTCACTTAGCTAAGACCTAATTTGAATTCAAATTATTGGTAGGATTTTATTCTCCTAGATCTAATATTAGTTTGTAGAGTTGTAATTTCAGGAAATTTTGCATGAACAAATATAAATATAGGGTTATTGCATTCATTTTTTACCTAGCAAGCTTACAAGTCATCAAGTTCTCATAAGGGAACTAACAAGAGCATTAAAGAGTGATTATTAAGAATTTTGGAGCATTATTCAAGTGTCAAGCATCATGTTACAAAATTCATCATGCATAATGTTTATTTTTGAGCTAACATTTGTGATGTAGGATTTTATGATTCTAGCAAGCATTCAAATGAAGATCTATATTGTTCAAGCAATAGTAAAGATCTACATTCATGCTAGCCATTACTTAAAAGATTGCAGCCTTTTTTTCAAGGGTTTTGTGAATTCCAACATTGCATATTTGTTAATTCATCATTCCTTCATTCCATTTCTATTCATTTCAAGGTTTGATTACCAAAATGGGGCTTGACCAAGCAAACCCCTATCACTAAAAAAACATTTTTCCCTTTCCTTGATGTGTGATTATAGATCTAGGTGGTTTAGGTTGAAGATCCATTGAAGAGCAAGATTCGAGAAAAGTTGTCAAGTTGTCAAATTTGTCACCTTACTTGCAAGATCACAGAAAGTCACCTACAAAGAAAAATTTAGTGTTTTAGAACTAGAGATTTGGAAAGAGGGAAGCTATAGGAAAGAATTAGAGAATATCAAAGTTTTAAAGCAACCTTGATATTGGTGCTAAATCACCACTTGTGGCATATGAGTCCTAGTATACCTATTTTCAAACTTTTTATGTAGATTCTTATTCAATAGTTCTAGATTCTGGTTTCGGCTTAAAACACTAAGCTAGGACTAAATTTCCCCTACTAGTGTATGAGTCCCAATAGGCATTAAAATTATCATTTTCAAGATTTTAGATCTTTATCCAAGCCTGTTCAAGTTTCTAGGTGCATCTCTATACTTTCCCAGTTTACTTTTCTGATTTGAATTCATTTCTAGGTCATTTAGTTAAGTATTGAATATCATTTATATTTCTTTTCTTTCCAAGCCCTAGCTTGGTGGTGAACCCCTCTTTAGTCTTTAATCACACCCTAGGACACCTTATTATAGATTTTTTTCCTTCATATTATCCTTGGATTGAGATCTCTAATGTATCCTTGAATGAACTAAGTGAAATAGGTCCTAAACCCAAGTTCCATCTCCTAAAAGGTGGAACACCTATTTCTTAGGTTTTATTTTGGTGAAAATAATCTTTAAAACACTATTTATGATTTGGAGTGAATCATAGTCTTAGATCTATTGTACATTAACTTCACATTAGGTTTTACATTATTTAATTTGCATCTAGGCTTTCAAAATATTGAATTAGTGAAAGTGCATATAGGTTGCATTTTTGCCTCTTTCATCATTGAAATTCAATTGAAATCTATAATTTCACTTATCATAGACATCAATCAAACCAAAAAACCTAACATTCACTTAGGCTTTTCTGAAATTTGTGCAAAAACCCTAATCTGGGACTCATACACCCCTCTGGGTGATTTAGTCCCAGTGCATGTTGTTTTGCATGATTTTTGGGTATTCTACATTGACTGTTTGTCAACATATGAACCCTTGAAAAACCTTAACTGGGACTTATATGCCCTTCTAGGTGATTTAGTCCTATTTTAGATCTTAGACTACATTTTATAGATTTAATAGCTTTGTTCCTATGTTTTAGTGAGTTATTATTACATTTATGTTTTAGCTTACAGATTTTATGTTTCATTCATTTTATTGTACTTGGTTTAATTTTATTTTGAATCAAAATTAGAGAATAGCATTTATCTTGCATTGATAGATTACCCCTTGCATGAGATTTACAACTTGGTGTCCTATTCTAATACTAAGTGAGACAAAGTTCGAGACTCATGTCATCTCGTAATAGCACAAGCATTGTGGATCTTGGGTTATCTAGCTCTTTCACTACTAGTCTTGACGCTAGTTCACTAGGTATGGACCATACCCTTAATAACTCTTTCCCTTAAAGTAGTGTGACAAATTTTGAAATAATGGTTGCTATTATTCCACAAGAAAAAATAATCCAAATCCATGAAGACTTAGCAATCCTCCAAAATCAATTGAGTATCAAAAAAAATTTAAGCATTACTATCCCTACCATAGATAATATACATTGCATGATTGAAATTTAAGAAGGAATAAAACTTACGCGTAACATAGTTCAAATTTTTGGAAAGCATCTTACCTGAATGACTAGCTCTGCTTTACCTTTGAAAAATGTCCACAGCCAAGGAGGAACTCAAATTCCTCCTCCCAAAATAATTTCCTCTATTCCTAATTGTACGAACCATGATGTTACAACAACTATGAAACCTACTAGTAATGTCATTCCTACCTTGGGTATTTTTGCTAGCATTCCTAATACCTTTGTGGCATCACACGTCACAGCTCCTACCACTTTACATCCCATAATAATTTCATTCACTTGCCCCTTGAACACATATACACCTCCACCATATTCATGTCCATCTAAAAATACAACCAATGACACCATCATAAATCAAATTTTTCAAACTATTTCATCCCTTCAAGAACAAGTTTCCACCATAAACCAAAATAAAAATGGCCAACCTACTGTCAAAAGCAATCCCTTATCCTTATAGATATTGAGAACGTCAATACCAAAAGGTCTAGAGATTCCTAGGTTTGAGAAATATGGGGGGAAAATAGATCCTTCTAACCATGTTTTTTCTTATACCGCATTATGTAGTGATTTTGTTCTTGAGGATAAGTTCTTACCTAAGCTTTTCCCTACATTCCTTGAAGGATGTTTCCTTAGAATATTTTTCCTCACTACAAAACAACTCAATTCATTCATTCAATTAACTTGTTGAGGCCTTTATAAACCATTTCCAAGTGCACATGACTCCTAATATGACCTTAGCCGATTTGATGAGATGTAAACAAAAGGATGATGAAAAAGTTACTAACTTTATTTCACATTATCAATTAGATTATTCCCAAATTGACATAAAGATTCTCGATCCTGAGCTTTAATGGATGTTCATCAAGAACTTGTAAAATAAGATACAAGATAATCTTAGCATTATGAAGTTTCCTTCATTCATACACTTGTGTACCACCCTTCGTGATTATCAAAATTCAGCTAGTAGTCATGAAACAAAACCCACTTCTAGCCACCCCGAGAAGTCTAAATCTGTAAACCAAAACAATTATCAACCTTTTGGAAAATAGAATAAAGGCTTCCTTCAACTTAATACCCCTCAACAAACAACTCAAAATTTTGATACCCATGTGGTAGCTATAAGGAAGATAACTCCTTTCACATTTGGGGATCTGGCTAGATAATTCACTCCCCTACCTGATACCTTCGCTAGCACAATGTCATAGTTGTTAGAATAGAAAATGATTATTTTTCCTCCAATTAAAACTCCCAATCCTAATAAGCCTTTACCTTCAAATTTTAGATCGAATTCATATTACCATTATCACTGACAAAATGGACATGACATGAAGCATTGTAAGCATCTTAAACATCTTGTGCAAGACCTCAATGATTTTGGTCAACTTCACATTGGAGGTGTTAATGATCAAGGAAATACGTTTTTTGCCCCTCCTAACAAAAATTTGCAAATCTTTACCAACCCTATGTTGAATCATAACATTTCATTTTTCAAATCTAGTGAAACTATGAAGAATGATGTGATGAATGTTGATAGAGATTATAACATGGATATTGATAAACAAGGTCCTATAGATACTAATGAACAAAATCCTATCGATGGTTTGATTGCATTGGTTGAAACTAAGCCTTGTAAGGGATGAACTAAAAATCCTCTTGACATTTCTTTCTCATCTAAAGATATAATTAGAAATGCACGTGATGCTTCTCTTTACATAGCGGGCTGAATCAATGACAAGCCCACTAATGGGATATTAAATGATCCTATCTATGGAGACAATATGATCACTGAGGAATTCTTACTTATGCATGAAATCTATCAAGAAACATATGATAATTTGAAAGCAAGGCTAAAAATACATAATGGTTTCGCTTTCCCTATGATGGGATCGATCACCCTTCCTTTTACAATAAGGAACCAAATGATTAGATGCCTCATTCTCCATCATCTTGATGTCAAATCAATTATATTTGAAGCTTGGTTATCCATGGCTACGCTCCATGGAATTCATCCCGGTGGTTGTGCATAAATGCTTAAAGTTTCCCTTTGACAAGGAAATTTTCACTATACACCATAGTGGCTTTAATCCTTTGTCTTCCTAAGGGAAATTTTCATTATATTTCTTTTGGACTAAGCCTATGGAACCTATTAAAACTTGAGAAGAATTCTTTCTAAAATCCTATCAAAAGTTGAAGGAAAAATGCATAGAAAAAATATCCCTTAGAAACATGACTCAACCTATGACTAAGCCTCCTATCCTTGATGAAACCACGATTGAACCAAAAATATATATAAATAACCAAGACCAACCAAAGATAAACCCTTTTCCTATCTCCTATAAAATACCAAGAGATATAAAAACCAATACCATCACTCCTTCTAAAATAAAACAATTCTAAAAAGCTAAAGAGAAAGTGGTTGAACAATCTTCCATGGTTTCTTATGTTCCTCCCCTTAGGGAAGATAAGAAAACTATGGGAAATAAACCCACTACTACAAAAACACAACTTGAAAATCGTACTAAAAAAATTATAAATGCTAGAGATGATAGGCATAGACATCATGCTCTTGCTTGAAGGTTAAATGAAGAAAACAACAAATAAAATCAACATCCCAACTTTGCAAAAGCAATACACGATAAACAAGGTCCTATAGATACCAAGACAAGGATATTGATAAACAAGGTCCTATAGATACTAATGAACAAAATCCTATTGATGGTTTGATTGCATTGGTTGAAACTAAGCCTTGTAAGGGATGAACTAAAAATCCTCTTGACATTTCTTTCTCATCTAAATATATAATTAGAAATGCACCTGATGCTCCTCTTTACATAGCGGGCTGAATCAATGACAAGCCCACTAATGGGATATTAAATGATCCTATCTATGGAGCCAATGTGATCACTGAGGAATTCTTACTTATGCATGAACTCTATCAAGAAACATATGATAATTTGAAAGCAAGGCTAAAAATGCATAATGGTTTCGCTTGCCCTATGATGGGATCGATCACCCTTCCTTTTACAATAAGGAACCAAATGATTAGATGCCTCATTCTCCATCATCTTGATGTCAGATCAATTATATTTGAAGCTTGGTTATCCATGGCTACGCTCCATGGAATTCGTCCCGGTGGTTGTGCATAAATGCTTAAAGTTTCCCTTTGACAAGGAAATTTTCACTATACACCATAGTGGCTTTAATCCTTTGTCTTCCTAAGGAAAATTTTCATTATATTTCTTTTGGACTAAGCCTATGGAACCTATTAAAACTTGAGAAGAATTCTTTCTAAAATCCTATCAAAAGTTGAAGGAAAAATGCATAGAAAAACTATCCCTTAGAAACATGACTCAACCTATGACTAAGCCTCCTATCCTTGATGAAACTACGATTGAACCAAAAATATATATAAATAACCAAGACCAACCAAAGATAAACCCTTTTCCTATCTCCTATAAAATACCAAGAGATATAAAAACCAATACCATCACTCCTTCTAAAATAAAACAATTCTAAAAAGCTAAAGAGAAAGTGGTTGAACAATCTTCCATGGTTTCTTAAGTTCCTCCCCTTAGGGAAGATAAGAAAACTATGGGAAATAAACCCACTACTACACAAACACAACTTGAAAATTGTACTAAAAAAATTATAATTGCTAGAGATGATAGGCATAGACATCATGCTCTTGCTTGAAGGATAAATGAAGAAAACAACAAATAAAATCAACATCCCAACTTTGCAAAAGCAATACACGATGAGTCTCCCTTTTCGCCACAACATAAATATCCTATACCACAACCACAACATGACCTAAATAATTCTTTAGACATTATCATTTGACCTCCCATTGTGATTAAATTGGATGATGATGATGAGGTTTCCAAAATTGATGAAGAAGTGCATAATGAATTGAATACATTGTTTTCCTCTTCAATGATCTTAAATGACAATTCTCCTTTAAAGAAGAATGTTGAACTTGGTGATGACCCTAGTTCGGAACTTTCTATTGTCCCTTTGGCTAGCTATCCACCTTTTTTATTTGATGAACATGATTGGGATGTGGATGACCTACTATAGGTTGACTCATATGTGTTGTACTAGTATTTTTCTTTCTTTCCATGTTTCTTTTATCTGATTGTATGTGCATAATGTGATCCCCTATACATTTCTATTTGACGTAATTCTCTCTTTTTAAAATTCCTCTATTTTTACCTACATTATTATCTATGTCCTAAATATTTTGTGTTTTCTTTGTCTTACATGTTTTCCTTTTGGGGACGATACAAGACATCGAGACATTTAGGTCTCTTCCATGTTGACCCAAAAGTGCTTCCTTTGTCTTTTCTTTATCTTGTGTTTTCCTTTTTGTGATGACACAAGACATCAAGACATTTAGGTCTCCTCCATGTTGACCCAAAAAAATTTGTCTTGTCTTTTCCTTTTGCGAATGACACAAAGCATTGAGACATTTTGGTCTCTTCCATGTTGACCCAAAAAAAATTCTTGTTTCAATCTCTTTGTGTCATTCTTCCTATTCCATGAGTATTTGGGGAATGATGATAGTTCCGACCTCTCTAAAAACATTGGAACAAAGACATGTTGACCCCGAATCCATGGATCCCTTATATGATTTTGGGATTTCATTTGGGGGCAACCCCTTTTTATGATGCAGCCTCATTTGGAAACATATGAGTTGGCATAGGGATTTCCTAGTAAGCTCCCATGTCCTATTTATTGTTAGCATTTATCATTTTCTAGTTTAAATTAATTTCTCACAGCATGGTGTTTAGAAATTTCTTTAAAGTGGGGGCATACATTGGCATTATTCTTTTGCAACTCATGTTTCATTGTGTAGTCTTCTTACTTCATGGGATGCATCCTTCTTTTTGTGGTGATATTTGGTGTGAATTCCATCAAGAGCACGATCTCTCTTAGCATACTATATTCCTCTTAGTGGCTTGATGTGATGCACTGCATCCCCTAAGTTGTGAATCTTCTATTCTTTTATTGATCCTCTCTTGGAGACATTAGGCACAATTTCCCCTAAGTTAATACCTTACATGAACTAAGAAAAAATCCTTTAAACATACTTTACACTCTCTTGCATTTACAACAACTATTATATTTCCACCTTGCATAACACAATTTTCTTGCCTATAGTGCCATCCTATTTGTTCATGGGTGTCAAGAATACGAAGATTTTCTTACCTTGTGAATCCTGCTATTCATTTTTTTTGGTGCTTTTTCAAATTTATCAATATGTATAGCTTTGGTATGGTTGTATGTATGGGAACCAAACTTAGGCTTGACTTTTCCATAGCCACTTTCTTGTCTATGTGAGTGCATACCGGTCACGTGCATATGTATCTTGTCGGGGGCTCAGCTAGTGGATGGCTTGAGGTTTCACTAGCCCTTGTGAGCATGGATGTACATCATGTTCCACTTGTAAAAGTTCTTGGAAAATAAAATTATATTTGATCCACAATGTGCAGGAAAAATGGTCAAAGCTTGATCCAACCCCCCATTTTTTTGTTTAGTTTTTGTTTTTCTTTCTCTTTTTCTTTTTCAGTGTATTCCCATGCCTTGTTGTTGCTTCTTACATTATTAATATGTGTGTTATTTTGTGCCTATTTTGGTTTTTCATAGGATCTCAATCCTTAGGGGCTTGTACAACCCTCTTGATCATTGCCATCCTATCTTACTAGCATTGGTACATTGGGACCCCTCTTCATGCGATTTTATCTACTTTAGTGTGAGTTTGAAGAAAGTTCATCCTCTCACTAAAGTGGGGGTTAAATTTAGTGTAGAAAAATGTATCCCTCTACATTTTCACATTTTTTGGGCCCTCCCTGCTAAAATTGAGCTTCTTTATGCCTTATTTGGTCCTATTTCCCATCCACAAGCGTTAATTAATTTATCTTCCTAAGGATAATCCAGACACATATGTAATGACCAATCATAATTTAAGGATTTGTTTTGTATGGCTCATATTTAGTGATCTAGGAGTCATATGCCACCTTGGGCATATGGATCCCACCTAGGTTTCGGGGGCCCAAATCCAAATTTAGTATAAAACTATACATTTCTTGAAATTTGTGTCCTAAGCCTAGGCTAATGAGAATCATACACTACAACTGGTGTGAGTCCTAATTAGCTTGGACATAATCTGAATTCAAATTCTTTGTGGGATTTTATTCTCCTAGATCGAATGTTAGTTTGTAGTCTTGTAATTTCAAAAAATTTGGCATAAACAAGTATAAATATAAGGTTATTTCACTCATTTTTCACCTAGCAAGATTAAAAATCATCAACTCATCATAAGGGGACTTACAAGAGCATTCAAGAGTGATTATTGAGCTAACATTTGTGATGTAGGGTTTTATGATTCAAGCAAACATTCAAATAAAAATCTAGATCATTCAAGAAAGAGTCAAGATCTAAATTCATTTTATCCATTACTTACATGATTGTATCCTTTCGTTCAAGGTTTTGGTAAGTTCCAACATTGAATATTTGTTAATTCATCATTCCTTCATTCTATTTCTATCCATTTCAAGGTTGATTACCAAAATGGGGTTTCATCAAGGAAAAGCCCTATCAACTAACAAAAAACCACTATTTTGTCTCTTTGATGTGTGATTGTAGATCTAGGTGGTTTAGGTTGAATATATATTGAATAGAAAGATTGGAGAAAAATTTTCAGGTTGTCAAAGTTGTCACCTGGCTTCCAAGATCATAGAAAATCACCTACAAAGAAGAATTCAATGTTTTAGAACCAGAGATTTGGTAGGATGGTAGCTACAGGAAAGCATTAGAGGACATAAGAGTTTTGGAGAGAAATCCAAATACTAGGACTAAATGACCATTTGTGGTGTATGAGTCCTAGTATACCTATTTTTAGACTATTTTTGTAGGTTCTAATTCAATAGTTCTAAATTCTATTTTTGGTTTGAAACACTAAACTGGGACTAAATCACCCCTACTAGTGTATGAGTCCTAGTAGGCATTAAAATTAGCATTTTAAGGATTTTAGATCTTCAACCAAGGCTCTTCAAGTTTCTGGGTGCACCTCTGTACTTTCCCAGTTTACTATTATGATTTGAATTCATTTCTAAGTTATTTAGTTAATTCTCGCATATCATTTATATTTCTTGTCTTTCCAAGCCCTATCTTGGTGGTGAACCCATCTTTAGTCTTTAATCACACCTTAGAACACCTTATTATAGATCTCTTTCCCTCATTATATCCTTGGATTGAGATCTCTAAGGTATCCTTGAATGGACTAAGTGAAATAGCTCCTATACCCAAGTTCCATCTCCTGAAAGGTGGAGCTATGGTGTTGATTCAGGGAGTCGCACATTGTGTAGATGCAGTTCAAGAGTATGGAAAACCCACAAGAATCAGTGCCTTGATATATACTCTCTCAATTTTCATTTTTTTCTTTCCATGTTTCTTGAATTAATGCTTTAAGTCAAACTAGTCAGAAGCATGAATTTTGAGAATTTGGAAATATTGCATCTGTATGCAAGCTAAATTGATAGAAATAGAAATATGCATAAAATATAATTTAAATCAAACCAAATGCAATACAAACCTCAAAATATTGAATGTAGTATGTCGAGTTGTTGAAGATTTGAATGTGGCTACTTATGATTCTAGCAGAATGACATTAGCATAAAAGATGTTGATGTGAAAATGAAAATGATAGGTCTCTTTTATAGAAAAGAGAATTTTGGATGAAGGGCTAGGATTAAAAGCCAATAAGACATGACAATCAATGGCCAAGGTTAAAAGATGTATAAAATAGGGTTAGGGCCAAAATTAGGGCAATGATAAGAATGAATGGCCAATATTGAATTATAAGATAATTCAACCAAGGGTGGAAGATGAATTATACAAGAGAAGATAAGAATGGCACATATAATGAGGTTGGAAAAAAAAAAGATGTTGTAGGAGAAACTTAAATAATTATTTAATTATTTAATTTGGGAGGGAAGGTGAATAATTAAATAATAAAAGTATTATTTAATTAGAGAAGACATGTGACATGTTGACTTTTAAATTCAATATTAATTTAATTCAAAAGTGGAGGAAAATAACAAATTAGTAAATAATTAAATAAATAAAATTTATTTAATTATAGTAAAAAAAGTGATAATAATTAAATAAATAAGCATTTATTTAATTAATCTAGGAAGAATAAAGAAAAATAATGAATTGATTAAATAATTAAGAATTATTTAATTAATAGAGTAATATGACCTTAAAAGATAATTAAATAATCAAAATTATTTAATTATGCAAGTAGAAGGAGAAATTGATATGAAAAGGTGGGTTCATAGGTTAAGGACAATTTCCAGTGTCTACATCAGTTTTAGTGCTTTTACTTGTGTAAACTAGGCGCTTTTTCTCTTTTCCTTCGTACTTGAGTTTTTTTTGCGCTTTTAACTTCATTCATCACTTTTGAAATTTTCTTTTGACTTGTTTTTCACTTTTGAATGCTTTTCATTGGTTTGGGCACTATTGTGATAGATTTGCACCCTTGAAAAAGTTCTTCGATTTTACTTTTCTTTCCTTTGAAATTTCTTAGTGTTTTTGAAATTTATTTCTCACCTTTGCTTGATACTATCACTTTTGTCAAAAAAATCCATCACTTTTGACAACAATTTTTTGATTTTGACTTTTTCAAACTCTAAATTAGTTTATTCATCATTTTTGTTTCATTTTATGTGTTTAGAGCGAATATCTAACATAATGTGTTGAATGATTGTAGGTGGTCCTTAAACAACTAAAAGTGAGGGAGCGATGATCCTGAGATCTATTTGATTTGATTCTGGCCTTTGATGTATTGGAGTCAGATTTTCTAGATATAGTCGAGCTATATTACATTTGTTACATGCCTCCCATCCAATGTAACACTGTGATGACGACCGCGCTCATGGATCGGTGGCATTTAGAGACTTTTTTATTCCTTTTACCTATAAGGGAGGCCACTATTACTCTTAAGGATATGTGAAGGATCCTCCACATACCCATCCACGAAGAGCTTGTTATATAGATGGGGTACATGTGCTTGGTGTGAGATGTTTAGAGATTCACCAGTAGAAGGTTGATTTATCAAAGTTTGTTGGTAGTGATAACCTTGATTCCCTCATTCTTTGTGGTTTGGTTTTGAGTTTGGTTGTTCCTGATAGGAGAGGTTGTCAGTTTCCTGTTGGATGGGGTATATGTATTGAGGAGATGTTTTAGCATGGGACTAGATATGCATGGGGTCCATGTCTCCTTTCCCACCTATATAGAGATATTCATGAGGTTGCATATCGGGGTGGGAAATCTATTTCTACCAGTGTTTCTCTTTTGCATGTATGGGTCTGGGAGCACATTGCAGTGGCATGGCTTGATGGTATACATGATCATACTATTGGTGATCCATATTCCTATCATTATGGATATTTTCTACACTACACTTTGCTTGGGGAGCTTTCATATTGGCATCATGTATTTGATGATATGCTAGGTTTTATATGGAGACCATATATGGATTATGATGCCTGACCTGAGGATTAGGAGCAACTAGTATACTTTCAACAAACCAAATGGTTGATTGGTCACACTCACTCTCTTTTCGAGAGGTATCATCCTAACAAGATATGCAAGCAATTTGGAGAGAGATAGGGTCTCTTTCCAGTCACCTAGGAGGCTTGGTTCAGTTGAACCACCAAAGAGGTTCGAGTATAGAATCTATAGGCTGACTAAGATCTTGTCATTGCTACATTTAGAGCTCTTTCCCTAGTCAAATGGGGTTGGCTAGTGTCTTTAGCGAATTTGAGTACCACTCCCAATTTTGATCAGTGGTGGGTGCAACGTGTGCCATTCAGATTTATAAATCTTAGTGTTGATCTTGTAGTTGGTAGGGCAGACATTATAGGTTGATGTAGAGAGAGAAAACACCTCAAGATTCTAGTAGAGTAGCTCGGTAGGGCTTGACAAGATGAGGCACAAGGTGAGTAGATGCAAAGTTAGGGATAGATTCTAGGTCCCCTTCCATGACCTTCGAATGTAGGTTGTCAGCTAGCTACAAAGATAGGGTGACAACATTTCGTGGAGGTACATCTTGCCACAATGAAAAAATTTCAAGATGGCTTCAGAATAGAGCAAGATACAAAGATTTGGAATCATCTTGTTGTTGAGAAACAATTACAGGTCATTAGGTACATAGAGAGGGATATGTTGTGCAATTTTTCGCACGCATGCCCTATTGTAAGTAGGGACCCTCTTTCGCTTCAGTTTTGGTGTTTTGGCCCTTTCTTTTGAGGCTTTTGTCTTGGTTAGACACCAACTTAAATGTATATTTTGATTGCCTAAGTGTTTCCCCTAGGTTGTTATTTAAAAATCTTAAGTTCTAGATGAATTTTGGGCTTTTGCTCGGATTTGGGATTTTCTGCCCTAGTTGGATTTTCCCTGATCCTACTTGGATTTCGGTTGGATCTTGTTGCCCAGGAATTTTTGATCTTCATGGATTTCTGTGTGGTCTATATTTTCTTGGATTCCACCCTTTCGTCGGCTTCCCAGGTTTTTTGACTATCTTATCGGTTGCATTAATGGCTTCATACATGCTTTGATGGCTAGATTCTACTTGATTTCTGAGATCTTTGGCGCCATTATGTTCACTATTTGTTGCTGTCTGAGTTGAGAATTGCATCCTTAGAGTTTTCTCATTGAACTGTTGGCTTCGCTTTGGGCTATTCGGGAAAACTGTGATGGTTTCTTGTTCCTTCCTACGTATGTTCGTTGTAGGCCCCATTGAGCTTTGCATCTACTACTTCTGAGATCAATTCCCACTTTATAATGGTATGTGTCTAATTGTTCTGCTTTGAATTGGATTATCAATGACACGTTGGTATTGTGAGGGCTTGTGGGATTTGAATTCCTGTGTATGTGACTATTTCATGTTGGGGTTGTTCAGTATTGCATCCTTTGTCATCTCCCAAGCGAGTTTTGAGTTCATGTGTCCATCTGTAGTTTAATGAATCTTGCCTTAGAGTAATTAGTAAACCCTAGAGTGGTGACTTAACAGTGAAACAACTAAATTTTGAACTTGCCTATCTGCTAATGGTAGATGAATAGGGTTCAAACCTAGGGCAATGCCATATCAGGTGGTTTCATCCTAAGATTGACCTAGAATACAAAGAAAATTCATGAAAGGCCCATCCCTGACTTGCCCTAAGTTAAACTTGTCGAAATCCTTAGCTGGTTCAGTGTTTGGATGAAATCAGGACTCTCCATCCCTTCCAGATTCCATTTTTTGTAACCATTCGAGATCGCTGATATATCATATTGACCACCTTGAGGTTCGCTGAAGTGGTCCTCTTAGGTTCATGTTGGATTGCCGTGACACTGTAGTTTTTACACCGATGAAATCTTTTATGCATATCAATCTGCGAGACCTTGGCTTTCGCCGAGACCTCACCCTTCGAGGAGATGTCTCATCGACATCCTTGTTCATACTCATTTTTGGCAAGACAAGTCCTGGTCGCCAAGATGTCATAGCGGGATCCAATAACTTTACCGATATTCATTTGCTTCGCTAGGACATCCGTCATTCGCCGAGACTTCCCACCGAGCACTTTTTGCCTTCGTCAAGCTTTATTCTTTTCAGTTGATGTAACCCTTCGAACTCAGGGAAATGTCACAATGGTCTTCCTATGTCTCGCCGAAGCCCTTTATGAGTTTGTATTTAGTCGCCAGGACACTGTGATTCTCACGCCGAAAGTCTTTCTGTCAACAAGACAAACCTCATCGCCAAGAGCTCATAGCGAGTTCCTTTCGTCTTGTTGATCTTCCATTCTGTCACTAGGACTTTTACTTTTGGTGAGACCTTTCGCTGAACATGTCCTGCTCTTGTTGAGTGACCTTCTATCGGGGATACATTCATGCTTCGCTAAGACCTTACCGCAAGCTCCCTGCTCTTGCTGAAATATTTGCTTTCGGCAAGACTCCTAATGGTCGCCAAGATGTTGTAGCGAGGCCTTCTTTTCTTAGCGAGCCCAGATCTTTTCGCTGAGACCTCTTGCTGAATTCTAACCATGCCTTAGTCCGTAGAACATCGCAACTTTGCTGGGACCTCCTATCGAAAACTTGAGTCTAGCTGAAGTGTTTGCTTGGACCCATTAGTCGGTGAAATAAGGTAAATTCGTCAAGACCTTACCCCAACCGACCTTTGATCATATCGATGTTGTTTTCTATATCGCCGTTCGCCAAGATGTTACACCGAAACCACTAATTCTTAGCGAAACCTATCATAGTGACTTCCTTCGGCGAGACACCCGGGAGTCACCGGGACTTCTCGCAAAAATGATCAACTCTTACCGAAACCTGTGTTTCAAGAATCCCCAGTGGTCTGGAATTGTGCCTAAACCACGGATGTCTGTCAGGTCCAAATTTCTCTGAAATCCGCCATCTCCTAGATCTCTCAAAATTCCTCTTTGGCCCGTTCTTTGCAGAAATCCATCCCTCACAGATTTCCCCGAAATTTGGTGAAATATAAAGGGATATGAAATGATTGGATTTGTTTATAATTCGTGATGCATATTGATGATTATTTCATGTCATATTTGGATCTCTCATGTGATTTATTGATTAAAATGACTAGGTTTGATGATTAAGTAGGTGTTTCCTGGTTTCTTCGTTGGAATATGATCGGTCTAGAATTTCTTGAAATTCCTCTCTGGCTCAGATTCTGCGGATGGTCTTGAAACCTGAAATTTATTGTGGTTATTTTATATGAATTTTAATAACACCTTGACTATATGAGATGCATTCTAATGGTGTTTTGATGGAGTAACCTTGCTTTCCTGTGGTTCTTATTATGTTTTCATATTGAGTACAGGCTGAATCAAGCAAAGCAGCAGCTGGTTCCTCATTGTTCGATGTAGAGAGGATTAAGCTAGACATTAAGAGCAAGGTCCCTGAGAGTAAGATCACTTCTATCTAGTCAGAGGTGAGTGATACAAATGTGGGCCTCTAGGACTATGAGGAATTTAAATTAAGTAAGGATGGCAGTTGAGGATCCTCCTTTGGTGACTAGAAGGATGATGGAATCGGGCTTGTCCCATGTGTCCGGTTTCCCTTCTATAATACAATGCTATGAGATGATCCTTGAGTGCACTAGGCACTATGATTAGGGTACACAGAGGATTATTGGGCCTCAAGAGAGAGTTGTTGCAATATCAACCCGGTCTCCATTTCCCAAACCTTTAGCATTCCAGACAGATCTCATGTGGTGGGATTCACCATTGAGGCAGCTCAGGAATTCTACGATGACCAAACTGTGAAGTCACATTAGCTAATCAATTCCTAGCTGGAGAAGCTCAAGTCTCACTACTCCAAATTTCCAAAGCAGCTATTCAGAGCAGAATTCAAGGAGTACTACAATGCCATCATCTTTCCTAGCAGGGTGGTTGGATTGAAGAGTGCTGGTACATTTGAGAATTGGATGTGCCATGCCATTGTAAGGATGGAACAAGAGAAAATTGACTACCATTGGGCAGGGGTCATTAGCCAAGTCATTCACAAGCAGTTGTCCAATGTGTTGCAGACAAAGACCTTCACCATGACCTCGTATTTGGTCTATGCACTTGCTAGGTTCCATCTCTATAGAGGATTGGATACAAAGGGAATTTTTGGAAAGGATATCATCTATGAAGTTTTCCCTCAGTTGTATTTAGGAAGCCCAAACTATAGGAGGGAAAATGATGCATTCACCATGCATATCACTAGAATGCTTCAGGAAGCAGAGCATGTTAGGATTTCAAATCTAGCTAAGGAGCTCATCAGGAAATATGAAGCATGGTTTATTTAGTTCCCAACCTTCTCTTACATCCGGATTGATGGCTTTCAAAAGGCCCTGTACAGACTTCCAAGGTATCCCACTGACCACATTATATTGTTGGAAGTAACAAGGAAGATTTGTGATTCTGATGCCATTGTCAAGAAGGACAAGCACAAGACAAGATTTAGTGGAGATTTCCCACTAAGGATTGGCACTGGAGAGGTTTGTCCTTCCATTGGTTCCGCCCAAGATTCAAAGGAAGAATTGAGTGCTATTGGCTTGTCTTTCCACTCCAAGAGATCTAGATTTGACATCATAGGGGAGGCTCAAAAGAAGGCCAGTAGAGAGTACAGCCATAAGGTTAATTTAGAGGACTATTGGGCCAACTACAGTGATGAGTATGAGGTTAGAAGGAAGAAATTCACCCGGCTTCAAGTTGATGCAGTTCAATTATATAATGTAAGGATAGTGCTTGACCAATTGGAAGATGATGGAAACTTGGTCCAAGATCATGCCTATGAAGCTATAAAGGATAGACCAATTGGTGATGTGGATTGGTCAGAGGAGGAGAAGAAAGAATTGAAATAATTGACAGATCCAATCCTCAAATTTATTAGGATGTGGCTCAAACACATGGTATGGTAGTTGGAAAACAACGAAGTACAATGCACCTATGCCCTGATGGGGGAATTAGATTCCCATTCTACTTTTGAAGAGTCCACTAAACAGGATCTAAAGGGCAAGGGCAAGCTAGATTCCCCTATCAAAGTTAAATCTAAAGGTGTTCAAGAAGAAGAGGCCTAGGTAATAGTGAAACATAGGAAGCCAAAAGCTAAGAAAAGCACTAGGACTAAGAAGCCTAAGTAGAAAGAGACTAAAAAATAGAGTCCTGAGGCTGATGATCTTGTGCCTAAGAGGAAGATAATTATCAAATTATCAGAGAAGGCTAGCTCTAAGGTTAGGGAAGAAGTTGCTCCACTAGTAGTGGATGTTGAAAGTTCAGGGGAGAAGGCCAAACTGTATGCAAGGAAGTCTAGGACTCCTTCTCCCAGGGATAGTGTGCCTAAGGTTGACCTACCTCCGATGGCTTCTCATGAGGAGTGGCATGGTGACATCCCTCCCGCTCATGAAACCCAAAGTGAACCAGGTGAGAAAAAAGATGTTGATGAAGATCCAGATGCTGAAGGCGAGGAATTTCATGAAGGGGAACTCCATAGCACAGAGGCATAAATTGAAAAGATAATGCAGTCCCCTATGGCTTCACATGTGGACTCTCTTGTTAGAACTGAGGCAATCGAATCTCCTCCAAGGGAGGTAGAGGCGGTAAAGGATCCATCCCCTACACATGAGGAGGAGCATGCTCAGGGGAAGGAAATTGGAATGGATGGGGCCCCTGATGAACAGGATTTGAATGAGGAAGTAGCAGGAGATCGACAAAAGGAAATGGGGCAGAGCAGAGTCCAATTGGAGTCCACTATCCCTAATTGGTTGGAAAAAGAAATAAAGAGAAAACATGTGGTAGTGGAGGATAGTCCACCAAATTGGGATGCGCTACTAGCCAGGATTGGGAAAGATAAAGGTAAGAAGAAGGCTAGGGTGATCTCACGGGTTGAGAGAGATGAGGTGCATAAAAGGGTTGTTCTTGTTCCAGACAAAAAAAAGAGACGATGTGGCTAGAAATGATTATAATATACAGACTTTTAATCTTGGGACTACATCAGTTGATCAGGATATTGAGGACTATGAGGTCTCCAGTGTGGTTATTGTGGATTGATTGAGGAAGGAAATGAAGACCAAGCAGGAACTTAAGAGAGAAAATGAAAATCTCAGGAAGTGCTTGGAGGAATTAATAAAACCTCTTCAATCCATTAACCCTTCATCCTCTGCTACCAATCCTCTGCCTCAGGAGACCATAACTAAGCTAGCAAAGATGAAGGCTTCCACCCTTGCCATTGTGAATTGGTTGAAAGGGGTGCAAGAAAAAGGTGATGAAGCTATTAAGGAAATTTTTATCAATAGGGAAGGATGCTATTATGGCGACTGATTGTTTAAAGTAGGTGTTGGCACAAGATAAGGAGGATACAAACCTCCTCCTGCAGAAAACTAGAACTCTATTGGAATATACCCATGACAGGTTGGTAAGCAATGGGATTCTTCCTTCCTCTAGAGCTTCCAAACCTTGGGAGTGGTTCGAGGCACTACAAATTAGGCAGAAGGTGTTGAAAAAGATTCACAAATGAGGGAAGCAGATTGATGACACCTTAACTAAGGTTTACAATGGTTCCATTGCCTTCTTTGAAATCATGATGGGAAGAAGAAAGATTGCGCCCATGTACTTGAGCCTGGAACAGTTGAGAGAATGGTGGCATGATGTGTATGCACCACTTGATGATGGTTATGTTTCTGAGCACCAACTAGATGATGCGGCCACCTACCTCAGAGTTATTGATAGGCATGTGACATACAAGGTAGATTGGGATAGGTCGGTCAAACACTCAAGGGATGAGATTGCATCCATTGAGAGGTGACTTAGGGTTCTGCCAGTACCACCTGTGGCCGACTTAGATGGAGCATTCTTGAAGCTACATGAATAGGTAGATCGGCGTGGGGATAATAGGGAAGCAAGCTAATGATAGGCTATGGCACGATTTGTGCTTCCCTATTATCTTCTCGTGCGTCGTTTGAGCTATAGTGCAATTCCCTGGCTGACCTCGACGAGATGTGCATTTAATGTTTGTTTGACCCATTTCAAGGACTCTCCAGACCGGGTAGTTGTGCCGAGTTATTGCTACGAAACCCTTGCCTGGCCGATAGGTTCATGGGGATTTTCTATATTGGGCATGTCGCCTCATTTGTAAGGGGTTAGAGGGTTAGCTAGTTGGAAATAGTTAGAAATTTAGAACTTGTAACTAGAATATAGAAGTATAGTAAGTTAGCAGGTAGTGGCCCTCAAACAAATATTGTAACAGAAAGCTAAAATTGTTGTTACAGTAAACAATTTGAATGCAAATAGTGACATTGTTTTTTGGTGCCATATTTGTGCTCTCTTGTCCTGCATGGTTCTTGCTATTCCATCTTTAAAATTGATTTGATTTCATCAATATTTAGATTAGATTCAATTTGATAATGTTTGTGCTTTGATACTTAAATGTTACAGCAATCTCTTAGTCCATACTTTTTGCAACCAACTAATTGTTAGTTTCTTTGCAAAGTTAGCCTGGACTTTTCATATTCCTTGTGCTTGAGTTCGATTGTGAAGGTTTATTCACCTCAAATACAATAGGGTTGTTTGAATGAGTGTTCATAATTTGAAAATCTTAACACCTCAGAAGATTGCACTATTTTCTGTGAGATTGTAAATTTATCTTAGTCAAGTAGAAATCAGTTGTGAGGGAATCGTCCATTTCGAGTATTCGTTACTTTCATTGTTAGTCTTAGAAGTAGTATTAGATTTAGAAATATCTTTAAAACCCTTATTCTTTTCCATTTATTTGATTATTGGATTAAATCTTGGATTGAGGCATCGTAAGATTGTTAGATCTAATAAAATTGATTCAGCATTTTGCTTGTCGTAAGGTCCCATTGTGATTACCAGCATTTTCACATTTCGTTACTGAGTTATTTATGCACTGTCAAGACCTGACACTGGAGACCTTGGGGTTATCTCTTGAGGCTTGCTGATAGAGATTTACCTTTCAAGAGAGATAGGATATCATATTCTATCTGGCTATTATTGTGCATAAAACATAATCAATAGGAACTGGTGCTAGAAGGAGGGCCCGAAGAAGTAAGCTGGATTGATTTTTTAACACCATCTCTCCTGAGAGATTCAGAAGAAGAACACGATCTGATCCAGAAGAGGAAGAATTTCAAGAGTTACTAGACCCCACTAGGTCAAGAAGGACCAACAGAAGGGGAGAATCATCATCTTCCCATCCATCTCATCCACTCCCATCATCCCCATTTTCATCAAGTTCATCTGAGTCTGAGGCCATTCCCAGTCCATAGCCTCAGCCGGTCATAAATCGGCCATTACCACCCCCACCTCCACCGATGGCTTTCTTGGCAACCAACCCATCTCCCCTGAGCTTCGCTATCTACAATGTTATGCCAAAAAAACCTAAACACTTATGTTCAAAATTCCATATTAATGATCCCAATAGAACCATTGAAGAGGACATTAGAATCTTTTAGACTAGCCTTAAAGATAGAGGGATAAACTATGAGGACGTAGCATGTAGATTATTTCCTTATTCACTTGGGGAAGATGCATTCTATTGGTATAACCACTTACCTGCTGGATCTATCCAACATTGGACTGAGTTAGAGGCTACCTTTCTACAGAAGTTTTGAATCCCCATCAGTTCTAAGGAGCTTTACTGTAAGTTCACTAATGTGAAGAGAGAGGTTAATGAGCCCATAGGGTCTTTCAACAATAGGTTTCATCGTGCCTATACCAGATTACAGGCCCCTTATGTTGTTGATGAACCCACTGCCCTAGAGTTCTATTACAAAGTACTTGATAGTTTGACATCTACTTTTATGAAATGGAGTAATAACCCCCCTGAGAGTTTACTAGATGCATATGCAGAGGATGTAAAAGTTAGCACAAATCTAAGGCAATATCTTTCTAGGCCTTTACCCTCATTAGGACCCATTACTCATCCTGGACAAGTTCCAGCTATCAACCAAGCCCTTGCACACCACACTCCTATCATGAATCCAGTACCTCAGTTACCTGTAGTCCCTCACCTAGGGCCCCCTATGGGACAAATGTTATCCACGATGAGTTATCCCCAGCAAAATGTGAATCAACCCCTGCACACCTAGCCTCAGGCTAGTTATCCTTCATACCTACAAAATTCTAAAGTATTGAACCAGTCACTAAATGCCATTGCTACAGTAGGTTGTTCCTAGAATAATGTGAATCAACCTTCATACAGTAATCCTAACAAGTAAAGACTAGATGAATTGTCGAAACAAATAAAGAAATTGAATATGGAGGTAACCTACTTAAGAAATTAGAACAGTCAGTTGCAGGCTACTTAGAGGAACATGTAGTCCAATCAAAATAGAGAGATTCCACAAGGACAACACTTTGATAGAGGGAAATGTCAGGACATAGGGTATAATGATGATAGAGGATACAACAACGACAGAGGATATAACCAGGACAGAGGTTACAGTAATGACAGGGGATATAATAATGAAAGAAGGTTTAATTATGATAAAGGGAAATCCTTAGGCCAAAACTTTGACCGAGGTGGTGGAAAAGGATTCGAGAGAAGACAACAATCAGGATAGAATAGGACTTGGAACACAGGTCCCAACAATGGAGGAGTTCCCACCCCATTGGATCAACCAATTAGTCAACCTATCAATCAGTCTGCTAGTTGGCCAATAAATCAAGAGAAGCCTCCTAGCGGTGTATACTTGGCTGAGGCTACTTTATCAGGGTGGTGTAGGCTCCACAAGACTAGTCAGCATTCTGAGCTAGACTATCAAGAGTTCTGAACAGAAGCCTCGATTTTCCAGTATGAGGTGGAGAACAATACAAGCTATCAGGAAATTGTACCCTCTATTCCTTATGATTCACTAGTGTTGGTGTTGAACCATGCTCCTTTTCCGCAAAGTGAGGAAAATCTACCCGAAGAGGAATCTGACCAGTTGGAGGATGAGGTAGATTAGGTATGCAATGGAGATGAAATGACACAATTATTTGATGAGAATCTAATAAATGATAATGGTCCCAGGGATGAAAAAGAAGCTTACATTGAAGAAGTATAGACCTTCCAGAGGCTTGTCAAGAAGTATGACTTGAGGGAGTTTCCACACAAGCTGGAGGCCCCTTCACTACTTCCATTCCACCAAATAACTTCAACACGCCTCCAGACCCCAATGCTAGTAACAATCCCTCATTTCCCCCAGTCTCCAGGTAAAGAAAAGATGATGGAGTACCCGAGGGAGACTCCCACTGATTTAAATGAAGAAGAATTTGCCATGTATGTTGCGGAAGAACTCCAAAAATTAAAGGTAAATCTATTTGCATTTGAGCTATTAAGATTCACATCCATTAGAAATGTAGTCTTAGGTTCTTATGATGCAAATTTCATATTGCAAGATAAATCAGTAGCAAGAATGTCCATAAAGAATCTAGTTCTCATCCAATAGGAGGGAAAAATTGAGCACATAATCAAGACCATATGCCCCCTGAGAGTACAAGGAAAGAGAGGGACAAATCTCAAGTTGCCAAAGTGGATACTCCCTTGACTTTGTTTCAAGGGAAAACAGATACTCCCCCATTCCTGATTTCTGTCCGTGTATTTGGAAAAAAATTACATAATTGTTTGCTGGATTTGAGTGCTTCAACCAATGTTATGCCCCTTGGTGTCTGTAGAGCTATGGGTATCACCCCTGCTAATTCTCAAAAGAAAGTCACACAGCTGGATAGGACTGAAGTCAATGTTGTGGGAGAATTGAATGTGATCCACATGCAGATTGCTTCTAATCCTAGGATTCAGCAAGTTATTAATATACAAGTGGCTGACATTCCTGATGCTTATGGCCTAATCTTGGGAAGGGAATTTACCAGGGCGTTGAATGGATATGTTTCAACTGATCACTCTCATATGTGGCTCCTCTAGAAAGGAGTGCCAAATCAGATTAGAATTGAAAGGGAGCCCAAGATGAAATACATGATTACAGAGTATCAGAAGACCTCTGCTGAAATTCTAGTGTCAGAAGTAAGTATGGGTAGTTACATGCTTTCTACTCCCCTTGAAGAACTGGATTCGGAGGAGGTCCTCATGTTGCATACAGTGCCTCATGGCCTCATGATAGAGTCTGGTGGTGTTGGAGCCCTAGTGGACCCAATTAAGGACAATGGTGAACTAGCTAAAAGTAATGATGATCGAGAGGATAATCGGCTGGCTTTGTTAGATAGTTTTCAAGAGTTCCCTCAAAGATATATTGAAGGTTAGATTTAGTTAGGAAGAAGGATGAACTTTGAAGAGTTACTTTTTCCCAATTGGTGTAGGGTACACAATGCTTCACATTCAGAAATGGACTATTGCCTATGCCAAGCCGTAGTAAAACAAATATAGAAGTATATTAATCATACTTCCATGATCCCAATCAATGTCCAGGAAGACCACAAAGGAAAAGGAATGATGCCTTCTGAAAGGCCATCCAGTAGTAACAGTGCAAGTAAAAAAGCAGGGAACTCTACAGTTGCTGGTTGCTGGACTCTGAGATTTGATGGGTCTAAATCAAAGCAAGGAGTTGGAGCTGGTTTTGATCTGATTAGTCCAAGAGGTAAAACATTCTTCGCTGCTCATAGACTTCAGTTTCACTGTACAAATAACGTAGCGGAATACAAAGCCCTAGTGCATGGATTGTTGATGGCCTTGAAGAAGAGGGTCAAGATCTTACAAGTGTATGGAGATTCTAAGTTAGTAGTCAAGAAAGTTAGAAAGTAGTACTCTTGCCATGATAGAAGAATGACTAACTACAAACACAGAGTATGGGACCTTGTTGAAGGATTTGATGCCTTTAACATTCATCCGATTCCATGAAATGAAAACTAGACAGCTGATTCCTTAGCCCAAGAAGCCAACACTCTGCAGCCTCTATCTCTTTCTAGGTTGAAGGAGTTTTCAATGGAACTGACCCCAGTGCCCTCAGTCCTTGATAATGTTACTAGCTTCTAGGTGTTTGAAGATGATAAGCATATTCTAGACTTTGTCACAAACCCAATTTTTTTTGCTTCTCAGATCATTGATGAAATCAAGCCTCAAGAGGTAGAGATAGACTTGGAAGGGGTAATCAATTTGAAGACCAACACAATCCCCAGGGGAATGGTGCAACTGGAGAGGATCTTTGATCTAGACAAGATCAGAGACCAGGATCAAGACACTAGGAAGGAGTCCATTAGTGGAAAATGTGACAAATAATAATGTGGGATCCCAGGAGGATGTAAAAAATGTTCCTATTGGTAAAGTATGCACCCCAGAAGAAAGACAGTGAATCATTGATGCATTGCACAATTATCCAGATGTGATAGCCTGGAGTTATGAGGACCTGAAGACTTATGATACATCAGTCATAACTCATACTATCCCTCTCAATCTAGGAGTGAAACTTTTCAGACAGAGGCAGAGGCCTATTAATGCTCTGCTGGAACTTGCAATACAAAGGGAAGTGCATAAACTGTTGTCTGCGAGAATCATATTTCCAGTCAGACACTCTACTTGGGTTGTGAACCTGGTTCCTGTACGAAAGAAAAATGGAAAAATCAGATTGTGTGTAGATTTCAGGAACCTGAATCGAGCATCAGAGAAAGATAATTATCCAGTGCCTTCACTAGATGAAGTGCTACAGATTGTCAATGGATCTCAGATGTCTTTTCTGGATGGTTACTCAGGATATAACTAGGTCATGGTGCAATATTAGGATAGAAATAAGACTGCTTTCACCACCAAGTGGGGCACTTTCGCTTATAGAAGAATTCATTTTGGCTTGATTAATGTTGGAGCTACATTCTAGAGAGTAATGGACATAGCCATTAAAGATATAATTGGTAAGTGCATAATCATTTATATGGATAATCTAACTGTCTTTCCCAAAAAGAGAGGTGATCATATTTTAGATTTATGCAAAGTCTTTCAGAAATGTAGGGAGTTTGGGATATCCCTCAACCCAAAGAAATGCATCTTTGGAGTAACAGAAGGTAAGTTATTGAGGCATATTATCTCTGAAAAGGGGATTGCAATTGATCTAGAATGTATAGAGGCTATTCTCAAGATCCCACCACCTACTAGTAAAAAAGAAATGAAGTGGTTCTTTGGCAAGATCAAATTTGTCAGGAAGTTCATCACTAGATTTGTAGAGATAGTCAAGCCACTGAATGCGATGCTGAAGTAGGAGGCCAAGGTGGAGTGGAATACAGAAGCGAAGGAAGCATTTGCTGAAATAAAGAGGGCTATTGTTGAAGCCCCAGTTTTAGTAAGTCCTAATTATGCCAAACCATTCTACATATATTCATTTGCTTCTAACCTCTCATGTGCTACTATATTAACTTAGAAATCAGACCAAGGTAATGAACATCCCATAGCTTTCATGAGCACACCATTGAAGGATGCAGAGCTGAGGTACCCAAATGTGGAAAAGTAGGCTTATGCCTTAGTCAGGACAGTCAAAAAATTTAGACATTACATCCTCAGAAATAAGATCTTTGCTATAATTCTTGATCCTACAGTCAAGTTTCTCTTGATATAGAATGAACTGGGAGAATGCAGAGCCAAGTGGATAACTATGCTACAAGAATATGATATGGAAATTCAGACCATGAAGCCGGTAAGAGGGCAGGGGCTCACAAAGACAATGGCAGAGATAGGCCCTAATCTTAGAGCTCAAGCTTATACTTTGGAGGATGTTTCTCCTAGCGAGTGGTATGATGATGTTGTTCATTATCTCCTGACTCAGAGGTGCCCTAATCATCTCAATCCAGTACAAAGAAGGGAATTGTTCTTAAAGAGTGACAGTTTCATGTTGAAAGGGGTTGTCTTATACAAGAGAAATCACGAAGGTGTGTACTTAAGGTGCCTGGTAAGGTCAGAATCTGAAAGAATGATGTCAGAATTTCATGACAGATATGGTATAGGCCATGGGTCAGCACCATCTACAACAAACTAGATTCTCAGAGCTGGTTATTACTGGCCTACATTGTTCAAAGACACCCACAGTCATGTCAGGAGATGCCATGTGTGTCAGATAGTGGCCACCAAAGAGAAGTATGCAGCACTCCCACTTCAGTCGGTCGTCGAGGTAAAACCTTTTGCTCAATGGGGAATGGACTTCATTGGCCCCATCAATCCACCCTCCTCCACTGGTCATAGGTATATTTTCACCATTACTGATTATTTTACATGATGGACTAAAGCTCTTGCATGCAAGCAGTGTACTTCTGAGGTAGTGATTAACTTCCTTGAATCTAGTATTCTTAATTGTTTTAGATGTCCTATGTCTCTGGTTTGTGATAATGGTCCTATTTTTTCATCGTTAAATTTTTCTAACTAGGATTTTGATCATGGGATCATTATAAAGTTTGCATCCAATTACTATCCGCAGGGTAATGGGTTGCCTGAATCCTCTAATAAGAATCTTCTAACTGTCATCCGCAAGTTATTGGGAAGGAACCCTAGAGACTAGCATACCCAAATCAAGTTTTCTCTTTGGGAAAATCGTACAAGACACAAAGCCTCCATAGGGATGTCTCCCTACCACCTGGTTTATGGATTAGAACCTGTGTTTCCCATACAATTGAGAATTTCTACCCTTCAGTTCATCAATGAATATTATGATGAGGGAGATAGACGTGAGGAAAGACTTGTTGAACTATTGCACCTTCAAGAAAAGAGGGATGAAGCCCTGGAGAACTTTGCTAAGCACCAAGGGGTTGTCAAGAGGTGGTTTGATAAGAGAGCCAAGGTTAAAGCTTTTAGGATTTCTGACTTGGTTCTTTCCTGGGATAAAGCCCATGATCGTAAGGGAGAGCATGGAAAATTTGATAAACTTTGGCTCGGACCTTAGCAGATCTCAAAAATCCTGGGAGATAATGCTTTTCGTTTGAAAACTCTCACTGTAGAGGATATCCCACTGCCTATCAATGGGCAGTATTTGAAGCATTATTTCCAGTCTTAAGTTGTTTTCAGCTCTGATCTTGTATATAGTTAGATTAGGGTTTTCCTTTCTGCTTTGTTTTTGTTTGTTTTGGTTAGTGTAGGTTTTCTTTTGTTTTTTTTTTTTTGCTCTGCTCTTGCTTTGGGGGTTTCTCTATTTTTGTCTAGATGCATTGCACCTGCATGGCAAATGTGCCTTCTCTAGAATTGTTCTAAGTATTTCTTTGGGTGAACTTTGGTCTTGTATCTTGAAAGGATGTTTGAAATCTTTGCTGTTGCCAACAGTTTTAATGTCAAATTTATAGAAGATTGAATCACTGGTGTGGATTTGAACTTGAAGTACTCTGAAAATCTTATATCTTTCATATATCTTAAGAATCCTGATGTCACTATAGGAACCCTTGTGAAGTCTTGTCAAGTGAAAAATCCTATTTCTAATTCAGTACCACTGTGGTTCTCAGCCTTGAGTGTGAACTTCACTTTTCACAGGTTGAAATGAAAGAGACATACATTGAATATCAAAAGAAAAGAAAAATGAAATATTGAATATCAAAAGAATAAATTCAACTTATCAAGGATACCTGAATATCTCTATCGAGGCTATGGACACCTAGCTGGCAGTAGAGCTATGTTCTGGAGAGTCACAACAATAACCTCGTCTGGGCTATGGATGCCTGACTAGTAACGAGGCCCTATCCAGGTTTCTTTTGAAGTTAAAATCCTTATGTAGCCTGAATTGACTGAACTTGGTTTCTATAGTAGCTTAACAAGGGAAATGAACTCAAGTGCACACACTTTGATTTTCAGTTTATGGAAGGTTTGATCTATCCTTTGGTTCTAATTCTTTAAATCTTGCATTCTGACTTGTTTGTTTGATGGTGAGATTGAAACTAGAGATTTTTGGTTCTTGATTCATGTTCGTCATCAAATGCTCCTGAGCATTTTCCCAGCAGAGGTCGCCATTTTTTGTGCAATTTTTTGCACACACGCCCCGCTGTAAACAGGGACCCTCTTTCGCTTCGGTTTTGGTGTTTTGGCCCTTTCTTTTGAGATTTTTGTCTTACTTAGGCATGGGCTTAAATGTATATTTTCATTGCCTAAGAGTTTCCCCGAGGTTGTTCATTGAAAATCTTAAGTTATGGATGAATTTCGAGCTTTTGCTCAGATTCGGGATTTTTCGCCCTGGTCAGATTTTCTCGGATCCTGCTTGGATTCTGGTTGGATCTTATTACCCGGGAATTTATGATTTTCGTATATTTCTGTGTGGTCTAGATTTTCCCGGATTCCACCCTATCATCGGCTTCTCGAGTTTTCTGTCTGTCTTATCGGTTGCATTAATGGCTTCATATGTGCTTTGATGGCTAGATTCTACTTGATTTCTTAGATCTTTTGCACCATTATGTTCACTATTTTCCGATGTCTGAGTCGAGAATTGCGTCCTTAGAGTTTTCTCATTGAACTTTTGGCTTCGCTTTGGGATATTCAGGCAAACTGTGATGGTTTCTTGTGCCTTCCTGCATCTATTCATTGTAGGCCCCATTGAGCTTCATGTTTGTTGCTTCTGAGATCAATTCTCGCTTTATAATGGTATGTGTTTGATTGCTCTGCTTTGAATTGGATTATGAATGACACGTTGCTATTGTGAGGGCTTGTGGGATTTGAATTCTTGTGTATGTGTCTATTTCATGTTGGGGTTGTTTAGTATTGCATCATTTGTCATCTCCCAGGCAAGTTTTGAGTTCATGTGTCCATCTACAGTTTAATGAATCTTGCTTGAGTGTAATTAGTAAACCCTAGTGGTGACTTAACAGTGAAACAACTAAATTCTAAACTTTCCTATGTGCTAATGGCAGATGAATAGGATTCGGACCTAGGGAAGTGCCATATCAAGTGGTTTCATCTTAAGATTGACCTAGAATACAAAGAAAATTCATGAAAGGCCCATTCTTGACTTGCCCTAAGTTAAACTTTTCGAAATCCTTAGCTGGTTTAGTGTCTGGATGAAATTGGGACTCTCCATCCCTTCTGGATTCCCTTCGCTGTAACCATTCAACATCGTTGAGATATCATATTGACCACCTTGAGGTTAGCCAAAGTGGTCCTCCTAGGTTCATGTTGGATCAGCATGACACTATCATTTTTATACTGATGAAATATTTTATGCATATCAGTCGGCGAGACCTTGGCTTCCACCAAGACCTCACCCCATGAGGAGATGTCTCATCGACATCCTTGTTCATACTCATTTTCCGCAAGAAAAGTCCTGGTCACCAAGATGTCATAGCGGGATCCAATAGCTTTACCAATGTTCGTTTGATTTTCTAGGACATCTGTCATTCGCTGAGACTTCCCGCCGAGCACTTTTCGCCTTGGCCGAGCTTTATTCTTTTTGGTCGTTGTAACCCTTCAAATTCGGGGAGATGTCACAACGGTCTTCCTATGTCTCACCGAATCCCTTTACGAGTTTGTATTTAGTCGCTAGGACATTGTGATTCTCACACCGAAAGTCTTTGTGTCGGCAAGACAAACCTCATTGCCAAGAGCTCATAATGGGTTCCTTTCATCTTACCAATCTTTCATTCTATCGCTAGGACTTTTGGTTTTGGCGAGACCTTTCACTGAACATGTCTTGCTCTAGTCGAGTGACCTTCTGTCGAGGAGACATTCATGCTTCGGTGAGACCTTATCACGAGCTCCCTGCTCTTGCCAAAATCTTTGCTTTCGGCGAGACTCCTAATGGTTGCCAAGATGTTGTAGCAAGGCCTTCTTTTCTTAGCGAGCCCAGATCTTTTCGCTGAAACCTTTGGCCGAATTCGAACCATGCCTTAGTCGACAGAACATCGCAACTTCACTGGGACCTCTTATCGAAAACTTGAGTCTAGCCGAAGTGTTTGCTTGGACCCATTAGTCAGTGAAACAAGGTCAATTCTCCAAGACCTTACCCCGACCGATATTTGATCATATTGATGTTGTTTTCTATATCGTCGTTCACCAAGATGTTACACCGAAACCACTAAGTCTTAGCGAAACCTATCCTAGTGACTTCCTCCGACGAGACTCCCGGGAGTTGCCGGGACTTCTCGGCAAAGTGATCAACTCTTACTAAAACCTGCGTTCTGGGAATCCCCAGTGGTCCGAAATTGTGCCTAAACCACAGATGTTCGTCAGGTCTGGATTTCTCTGAAATCCACCATTTCCCAGATCTCCCAAAATTCCTCTTTGGCCTGTTCTTTGCGGAAATCCGTCCCTCACAGATTTCCCTGAAATTTGGTGAAATATAAAGGGACATGAAATGATTGGATTTGTTTATAATTCGTGATGCATATTGATGATTATTTCATGTCATATTTGGAACTCTCATGTGATTTATTGATTAAAATAATCAGGTTTGATGATTAAGTAGGTGTTTCTTGGTTTCTTCATTGGAATCCGATTGGTCTAGAATTTCCTGAAATTCCTCTCTGGCTTAGATTTCGCAGATGGTCTTGAAACCCAAAATTTGTTATGGTCATTTTATATGAATTTTAATAACACCTTGACTATATGAGATGCATTCTAATGGTGTTTTGATGGAGTAACCTTGCTTTCTTGTGGTTTTTATTATGTTTTCATGTTGAGTACAAGCTAAATCAAGCAAAGCAGCAACTAGTTCCTCATTGTCCGATGCAGAGAGGATTAAGATGGACATTAAGAGCAAGGTCCCTAAGAGTAACATCACTTATGTCTGGTCAGAGGTGACTGATACAAATGTGGGCCTCTAGGACTATGAGGAATTTAAAGAAAGGATGGCAGCTGAGGATCCTCCTTTGGTGACTAGAAGGATGATGGAATCGGGCTTCTCCCATGTGGCTGATTTCCCTTCTATAGTACAATGCTATGAGCTGGTCCTCAAGTGTGCCAGGAACTATGATCAGGATACACAGAGGATTATTGGGCCTCAAGGGAGAGTTGTTGCCAATCTTAACTCGATCTCCATTGCCCAAACCTTCTACATTCCAGAGAGATCTCATGTGGTGGGATTCACCATTGAGGCAGCTCAGGAATTCTACAATGACCAGACTGTGAAGTTATAGCAGCTAATCAATTCCTAGTTGGAGAAGCCCAAGTCTCACTACTACAAATTGCCAAAGCAGCTATTCAAAGCATAATTCAAGGAGTACTACGATGCCATCACCTTTCTTAGTAGGGTGGTTGGATTGAAGACTGCTGGTACATTTGAGAATTGGATGTGCAATTCCATTGTAAGGATGGAACAAGTGAAAGTTTACTACCATTGGGCAGGGGTCATTAGCCAAGTCATTCACAAGTAGTTTTCCATTGTCTTGCAGACAAAGACCTTCACCATGACCTTGTATTTGGTCAATGCACTTGTTAGGTTCCATCCCTATAGAGGATTGGATACAAAGGGAATTTTCGGAAAGGATATCATATATGAAGTTTTCCCTCAGTTGTATTTAGGAAGCCCAAACTATAGGAGGGAAAATGATGCATTCACCATGCATATCACCAGAATGCTTTAGGAAGCAGAGCATGTTAGGATTTCAAATCTGGCTAAGGAGCTCATCAGGAAACATGGAGCATGGTTTATTCAGTTCCCAACCTTCTCTTACATCCGGATTGATGGCTATCAAAAGGCCCCGTACAGACTTCCAAGGTATCCCACTAACCACATTATATTGTTGGAAGTAACAAGGAAGATTTATGATTTTGATGCCATTGTCAAGAAGGACAAGCACAAGATAGGATTTGGTGGAGATTTTCCACTAAGGATTGGCACTGGAGAGGTTTTTCCTTCCATTGGTTCTGCCCAGGCTTTAGAAGAAGAATTGAGTGATCTTGGCTTGTCTTTCCACTCCAAGAGATCCAAATTTGACATCATAGGGGAGGCTCAAAAGAAGACCAGTAGAGAGTACAACCATAAGGTTAATTTAGAGGACTATTGGGCCAACTACAGTGATGAGTATGAGGTTAGAAGGAAGAAATTCTCTTGGCTTCCAATTGATGCAGTTCGATTATATAATGTAAGGATAGTTCCTGACCAATTGGAAGATGATGGAAACTTGATCCAAGATCATGCCTATGAAGCCATAATGGATAGGCCAATTGGTGATGTGGATTGGTTAGAGGAGTAGAAGACAAAATCGAAACAATTGATGGATCCAGTTCTCAAATTTACTAGGATGTGGCTCAAACACATAGTATGGGAGTTGGAAAAAAAGAGAGTACAATGCACCTATGCCCTGATGGGAGACTTAGATTCCCATTCTACTTCTGAAGAGTCCACCGAACAGGATCCGAAGGGCAAGGGCAAGCTAGATTCCCCTATCAAAGTTAAATCTAAAGGTGTTCAAGAAGAAGAGGCCCAAGAAATAGTGAAATAGAGGAAGCCAAAAGGTAAGAAAAGGACTAGGACTAAGAAGCCTGAGCAGAAAGAGACTAAAAAATAGAGTCCTGAGGCTGATGTTCCTGTGCCTAAGACGAAGAGAATTATCAAATTATCAGAGAAGGCTAACTCCAAGGTTAGGGAAGAAGTTGCTCCACTAGTAGTGGATGTTGAAAGTTCAGGGGAGAAGGCCAAAGTGTATGCAAGGAAGTCTAGGACTCCTTCTCCCAGGGATAGTGTGCTTAAGGCTGACCTACCTCCTGTGGCTTCTTATGAGGAGCAGCATGGTGACATCCCTCCTGCTCATGAAACCCAAAGTGAACCAAGTGAGACAAAAGAGGTTGATGAAGATCCAGATGTTGAACGCAAGAAATTTCATGAAGGGGAAATCCATAGTGCAGAGGCAGAAATTGAAAAGATAATGCAGTCCCCTATGGCTTCACATGCGGACTCTCCTGTTAGAACTGAGGCAATCAAATATCCTCCAAGGGAGGTAGAGGTGGTAAAGGATCCATCCCCTACACATGAGGAGGAGCATGCTGAGGGGAGGAAAGTGGAATGGATGGGGCCCCTGATGAACAGGATTTGAATGAGGAAGTAGCAGGAGATCAACAAAAGGAAATGGGGTAGAGCATAATGCAATTGGAGTCCAATGTCCTTAATTAGATAGAGAAAGAAATAAAGAGAAAACAGGTGATAATGGAGGATAGTCCATCGAATTGGGATGCGCTACTAGCTAGGATTGGAAAAGATAAAGGTAAGAATAAGGCTAGGGTGATCTCATAGGTTGAGAGAGATGAGGCTCATAATAGGGTTGTTCCTGTTCCAGACAAAAACAAAGATGATGTGGCTAGAAATGATTATAATATACAGACTTTTAATATTGGGCCTACATCAGTTGATCAGGATATTGAGGACTATGAGGTCTCCAGTGCACTTATTGTGGATTGATTGAGGAAGGAAATGAAGACCAAGCAGGAACTTAAGAGAGAAAATGAAAATCTCAAGAAGTGCTTGGAGGAATTAATAAAGCCTCTGCAGTCCATTAACCCTTCTTCCTTTGCTACCAATCCTCTCCCTTAGGAGACCATAACTAAGCTAGAAAAGATGAAGGCTTCCACCCTTGCCATTGTGAATTGGTTGAAAGGGGTGCAAGAAAAAGGTGATGAAGCTATTAAGGAAATTTTATCAATAGGGAAGGATGCTATTATGGCGATTGATTGGTTGAAGTAGGTGTTGGCACAAGATAACGAGGATAGGGACCTCCTTCTATAGAAAACCAGAACTGTAATGGAATACACCCGTGACAAGTTGGTAAGTGATGGGATTCTTCCTTCCTCTGGAGCTGTCAAACCTTTGGAGTGGTTCGAGGCACTGCAAATTAGGTAGAAGGTGTTGAAAAATATTCACAAATGAGGGAAGCAGATTGATGACACCTTAACTGAGGTTTACAATGGTTCCATTACCTTCTTTGAAATCATGACGAGAAGAAGAAAGATCACGCCCAAGTACTTGAGCCTGGAACAGTTGAGAGAATGGTGGCATGATGTGTATGCACCACTTGATGATGGTTCTATTTCCGAGCACCAACTGGATGATGCAGCCACCTACCTCGTAGTTATTGATAAGCATGTGACATACAAGGTAGATTGGGATAGGTCGGTCAAACACTCAAGGGATGAGATTGTGTCCATTTAGAGGTGACTTAGGGTTCTACCAGTACCTCTTGTGGATGTCTTAGATGGAGCGTTCTTGAAGCTACATGAAGAGTCAAATTGGCGCAGGGATAATAGGGAAGGGAGCTAATGATAGGTTGTGGCGCGATTTGTACTTCCCTATTATCTTCCTGCACATCGTCCGAGCTACAGTGTGGATCTTAGGCCGACCTCGATGGGATGTGCATTTAATGCATGTTTGACCCATTTCAAGGACTCTCTAGACTAGGTGGTTGTGCCGAGTTATTGCTGCGAAACCCTTGCCTGGCCGACGGGTTCATGGTGATTTCTATATTGGGCATGTTGCCTCATTTGTAAGGGGTTAGAGGGTTAGCTAGTTGGAAATACTTAGAAAGTTAGAACTTGTAACCAGAATATAGAAGTATAGTAAGTTAGCAAGTAGTGGGCCTCAAGCAAATATTGTAACAAAAAGCTAAAATTGTTGCTACAGTGAACAATTTGAATGCAAATAGTGACATTGTGATTTGGTGCCATATTTGTGCTCTCTTCTCCTGCATGGTTCTTTCTATTCCATCTTTAAAATTGATTTGAGTTGGTCAATATTTAGATTAGATTCGATTTGATAATGTTTGTGATTTGATACTTAAATGTTGCAGCAATCTCTCAGTCCATACTTTTCGCAACCAACTGATTGTTAGTTTCTTTGCAAAGTTAGCCTAGACTTTTCATATTCCTTGTGCTTGAGTTCGATTGTGAAGGTTTATTCACCTCAACTACAATAGGGTTGTTTGAATGAGTGTTCATAATTTGAAAATATTAACACCTCAGTATATTGCACTATTTTCTATGAGATTGTAGATTTATCTTGGTCAAGTAGAAATTAGTTTTGAGGGATTGGTCCATTTCGAGTATTGGTTACTTTCATTGTTAGTCTTAGAAGTAGTATTAGATTTAGAAATATCTTTAAAACCCTTATTATTTTCTATTTCTTTGATTATTGGATTAAATCTTGGATTGAGGCATCGTTAGATTATTAGATCTGATAAAATTGATTCAACATTTTTCTCATAGTAAGGTCCCATTGTGGTTACTAGCATTTTCACATTTCATTACTCAGTTGTTTATGCACTTTCAAGACCTAACATTAGAGACCTTGGTGTTATCTCTTGAGGCTTGCCGATAGAGATTTAACTTTCAAGAGAGATAGGATATCATATTCTGTCTAGCTGTTATTGTGCAAAAAAAATGATCAACAGAATAGTCTAAGGATTGAGTGTGATAGTCTTCACACTAGCCAGGATCAGTTATTATAGAGGGCTGCATATTACTATATTTTGTATGATGTTTTGTTCCTCATGCACAACAACAACCAAGATTCAAAGAGCCTAATGTTGCGAGTGGTGGTGTTGAGTTAGGTGGGTGGTCTATTAGAAAACTAGATCCAGATGGTGGTCTGCAGCCCGGTTCATAGAGTCCTCTTTTTCCTACTAGATAGTGGCATTTTGTTCATGATCTTTATGATGTTTATTGTTCAAAGACTTTATATTGTCTTCATGATTGTGTACATACATTCATTGACACAGTCGATGCCTCATATATATGTATTATTTTGTATTATCCTATCACACCTGTTTCACTAATGATGATGTACTATGAAATTCTCCTTTTTTGGTGATGATATATGTGAGATATACCTTCTTCGATTCGACTCATTTATGTGTTTATGTTATGCTTTATGGATGATGATGTATGATGGTATATGATGTATATATGATGGATGTATGTAACTTATATATGTTTTTTGTACTTTTTTTATGTATGCATATGATGTGGATGGATGGATCATATTTTATATCATATGATGTTTTATTATGTATATGATGATGTTGATATATGATGGATGTATTCCTTATACATTATACATGATGTTTTGGTTGCTTTATTATCATCATAATATGTATTGACGACATTGTTGGATGTGGGATGGATATGGTAGTAATGATATTGTGATGTAGGATGGATGTTAGTTAGAAGAATTATTTGATAATGGATATAAATTTTATGTTGTTAGTACTAATGAGTTGCTTTCAATTTTCTTGGAGGCTTCACATTTAAAAAAAACTTTTTTTGATGTAGGAAATAGATACTATGCACCAGGGTATTAATAACCAATGTAACTTTGTCTCCATTGCATGGAATTTGACTCGACATACAAAGAATATTCATGTTCATACCAGACATACAAAAACTTTGTTTAAAGTATATAGTTGGTTTGTGTTAAATTTTTTTGGACCATTTAGACAAAGGGCTATAGAATACCTAACATGCAACTACTTCATAAATTGGTTCAACACAACTCCCATACACTTAATAAAGCAAGTATTTCTCATGGTAGTATTACAAAAATATCTCACAAACAACAAACTGAAATGATGCTCAATTTCCCCCATTCCTTCTTCTCTAAATTGTTATGGACATCCTCAAGAGATCTTGGGAATGAGTTAATAAAATAAATCATAAAAAATAATACTATAAAAAATATTAGAAGCAAAGTTGCAATATCACTTGCCAAATTTGTTTTGAGGTTTTTAGGATTTTATCCATTTTTTATCATGTCTATCATAGGAATGGATCCATTATGGAAAATCTTGGGATGTTGTTGGTGAATTTTCAAAAAGATAGGTAGTTAACACTTTGGAATTTTTGTTAGTCTATTTTGCAATCAAATGTTTTTTTATTGTTTTTCTTGAAAGTTATAGCTTTTGATGTTTGATTTGTTTGTTTGTCTATTTTTTCAAAGAGTGATTGTGATGATTTGTTTATTATGGGTGAAATGTTTATTGCAGATTTTGATGATGGGGTTAGGATATTTTTTATTTTCTGAGTTTTATGATGTTGTTTTATTGTTTTCAGGAGACTAACCTAGGGCCTTGGGGGCTCATCAAGATAACCTTGCCTACATTGTGCACGTAGAGGCTCATAGTTTTCTTGGTTTGAAATTTTTTGACATTTTATTTTTTGTGATTTTTTTTGGATTTTTTATTTTTTGACTAAGTCAAAATAAAGCATGATAGAAACCTACGGGGACTAACCTACTATCTCGGAGGTTATTAAGCCTTTCCTAAGTTGTACACATAGAGACCACATAGTTCGACCAGTTGAATCAAAGCATACAATTATTTTTTGGATTTCAACTAACATAATTAACTTGGATTGATATTCCATTTTTGTTTCTAGAGGATATGTTGTGGGAAATATAATTGAGCTAGTTGTGAGGTTCAAGAAAATATTGATATATTAGACTGTTTGAGTGAAGGAATAATCCAACGATGTTGTTTTATTTTTTATGTTTTCAACTATTTTTGATTTTGTTGTTTTTTAGATGTTTTTGATTTTCTTGTTTTTTGACAGTGATAGGATGCTCAAAGATCTAATCATGACCAACTTCAGGAAGTTTCCCCCAGTTGGAGACAAGACTACTTTCCTTAATAAGTAACAAGCCATGTTTGGATACATGCTTTATTATAGAATGAATGGGTGAGTGCTTTGGATAGTATCAATAGATAACAATGCAGGTCTTATTCAAACATAGTGTCTATTTGCCAAGTTTTCACTATGGTGCCTACTCAAGGAACATTTTATTTCTCTTTACTATTTTTTCTTGCTTTTTTTTTTATTCTTTTTTTTTAAATTTATTTTTACCCTTTTGCTTGGGGTATTCTAATGTTCTTTATGTGTAGAACTTCTTGATATGGCTACTATTTAGTAGTTCATTTGAGGATTCTCCTTCAGGAGTAGCCAACTAATAATCCCCAGAACCATAGCTTGTTGTGATGATAAATGGGCCTGACCAGTTAGGTTCAAAATTTCCTTTTCCATCCTAATTCAATAATACCTTCTAGTTCTCTTTGAGCACTAGGTCACAAGCTTGAAAGTTATTATCCTTGATCTTTTTGTCCTAGATTTTTTTGAGCCGATATTGATAAACCTGAAGATGGTTAACATGGTGAAACTCCTTTCATCTAGGAGCTCCAATTCATTTAGCATGGATACTCAATATTATTCGTTGTTTATCATGCATTTTAGTGAGATTCACAATGAGGGGATTTTGACCTCAATAGTTAAGATAGCCTCTAATCCATAGATTAAGGAAAATGGTGTGGTAGCTGTAGGTGTTTGGATGTTGGTGCGATAAGCCCATAGGGTTGTGTTTAGCTACAAATTCCAATAACAGTCAGCTTCATTAATAACTAGTCTTTTTGAATATTTTTAGTATGGTTTTATTAGACACATCAGCCTGACCATTTCCTTGGGGGTAATAGGGCGTGGAGAATCTATGATGGATAGAAAATTGGGTGCAAATTTCTTGGACGTCTTGATTCTTGAATGGGGTTCCATTATCCATTATTATCATTTGGGGAATCCCATACCTACAAATTAGATAATTCAAAATAAATTTTGATGTCTATTTTCTAGTGATGTAGGTCAAAGGAATTTCCTCTATCCATTGAGTGAAATACTTTGTTGCTGTGATAATAAACTTGTGCCCATTAGATGAAGCAGGTGAAATATTACCTACCAGGTCTAATCCCCATTGCGATAAATTCCGTGGTGTTGTGATGGGTCTCAACTCCTATGTTGGTGCATGAACAAGGTCACTATGTTGTTGGCGTTGATGACACTTTCTAGAATATTAAATGCATTCCTATTCCATGAAGGGCCAATAATACCCCATTTTAGGCAATTTTTGGACTAGATTAGGTCTCCTAGAGTGGGACCTGCAAAGACCTTTGTGTACCTCTTGTAAGGTTCTCTATGATTCTTCTGCATTAAGACACGAGAGTAATATACCATCTAGACTATGATGGTATAGGTAATCTCCTAAGATTGTAAAGCGAGAAGTTCTATGGGTGAAGGTTTTCTTTTGATTGGTCGTTAGGTCAAGTGGTATGATACCGTGTTGGTTATAGTTGAAGATATCCTAGTACCATGGGGAGTTAGGACCAACAACAACACATACTATTTATGATTTTGGGATGTCAAATGCAGGTATGAGTATTTTTTCCACGAGGAACTCATTGTTAGGAACATTATGTGGAATATCAAGAAGTGAGACTATTATTTCCATTGCATTAACAACTCTGTTGTTGATCTAGGGAATTTGTTCAAAGGTTATGGTGAAAAAATATTTCTTGAAGCTATCCACCATCCTTTTATACTACATCACCTTGTCATATTTGGTTTGGTATTCATCTTTCACCTATCTGATCACTAGCTGAGAGTCTCTGAAGACATGTAGCTCTTTTATTCTCCATTCAATAGCCATTTTGAGCCCTATGATTAAAGCTTCAAACTCTGAGATATTGTTCATGCATGGAAAAGTGATCCTATACACCTTGGGTATACTATATTCTTGTGGTGTGAGAAATAGAATACCTGCTACAGAGCCATGTTGAGTGTGGGACCCATCAAAGTATAGAGTCCAATGGCCTATCTATTATGTCATCAAGATACTTTCATCTAGAAATTCCACTGTCAGAGGCTTGTGATCATCTATGGGTGCTTCAGCCAGCTAGTCTACTATGATTTGTACCTTGATGGCTCTTCTATCCACATACTCATATCAAATTCACTCAAGATCTCACCCATTTATCAATTTAGCCTGTTAGGTCTACTTTTGCTAGTAGGTACTTTAGTGGGTCTACTTTTGAAATCAACTTTACCTTCCTATTTAATATGTAGTGTCTTAGCTTTTGTGTCACAAATATGACTAAGATGCATTCCCTTTCTATTGGAGATTAGTTCAACTCATATCCCACTAGTGTTTGGTTGTTGTAGTAGACTACTCTTTCTTTCTTAGCATCATCTAGCTGAGTTAAGAGAGCTCCCAACATTGCTTGTGTGGTAGATATGTAGAGTACAATTTCTTTGTTTGGATTAGGTGGCATGAGTATAAGAAGAGTAAGTAGGTATTCCTTGACTTTAGGGAACACTTGGTCACATCTCCCATCCCACTTAAAAGTGATGTCCTTATGTAGGAGATGAGTGAAATGGTGACATTTTTCTAATAGTTGTGTGATAAATCGCCTAATGGATGATAACTTCCCTTGTAAACTCCTTATCCATTTTAATGTCTTTGGCGAAGGAATCTATAGTATAGATTTTAATTTTTCTAGATCCACTTCAAACCCCCTCCTTGACACTATGTACCCTAATAGCTTTCCCAATTTTACTCTGAACACACACTTCTTAGGGTTGAGTCTAAAATTATATTGTTCAAGTTGATCAAACACCTTTGCAAGATTGGTAAAGTGATCTTTCCTTTTGATTGAATTTTCTAGAATTTCATCCACATAGTCTTCCATGATTGTGCATAGCATATCATGGAAGATGGTCATCATTGTCCTTTCATTTTTTTATCCTATGTTCTTTAGACCAAGTGGCATTATAGTCCAACAAAAATTCCCTCAAGCATAAGTAAATGTTGTTCTGTGTTGATCATCAAGAGATATTTTTATCTAGTTATATCTACAAAAACCATCCATTAAGGATAGCATCTCATTCCCTACTGTTACATCCACGATCATGTCAATACTTGGAAGGGGTAAGTCATCCTTTGGGTAGGCTTTATTTAGGTCTCTAAAGTCAATGTAGATCCTTATGCCCCCAGTAGGCTTTGACACTTGTACTAGATTTGATATCCATTTTGGATAGTCAATGGGTCTAATGAAACCCACATCTAGTAACTTCTTTAGTTATACCTTTACTAATAATGCAATTTGAGTATGCATTTTTTTGATTTTTTTCTTGATAGGCTTTGCTCCAAGGGAGACAGCCAAATGGTGTACCACTAGTGTTGGATCTAGTCTAGGAATATCTGCATAGGTCCATGCAAACTTTACTTTCCTATCATTAATCAATGCTATGAAGTTTGATTTCTCTTCAGGATCAAACGATGTTGCATGATATGCTATCTTTGAGTTCTTTGTTGTGTCAACATTTATGGACTCTGGTTCTTCTACCAGGAGCATTGATTTTCTTGATATTCTTGTACACGTCAAAAATATACCGATTGACATCGTGCATCTGATCCTAACTTACTAGCATTGTTTCTTCCTAAATCACCCCTCACTCTAACCGTTTAATCAAATTCCCTTATCTGATTAAATTCATCAATATTCGTCTCTTAATTAAATAAATCATTTTGTCTAATTAAGTCACTTTCTCTTGTTAATTAAATCAATCAATCTGATCTAATTATCCCTATTTAATTAAATAATCAATTTATTTGATTAAATCTCTAAAGTCTATCCATTAAAATAAATAAATTAATACCTTATTTGATTTAATCTAACACCATCCCTTTTGATTAAATAAATCAAAATATTTATTTAATTAGCCTCTTATCATATTCCTCTCTTATCTGATTTAAATAAATCCATAAATCTAAGTCAAATAAGTCACATCATCTAATCTCCTGTTAAATTAATTAAATCTTGATTAATTTAATCTAATCTCATGTCACATCCTCTAGATAATGCAAGTTGCACATGAAAATAGATTTAATTCATTTATTAAATCTCTATTTTTCTCACATGGCATCTTTTGGAATATTCTCTCAACTTGAATTCAAAAATTCCAAGTCAACATGTACATCCAACAAGGCATTTAAAACCTCTTACATGTCCTTTTCCTTGAGCCAAGTGGCATTTATTGCATTTTTCCTTCCCTCTTACATGTCATTTCAACAAATTTGAATTTCAAATATTAGCATTTATTGGCACAAACCCTAAATCTTGCACAACCATTATATTTTCATAGCTTGACAAGTGGCACCATATCATTGGATGAAAGTTAGTCCCACATTTCTCAAATTTGGGCTTTCATCCATCTTGAAATCTTATAAATGAAGAGCTCCTCTCTTCATTTGATCATCCACAATTTGAGTAAAGTTACCATGCTCAAATATCTATCAAGTTTCACACCATTGAGTTCTTAGCTAGGTTCTTTTGCAGATTTGGCTTGGATTCTTCATCATTCATCATCAAAAGTGGATCAAAGTTCATCATCAAGTCTACATATTGAAGCTTGCAATCATAGGAATTGGGAAACGGCCAAATTTCCACATCAAGTTGGCACCAATTCCCCATGGGATCAAGTGTTTGCTATTTAGATTAGGATTTCATTTTTAGTTTATCATTTTTGTTATGTTCTTACATATTTTCATTCCTAGTTTGAATTGTAAATGGATTCCATGGGGAATCCTTGTTTATACTTTCAATATCTTAGGGTGTTTAATCTCTTTGTTTTGTAGGTACATAGATTTGGGGTTCACATTTTGGTGCTAGAAGGAGGGCAGGACATCATAAATTCTAACATTTCCTCAAAATTTCCGCGTTTTCTTGACACATAGGAAATTTCAATGCAGGCTCCTCAACATCGCTATTTTTAGCACCCCGAGCTCATCAGCATCGCTGTTTTAGCACCGCGGGCTCATTAGTGTCACTATATAGCACCGCGCGAACATAAATTCTGCCACTGGACTCATCCCACCAAGAAATTTCAAATTTTAAACTGCGCCGCTGGACTCAGTGATCTGCATTAGTTTCAAAAAAAATTCTAAACTCTGATGCTTTCAAAAACCATGATGCTTGGCAAAAAGAGTGGCGCATTTGTGCTCTCTGTCCCGACACAGAGCGCCGCTGACTGGTAAAGCGGTGCTGTAAGAGTGACACTAAGAGGAATAAACAATGATGCCTTCACGAGTTGTGATGCTGGAAGACAGTAAAAGGGAGAAATTAAATTTTTAGCACGTGCTTTAATTTATGATTGCTTCTTCCTTTGTTTTCTGCTTTTTAACTTCTATTTTTTTTCCAGAATTCAACAGTTTTTCTTCTTTGTAGGTTGGAAAATGAAAACAAAGGAAGGAGGAGTATGGTGATGATATCTTATCTAATCAAAGTGTTTTTAAACACTTAAGTGTTTTTTTAACACTCCCTTAGGAATTTGTCATCTTTTTCTTTCTTTTAGAGCACTAGCTTTCATTTGGGTTTAAAAAAAAGGATTCTTTTAGTTTATTTCTTGCAAACGGATTTAAAAAGAATCTTAGGATCTACAACTTACTAGATTTTGTTTATGGATTAAACAATTGAACAAATGTCTTTCACTTGTGATTTGGTGCTCTAAAATGAACTCACATATTGCTTTGAGGGTTTAAAAAGAACAAGTGTAGTTGTGTTTTTCATGAGGGCTTACTTAGACTAAAGCCATTGGAAAAGGATGTATGCGCTTCTCTCGTGCTTTATAGCAATCTTGAGAATCAAAAGGTCTTTTCCATTACTTTGGGTTAAGACAAAGCAATCACCTCCACACTTCAATTTGGGCTTAAAATTGAACAAACTATTGTGCGAGTGTGAGTGGGGGCATTTTTCCGTACATTCTCTCTCTTTGTTGTTATCAAAGATTGATCAAGTTACAGATTTTGTTCTTCATCCGCTTTTGTTTATCTTAGAGGGCCTGCCTTGTGGGAAAAAGTAATCACCCAAGGGAACGACTCAACCGGTAAAAGTATAAAGCCAAGAGTATTTCTAGCTAGGATATAAATGTGGATATTGGAAGAAATGCCAATATTACGTGGTTGACTCCAACAAGATGGATCTGAAAGGGGACTCTTGCCACATTGGGTCAACTCCTAGGAACAGAAAGTCCTTACTAAAACCCATGTGCTAGAATTTTCCAAAATCCTTAATCTATTTGTTGGTGCAAGAACGGTCATTCTGAAGCCGCCCCACACTTTTATGGTCTTTAGTAGAAATGGAAAACATGCCATGGGAGTTTCATGGGTGTTGATGCTTGGCTGCCCCGTATAAGTGAGTGTCGTGGAGGGGAGATAGTGGGGTCAAGCATCTAACCATTCACTAAAGATAAGCGTAGTTGGACTTGTCCAAGTGGGGATTAAACAAATATTGTCTTACACATCCATAGGATTGTACTTTTTCTTGGGTTACAAAATGCATTGCTTGATCAAAAACATCATGGAAACAAACACTTAACATTATCCAAATTTCAAACCCTTTTGAGAACAAATACAATTGACTCAATCCATATGTTATTGCTTTCGCTTGGATTCACATCCTTAGATTTTTCTAAACATTGGATTATATCTCAATTTTTCTTCTTATATAAACAATAGGAAACCCTTTCCTTAACTTCATTAAATTTCCACATAACATATCTTGTGGGGTTTGAAGAAATTAAGACATCGGACATCTTAGTTTGAAAACCTAATTGAAGAAAGTGCTTTTGGTAAAATAAAGACATTAAGCAAAGCTTAAAAAAAATGAACTCTCACATGTGTTGAAGACTCCAAAATCCCAAAAGCAAAGATTATTGATTAGAAATATGAATGTTCAAATGAAATCATGTCTTGGTTACAAAGGTCATTAGGAAGCATTTGCATGCTCTTCAATACCTAGGTCTAAGCAAACAAAGTGTACCTTTTTAGGTTCATCTTAGGATCAAAACATATCAAAATCATTTTTCACCCATCCTCCAAAACATCAAAACAAAAATCCATCTCATCATCACCTTTTGGAAAATCTTGAAATCATCCTTGATACTAGGCTTTGTGGCAAAATCAAAATCATCAATATCATTAAGAAAAAATCTTTGAAATCATTAGCAAAAGCACCTTTGGTTAGGTATGTGTAGATGCATCCTTTTGCATATACTTATTCAAAATTATCAAAATCATCTTGTCTAGCTTGGTGTATGTAGATGAATCCTTCTTCATATGCTTAGTGAAACAATCATCTTGTTTGAATAGGTGTGGGTAGATGCATCCTTCTCCTCACACATATTCAAATTATCCCCCTTTGAACAAATCTATCCCTTAGATCATCATCCAACATCTTAGGGTCTTTTTGTTAAAAATCCGAATCCAAATCCAAATCAAAAATCAAAGACAAAATCTCAAAATCTCAAAATCCAAAATCCAAAATCCAAAATAAAAAATCCACAAAGTCCTAAAATCCTAGTGTCTCACTCAAGATTTATCAAAAGCCAAAACATCCATATCATCCATCCCTAAAACATCATCATCATTATCATATCATCACATTTGATCCTTAAGGCATCCTAAAAACTTTATACTTTGGGACATAAAATAGAGAACAATCCAAAGAATCAAGAGATTCCTCTCCCATATTCTCAAAGATTGATCCTTGTTTTATGGTTCGAACGAGATATCAAGACAACAAGAGTATGGAAGCCAACAAAGAAACTCCCGCTTCAAGCGATCTTAGCCAAACAAACGCAGAAATGAATCCCGCTGAATCAAGCAATACATTGATCCCCTCATCATCCCAAAATCCACAAGAAAAAAATCAAGGGGAGGACCTCACTTTCGGAATGTCTCACGAGGAAATGACGGAAATGCTCCAAAATACATACAACCATATAATCATCAACATCATGATGAGACTTAACCCTTCGTTGTACATGCTTGAACTAGCAAAACAAGGGGCCAAGTTGCCTTCGGATTTTGATGTGAGTACTATAATGGATACATCATTTACTCTAATCTCATCCACCATACCCATTTCATCTACACCTCCATCCCAAAACATCACCCAAAACATCCCGCAAATCACAACATCGTTTGCTCCAACACAACCCAATGTCAGCAAGGGAAACACATTCCTTAATTCTGTCCAATCACATCCCCTTGTTAACAATCAAAATTTGGACACAAGCACCACCATTGAACAAAACATCCCCGATAACCCATTACACAAAAATGTTCCTCTCACTTTACATTATGACCCATCATCAACATCTTTTCACGGAGCACCACAAACACCTCTTCTCACAAATTCACAAGAAGAGGGAGATAAAATCGGTCGTTTTCACAACAACTCACACCTCTCACATTTCCACCTCTTCCAACATTTCCATTATCATCCACACCACTTCTTGGTTTAGGGTTCCCTCCCCTACCAAATATCAATCAAATCTATATCCCAACCATTAATCAAAGCATCGCACCAAACACACAAAATTTGTTGTTGATATTGCAACAAAAAATGACAAACACACAAGCAATGGCAACACCATCAAACACACCCTTAACATCACAAAGCATGGTCTCACAAGGACCAATCACATCAATACCATTATCCAAAACAAAAAATATCAACACAACATCATCATCTACCACCATTCCAAATCCACCACCACCTCCACCACCACCAACGTTCACCACATCAAACCAATTCAATGCAGCATTAGAAGCTGCTTTTCAAAGAGGATACCAACAAGTGCAGAAACAAAAATCCGTGCAACAAACTACTCAAGTTACGCAAGCTGCCAAAGCCACACAAGCCGCATTACAAGTGCAACAAGCCCAAGCTTTATTGCAACAGCAACAACAACAAGCTGCCCAAGTTGCACAAGCACAAAGAGTCACTCAAGCACAACTTTTATTATAGCAACAAGCTGCAGAAGTGCAAACAGCACAAGCACAAGCCCAAGCTCAAGTGCAATCTCAATATCAAGGACAGAAAGCACAAGCACAAGCACAAGTTCTTGCACAAGTAGCGCAATTGCAAGCATATCAACAAGCATTAAAGAAATACCAAGAGCAACAAGAAGCAGCAGAATTGGCAGCCCAACAACAAGTGTTGTGGGAACAACAGTAAGCACAAAAAAAGCATTGTTGGAGCAGCAACAAGTGCAACAACAAGCACAAATCCTAGCACAACAACAATAGGATCAACAACACGCATCGTTCATACAAAAGCAAGTAGAAGCCTACTTCACTCGCCAGAACATGCAGATACCATCAAACAACACACCGACCAATCCATCCATCCAACCAACAATTCAAACACCCCAAAACACTTTCATCCCACCCTCTGATCCCCAGAATGATGTGACGACACAACTCAGGTTGCTCTCGCAACAAGTGCTTGACCTTCAATCGGGGTGAACAACCAAAATGCAAAGCAACTTGTGTCCCTATCCATTTGATAGGATCTTAGAAATGAAACCATTCCACAAGGGCTTTGAGATCCCTAAGTTTGACAAATATCGAGGGATGAGAAACACTGAAGATCACATTAGGGAATTCCAGGTTCATTGCATGGAGGTCCCATACGACGATACTTATCTGATGCGACTATTTCCTAGAAGCTTGGTAGGTCCCGCTATCGAATGGTTCTCTCGCTTACCTTCAGGCATTAGAACATTCCAAGAAATTATAGACACATTCATTAAGAACTATGCAAGTAACATTGCAATGGATGTTAGTCTTGAAGAACTCTCGGCTCTAAAACAAGGAAAGAATGAATCTTTCGCTTCATTCCTTCAACGATGGCGATCCAAGGCCAATCAGAGAAAGTGGACCATGCCAGAAGAACAAGTCTACATGATCATATCCAACCTTGAAAGCCGCCTATCATTTCATCTCAAGGTTCAGGGAATCAACACATATGAGAAATTAATCTCCAAGGCGCTTAGCACCGAAAGAGCCCTTGTGACCCAACCCGCTGAATCAACATCATATCATGAATCGAAAAACAACGGCCCATCATCAAATTACAATGATAAACCTTGAACATGGGAAAGAAACAAGAACATTACTAATGATGGTATCGGTGATGCCAAGGTGGTCATTAGTGGTCCACGCCAAAATACACCCACACCACAAATCCAAAATCAACGCCAAAACACCCATCACAACATATCAACCCAACAACAACCCAACCATCAATAACCTCAACAACCAAAGAGGACCACCCCAGTGCAAAACATATCCTAAACAAAAATACACTATGTTGGGGGAACCATTGGAGGACATAATGAAAAATTTGATTGCCGAAAAACTCATCCAACCTCCTACATTCAAAAATTACCAAGAACCCAATGTCAAACCCCCTTGGTACAACGAGAATCAACTTTGCGAATTCCACAAAATAAAAGGTCACACCACAAACAATTGCATGAGACTCAAAAATATCATCCAAGATCTCATTGAAAAAAGAATTATTAACGTCGAACAACTTGCGGGAAATCAGGACCTAAAAATCTACACGAATTCGATGTTGAATCATGGCAACAAAAGGAATAAAAATGATAAAGGGAAGGGTAGTGTAAATCACATGTATGAAATAGTCATTGCCTCCCTAAATGAGGATTTCATGGTCATCACTATCAAGGGCACCCATGCCGAAGATTGTGGAGTCACCACAAGAGGCGGCAAAGTCACCATTGCAGGATCATCCAAACCAAATAGAGTCCCTACATCAAGAGTCGTACCATATAGCTACAATGTTGTAGACCAACTCAAAAGAATGCCAGCACACATCTCCATCATGGAGTTGTTAAAAATATCATCATCACATAAAAATATCCTTGAGGAAGCATTAGCCTCATCCACTATCCCCGCTATGGTCGCAAATATCATAACACCTAATCTCCTTACATTTTCTGACCAAGATTTCCCCGCCCAACCATCTCACAACCGCGCACTTCACTTGGAAGCCATTGTAAACAAAAGCAAAATCAAAAGGGTCTTGGTGGATGGAGGTGCAAGTTTGAACATCTATTCTCTTAGCGTCATCAAGCAGTTGAAAATATCAGAAGATTCCATCGACAAAGGTAAGGGCATCACAATCAGAGCGTATGATGACCAAGAAAGAGTGTCTCAGGGCACAATCAAACTCCCTATTCAAGTAGGGACAACGCTCATGGAAACCACCTATCAGGTCCTGGACCTCGACTTTCCATACAACATCCTCCTAGGACACCCATGGATCCATGCAATGAAAGTTGTAGCATCAACCTTCCACCAATGTGTAAAATTTACATATAATGGACAAGAGGTTACCATTCATGGAGATCCCGAACCGTTTTCATATTGCAAAAACCTTGAGGCCAAATATTACAAAATCCCCCAAGTGGCAAAGAATGATGAGGGCCCATCCACACCATACATCGACCCCGCCACCCTCACATCCACTTCTGCCATAGAGACACCCGCCACTCCCACCATCCCCACCATCTCTGACATCAAGCTCATTATCCAGGAGGATGGTTGTGGAAGCTATAGTCTCCCTAATAATGCTTTTGTGATAGGAGAGTTACCTCAATCTCCCAGATCACAAGGACGCCCACAAGAAAACCAAGCTTCTTCATTACAAATGTATATTGAAGATTATCCTGAGTTCACAAGATGGGGAGACCTTGGCCATGAGGTTATTGAAGCAGATCCATCTCACATGTTATATCAAGATGAGAGACCAACACCTGAATTACCAATGAATGAAAGAAGCAGGGGCCTACAAATGATGCTTGTAATGGGCTACGAAAGAAACCAAAGATTGGGACAAAATGACAACGGCCTCATAATACCTATCATGTCGGAGACGTGACCCATAACAAATCTTGGTCTTGGATGTACCCCTTCGAGAATAACCATACGTGGCCGAAGTCCTCTAGTTAGAGCCGCTAATATCTCTCCTCAGCTAGTGCTAGTACAAGTACACTCACCAATAGTCATAGGTAGGGACACATAATTTTATAACTGAGCCCTATATTAGTAGCAATGACGAAGATACCTTATCCAATCTACCTAGGCTATTCGAAGATACCACCCTGTGTATGATTAGTACTATATCCTTTGAACCAGATAGTCAAAATCATGAGATTCGTTTAGTCTACCCCCAACTGATCGACTATGACCAACAAGGACCACCAGTTCTCGATACATTTGAAAATGATGAAGCGCTCTCATAATTCATGGGATTGAGGGATAACATTCCAGATGGAGATCATAAGGCAGGGTTTATAATGGAGTTGGACACACATGCTTATTATAGGGAAATGATTGAATCCTTTAGTCACAAAAGTGAAAAACTAAGAATCATATCCAAGTCCTTGAGTGAAAACCACACTATGGCACTCGCTGACAAGAAAATAGTAAAAAGAAAGCAGGTATCCAACGGTGAAAACCTCTCTGAGGCACCCGAGGATGAAGGATTCAATCTTCCCTTAAGAGCTCTTCACCAGGAGAAGTCAACAGTCTTGGCTGAAAAATGCAATCCAGTCAACCTAGGAACAGAGGAGACCCCGCATATCACATTCTATGTGGAATCACTATTATCAGAAGAGCAAGAACTCCTAGCAGTATTCTTAAGGGAAAGGAAAATAAACTTTGCATGGAGCTATGCTGATATGCCAGGTCTTGACCCAGAAACCATAGTCCACCATTTGACAGTATATCCAGAGGCAAAGCCTGTCAAACAAAAACTCTAAAAAATGCATCCTAAAATAGCCTTATTGGTCAAAATGGAGCTCAAAAAGTTGTTGGATGTAGGATTTATCCAACCAATCGATTATCTAGAATGGGTGTCAAATTTGGTACCTATTTCAAAACTTGATGGAGCCATCATAATCTGTACGGATTTCAGAGATTTAAACAAAGCATGTCCCAAGGATGATTTCCCACTTCCCAACATTGACATGATAGTAGATATGATGGCAGGGCATGAGATGCTATCACTTATGGACGGATTTTTAGGATATAACCAAATTATGATAGCAAAAGAGGATCAACATAAAATAGCCTTCACTTGTCCATGGGGGACTTACTACTGGAACATGATGCCATTTGGCCTAAAGAATGTAGGAGCAACATATCAAAGGGCTATGACATTGATCTTCCATGACATGATCCATAAAACAATTGAGGACTATGTTGATGACATCCTAGCAAAGTCAATAAAAAGACAAGATCATATAGCAACCCTAAGTACTATCTTTGATAGATTGGAGGAATACAAAGTTAGACTAAATCCTGAGAAGTGTGTCTTCGATGTACAATCAGGTAAACTGCTAGGATACATAGTCTCCATGAGAGGTATTGAGGTAGATCTGGAAAAAGTGAAGGCAATCCTCGAGATGGAAGCACCAAAGACACTAAAAAAACTGAGAGGCCTCCAGGGCCGACTTCAATCCATCCAATGATTTATAGCACAACTAGCAAACAAGCCGAACCCATACTCTCACCTACTCCACAAGGGGGTAGCATATAAATGGGATACAAAGTGTGAAGAGGCATTTAACAAAATCAAGGAATACCTACTGACACCACCAGTTTTAATGCCACCCATCCCAAAGAAGCCATTGATCTTATATGTGACAGCAACAGTGGCATCCCTTGGAGCTCTCCTATCTCAACATGATGAATACAGAACAAAGAGGGCTATCTACTATATCAGCAGAAAAATGGTCGGTCACGAGCTAAATTACTCCTTCATCGAAAAAGCTTTCCTCATAGTAGTGTTTGCATCCCAAAAATTCAGACATTACATGTTGGCACATAAGATAAAGCTCATTGTGAAAATTGATCCCCTCAAATATCTCCTATCAAAGGCAATTCTCACAGGCAGAATGGAAAAATGGGTAATGATATTGTCAGAGTATGACATTGAGTATGTTGAGTGAAAAGCTATCAAAGGTCAAGTTATTATAGATCAACTGGAAAAAGCACCTATTTATGCAGAGAATCCTCTTGTATCTAAATTTCTAGATGAATCCATCTTTAACCTCAATGTAGCAGACCACTAGAAACTATACTTTGATGGTTCATACACACAACATGGATCAGGAGCTGGTATCTTCTTCATCACCCCACAAGGGGATTGTATACCAAAATCATACAAATTGGCATTCCTTGCACTAACAACATTGCGGAATATGAGGCTTTGACTGTAGGCCTCAGGATAGCAGTGTAATGGAATATCATAGCTCTCAAGGTATATGGAGACTCTCAGTTGATCATAAATTAGGTCAATAATGAATATCGGACAAAGGATGAAAAGCTAACCCCATACAAGAAATTGGTGGAGACTCTAAAGGAATCCTTCACCGACATAACATTTGAGCAGATTCCAAGAACTGACAATAGAACCGCTGATGCCATGGCTACAACTGGGTCTCTAGTAGACATCCCTCACAATGTGCCGAAATACAATTTTTTGATCGAGTAGCTTCTCGTTCCCACATTCGAGGTACCATAATTGAAATATGTGTCAAATCGTTGGTCCTGGTGATCCTTGGTATCATGACATCTATACATATCTTCACATAGGAGTCATACCCACTAACCTCCCATCGAACCTAAAACGAACCTTTATCAAAAAGGCATCTAGATTTGTCATCCTAGGTGATACTTTATACTGTAGAAGCATAGAGGGTACTTTATTGCGCTGTCTAAATGTTGAGGAGGCATTAACTGCTCTAACCAAGGTTCATAACAGTATATGTGGCTCACACTCTAGTGGAATGACCATCACCAAGAAATTGTTGAGGTTGGGGTATTACTAGCCCACAATGGAAAGAGAAGTGCATGATCATGCTAAAAGATGTTTACAATGTTAGCAACATGGAGATCTCATCCATTCTCTAGCTCAAGAGCTTCACCCCATTGTTACACCATGGCCCTTCTCACAATGGGGACTCGACCTCATTGGAAAAATCACACCCACCTCATCCAATGGCCATAAGTTCATCATAACTGCAACTGAGTACTTCACAAAGTGGGTGGAAGCCATACCCATGACGTATATCACTGGGAAGCAAATCTCAAAATTCATCCTAAACTATCTCATCTGTCGTTATGGTGTCCCACAAGCCATTATCTTAGATAATGGGACACCATTCAAGAATCAGGATGTCCGTGACTTGTGTGAGAAAGTCAAAATCCAGCATTGCTTTTCCACCCCGTACTATCCCCAAGGCAATGGCCAAGTAGAAGCCACAAACAAAACCATCCTCAAAATCCTCAAGAAAATAGTCAATGACACAGGTCATGACTGGCACTTGCAACTTAATCCCGCCCTCTGGGCTTATCGAACCAGCATCCGCACACCCACTGGTGCCACCCCATTCTCCTTGGTCTATGGATCAGAAGTAGTACTCCCCATTGAGATCGAGCTCTTGTCCCTCAGGATATCATTGCAAAACCTCATCATAGATGAGGACTATCGGGTGTCAAGACTAAATGAGCTAGAGTTACTGGATGAGAAATGAATAGATGCTTTGAATCATTTACAAGTCTATCAAAATAGACTCAAACGAAGCTACAACAAGAAGATCAGAAGCAAGACTTTCCAAGTCATAGAATTGGTCTTAAAAGAAAATCAGAAGAATGTCCCGAATCCCAGCAGCAAAGGAAAGTTTGAACCTAATTGGTTAGGACCGTTTTTCATAACAACAAGTTATAAATCAGGGGCATATCAGCTATCAACGCCCGAAGGAGAACCTCTGCAGGAGCCCATGAATAGCTCCCATCTCAAAAAGTTTTATGCATAAATCTTCTAGGGTATAAAACAAAAAAATCCAAAAAAAATAGAAAAAAGTCCTAAAAAAATGGTTACTTTGGCGAAAACCTGGCAAACAGGCATCTTGGTAACAACAAAAAAATCAAAAAAGAAAAAAATCCAAAAAAATCAGAAAATGGATTAAAAAAATCATCCTCTAATGAAAACCACTTTGGTGGCACTTTGGGCAAGTACCTTGGTGAAAACCTGGCAAACAAGCGCCTTGCGTAAATAAGCATTGTCTATCCACCAGGATCTTTATGGCTTGATTTGCATCATCCCTTCATTTTGTTTCCATCATCCATCGCATTCAAGTCTCCATCCATCACTCATCCACTCGCATCTGCACCATAGCTTGGTCATGTGTTCGTATCATGATCCCTCCTAGTACTACTCGGCCCATTCTTAAGGTCAATTTGTCCTGCCTTTATCAGAGTAGTCTATTGCATCACGGTGGGGGAACGTTCTCATCGGATTGGATTCGTGTATGGTCTTAAGAACCTCAAAATTAGAAAATCCAAAAACATCAGATAATTAGAAAATCCAAAAAACATTCAAAACATATCAAAATCCAAAAATAGGTCAAAAAGTCATTCAAAAAAGCCAATAACAAGGTCATCTTGTCGAACTACATCGTCTCTGAGGTTGAACGTAGGCAAGGTTGATCTTTGATCATCCCCTGAGACATTTAGGTCATTCCTATAGGAGTCTGTCATAATAAACTAACATTTCATCATGTATATCATCATCTGTAAATCGATCAAGTCATCAGTTGAACTACTGCATGTATAACATAGGCAAGGCTAATCAGTTGATCAGCCCCCGAGGCCCCTAGGATAGGTCTTTAGGTTAGTATCTTGGTGAAAATCTCAAAAAATCCCAAAAACATTTGAAAATATCAAAAATCAAAACATTTGTAAAACCTCAAAAAAAACCAAAAACAACCTCAAAACATTGCAAAACATCAAAAACATCCAAATATTTGAAAAAATTCATCTACCTCATCTCGCTTGCACCCAAAATAAACACCACTCACAATAAACTGATTGACATCCTCAACCTTTGGTGAAATAATTCGAAGCAAGTCTAGCAAGTTTAAAAGTAGAACTCAAAAATGTCAAGTCTTAAGTCTAAATCAGTGAGTAAAAAAACTAGTCATCTCTTCGTATTGATAACACCATCATCTGAATTTGTCCCATATCAATCATCCCTTATAAATGAAATGATGTGCTGCCATCCACTAACATGTCCTAGGATGAATCCTTCCTACAATGGACATTATCTTTTGGCAATAAGTTCCGGTTATCATCTTAGAAAACACATCATTTTCTGTTAGCTTTGTTAGTATGTATGGAAGAGGTCTAGGACAACTTGCTGACTATTACAAGGATAGGTTTACCTTTTCATGTTTTGGTCTGAGGTGTTTGAAACTTCTAAAGTATATCCTAGCAAGGTTTTCGTATGTCAGGTGTGAACAAGAACACTCCTATCTGAATGTCGAGTCAAATTCCACCACACTAGGTACCACGCCATCCTAGTTACCAATACCTTGATGCATCATACCACGTGTAGTATCAAACATAAGAAAATTTGGCCCTTTGAAAGTCACAATTCCTCAACAAGTCATCATCATCATTATCATTTGTGTCATCTTGCGTCTTGTTGAAATGACTTCTTTTCTTACTAACTATGCTAATCAGGTACTATGACAGTTGATGAATCATCACCATCATCACCATCAATCCTGCATCCACAAATCATTAGCATATTACATAAGCACATCATATAGCCATCATTCGCACATTGCATTGCATATCATATGCAAAACATCACATTCTCATCATCATATAAACAGGTGCATTTCACCCATTACATTGCATCTCATAGCATTATATTTAAACATTGCATTTGCACTTCATAACCATTTCACATTACCATCTAAATCATCACATAGCATTTACAGAATCATTTCATAATCATTTATTGCATAATCATAAACAAATAGGCAGATAAGCATTTAATTCATTACACATTAGCATATCACTTTGCATTAACATATCATTCCATCACATGCATCATTTAGGATAATAACATTTGTCATTTTTAAAAAATCTCATAAAACCATTTGCATCATATCACGACCATCACATCATATTACATACATAAATCATCTCATAATTAAGTATTATTACACACATTATTGCACATCATGGCACCACATATAATTAGAGATAAATGCATCCATAGGAACATCATTGCAAAGCATATAGAAGTAAACCATCCATGCATAAATAAAAGTACAAGATACATCTCATCAAAATTGGCTCATATATCATATCATCAATGTCACTATCATAGTACAAAAGAATAAAATAATTGGATCACTGTATGTGTATGTCAATCGGTACAAAATTCCCATCAGGGCTATCAAAAATGGGCCAATAAGGCACAAAATCATCATATCCTCTAGATCACGGTTGATCTATGTGAATGCTGCCCTCACCCTATCACTGTGACCCTCTGGTGGTCTCTGACTAGCCCACTCTGAGTACTCTGGGACCCAAGTTGCTCTAGGTACGTGGTTGTGGTAGGCTCGACGGTAGTACTCTGCCTCTTGAATGGCCTCCCTGTAGGATCGAACCGGCACTATACCTTGCGAGGATGAAGCGGCTATCATGCTCTCTATCTGCTGCCTACGGCCCAACTCTGTAGCTTCCTGTAGCTCTGCGCCCTGTCGCTGCTGTATAGCCTGATCTCTCTCCGCTCTAAGCTACTCTCTCTCAGCTCGTGCCTAGTCCCGCTTAGTCATCATTGCATGTACTTGTGCCTGTAGCTGTAAAATCGAGGCATCCCATGCATCTACATGCCCTACTAGCTGTACCCATGGCTGTACAGGAACTTGGCCCTCACCCTTAGCTCATGGTGGTGGGACTAGCGAATCTTGTTGCTGGTCCTGCATGGGGACATCTCCATGATCCGGTGGAACTGGAGGCACCAACGGTGGGTCCTGTCGAATCGCGACCCTGGGACCTCGTCCTCATCCTCTCCCCCTGCCTTTGACCCTGTGTGCCTCTGGATCCTCACCTGGAACAGTCAACTAAAGAGGAGGCCTGAACCAATCTCGGTAGGCCTGTGTAAACCCTGGGTCTACCAAGCCCTGATCGTAAGCCCACGATCGGGGTACCAAGTGTCAAAAATTGTCAACTGCTTCTGCGGTGGGAATAGCAGGACCCCATAACACCTATGTGATGATGTGTGCAAAGACGGCCACGTAACTATCATCTGGCTGATCCTATGGTTCCCCAAACTAACATTGTACATGCCTAGGAAAGTATCTCTCTATCATAGTGTGGTCTCGACCCTGCATGTAGCGGTCCTAGCAATAGTAGAAGAGCTAGTCTACATCATCAGCCCATCCAGGCTGACCGAGGTATGGTCTCCAAGTGAATACAAACATCTCATCTATGATCCACCTCCAGTGGGAGATCCTGTGCTCTCCAGTGTGTGTGAAGGACACACCCCCTCTGTACCATGCCACCAGGGCATTCTCTGCCCCCATCGAAACCAGAACGACCCGTGAACGTAGCACATAAATGTGCTCCCATGCCCAAACATGTAGAAGTGTCACCCCGGCTCCCAGTGCTCTGCCATCCACGTATGCATACTTGTGGAGATCCTTGTAGAGTGAAGCCAAAATAACGGGTCCCCATGCAAATCGAACATGCCTGTCCCGGACCATCCTCTCTCAGTAGTATCCCCATCCTGGACTAAAGTATCACCCTCATTTTTCTGGGGCAACAAGCTTGAAATGATCGCCGCAATCGCCTAGTAGAAGGGAGGTGCTATAACTCTATACCTCTCCAGCTTGATCTGCCCCTCGCAGTAAATAATATCTCGTATGGCGAGGACTCGAGTGCAGCAACCGCGTCCCTCCTCCATATCATGGATCACCCGGCAGCCATGAATGGGCAATTGTAATATCTGCTAGACGTCCTCTAATGTGACGGTTGCATCACTAGTGGGAAGATGAAATGATGAGGTCTCGCTATGCCACCTCTCGGCCAGCGTTGATAACATCCCAAGGTGTGTGCGCACGGGCCCTGTGTACGCAATGTGCCATAGGCCAGCGACTCCCAGTCGATCCTAATCCCTATCGCTCAAGTCTCGTAAGTCACTCGCCAAATCCTATGACCAGTGCTCCCACGAATAAAGCTCCTTGGGCCCGTCTTGCATCACACAAAGTTGAAATGTTAAAATTTTTGAAAAAATCCTAACCTAACGCTCCAAACTTGCATCCAGCGGCGTAGTTTGTGAAGGCATCACAGTTTGAGTTTTCTCAAACTCCGACACTGGACTCGAAATTTTTCCTATTGGCACCACCGCGGCACACTTTGACCCCCAGTGTCACAATTTTCATGAAAATCGCACTGCCATGGCGCACTTTTCCAAACTGGCCCGTCGAGTCCAAGCCGAGCCCGAGCCCAGCGGTGGAGTTTTTAAATTCTGAATTGCCCCACTGCGGCACTAAAAAAAACCATTGTGGCACAAAACAATAAAAAGCGATGCACTTAAACACCGAGCGGTGCTATAATAGCGCCGTTGGAGGCAAGCTCTCCTTAAAATCAGTAATAAATGTGTTAAAATGAAAAAATGAAGCGTCAAATAGGGTCACATACCAGAGCACCGATGCCAGGTGGTCGCTGGTAGGTCCGAACTCGGTCAGAAATATGCAGAGGAAGCTGTTGTTGCACCATATCGTCAGGAGGTCAGAGCTCAAAACTTGAGGTTTGCTAGCGGAGATGTGAGAAAATGACTTGAAAGTGATCCCTCGGGCCCCTTTTTAGCCTAAAAATTAGGGTTTTTTAGCCTTAATTGGCTGTCCTGCTAGGGTTTTGGACCCCCGAACCTATTTTCATCCATTTAAGGCTTGTTTTTCATCATTTTATTGCATTTAGACATGTTTTTAGCCTCCCAGACCCCTTCCAAACCTCTCGGGCACTTTGTCACCTTTTTTTGCGAGATCACCCAAAAAATCAAAATTTTCGTCTGATCTCTCGAGGGGGCATCATAATGGCATGTTTTCTCTCGCCATGTAGTAGTGGGGAAATTTTTTTAAATGACAAAATTTTTGGCTTTGATCGAGATCGTTTATTCTTTGAACCAACGCAGCGAGTGCATTACTTTAAAGAGGGGAAAATGTAGACATCAAAAATATACTGATTGACATCGTGCATCTGATCCTAACTTACTAACATCGTTTCTTCCTAAATCATCCCTCGGTCTAACCGTTTAATCAAATTCCCTTATTTGATTAAATTCATCAATATTCGTCTCTTAATTAAATAAATCATTTTGTCTAATTAAGTCACTTTCTCTTGTTAATTAAATCAATCAATCTGATCTAATTATCCCTATTTAATTAAATAATCAATTTATTTGATTAAATCTCTAAAGTCTATCCATTAAATTAAATAAATTAAAACCTTATTTGATTTAATCTAACACCATCCCTTTTAATTAAATAAATCAAATTCTTTATTTAATTAGCCTCTTATCATATTCCTCTCTTATAGATTTAAATAAATCCATAAATCTAAGTCAAATAAGTCACATCATCTAATCTCTTGTTAAAATTAATTAAAGCTTGATTAATTTAATCTAATCTCATGTCACATCCTCTAGCTAATGCAATTTGCACATGAAAATAGATTTAATTCATTTATTAAATCTCTATTTTTCTCACATGGCATCTTTTGGAATATTCTCTCAATTTGAATTCAAAAATTCCAAGTCAACATATACATCCAACAAGGCATTTAAAACCTCTTACATGTCCTTTTCCTTGAGCCAAGTGACATTTATTGCATTTTACCTTCCCTCTTACATGTCATTTCAACAAATTTGAATTTCAAATATTGGCATTTATTGGCACAAACCCCAAATCTTGCACAACCATTATCCATTCATAGCTTGACAAGTGGCACCATATCATTGGATGAAAGTTAGTCCCACATTTCTCAAATTTGGGCTTTCATCCACCTTGAAATCCTATAAATGAAGAGCTCCTCTCCTCATTTCATCATCCATAATTTGAGTAAAGTTACCATGCTCAAATATCTATCAAGTTTCACACCATTGAGTTCTTAGCTAGGTTCTTTTGCAGATTTGGCTTGGAGTCTTCATCATTCATCATCAAAAGTGGATCAAAGTTCATCATCAAGTCTACATATTGAAGCTTGCAATCATAGGAATTGGGAAAGGGCCAAATTTCCACTTCAAATTAGCACCAATTCCCCCATGGGATCAAGTGTTTGCTATTTAGATTAGGATTTCATCTTTAGTTTATCATTTTTGTTGTGTTTTTGCATATTTTCATTCCTAGTTTGAATTGTAAATGGATTCCATGGGGAATCCTTGTTTATACTTGCAATATCTAACTTAGGGTGTTTAATCTCTATTTTTCAGGTACATAGATTTGGAGTTCACATTTTGGTGCTAGAAGGAGGGTAGGACATCATAAATTCTAACATTTCCTCAAAATTTTTGCATTTTATTGACACACATGAAATTTCGACGCTAGCTCCTCAGTGTCACTATTTTTAGTGCCGCGAGCTCGTTAGCATCGTTGTTTTAGCGCCGCAAGCTCAGCAGTGTCACTATATAGCACCACGAGAACATAAATTCTACCGCTGGACTCGCCGATTTGCATCAGTTTCAAAAAAAATTCTAAACTCTGACGCTTTCAAAAACTATGACATTGGGTGAAAAGAGTGATGCATTCGTACTCTTTATCCCAACACAGAGCACCACTGAGTGGTAAAGTGGCGATGTAAGAGCAACGCTGAGAGGAAAAAATAGCGATGGCTTCACGGGTTGCGATGCTGGAAGATAGTAAAAGGGAGAAATTAAATTTTTAGCACGTGCTTTAATTTATGATTGCTTCTTCCTTTGTTTTCTACTTTTTAATTTTCGTGTTTTTTCTAGAATTCAACTGTTTTTCTTCTTTGTAGGTTAGAAACAAAAAGCAAAGGAAGGAGGAGTATGGTGATGATATCTTATCTAATCAAAGTTTTTTTAAACACTTAAGTGTTTGTTTAACACTCCCTTAGGAATTTGTCATCTTTTTCTTTCTTTTAGAACACTAGCTTTCATTTGTGTTTAAAAAAAGGATTCTTTTAGTTTATTTCTTGCAAACGGATTTAAAAAGAATCTTAGGATCTACAACTTACTAGATTTTTTTTATGGATTAAACAATTGAACAAATTTCTTTCACTTGTGATTTGGTGCTCTAAAATGAACTCACATATTGCTTTGAGGGTTTAAAAAGAACAAGTGTAGTTGTGTTTTTCGTGATGGCTTACTTAGACTAAAGCCATTGGAAAAGGACGTATGCACTTCTCTCGTGCTTTATAGCGATCTTGAGAATCAAGAGGTCTTTTCCATGACTTTGGGTTAAGACAAAGCAATCACCTCCACACTTCAATTTGGGCTTAAAATTGAACAAACTATTGTGCGAGTGTGAGTGGGGGCATTTTCACATACATTCTCTCTCTTTGTTGCTATCAAAGATTGATCGAGTTATGGATTTTGTTCTTCATTCACTTTTGTTTATCTTAGAGGGTCTTCCTTGTGGGAAAAAGTAATCACCCAAGGGAACGACTCAACCGGTAACACTCTAAAGCCAGGAGTATTTCCAGCCAGGATATAAATGTGGATATTGGAAAAAACGGCAATATAACGCGGTTGACTCTGACAAGATGGATCCAAAAGGGGGCTCTTTCCACATTGGGTGAACTCCTACAAATGGAAAGTTCTTGCTAAAACCCATGTGCTAGAATTCTCCAAAATCCTTAATCTATTTGTTTGTGCAAGAATGGTCGTTTTGAAGCCGTCGTTTTGAAGTCATCCCACACTTTTAAGGTCTTTAGTAGAAATGGAAAACATGCCATGGGAGTTTCATGGGTGTTGATGCTTGGTTTCCCCATATAAGTAAGTACCCTGGATGGGAGCCAATGGGTTCAAGCATCTAACCATTCACTAAAGATAAGCGTAGTTGGACTTGTCCAAGTGGGGATTCAACAAATATTGTCTTACACATCCATAGGATTGTACGTGTTCTTGGGTTACAAAATTCATTGCTTGATCGAAAACATTATGGAAACAAACACTTAACATTATGGGTTACAAAATGCATTGCTTCAGTGGGAGAGAGATAGAGAGTAGAGGGTTAAGGGTTGAGGGTAGAAGGTAGAGGTTTAAGGGTAGAGGGGAGGGAGATAAGAGTGAGTGAGAGAGAGAG
>VDFB02047230.1:528605821-528624474 GCA_007258455.2 Sequoia sempervirens | reverse complement strand
AGTAAATGATTAATGTACCCGATACTTAAGAGAACTACACAAGATCAATGTCAAAGCTCCAATCTTGAACATAAACATGACATCCATGATCTACCCATCTCCTCCTAGGAGATCACATGCATAACATTCTTTATACATCCTAGTCTCCAAGAGAACCATGTAATATGCCAAACTCTAAATGCATATCAAGAGTAGACCATGACATCCACCCATAACAAAGATACTCTAAACCAGAAACCATATCTCTAATCACATGGGAGATAACCTTACCAATGATGAATGGGTTTGGTGTGAGCTTATGACAAAAATGTGGTTTTGATTATGTGCATCATGATGCCATGGGATTGCTCAGTATCATGGTTCAGTGGGAGCAATTGGAAATGAAGTGTATTTTTGGTTGTATGATGGTTTTGTTATTATGTCATGGTATACTCTTGATTAGTGGTTTAGAGTTGTGGCATGGTACATGTTATGATAATTTTGATCATGAGGAAATGTCTGAAATTCCATATGCTTTTGATAGTGATGGTTTGATGTTTATCTTGTTGCCATGTATAGCTCGGTATCATAGTTCAGTGGGAGCTTTGGTAGGATATAGTGATCTTCATGAAGAGGATGGTAGTCACGATGCCATGTGTGACTTGGTACCACAGTTCAGTGGGAGTTGTTGGTAGTGACGAATGCAAAAAGAGGATGGTCCTCTCATGTTCTTTTTAAACATATTTAATTTCAATTGGTGGATTAATTAATGTAACCTTTCATTTTTCAACTGCAGATCAGGATTTAGAGGGTGTTCAACATGTTGAGCATGAGTCTATAACAAAAGTTCAGGAACATAATGTGGACCCATCAGGTAAAGAGAACCACTCTAATGTTCTTTTAATTAATGAAATACTTGTAACAATAATAATAAAACATATCATTTTAACATTTCTTTGTTATTGCAACAGACCCCCCTTGCAGCGGCATCCACGTCATGAGCACACAACTAGGCATACATTAAGATCACAAGCAGAGGGAAGAACAACTAAAGGGGGGACAAATGATTTAGAAAATGATACTCCACTTCAGATTTTTTTAGCTTTAAAAAAGAAACAAAAAAAAATGATTGTAATCATATCATGAAAACCATATTTTTGATAATATGTAAAAACTAAAAGAATGAATATTATATGTTAATGAATGAATGTGAATATGTTAATTAATGAATGTTATATGTTAATGAATGAATGTTATATGTTATTAATGGATGAATGAATGATTAATATTATATGATTGGGTATGGGGAATTGAGAGTGATGTGAGAGGGGGGGAGGGGCCAAATCAGCTTCCATCGTCACGTGGTTGGCCCTGTTAAGTAGAGAATATTAAACTATTCTTGAAACAAAGAGAAGCTCAATAAGGTAATGCACTTTCAATATAAGAAATGCATCGTTTGAAGCATCAAACCAATATGCAAAGATGAAAGAAAGTGCTAAATTTTCACTATGGTGGTAGAAAAATGATTATTTATACCCTGAATCCATGCTCTGCATCATAATTTGAAGTTGTTTCCATTCCAATGTTGAGTTTAGTTTTTTTTATGGCTTTGTATGAATACCACATTGTATTGTGTGTGGATTTGGTTCCAAAGCTCTGTTTCTTCTATTTTTAGTGGTGACATAACTCTAAAATTTGACTTTTGTGCATAACAGGTTAGTGGAAAAATTGACAGCTCTGAAGGGTTTAGAGGCTCGATTGAGATAGATACACGGATATTTGGATCTTGTTGTTGATGGGAGGCTTCCATTTAACCATGAAATTTTGTACCATCTGCAGGTATGCAAAAGTTTCTCTGCTTACATTCATTCTTGATCAAAAATGTTGTAAATGATATTAATGCTTCAAACTTAAGATTCGTTTCATTGTTATAATGATCAAAATGTTATACTTTGCTATACATTCAAGAATTCTCTTGCCCCCTACCCTTTTCTCTCTCCCCCCTCCTTTTAAGAATTTTCTTTGTCATAAAGATTCACATTTCTGTCTCATTTACACAAATTTATCTGAAGCGCAAGGAGTGAATAAAGATATGTAAAAGATGATGGATTATGTCTAAACAACAACTTTCCATCTTATAGCTAATTAAATCCTTAATATTTGAATAGTTTAGAGCTTGAATAATCTTGTATATGCATGTGTGTAGCAATAAGAGGCCTATGTGAAGATTGAAATTAAAAATCACTTTGGAATTTTTCCTTAGGTAGTGAAATTATATTTTGAGTAATGCAAACCTACACACATTGATATTTTTTGGCATTACATTGAGGAATTTTTTTCTCTCTTATACCTACGCTTAGCTAGACATGGAGGTATATAATATTGGTTTTTGAGTTTTTTCTGTAAGTAGTTAATTTCATAGAGGAAGACTAAAATCTTCTTAATGTTGTGTCGGTGTGAAGAATATGAATCCTTGTTAGGCACCATTTTATTCATCCAAAAGCTGGCTTGTTCTTTTTTTTATGTTTCTTGCATGTATTTTTTTTAAGCTCTAGAGATGTAGCTCGACTCTTTCCTTTGCACTTTTCATCTATTTTGATGATTACAGTAGATTGTCCTCATAATTTTTCATGTAGATCTGTTTGTAACCTTATTTTCTACCAATCAATTTGCAAACTAGTCACATATTAAGGACCATTTCACTAACTTGTAGTCATCATTACTTCATATGTTGCAGGTTATTATGCATTGTGCCAATAAATCCTGATGATTGCGAAAACTTTAATCCTACAAGGGTACCCAATCTTTCTCAAATAAAAGTCTTACCTTATTTTATAGTACTTTAAATGGTTAATTGAAGGTGCTTCTTTAGATCTGAGATAGTTGAACCCTGGATTAAAATATGGTATTAGATGGGTAGTATAATGATAAAGCTGAGGTCCATTGAACACAAATTACGAACAAAATTTACTGGACTATGAATAGTGTTACAATTATAATTATTTCTCGCTACCTACCTCTACATTAATAAAAAAATATAGCTTGAGGATATTGGAAGTTCATTACATGTCTCATGTATGTGTTAGTATTTAAATTTTGTTTAAGTTGTTCAAGAGCTTGATTAGGTCAAGAATATGTTCTACAAGCTCTGTTCTCTTGACATTGCTCAACATTTTCCCTACACATTTTCTCTTCAATCCAAACGTTTCTTAACTCCTTCCCTTGTTAGCCCTTGGTTGTTCTCAAGTGTAATGCTTTTTCTATGCATCTTACAATCTATATGTATGATCAATCATCTCTTATGAATCATGGATAACCTTTCATGGAATTGTTGTTGTGATTAGACAATTGCCATTGTGATAATAATCATTTAATTTGTATGGAGAAGTAAAGTCTTTTTCATATTATTTGACTTGGTATTGTAATTTTGTCTTTACAGGATTCTCTCGGGGGGAACAATAGAATTGTGATGATAGGTAGAGTTGTACAACACCATAAATCATTTAGCATTATCAATATATTGCTTATAGAATACTCTGTGCAAGTAAAATGGAATGTGCAATGACAATTGGTCTTGAATTCAAATCTAAATATAGGTAGATTATACACAAGAAAATGGTATCTATTCTATGATTTAAAGAACCCAAAAATAAGAAAATTAATAGGTTCCATTTGTTTACTTGCTCTTAGACACTAGTTTAATGTTGAGACCCACCGAGAATGTCTTGTTGTTGATAACCCGGTAGTGTTCAAAACTCCTAAGCCGAGTCGAATCGGTGTGACATTGGATCTATCTCTTGCCAATGGAAGTCAGCAAGACATGGACTATCAAAGTGAGTTTTTATCCTGTGCTGATGATTGATCTCTCACCGATGGGTTGGCTTCGGTGGTCATTGCCAAGAGTCTCCACGATGACATGGTGTAGGTCTATTTAAAACTCTTGAAGGTCAGATCGGTGTGACATTGGATCTGTCTTGCCGTGAAGTCATCAGCAAGACATGGACTATCAGAGTGGGCTTTCTATCATGTGTCGATGATTGACCCCTCACTGAAGGGTTGGCTTCGGTGGTCATCACCAAGAGTGTCTACGATGACATGGTGTAGGTCTATTTAAAACTCCTGAAGAGGTTAGATAGGTGTGACATTGGATCTATCTTGCCGATGGAAGTCATCAGCAAGACATGGACTATCAGAGTGATTTTTCTATCATGTGTCAATGATTGATCTCTCACTAGTTAATGGGTTGGCTTTAGTGGTCATCGCAAAGAGTCTTTGTGATGACATTGTGTAGGCCTATTTAAAACTACTGAAGAGGTCAGATCAATGTGACATTAGATCTGTCTTGCCGACGGAAGTCATTGGCAAGACATGGACTATCAGAGTGAGTTTTCTATCCTGTGCCGATGATTGATCTCTCACCAATGGGTTGGTTTCGGTGATCATCACCAAGAGTCTCTATGATGGTACATTTCCATGAATATTTAAAAAAAAAATTGCATTGTTTCGACGCAATTTCTACGAAGGCCACCGACGAATCACTGAAAAGGTCCAAGGAAGTTGCTATAGCTGCGATGAAGGCTTTGTTGTAACTCCTTGCCCATTTCATCGAAATGGCAACAAACTTCTAGTGTTTTTTTGACGCTTCAGAAGAGCCATTGCAATTTCATTTTGGTTCTAATTCATTGGTGGATACACAAATTTTTTGTCAATATTCTAACAAACATTTGAGTCATTTTATGATGCTGACAACCGATGAATTTGTGCCGTTATTTTGATATTTAATTTGTCGTCAAAATTTTGACAAACAAATAGTGATGAAACTTTTTTTTATCAATTCATCAATTGTCTGACAAATAGTTGTCGAACTACCAACGAACATTTTTTAGAAAATGGAGTCAAATTCAGTAGTGTCATGTCACAATTAACACATATATAGAGCAACACAACAATGATGAAGAAAAAGATACATGGGATGATAACAAAGTAAATATGCATGAATGCTTTTCTTGTGCTATTTCAGATGGAGGAGAAGTAAATGGGATACAAGGTGTTATTCCATGTCATGTTGTGACCAATGAAAACAATACACGTGTTGTTGATATTTCATTACAGACTAGTGATCATGACATTGAAAGTCCAGTCCTAAGCATCCACTCTAAAAATTCTGAATTTGGTTTATGCAATTATGAATATTCTTATAATGGATATCATGGTGATATTGAGGTTTCTGATTGTTTCTCTGAAGATTGTAACTACTCTTTTAAAGATCACTTAGAAGCATATTCCTCACATATAGGATGCAATGATATAAATGCTCATGATGTCACTTGTCCACAAGAGAGTGAAAAAATTATAGATGATGCATACCTAGAATATAATTCAGGTTTTCTATCAATGGAGCATGTCAACCATGTAAGTGATGAGGAATTCAAAGATAAAAATGTGTGTTCAATATTTTGATCCTAAGCATAAGGCTAAATATGATAAATATTCTTATGACCCTACTGCTCATGATTGTTTATATGAAGCAGATATGGAGATGTTAGCTACCCATGAAGAGGATGATGATGAACCAATGGATGAAAGAATGGTTTCATTATTGAATGATCAGAATGCACATCATGACAAGCACATGGATCTTGAATCAACATCATTACCAATTGAAAATATTGAAAGGCTTGTTGATTTATCTAAAAATATTTTTTTAGAATGTGAGTCAAAGATGTTAACCATTGATGATGTGAATGAAATTGAGAATCTATTTTTATTCTCTTCTAGTGATTATAATTAGTTTGAATATAATGATGATATAGAAGATTTATACCTTCATATTAAGGAGGTAGAGGCTTTCATGAAAAAAATGAAGGTGTGATAGAACCCTTTATATGATGAACCCTTTTTAGTATGTGAGATGACAAATAATGATCCCTACTAGTGTAGAAACAATCCACTTTTTGTTGAAAATCTTGATGAGTTCTTGGAAAGTACTACTTGCAAATATGAAGGATATGGTATAAATGGGACAACAAGTAATAAAGATTAGGTTAACACTAAGGGTGAAGAACTTGAGGATGAAGACATTATTCTCTATAATGATGATACTAGATACAGTGTTGGTGTTGAGGGAGAAACAAATGAATATACTTATTTTCCTATGGTACCTAGCTATGTGCTTGAAACAACAGTTGAATTGGAAACCACACATATGCAAGAGGATGATATCCATATTGAAAAAGGAGGAAACCCCTTTTTGAATAATCAATTGATGCATCCAAATGGATATATCAGCCCTGAAATAGCATTGTTACATATTGATAAAGAGAAACAATTTGATGAGTCTTCATATTATGTTGAAATTGCAGGACTGTTTGGCCTATGTGAAGAGAAACTTAAGGGTGTAGACAACATGAGGTATGATGTTAAATAGTATGAATGTGCATCTAAATTCTTTACAAATACCCCACATCTTCTAGACCTTGTCATGGAGTTATTTCCACCTAATGAGAATAACACTCATGTCAAGTACAATGAAGGTGTTAATGAATGTGAACATTTTCTCTTTGACACTTCAAAATCTTGGCCTAGTGTATAGTGGAGTGTTTATGAAGGATTTCAATTTGATGAAAAAATTGAATGTGATGTTACAACCCATGATCAAGTGGAATATTAATGTTTTATCTTTCCTACTCACTTGGATAAGCCTATGGTGCAATAGGTTGATGAACTGGGTAGTTTCATAGCAAGTGGAATCTATAATGCCAATCATGATGATACTGGTTGCTCGGAAATGCATAATGCACATGTTGATCCTTTGATATCAAAGCAGGATAAGGTGTTGGATAGAGGAAAAAAATGATTCTAAGCTTTGGGGTGTCATTTAGGCTCTAGATGGAGAATGAAGCCTAAGAAAGTATTAGAGAAGGCTTCTGGGATTGGAAATAAAGGCTACATTTTATATCCATGTAATCAATGTACATTATTTGTTGTTCTTTGTCCCTAGTTTTCATGCCTTTCTGTTGGTCTGCTTTTACCCGAGATTCTAAATTCTTGTTATTCTTGCAAGAGGCATACATCCCCAATCGGAGCCACTAGTGGAAGCCTAAATTTTCATTGTCCCACTAGTTCCATGGTCAAGCATGTGATTATTTTTATCTCATTGTCATTAGGGTTTGGGTTTTGAGGTCTCCATTCGCTTATACCCTTAATCCTCGTTTGTCTTATGTTCTCTCGTTGACTAGTTGCATCAAGTAACTAGTTAACTAAGTGACGTATTATGGTCTTTATCTTCATTGTTTAACTAGTCCCAATGTTTAGGTCACCCGTCGAACCTAGGAGGTCCCCTTTTAAAAAAAAAAATTCCCACGTGCATTTTAGCACCACTTAAGTCTACCATTGGCGGTTCATCAATCATTGAATGTTCCTTCGAATTGGCCCATGCCATCTCATGATGAGCGATGCATTATCTTTTCGACCTCCCCAAGTACATCACCTATCCCATGTTACATTATCAACATTGGAAGGTAACCCGTGATGAGCAATGCGGTTAAGTATTTAACCCATCACTTTCCTTAGCACTATCATTGGTTGGCTTGTGCAGTCTAATGGTGAACCGTGACCACTAATGGGTTGAGAACTACTCCCCATCATGCATGTTCAGTGCATCATGGGTTAATATTTCTCAATGAAAAGTGAACGAGTGATGAGTGACAAAATTTTGGTCTTCGGTTGAGATCCTCCCACGATCAAGATCAATGGCCAATACTCCATCGCTAGTTCTTCGGCCATCACTTGATGAGGTCCTAAAGTATAACTAGAAGCAATGGGTGATGTGATTTGCTTCATGACCAAGATTTTATTGTGATCAGGATCAATGACGGGCAAGTTGAGAATGATGGAGTTTGGATACAGATGGGTATGTGGCTATTTTAAAGCACCTCATCATTGTTTCTAAGTATGGGCATAAAAGAAAGTGGTGATCCTTAATTATCCTCGTTGATCATGTTTTAAATTGTGAATGACTAACGACTGAGACTCAACATGCAATGATTGATTTTATACTCATGCGAGTGAGCCAAGGTAGCCATTAAATGAAGCTCACCTCTAATTCCCTTATTTAATGAGGATTTCATGTAGTTTGTTTGATCATATGAAATTATCAAGGCACACAAATGATTGCTATAGGTACTAGAGGAGTGAATTCTAAGTTTTGAATGAAGTATTATAGAGGTGGATATGTGATATTCTCTGGTATGTAAGTGCATGCATGTAGTATTGTTGTTGTAGCTTAGTTGTACTCTGTGTCATCTTGTATGGTGCTCTTGGGGTTTTCATTTTTGTGTGATATCTTCTAGTTGTGGCTAGTGTTTTTATTACAAAATTGGCTCTGTTTAGTATTTTACTCTAGTTAAAATGGGTGAGCCCAGTACTCCAATCACACTAGTTAGAAGGTCTAGGAGGTTGAGCATGCAGGAACCTCTAGTGTATTTGTCTATTGCTATACCTAGTGCAACAAAAGTTCCATCTATTCCAAAAGCAAAGAGGAGTGTTCGGAAGAAGGTTGAGAAAATTACTATCAAGAGTACTTACAATCTTAGAAATAGGACTAGTTCAGAAGAATTAGTTAAATTTAAAGGAAAAGAACCTGTTGAGTTTGCGAAATAATTAACGAGGCCAAGTAAGGGTCCTCGGGTCTGTTCGGGGAAGCCCAGTGTTCCTATTACAATTTCAGATAGTTCTTCAAGTGAAGAAAGAGGAGCTTTCCTTGATTATGGCCATTGTCCTATTTCCCTTGTACCCTATGATGATTATAATGATGAGGTGGTTGTTGAAACTCCAATTTCTATCTTGAAACTAGGTGAAGGTGTCTATTTAGCTGCTGAAAAGGCCAGGTACCACTTGTGTTCTTCTACTGAATGGTGTGCGGTTTTTTAGACTTTTGTGTTGATTTGACACTCCTATGGCTGGATCATTAATTTGCACCATTGTTATTGATGGTGACTTCCCTGGTGTTGGTGAACGTGCTAATTTTGATAACAACCCTTTTTGAAGGCTTGTGTGTTCTTCTCTAACCAATTGCTTGACACTCCTTTTTCCTTTTTTCATTCCTATGGTAAACGAATGATTAGATGTAACAATTTATGAATTGACCCAAATGAAATGAAATTAATTTTGAAATGATTATGAAATGTAATTATAATGAGCTCGAGGCTTGTTTCTCCCTTCATTTATAAAAGGGATTTCAAGGCTCATTACGGGGGGTCAAAATTTTCATTCTAGTATGGTCTGGGAAGATCTTAGGTGCATAAAACAAATGTAATGAAGAAAGCTTGTTGAATTTGTTGGTTAATCATCTCGAGAATATGTTTTATATGTAATAGTCTTAAATAGTTCTACATGAATGACTGATATCGAAACAAATCTAAATGCTAAAGCATGTACTCTCCTTTCTACACTTTTGTAGATTATAAATGAAATTACCAATGGTTTTTTTCATTTTTCATCAATGGTTTAATTGAATGTATGGCTTTGTTTCTTTTCTTTATCTCATAGGGTTAATCAAATTTTTGAGGAAAGTCATAGGTTTGTAAGAATTTGCAAAGGATCTGATAAGAACTCATGTTTTGGATATTGAGAATTTTGTATTAAAAGGTTTTACGAAAATAGTCCATCTACTTCAGAATAAAATCATTTGTGTATTACTGAGTATTTCATACTTGACTCCACTTACTCGATTGATGAGGCACTGGTCTGTTTATCGAGAATTAATGTAATCAAATGTATTAGTAATATGCCTAACCATAGGTTCAAAATAAGAAAAATACTTATTAAAATCATGTTAATTCTAAAATGTAAGTTTGAAATACCTCCTTGTTCCTAGCAAATGGATAATAATTTACTCAAAGATCAACCAAATCCTAAGTGAATTATGTTTATTTTCGTTTATTAGGAACCCATCTATGAAGAAGTACATTCTCCATTTTAACAAATTAGAAAGAACACAAATCATGAAATACCCTCCCTAGTCCCATAGAACCTAAAGTGTAGGAGTAAAGACCTCATAATTCTTTACTTGTTGTGTTGGCCACTAGCCTTAGAATGTCTTGAACATAAGGATTGGCTATCCTTTAGAGAATTCTGGGGTTCGGGTGGAAAAAAAACCAACAAAATGATCAAATGGGAACTTAAATATTTCTTGAAGGGTATAGGTTTTCTTTTGTTTTCCTACCTACATGTCCACTATCATTTGGTTTATCGCCTCTAGTTTTAGTTCTATTGGAGCAAAAAATTCCTCCTCAAATATCCGTCGACTTTCATTTTTTTATTCACATTTTACCCACACCAGAATCCATTACCATTGATTTTACATTGTGTCTATCATGAAATGCAACAATTTGTGTGACAAGATCCATACTATCACCAATATTCCCTTTGTGCACACCAATTTATTCCCCTAGATAATCATAATTTTTTTTTCCTTTACTGTAGTACTGCAACATCAAAATAAAGGTAGTGCGAGTTGGTGGCTTCTAAGTTAAGAAATAAGCCTTTACCGCCATACCACCAAGAGATTATATAGCATGTGTGGTAAAGCGATACTCACCGCCACCCAACAAGGAGAATTATAAGGCAATGTGGTAATGTGGTGCCTACCACTATCCAGTGTAAGGAAATTAAAAGGAGTGCGGTAAGGTGGTAAATAAAAAATAAGTAAAGCATGCATTGCTATACCACCAAGATGGTGAGCAACATATGCAGTGGAGTTGTATACACTGCAACCCCGCAACAAGAGGTCTTAAGTAAGGTGGTAGTGCAGTAAATACTAGAAGGAAGGGCATACACCACCATACCACAACGGGTGTAATAAGAGACATCGGTAGTATGGTGGACTTACTACAACATCATTATGGACTACGACAATAAATGCATGGATCACATTAGTCAACTAGACACACGAACCCAACAATGCATAATTGAATTCAAAAATATGAGCCTATTACAAATATATTTGGTAGTAGGTTGGCATTAATACTGATATGATTGAATACCACGCCCTCAAAATTAGGTGAATTTTCCTAAGATTGTACTCAATTGAAATGCATTGTTGTGGACAGAGTTGAGGACATCAAGAAAAGGACCTGTACGAATGTCAAGCACTCGGGTAAGTACACGAATAACCCTCTGAAGAAGCTTGATTGGTGTAGTATTTGGTAGAGATTTGTTATATGAATTCATAGTAGAAAAAATTAAAATATGCCTCCTAAAAGAAAACAATCAAAAGTAAAGGAAAGTAAGGCCAAAATTAAAGATGAAGAACCTAAGATAAAGAAGAGAAAATGCACTACCAGTCTATATTAGATATACTTCTAGGATCAACCAAGGAGGGTAATAAGAAATTTCTCATAGACATTACACAAGTTTGTAGGAATGCCCTCATTCCCAAATTTGGTTAGGAACTATTTTGGTATTTTTACATTAAGAGAAGTGAGAAGATTCTAGTGTCAAACCCTTGGATGTTGGATTTAGCAAAGTTGATTTTACCAAATTTATTTGTTGATGTGGAATTTATTAGATTGCTAGCCAAGCATTATCACCCTGCAACCAAAATAGTAAGGTTTTCGAATGGCTCAATGTTGGTAGAGGTAACTAGAGAAACTATCATTAAGTGTTTTGACTTAAACAAGAAGGATCTGACCAAAGTAAACCTACAAAAAAGTTATGAAGATTATACCAGGTTAAGAAGGACTTATTGAAGTGATGAGCTACCCCTATATATGAAAAGAGGCATTGGTAACAAAACAATTCCCATTTATACTTCCACTACTGAACCATTCATTGTGACATATTTTCAATATTATTTTGTGAATACATATCTAGCTCTATGCAAAGTACTAGGGATGGATGCCCAAGATAGGATGCCAGTGTTGAGATTATGGATGCACAGTCCCTAAAGCTCTAAAGTCTTCAATGGAGGACCCTTGCTAGGAAAGATAATCAACCACACAGAAAGTGTTCAAAATTAGGCATGCACAATGGAGATTCTATATTGATGATATGATTGATATGTTACAAATGCACAAAATGCATGATTATATAGGAAAAAAAGAAAACCTAAGATGCATGAGATGTTGCCATGTGTCATGATCTAACAACATGTGAACCCTATCTAGGAAATTATTAAATGTTGAGATAATTTCTAGGACAACTCATCTTCTAGAAGGAATCTTATCCCTACAAACATGGAATGGGACATTACCCCATTATTAAATGATTTATTAAAATGCAAGGGTATGTGCAGGATCATCATGGAAAAAATAGGCCCTTAAGTGGCAAAAAACTCAAAAAAATCAGAGTTAGGAAACTTGACATAAAAATTTGAATAAGTTATCTATATTATTTCAAAAATATGTAAGAATAGAATTTGTAGAAAATTCAATGTAGTTTCTAAACTACAAGTTTTTTAAATCTATTTAGTGAAAATTTGAAATTCCAATGCACTAGTACTTAAATTTCGAGGAAAAAATAAGAAGTAGGTGTCTTTCTGACCACCCTAACCACAATAAAATGATAATATATTTTTATAATATTTTAGATATAAGTAGATGACTTGTAATACTTGGATGTGATGCATATTTTTGTAATTTTTTCCAAGTAAATAATTAATTATGAATTTTTATTACAAATTTTAAAAATATAAAAACTCATATGTCTAACCACATAACTTGGTCAAAACTTCATGAAATTCAATTTTTATTTTTTTAATCCTATAGTATATGGAAGCATAGAATGTAATGCATGTTTTGAGATTCAAAAAATATGATATCGTTTGAAAGCTATAAATATTTTTCAATCGACCTATCAATCAAGACTTTAGTCATAATTCAAATAGAAAATGAATAATAATTATTTATTAAATTCAAAGTAAAGCATAATTTATATTGGTGGAAAGCTAATAATCTCCTTTAAAAACCCTTTTCATTTCACCAATTTTGGGTTAAAAAAAAGTCATCAGCCACATACCTACACATACCCATCATATTGCCACTTTTTGGCCCATCATGATCCTACACATACTTGCAACCTAGGACTAAATTATGCAAGACCTAAGTTAACTTATGCTAGTGTAATAATTAATTAATTACACTAACACCCTCCCATAAGTGAAACTTAGGGGAGAAAATCATGATTATGCAGGAAGATGGGTCCCATTTCACGAGGCCATGTTAGGTACCCATGTACATGAAGATGATGCATAAAAATCTCCTACAACTGGAGAAAAGGGGAAAACCTAGTGGGAACAAAACCCCTCTCCAAAAAGGAGATGAAAATGCAAAAGATGTGAGATAGGATGGGAAGGATGGAGGACTCCCAAATACCCCCCAAGTACACCATCTGTCACATGAATGCAATACAATCAATGCCCCCCATAGGGAGGAAAGAGAGAGACAATATATCCCCCCCAGAAGATGTGATCACCTACAAAAATGGTAAGTGTCTGAAGATAGAACATGATCCAATGTCGAAAAACAACTTGTCTCCCTTTTGGAAGAAATAGAACCAAGTGCAAGTGGAGAGATGCTTCCCATTCTGGATAGGAATTGAAGGAAGGAAGGATGTAGGTGGATGAAGATGTCTCTAAACTTTGTGCATGTGTCTCCTTGCCTAATGATGAAGTTTCCACAATCAATGAAGAGGGTGACAAACCAGGATGATGTAGAAACTAATGTTGAACAATATCCAAAGAATGAGATGGAATGAATATGATGGAGACTTGATAACCCCCCTTGAATGAAGTGTCCCCAAAACCATTGAAATAATTCTGAAGCAAATCCAATTGTAGATGCTGAAGAAACCTCAAATCCTGAATGAAATGACAAGGAAGAAGTCTCATACATGAAATTATTGAAGAGAAACCAAGTGCCTCCAAGATAGTCTCTGGATCCCCAATCAAGGTTGAGACAAAAGGATTAGGAGACTCAAGAGAACTATCCAAATTCAAATATGAATAGAGGAGTGATATCCCATCAAGAAAGTCCTCCAAACCTATAGAAGTAGCCAAGTCAGTGATACCTAAAATGAAGCCATCCTTTGATGTCAAGTTTGGAAAACAAAATGTGTCCTAATGAGTGATGATGGTGGAAGCCTCAATCAATGAATCCAGACAAGGAATCATTGAATGTGAAGGGATACCAATAGTCTCTAATGGAGAAGAAGAACCTGAAGGAACCTTTTCAACCTCTTTAGAAGATTCAAGGCAATCAACTTCCTACACAACAATATCATCTTGCAGTACCTAATATGAAGAATGACATTCTGAATCTTGACCATTAGGGAATGGTGGAGAATCTAAATCTCCATATATCTCCCAAAGCTTAGTCCAAAGGATGTGAGGACAATCACAATGATCAATAGAACTCAAAACATCACAATCAACTTGCATAGCAATGATCTCCAATACAGTGTATTTGCTGCAACTCCAATCAAACTCATGAATACCTTCACTTGGATGAGGAACTATACCATACATATGTGGAAATAAATCAAGTGATTGAAGATGGTGGCAAATCCCATCTCACCATTGCGAAAAGTTTCCCTTGTGTAACATAGTTAAAGGAGAAGTATATGCAAGCCACATAATGAACTTTCTCCAAAAAAAACAAAGACAAATGACCTTCAATAGAAAATAGAAGCTTCCAAGGATGATGTGAAACTGAAGAGATGCTACCCAAATCAAAAAATATTTTCCCAAGGTTTAGGATGTCCAGGTTATTTGAAAAAATGCATCAAACTAAAAACAATCAATGCAATAGTACCTGGAGCTGAAACTGATCAAGGGGTCTGGACTGATGAAAAAAGCTCTGCATCACCTTCCTGATACTGCTGGAATCACTGAAATCCGATAAACGGTTGCGAAGATATGAGCCTCTGAGTCCAAATTAGGGTTTTTTCTTCAATTGGTTCTAGAATTTTCTACAAGCAAAATTTCACAGAATGGATGTCACCACTGGAAAGTGCTAAGAATTCTCTTTCCGACAGTATCTTGTTTGCTAATTTTTGACACCATGGGTGAAAGTTGTGATAAAATGAAAAACAGGCCTATAGGAGGTACTTTGTAGGATAATAAGGTGCAAAAAAAAGCACCTGAGCACTAGCACTTGGTCTTCAATATGATTGTTGTGCAAATGTTGGAAAAAAAAAGGCTTCAGCTCAAGTGGCATCGGAGCTTTAGAATGGGGTGGAGTGAGCGAATCAGGGTGGTGCTGCTCGGATAGAGTCAAGCCCTCAGTCTCTGATGGAACCAGCAGCGAGGCTGAAAATCTGTTAATGGAGGTCGGTGTCGAAAGTCGATCAACGACGGTGGTAGAGAACACACCGACAGGAGATGGAACATTGCCAACGGTAGAGTAGAACCTGTCTGCGACTGTCAATGGGACGAGCTGGTAGGAAGCCAGAAGGAATACGACAAGAGAAAGCAAGCTAGGTAGTCATGTACGTCGACATGGCATCGGTAGTGAGGGGCTGAAAAATAGGCTATACTCTCCCTGCCAACAACACTAAATGCGACTGATGTAGAGATTTTAAGTCTACAGACTTTTGACTAAAAAATAACACCCAAATAAATTTTTTTGAATATTGTCGATAGAAAATTAAAAAAATTATTTAGATGCTGATATAAATATAAACCCATGGATTTAACAATATATTTCAACCAATGATCAAAAACTAAACCCCATATAAGCCATAGAAATATATTAATATAGTCCGCGGATTAAAAAAAAGATGATGTCGACCAGATAAATAAATTGAAGGTCGCTCCAAAATATTTTCTACAAACTATATAAATTTCTAGAATAGAATTTTTTCCAAACAAATATAGAGATAAGGCCTGATTTTTTTTTTGAAAAAAAGTGTGCCTATGACTAAAATTTTTTTGCCTCAAAGGATAACTGACTGGAATGATTTTTTATAGCAAATTGGAATAGATCGTACTAGTTGATTTTGCAAACCCAAATACCTCTGATGGTTCCTAGGTTGATGTATCCGAATTTGATGAATGGGTAGGCAATCCTAGGGTTTTGAGGCCTTTTGAAGACAATGGCAAGCTTGGATCTAACTCTATCTACTTCAGAAATCAGCTTGGTCCCCAGGTGGAATCAAGTAGCCTTCAATGGAAACCTTCAAGCTTGGAAATAATCTTGCACACCAACTTTCTTGATCAAGGGTTGATGTTTCACTAGAAAAGCTCTGATACCATGTTGAAATTATGGATGCACAGTCCTCGAATCTCCAGAGTCTTTAATGGAGGACCCTTGCTAGGAAAGATAATAAACCACATAGAAAGGGTTCAAACTTAGGCATGCACAATGGAGATTCTATATTGATGATATGATTGATATGTTACAAAAGAACAAAATGCTTGATTATATAGGAAAAAGAGAAAACCTAAGATGCATGAGATGTTGCCATGTGTCATGATCTAACAACATGTGACAACATGTGAACCCTATCTAGGAAATTATTAAATGTTGAGATAAGTTCTAGAAGGAAAACTCATCCTCTAGAAGGAATCTTATCCCTACAAACATGGAAGGGGACATTACCCCATTATTAAATGATTTATTAAAATGAAACCTGGGACTAAATTATGTAAGACCTAAGTTAACTTATGATAGTGTAATAATTAATTAATTACACTAATAGTCAGTGAGCCTAATGATGAGGGCTATGATACTCCAGAATCCAAAGAAAAACATAGAGTACAATTTTGCCTCATATGTAGAGAGGGAGTTGGATGATGAATTCTCACAAGTCATAGAGGAAGAGCACCAATTACATTCAGACACTATTCCTTACTATGTCATTTGATATTATACCAAAATCAGGACCATTGGACTAAACAAATGGACTTGGCTAGAGTGGATGAGTAAAGGAATCTCACACCTATCTACAAGTGGTGCTATATTTGGGACAATCAATGCAAGAATTCAAGCTTTGCTATATTCTATGAAGATTTTTTGCATAAAATCCTTGGAGTTCTTGTTTATTAAATACCAATATTTCCAAACAAAATGCAACAATTGTTAAGACCTCTAGCCCTAAGACAGGAATAGGGTCATACACACAATTTTGGTGATTGGTTCCTCCTCCCAGAAGTTACAATAATAAGAGTTTATAGATTCCCTATTGCTCCACACATACTGTTCCCCTCAGATTAGGATTTCTTGAATTTATGTGGCAAATGATGTGGATGGAAAAGGATGTAAAGCACAAAAATAATAAGGGCACATTTCTACCAAAATAAACAAAGTGTGAAAACTGGACAGTAGGCTTAGACACACTGGAAGAGTTGCAATATTATTTTAATACAAGATATGCATTGTATTTTTGCAAAGGAAGAGCCTTTGACCTTGAAAATAATATGAATAACATCAGGCATAATCTTCTTACCAAAATGACAGTGGAACACCAAGTGGACTATGAAGAGGATGTGATAAGAAATTTCCTTACTTTTCAAGAAGTATCTAGCAGAAGGAAAAACTGGGCATATATGAGGAAATTTGAAGAATATAGGAAGCAAAAGCACAAAGCTTTTCTTGTGACTTTTGTTGAATAAAAAGACCCCATCAAGAGAATAGATCTAATAATTGGTAAATTTGAATATTTGTATAATAAAAGGGAAGTATATCTCCAAGAACATGGTGGTAGCACAACTACAGAGCACACCCCAGGTGCAACCTTTGAACCCCCATGGAGCAATTACCTCCTAAGAGACAAAGGATAGAAATAATTGAACCATCAGTCTCTTATGAAGAGAGTGAAGGGGAGAGAGATACTGAAGAAGTGTCCACTATATTACAATCACTAAAGGGTGATGTTGAGGTTGATCAGGAAATCCATGAGACCAATGCCCATAGGAATGAGGAAAGGATGGATGACATAGAAAAAAAAAGTATAGAGATACATGAAAATGAAACAAAAATTTCAGCCAAGAGATTCATAGAAGATGATGAGTTCATTAAGACTCCAAAGTTTAGGGATTTCTATAAAAAGATGACGAGTCAAATGAAGTAGGAATTGAAGAACCAGAAAAGAATCAAATGGTGGCATAGACCTTCAAGGAATTAAAAATTGACCACATCAGCATTAGCCACCGGAAGGCTAGAGAGATGATTTTGAAAAGCAACATTCTCATTTTCCCTAGGTTGGAATTAAAGAATTCTTTTTTGCTTGATCAAGTGCAGGCTCAAGAAGATCCAATGCTAGTTGCAGAATTTGACTCTAATGGAGTGAGTGGAACTTGGTATAATCCAAAGATTGAAACCCTAGCTATATGGATAAAAAAAACACACAGAAGCCAAAATTATTGGATGTGATTCAAGGAATGAAAGAGGCATCAATGGTGAGGACAATGCATGACACCACCCCTTTGGAGGTAGCCACAATGACCATGCATTCAGCCACATTCACTAGTGCAATTGTCAAAGGATTGGAGGACAAATTGAAGGAATATGAAAAGGAACAAAGGTTCCTAAATGATGAAGTTAATAAAATGTTTATGGAGAATATCAAATTGAAAGAACAATTAAAATGAACATGAATAGGAACTTTACAAAGCAGGGAGATAGTATTAAATAAGCCTCCTAGTACCACATTAAATGTTGTGCAGAGCATTCCCT
>VDFB02047230.1:528545579-528605721 GCA_007258455.2 Sequoia sempervirens | reverse complement strand
TGCGGTTTTGGCAGCTTGAGCGGCTTGTTGCACGGCTTTTTGTTTTTGCACTTGTTGATAGCCTCTTTGGAAAGCAGCTTGCAATGTTGAGTCGAATTGATTTGATGTGGTGAATGTTGGTGGTGGTGGTGGGTGGTGGTGGATTTGGAATGGCGTTTGTGATAGTGGTGAATGGTGATGTTGTGTTGATCATTTGGTTGGTAGATGGTGTTGTCATGTTGATTGCGTGATTGGTGGATGGTGTTGTTGACGTGGTAAGTGGCGTCGTTGATGTGATTAGCCCTTGAGAGACCATGTTTTGAAATGTTGTGGGGGTGTTTGATGATGTTGCCATTGCTTGCGTGTTTGTCATTTGTGATGTCAACAATAAGTTTTGAGCGTTTGGCAAAATGTTTTGATTCATGGTTGGGATAGCGGTTTGATTGATGCTTGGTAGGGGAGGCAATCCCAAGCCAAGGAGTGATGTGGATGATAATGGTAGTGGTGGGATAGGTGGAAATGTGAGGGGGGTGAATCCTTGCGAGAGCGTTGTGGTGTTAAAAATGCCCCCTGGTCCGAATATGTCTCCCTCTTTTTGTGAATTCGTGGGAAGAGGTGTTTGTGGTGCTCCATGAAATGATGTTGATGATAGGTCATAATGTAAATTGAGAGGAACATTTTGGTGTAATGAATTTTGGAGGGTGTTTTGTTCCATTGTGGTGTTTACGTCCAAGTTTTGGTTATTCACAAGGGGATGTGATTGAAGTTCATTGAGAAATGTGCTTCCCTTGTTGACATTTGGTTGAGTTGGAGCAATCGATGTCGTGATTTTTGGAATGTTTTGTGTGACGTTTTGGGATGGGGGTGTGGATGAAATGGGGATGGTGGATGAGATTGGCGGAAAAGATGTCTCTACTATGGTGCTCACATCAAAATCCAAAGGCAACTTGGCCCCTTGCTTTGCTAGTTCAAGCATGTACAACGAAGGGTTTAGTTTCATCATGATGATGATTCTATGGTTGTCTGGATTTTGGAGCATTTCGGCTATTTCTTCGCGAGACATTCCAAAGGTGAGGTCCTCCCCTTGATTTTCTTCTTGTGGGTTTTGTGATGATGAGGGGACCAATGGATTGCTTGATTCTGCGAGATTCATTTCTGCGTTTGTTTGGCTAAGGTCACTTGAAGCGGGAGTTTCTTTGTGGGCTTCCATACTCTTCTTGTATTGAGATCTTGTTTGAACCATAAAACAAGGATCAATCTTCGAGAATATGGGAGATGAATCTCTTGATTCCTTGGATTAATCTCTATTTTATGTCCCAAAGTGAAAGTTTTAGGATGCTTTTAGGATCAAATGTGATGATGATATGATGATGATGTTCAAAGATGGATGTTATGGATGTTTTGACTTTGATAGATCTTGAATGAAATACTAGGCTTTGGATTTTTGATTGGTTTGATTTTTGGATTTTGAGATTTTTTGTCCTTGATCTTGATTTGGAGTTTGATTTGGATTTTGAACAAAAAGACCCTAAGATGTTTGATAATGATCTAAAGGATAGTTGTGTTCAAAGGATGATGATTTGGATATGTGTGAGGAGAAGGATGCATCTACCCACACCTACCCAAACAAAATGATTGTTTCACTAAGTATATGGAGAAGGATTCATCTACATACACTAAGCTAGACAAGATGATTTGGATGACTTTGACTAAAGATATGCAAAAGGATGCATTCACACATTCCTAGCCAAAGGTGTTTTGATAAATGTTTTTAAGGACTTGATCTCAATGAGTTTGAATGATTGCTTGATTTTGTCATAAAGCCTAGTACTTCAAGGATGATTTCAAGGTTTTTCAAAAGATGATTTGTGAGATGGATTTTGATGTTTTGAAAGATGGATGAAAGAGGTTTGATTTGTTTTGATCCCTAGATGAACCTAAAAAAGACCACTTTGTATTTTCCAAGACCTAGGTATTGAAGAGCATGCATATGCTTCCTAAAGACCTTTGTTAACCAAGGAATGATTTGAACATTTTGGATTTCCAATCAATGATTTTTGCTTTTGGGATTTGGAGTCTTCAACACACATGAAAGTTCATTTTGCTTAGTCTTTGCTTAATGGATTTATTTTACCAACAACACTCTCTTTGATTAAAGTTTCAAACTAAGATGTCCAATGTCTTAATTTCTTTAAACCCCACAAGATATTTTATGTGGAAATTCAATGAACTTAAGACAGGGGTTTTTTCTATTGTTTACTCAAAGAGACAAATTGAGATATAATCCAATGCTTAGGAACCTCTGACGCTGATGAATCCGTGGGGAAAAGCGGTAACTTATATGGATTGAGTCAATGATATTTGTCTTAAGAGGGTTTGAAATTTTGAGAATCATGTTGAATGTTTGTTTATAAAATGTTTTTCGAGATACACCTTGTGTTTTCAAACAAAAAGAATAATTACAAAACCCTATGGATGTGTAAAGACAATATTTGTTGGATTCCCACTTGGACAAGTCTAGCTAAACATCCTGAGTGGATGGTTAGATGCTTGACCCCATTGGCTCCCCTCCACGGCTCATGCGTCAATCTCACGTAAGCACATCCCCAGCCAAACTCCATGGCGTGCTTTCCATCTCTACTAGAAGCCGTAAGAGTGGGGTGGCTTGAGCGACCGTTCTTGCACCAACAAATAGATTAAAGATTTTGCAAATTCTAAACACATAGGTTCTAGTAAGGACTTTCGTTCGTGGAGATTATTATGCGGCAAGAGTCCCCTTCCGGATCCATCACAGCCGGGTGGCCATTGATTATGGCGTTTAAAAACCCTCATTTATATCTGGTGGAAATACTCTTGGCTTTAGAGTGTTACGGTTGAGTCGTCCGCTTGGGTGAGTACTTTTTCCCCAAGGCAGGCCCTCTAAGATAAACAAAAGCGAGTAGAAAGAGAATGTAAATGCCCCTACTCACACTTGACAAGATGTTCAATTTTAAGCCCAAATTGAAGTGTTTCAAAGCAATAAAATGTATTTTGAGTGTTTCTCTTGCACCCTAGATCGCACGAAGCGCAAGGGGAGAGGATACGTACTCAAAAGACAATCACACAATTCAAACACTTGTTCGTTTTATACCCCTCAAAGCAATTGTGAATTCGTTTTAAGCACCAAATGAAATATGAGGATTGCTTGTTCAATTTTTTTAACCCAAAATGAACTCTAGTAAGTTTTCCCTAAGATTCGTTTTAAGCCCTTTGCAATAAAGAAGAAATTGTTCGTTTTAGACCCAAATGAAAGTTAGTGTTCTAAAACGAAAAGAAAAACAATTTCGTGAAGTAGTGTTGATAAACACTTAAAGTGTTAAAAAGCACATTGTGTTTTCAAATAAAATTTCCCTCCTTTCGTTTTCGTTTGATAGCTTTCTTTTTCGCTTTCCTCCTTTTCGCCTTTGTTGTTCGTTTGTACCTTTGTACCTATAAAATAAAAAGATAGATTGTGAGGATTAAAATATTAAACCCATTTTGGTTATTCACTTCAAATAATAACATTATCCCAAATGAAAGGACAAAGATTTGGATGATTATGATAGTAAAAGAATGATCATGCTTTGATATTAACTTTATTGAAAATACACCACCCTTAATAGATCGATTCCTTCCCATTTTGACATTGACAAGCTTTTTGAGCCCATAAATCAACTATAACGAATAAATCTAAAAAAAAAAAAAAAAACTTCTTAATCCTCTAATGTTGACTCTTTCAAAGCTTATAGATTTTCTCAATCCTTAAGGCTAGAAAGTATTTTCAAATTCTTTCAAAGCTCATAGATTTTGACTATGGGAAAAAAAAAATGTTTTGATAAATTTTGCAAAGTGAACCGATTTTTATCCACCACAAGCAATGCATCTTTTCAAAGCATCATCCCCACAATCATTAAGCATTTAAATAGCCCATCTACACAAACTACACCTAAAAATATAACCTTGTCATATCAAATACCACTCGTTGCTTTTACTCAAGTATGATTGTTTTAAATCTCTTTAGAATGATTATTTTCCTAGCATCAAAGAATATTAAATGTTGGGCACGCTGTTCCTTGCTACGCTGAAGCAGATGAACTTGTTTGAGAAGAATATTTTCCTAGCATAAAAAATAATTAAACTTTTCCTTAGATAAACATTTCTTCCAAGCATTGTGACTGCATACTGTACTACAAAATCAGATTTAAAACAATCTCAGGAAATGCAATGATATCAAATCTTTGTGGCAGGCAGAAAGATATACAAAGACTTCATTCAAAACACATGCTGGAAATAAGGCGCAGCAGTCAACTCAACACATAAATGCGAGCCAGAAACAGCATTTAAGGCGTGCCCCTATCTTTTTTTAAACAACAACAATAAGTGCAAGCAGGTAGTTGCCTTCAAATTTGCGCGCTCCTCTATCACAATCAGCCAGTCAAGATATTATTACCAGGAAAAACAAAAACGCGCCTAATCTTTTTCTTTTTGAAAAAAACTTTCAGACTTATGCTATTAGTGGGCACAAAAGATGATATTTGTAAGCTTTTTCAGCATTCCCCCTATCTTAATAAGGTACGCGTAACATCAAAGAAGGCAGATTTCTGTTTCAAAAAGTCTCCAGGAGGTGTAATAGTCCAGAATTTTGTCTTAGACTTGCAACACATCAATGATAAATACCAATAATAAGCATGCTATGAACACAGGAGGAGGGGCTTCACCAGAAGATACAAGAAATCCAGGTTTGTAACAGGAACAAGTCAGATAAAGCAGTGAACAACATAATACTCAGTCAAAAAACATGGCTGAGTAAATCAGAAACACTTTTAGAAAAAGCCAAGCAAAACTCAGGAAACAGCAAAGCAAATGCAGAGAGCCACAAAAGGTCACCGTAATGCTGTTATGATGTTAAATGAGATCACAATCAAATGGTATTTGTAAGAGATTAACATGAAATGATGAAAGTGATCATAACAAAAGTTGTTAATGTCTTTAACTCCTATAGTATGAAACTAAACACTGCTTATCATGTCAAATGCCAATTTTAAATGTGAATAGCATCCTCTTAAGGACTTTGAGAAGCTGCCCTCCTTCTAGCGCCAAATGTGGGTGCCTTTAAAAATCTGCAAACACTAAACTCAAACAAGGGTTAGCACCTACAAATCCTTCAAGAACACTCCTATGGAATACCTTGCAAAGTGCTTAAAACATGTAACAAAAGGATGAAAGAAAGCTACAAGCATCATGAAAGCAATCACAAATTACCTATTCCATAGTTGGATTGGTGTCACATGTGCTAGTGACCCTTTCCCAATCCTTGATCAAAGTTCAAATGATAAAATGCAAATGGAGATGATGGATTGATGATGAACAAGATCAAATCTCAAATGAAGAGAGTAACCTTGCATGAAATTGTGAAGGCTTTGCTCAAAGATGGAGCACCTATTTAAAGATTTTCAAAATGCCAAGTGTTGAAGAGGGACCAATGTGGGATCAAAAACAAGCCAATGAGTTGAGGACACTTGTCATCATGTGATTAGTTGATGTATATGCAAGATTTGGGAAGAGTGCCCAAGAGGGGGAATTTTGAATTCAAATTTGCAATAAATTTTGAGAGGGGGACAAGAAAGGAGAGCAATAAATGCCCTGTTTGACTTGTCATGTTGAGAAGAAAATGAGGTTTTAATAAATCAATAAAATTGATTTATTGTGCAAGTGGCTAGATCTAGATAATGCAAGTGGGATGGGATAAACATTAGATTAGGATTAGATGATGATTATGCTGATTTAATGCTGATTAGGTGAGTTGACATTTTGGACTTTGATAATTGATTTATTTAAATCAGAAAATGATGGAAAATGATTTAGGATTTGATTTAAATGAAGTCCTAATTTATTTAATTAAGTGGATGATGCAAGATGAAGGTTGAATGATAATGTTTATTTGATAAATGAATGGATGAAAATGCACTTGATTAATTGATGAATGGTCCTAATGTGACATCTAATTTGACCGAATCCGATCGAATGCATAATGTGAATTTTGCATGTCTACAGAAACAATTAATATCAATGCCTCCTTTTGTTGAAGATGACAATGTCGATATCTACAATCCACTATATTCAGTTGATTACAAATGTGTATCTAATTTAGTTGTTAAAGGTATGGAAATTGATTAATTTAGTTAAAATCAAGGTTTAAATTTATATATATATATATATTCTATGTTTATGTAAGTTTCAAATATAAAATATAAATTTTTACAACTTAAATGTATAATTTAATTTATGTATATATGTGGTGTGTGTACAAGAGATATTTTCGTTATAGTTGCAAATCCTGAAAATGCGGAAGGTGTAGATTACTATCTACTAATATGTAAGCAACCAAAAAGAAAATTGGTCGGATCGATGACAAATGGTGATGGACAAGAGTATCCCATTGGATCAGACGTTATTGAAGGCACATATTATCAACAAATAAAGATAGATAAAAATGGTATTATATTTGTTGATTATAGGCCAAGACAAAAGGTTCTACATTACAGTCACTTAGTTTTGGCAACAAAAATAAATTTGGAAACTTTACCTAAAAGAGGACGTGCCACTTGGCAACAAAAATAAATTTAGAAACTTTATCTAAAAGAGGACATGCCAAACAAAAGTTGAGGTTTCCTATTGAAGATCATGAAAAGATTTTAGAGATAATAAAAGATAGAGAGGATCCATATTTTATGTACCAGGAGCTTTAAGTTGTTTTTTGGATATATGTACACATTTATGACTCTAGATCTATAATATACATTTGTATTGATTGGGCATGTGACATGATTTAGAATGGGTTTTTTTTTTTAGAATGTGACATGTATGTTAGATCATATATATGCTTGATACAAAACCTAGTGACTTTAAAAATGTTTTCATTTACATTTTTCCTAAATTCCTTTAAATCATCTAAATTTCCAATTGCATTTTTACATGTTGGACATGGTTCATTCTTTTAAGTTCACTCAAGAATCTCTAGAAATTCCTTTATATCATCTCTAGATTCCTTGATTGTATTTTTATGTTTGACATGGAATTGTTAAACATTCACTTTCAAATCTTTGAATTTAATTATTTGTTCAACTCCACTTATATACATGAGCTGGATTGAATATATATATGCGTGCAACAATTTGTACAAAACCTAGTTTATGTTCCAATTTTGCATTTAAATTTATTTATGTTCCATGGAATTCTTAAGTTCACATGAATCTTTCATTTCATTTGAACATTCAACTCCAAAAACTTATATAATTATCTAGTTGATTTGGTGTTTGAGTGGTGAAGAATCTAGACATAAATTTTGTCTCTAGTTTTCTTTATTTTTTATTCATTACTAATGCACGACATTCAATAATTATAAATGATCATCTGGATTTTCATGTATCCTAATCATCACATCCTAATTTTATTATTTTCATCAGGTAAGCATCCCTCATCCTAATCATAAAGTTAAGATCACTTTATCAAGTAATAACCAATTTAACCATAATCATCCTAGAATCATTTAAAAATTATCCATCTAGATCCATCTCAAACATACATCCATTCTCCATCCTTAATAAAAAATCATCACTTGAACATCAAAATTTGGTTACTTGGTCTCAATCTAGTCCATACATCATATTGTCCTTTCGTCATCACCCAAAGCTTTTAGTTCATCTAGGGACCTTATCCTTAATCTCGACTATCATCCATTTCAAATCCAATCTCCTAATAAAAAATCACTTGACCTTATTATTTGATTTCATCTTTAATCCAAATTTTCTTAAAAACATTAGCTCCTATCTTTTAAGTATAGTTATTAAATCCATTTTGTTAATGTTAGATTGTATCCAGGTTCTCTCTGTTTGGTCTTTCTTGTTCACCTTAAGGTGCATTGGAATATATGAACATTATAGTGAATCATAGTGATGGTGTTTGGGGTGCTTGAGATAGCTACATTTTGGCATCAATTTAACTTTTTTTACCATGTATGTAGTGGTCCATCTTTCCCATACAGTTAAATATGGACTAATCAATTTTTAATTTATATATAATTTTCATCTAGGAAGATCTAGATACTTATATTAAATGTGCATAACTTTCAATATTTAAATATATCAATTTCCAATTGCATATATATAAATGTTCCACATGGAATTCTTAAACTTTCAAGACTAGAAATTTGATTTCATTTACATTAAACTCCACTTATAGCTTACATGCTTTCTTTGAATTATATGGAATTCTTAAGTGAACACTTGAATATATAGGTTCATGTATAGAATGATATATGCACAATTTAAATGTATTTAACCTAGACTAACTTTAAAAATGAACATTTAGAGCTTTAAAGAATTCAAGACCTATCATCTATTTCCATTTGCATTTACTTTAAAATATAGCATTAATCTTAAGCATATTTGCATTCAAATTTTTCTATTTCTTGACCTATTTATTAAAGACAAATTCATTTGAACTATTTATTTAAATTAATTGTGTACATGTCCATCTTTTTAAATTTACAAATAGCAACCATTAGATAGTGGACAACATTTTGATTTCATGATGTAAATAGATATGTACAACAAGTGCATTTGAACAAACCATAATTTAAATTTAAATAAAGGTACTTGTTCCTTGCTAAATAAATAAAACCATAAACTAATAATGCACAATGTATTTATAGATGTAATGTAAGTGAACATCAAACCTTAATAATGAACGCATATAACAAACCTAGATTCAAACCATAAAACATAAATTTATGAATGTGACATGTAAATCATAACAAGTATATATGTGTAACATAAAACATAAGTACAACACATGTGCAAATGTTCAATACATAAATCATAAAAAGTGTCTCCAACATGTAATAATATGATCTTAAACATGTAATACTATAAAAAAAATCTCAAAGAGAGGGATGTCTAGTATGAATAGAATCATCAGATCTTTGGCCCGATCTATGTCTCGATCTCTCCCTCGACCTCTCCCTCGATCCATGGCTTGATCTCTCGCTCGATCCACAGCCCGATATCTCCCTCAATCCATGGACCAATCGCTCTACTGATCCAAGATGTGTGGATCCATGTCCCGATCCAAGATATCGCAATCTGTGTCCTAATCCTCGTCCTAACCCCTACATGTGTTCAAGTACATATATGCAAAATTATCTAAAATTACAATGTACTTGAGTTCAATGTGTTCAAACTTAAACATCAAGTAATTAATTTTTTTATTAAATTTAAATGTACCTCATTTGCATACTGTGCGGGATCACCATCATGCTCCAAATTTCCAAAGTCTAAAAAATCACCATACTGCTTAAAATTTTCAAGTACACAATTTCAATACGGAGTTAAACAACTAATTTTTTTTAAAATGCATTGCATAATTTTTAGAACACAATTTTATATATATATTTAAATTATAAATTGAAAGTACCTATCGTGTCTGCTCGATGGCTCTACCAATGTCACTAAGATCATGAGAATGTAAAGACATCGCAGGGGGCTCTATAGCATGTACAGTATTAGTGGCAAAAAGAAGCCGACTATATGTCCCATGGACAAGATCAGGTGTCGCAGTAGCCTCAACATGATTTGTAACATCCTGATGATTACCTAGACAAGCTAAAGGATCAACAGAAACATGCTGCTCATGGGATCCTGTAGGCTGATGTGGAATATCTTGAGCTGCATTTTCCACCCCGTGGCTCATATGTGTATGAGGATATCATTGTCTAATAAAGTCTGGTACCTTGTCAAGAGAAATCCCATGGTCCTCATTGATAACCTGATATGTTGCTAGTAAATCCAAAATTGAGAGTCTACACATATTACACAGAGTCATGTGGGTCATATGCTCGACATCTGCAAGAGTAGGTAGATCGACACTAATAAATTGATCATACGATGCAGATGTAGCCTCAGTGGGAGGAAGGTTGATCCGCGGGCATAATAAGTATCTACCAACTCGATTAGATGAAATATGATCAATCTAAATCGTAATAGAGGCAATGTTATAAAAAATTTGACTTTGAGTGGAGCCTGTTGCTGCCTCCCCTGCTGCTGCCAATTCCAAACGTTTTTTGTAAAATCAAAAGGTTTGGTCCAACTAATGTCCTCTTGTCCACAGGTGGTGGAAAATTTGAAGGTCTAAACTATGGTTTTTTAAGAAAAAACAGCCTTTACCTTGGCCAGCATGCTCAAGATAAGATGTGTATTCCACCTCTATATGTAAATGAAATTTTGCATATAACTTTTTGACAAAATACAATGGCATCTTGTCATTGTGAGGCCATCTATGATGCGCTGCCAACCATCCAGGGTATATGAATGGCGCAACAAGACAATCTTCACGCCTCATAACCACATATCCTCTATTTTATTTTTTCCTCTATAAAATGAGAACATGGATAACACATTTTCACTTGAAACTAATTTGGCAACTTCTACTCTTCTACACAAATGTACCCTCAGCAAAAGCCACTTCTCAAATACAGTTATCACTGTGAGTTGTATAATCATAATTGTCTCGATCATCTTAATAATTCCTATTAATAGTGACTACAATCTTATCTCGATTAGCCAAATTGGGGGAGTTGTGAATTATTTTTCTCCACCCAGATATTAAAAAATCTAGATATACAATGTGTACAATATATATTGATCTAATTTGAGCATTCACATATATGCATGCTCATAACGAGACATATATGATGAGATATATATAAAATATATATATATATACATGCATACATACATGTATATATATCACACATTATATTACTTACATACATACACACATACACATATGTAAATATAATACATACATCACATATGTATATATAATACATACATACATGTACACATACATGTATATATATGTACAATACATGTGCATGCATTATGTACATAATGTATACATGTACAGACATACACATATATATGTACACATGTGCATACATATATGTATACATGTACATGTACATATGGTGAACTAAAAATTTGGGGTTTTCAATTTTGAATTTATAATAATGTAAATTTAGGAAATGTATGTACATAACATGGGTTAAGCACACATATACATTGTGAGATGATATTACAAATTCCTTTTTCTCAGATATCATATTGAAGTGTGGATATCAAGAACTCAAAAATAAAATAGGTGATATTGTGATGATTGTTAGTTATATAGTCACTGTCTTTAAACATGTTTCAGTCAAAAATATTTTGTAACCTTTAATTTGTCCTTGAAGTTGTATATTATCTTGCATATCTTTATAGTTTGATCTGTGTTATACGCATCATTGAGCTTGCTGCATTTGAGCTCATACTACCATTTTTTTATTTAAAGAAATCCATTCCAAGTCTAATTGGGATGCATTCTCTCAAGCTTATTATTGCCAATGGAAGAACTTTCTAGAAGATTTCTACAACTTCTTTCCTTTTCAGATTGTATCAGCATTTAAATGCTCCACTCTCATATATCAAAACATGGGACTCAAGGTTTGTTTCTTTTATTCTGTAGGTCTATTTAGGAGAGTTTAGTATAACATCATTCTTTTTCTTTATGTATTGTTACAATAGGCACTAGAAGTTCATTCATATTCCCCAGTAACTAGTAATGTGTTTTGTAGTATGTCCTACCTTTGAATTTGCTTGCAATGAATAGAATACAAATAAGCTTAATAACCCAAGGCCAATCCCAGTTTCTAATATACAAGAAAATTGAAAGAATGAGATTATTATATTCCTTCAAACTAGAGTACATATCAGAAATGCGAGTACTTTTAGAGGATTTGCTCCTTTTATGAATTGAAAACAATTACCATTTGATGGGTCATGCATTTAAATCCATGGAAGTTCTTTTTGCTTTACTCAGTTTTTAAGGCCGGAATTGCAAATAACCTCAATCTCTTCCAAAGAATAGTTTAAGAAAGATAGAATAATACCCAGGAACTAGATCTATACATCTCACTTTTCTCACAAAACCCCAACTTTCTAATCCTTTACAAATGGTTTAAACAATGAAATCTGATAATGTTCTAAATTAATCATAACCAAAATTACTATTTCCTTCATCAATATCACAAAAACACAAATTTTCATCATCCAAAATAAATTATATTTTTTTATTTATGAATTTTTCTTTATATATATTAGAGAATGGAAGGTTGAAACAACATAAACAAATAGTCCAAAATTTTTTTTTCATATTCCCAAGGTAAATGTTTTGAATATCATTTTTTGCTTGCAATGTAGATTAGTTAAGCAGTCCCCAAGGCCAATCCCAGTTTCTAATAACAAGATGATTGAAAAAATAGATTACACATAACCTTCAAATATATGAGGTGCTATTTTTAGGATTCATTACACTATTACATCTCACTCAAATTTAAATCCACATGTTCTTGGATTTAAGTTTTGTTTCTCCTCCTAGAAATTTTAAATATTCTTTATCAGATACAATTAAGACAGACGTAGCCTCACACTCTCTTCATAGAGGATTAAGCCAAGCAATATGATGTAAAGGTACCCCATTTTGGCTTTTCCACACAATAGTGGATCACTCCCAAAATTTTGTCAACTTGACATACGATGCCACCTCTCTTCATAGCTACTCATAAAAAAATTTTGACAGAGTGGCCCTTTGAACAAATCTATACCAGATTGCTCCAATTAGGTGGTACCCATACTTGTGTCCTCTCAGAGGTTGGAGGTGCATTACATAGATCATCTATCTTTAAAATAACCTAACGAAGAGACCAATGCTTCATCGATTGGGATAATGGAATCAAATTTGTAAAAAATAGTAATACATTAGCCATTTAACTTAGAATTTGGTGGACTATTGTCATACTACTTTGTAGTATTCAACTCACTGCATCTAAAACATAACTTCTTACCAAATCCTATGATTTTCCCTCCCAAACATGTGATCCTATTGTAGCATTTAATCAATTCTTTGAATTGAAGCAAAAATAAACCCACACATTCAATTAAAATAACTGAAGATAAATAAAAGATCATTGACCATTTCATTTATAATTAGCAAGAGAATTACATATGAGAGTATACATTCTAGAACTAAGATTTTATTCCATATCTACGACTTCTGTAAAATCATTTTAAGATCCTTACTAACATGACTCAAAACCTAGACTCCATATTTTTCTATTCATCATTATTTTTTACAAAATGCTTCTTCCTAAGCTTAGCTTTACACTTAGACTATTATGAGACTCAAAATTTGAAACCCCTTAAAATGAGCCCTGAAATCCCTTTTATAGAACAAGGGAGCAACAAGCAACCAATTCAATTACAATTACATTTCATTTCAAAACTATTTTCATCTGAATTTGAGATATTCCCTGAATGGTTATACGTAATCATTTGCAGAACAGGGGAAAAAATATCTCACACCACTTGCCGAAGATAAACCATCTGATACCACCAAAGTCACTGTTAGTCATCATCAAGCCTTCACATCCCACATCCACATTAAAAAAAAATATTTTTCATGATACTGTCCAAAAGGCACCCAAGTCAACACAAAGGATACAAAACTCCATCAAGGAATTGCTACCACCAAAAAAATAAAAGACAAGACCTAGATACAATCTTGTTCAATCAAAACCAAAATACACACACCCACTTTGTGTCCTCACAGAGGTTGGAGAAGCCACCACTTCCTCTTCAACAGTGTCCTTCAGGTTACCCATGGCAAGTAAGTAATAGTGGTAGCTTGATTAAGTTTCAATCGCATTATTTAAGGGACCATCCAAGATTTCAATGGGAGAACTATGCTACCCCATATAAGCATGATTATACTTAATCTTCCTCCTTGCCTCCCTTACAAACCTCATAGGCTCCTTTTATTTAGACTCAGCCACTTCTCCCATGACAACTCAGCTCCTCAACTTATAATTTCTCTTCACACCAATGTCCACCAACCTCTTACCGCAGGCACCCTTCTTGCCCTCCTCCTTTGGAATTAAAATAACTATAGGCATGATTTTCTCTTTCTCAGGAACATTATCTTATGACTCGTGCAAGTTGAGTCTTCAAGAAATTTTTACTAGGGAGGCAGATATAATGGACTTACTCATTTTCACCAAAAATAAGCTGAGAGCAATAAGACTTAACAATTGCAGATGGAACCTCCACTGGTTTCTACAAAGGATTGCAAAATATAAAACTATCACCACTCTCTTCATGGACTTAGAATTTTGGATTTTGATTGCAATTGTAAAAAAAAAGGCTATCAATTCTCATTTATCAAGCAGCTTGAGTATGTTGATAATCAATGCTCAGTGAAAATCCACACGAGCGATTAGACGATCAACTGTTAATCACCCAGGTGCATCAAAATATGTGTATCATCACCAATTATTGTAGGAGAGTAATAATTCACATGCATCAGGATCAAATTTTATTAATCTTGCATGTGTTCTTTTCCATTAATCCTCACTCATGCAAAGAAAAATGGCTATGATGCTAACATCTCTAGTTTTAAATGATAGGTGTTGATCTCCCAGTGAAGTGGTGCATCGAACAACCTAGATTGATTCAAAAAAAATTGGATTCCATCACCATTGCTCATCAATCCTTCATATAATAAAATCCCACCAGCTAGATGCCAAGTCATCTACTCCACAAGTTCCACCATCACTCTCTAGACGGAGGAAGAGATCCACGTGTCACAAGCCCACTGACCCCATGGCTTTAAATAAATCATAATTTTATTTGTATGAGGTTGGCATGGAACATTTGAGATTAACTCTGAGCATTCCAGTGAAGCCCAATGTTCCTATTACAATTTTGGATAGTTCTTCAAGTGAAGAAAGAGTCCAGCTTTCCTTGATTATGGCCATTGTCCTATTTCCCTTGTACCCTATGATGATTATAATGATGAGGTGATTGCTGAAACTCCAATTTCTATCTTGAAACTAGGTGAAGGTGTCTATTCAGCTGCTAAAAAGGCCAGGTACCACTTGTGTTCTTCTACTGAATGGTGTGCAGTTTTTTAGATTTTTGTGTTGATTTGACACTCCTATGGCTGGATCATTGATTTGCACCATTGTTATTGATGGTGACTTCCCTGGTGGTTGTGAATGTGCTAATTTTGATAACAACCCTTTTGGAAGGCTTGTGTGTTCTTCTCTAACCAATTGCTTGACACTCCTTTTTCCTTTTTTCATTCCTACGGTAAACGAATGATTAGATGTAACAATTTATGAATTGACCCAAATGAAATGAAATTAATTTTGAAATGATTATGAAATGTAATTGTAATGAGCTCGAGGCTTGTTTCTCCCTTCATTTATAAAAGGGATTTCAAGGCTCATTACGGGGGGTCAAAATTTTGATTCTAGTATGGTCTGGGAAGATCTTAGGTACAAAAAATAAATGTAATGAAGAAAGCTTGTTGAATTTGTTGGTTAATCATCTCGAGAATATGTTTTATATGTAATAGTCTTAAATAGTTCTACATGAATGATTGATATCGAAACAAATCTAAATGCTAAAGCATGTACTCTCCTTTCTACACTTTTGTAGATTATAAATGAAATTACCAATGGTTTTTTTCGTTTTTCATCAATGGTTTAATTGAATGTATGGCTTTGTTTCTTTTCTTTATCTCATAGGGTTAATCAAATGCTTGAGGAAAGTCATAGGTTTGTAAGAATTTGCAAAGGATCTAATAAGAACTCATGTTTTGGATATTGAGAATTTTGTATTAAAAGGTTTTACGAAAATAGTCCATCTACTTCAGAATAAAATCATTTGTGTATTACTGAGTATTTCATACTTGACTCCACTTACTCGATTGATGAGGTGCTAGTCTATTTATCAAGAATTAATGTAATCAAATGTATTAGTAATATGCCTAACCATAGGTTCAAAACAAGAAAAATACTTATTAAAATCATGTTAATTCTAAAATGTAAGTTTGAAATACCTCCTTGTTCCTAGCAAATGGATAATAATTTACTCAAAGATCAACAAAATCCTAAGTGAATTCTGTTTATTTTCGTTTATTAGGAACCCATCTATGAAGAAGTACATTCTCCATTTTAACAAACTAGAAAGAACACAAATCATGAAATACCCTCCCTAGTCCCATAGAACCTAAAGTGTAGGAGTAACTTAGACCTCATAATTCTTTACTTGTTGTGTTGGCCACTAGCCTTGGAATGTCTTGAACATAAGGATTGGCTATCCTTTAGAGAATTTTGGGGTTCGGCTGGAAAAAAAAACCAACAAAATGATCAAATGGGAACTTAAATATTTCTTGAAGGGTATAGGTTTTCTTTTTTTTTCCTACCTACATGTCCACTATCATTTGGTTTATCGCCTCTAGTTTTAGTTCTTTTGGAGCAAAAAATTCCTCCTCAAATATCTGTCGACTTTCATTTTTCTATTCACATTTTACCCACACCAGAATCCATTACCATTGATTTTACATTGTGTCTAACATGAAATGCAACAATTTGTGTGACAAGATCCATACTATCACCAATATTCCCTTTGTGCACACCAATTTATTCCCCTAGATAATCATAATTTTTTTTTCCTTTACTGTAGTACCGCAACATCAAAATAAAGGTAGTGCAAGTTGGTGGCTTCTAAGTTAAGAAATAAGCATTTACCGCCATACCACCAAGAGATTATATAGCATGTGTGGTAAAGCGATACTCACCGCCACCCAACAAGGAGAATTATAAGGCAATGTGGTAATGTGGTGCCTACCACTATCCAGTGTAAGGAAATTAAAAGGAGTGCGGTAAGGTGGTAAATAAAAAATAAGTAAAGCATGCATTGCTATACCACCAAGATGGTGAGCAACATATGCAGTGGAGTTGTATACACTGCAACCCCGCAACAAGAGGTCTTAAGTAAGGTGGTAGTGCAGTAAATACTAGAAGGAAGGGCATACACCACCATACCACAACGGGTGTAATAAGAGACATCGGTAGTATGGTGGACTTACTACAACATCATTATGGACTACGACAATAAATGCATGGATCACATTAGTCAACTAGACACACGAACCCAACAATGCATAATTGAATTCAAAAATATGAGCCTATTACAAATATATTTGGTAGTAGGTTGGCATTAATACTGATATGATTGAATACCACGCCCTCAAAATTAGGTGAATTTTCCTAAGATTGTACTCAATTGAAATGCATTGTTGTGGACAGAGTTGAGGACATCAAGAAAAGGACCTGTACGAATGTCAAGCACTCGGGTAAGTACACGAATAACCCTCTGAAGAAGCTTGATTGGTGTAGTATTTGGTAGAGATTTGTTATATGAATTCATAGTAGAAAAAATTAAAATATGCCTCCTAAAAGAAAACAATCAAAAGTAAAGGAAAGTAAGGCCAAAATTAAAGATGAAGAACCTAAGATAAAGAAGAGAAAATGCACTACCAGTCTATATTAGATATACTTCTAGGATCAACCAAGGAGGGTAATAAGAAATTTCTCATAGACATTACACAAGTTTGTAGGAATGCCCTCATTCCCAAATTTGGTTAGGAACTATTTTGGTATTTTTACATTAAGAGAAGTGAGAAGATTCTAGTGTCAAACCCTTGGATGTTGGATTTAGCAAAGTTGATTTTACCAAATTTATTTGTTGATGTGGAATTTATTAGATTGCTAGCCAAGCATTATCACCCTGCAACCAAAATAGTAAGGTTTTCGAATGGCTCAATGTTGGTAGAGGTAACTAGAGAAACTATCATTAAGTGTTTTGACTTAAACAAGAAGGATCTGACCAAAGTAAACCTACAAAAAAGTTATGAAGATTATACCAGGTTAAGAAGGACTTATTGAAGTGATGAGCTAGCCCTATATATGAAAAGAGGCATTGGTAACAAAACAATTCCCATTTCTACTTCCACTACTGAACCATTCATTGTGACATATTTTCAATATTATTATGTGAATACATATCTAGCTCTGTTCAAAGTACTAGGGATGGATGCCCAAGATAGGATGCCAGTGTTCAGATTATGGATGCACAGTCCCTAAAGCTCTAAAGTCTTCAATGGAGGACCCTTGCCAGGAAAGATAATCAACCACACAGAAAGTGTTCAAACTTAGGCATGCACAATGGAGATTCTATATTGATGATATGATTGATATGTTACAAATGCACAAAATGCATGATTATATAAGAAAAAGAGAACCTAAGATGCATGAGATGTTTCCATGTGTCATGATCTAACAACATGTGAACCCTATCTAGGAAATTATTAAATATTGAGATAATTTCTAGGACAACTCATCTTCTAGAAGGAATCTTATCCCTACAAACATGGAACGGGACATTACCCCATTATTAAATTATTTATTAAAATGCAAGGGTATGTGCAGGATCATCATGGAAAAAACAGGCCCTTAAGTGGCAAAAAACTCAAAAAAATCAAAGTTAGGAAACTTGACATAAAAATTTGAATAAGTCATCTATATTATTTCAAAAATATGTAAGAATAGAATCTGTAGCAAATTCAATGTAGTTTCTAAACTACAAGTTTTATTTTTTTTTTAAATCTATTTGGTGAAAATTTGAAATTTCAGTTGAGTAGTACTTAAATTGGGAAAAAATAAGAAGTAGGTTTTTGTCTGACCACCCTAACCACAATAAAATGATAATATTTTTTTATAATATTTTATACATAAGTAGAGGACTTATGTACGGATGTGATGCATATTTTTTTGTAATTTTTTTGCAAGTAAATAATTAATTATGAATTTTTTATTACAACTTTTAAAAAATATAAAAACTCATATGTCTGACCACCTTAACTTGGTCAAAAATTCATGAAATTCAATTTTTATTTTTTTAATCCTATAGTATATGAAGCATAGAATGTGATGCATGTTTTGGATTCCAAAAATGTGATATTGTTTGAAATCTATAGATTTTTTTCAATCAGCCTATCAATCAGGACTTTAGTCGTAATTCAAATGGAAAATGAATAATAATTATTTATTAAATTCAAACTAAAGCATAATTTATATTGGTGGAAACCTAAGAATCTCTTTTAAAAACCCTTTTCATTTCATCAATTTTGGGTTAAAAAAAAGTCATCAGCCACATACCCTACAAATACCCATCATATTGCCACTTTTTGGCCCATCATGATCCTGCACATACTTGCAACCTAGGACTAAATTATGCAAGACCTAAGTTAACTTATGCTAGTGTAATAATTAATTAATTACACTAACACCCCGCCATAAGTGCAACTTAAGGAGGAAAATGCAATGATTATGTAGGAAGATGGGTCCCAGCTACGAGGCCATGTTAGGTACCCATGTACATGAAGATGATGCATAAAAATCTCCTACAACTGGAGAAAAGGGGAAAACTGAGTGGGAACAAAACCCCTCTCCAAAAAGGAGATGAAAATGCAAAAGATGTGAGATAGGATGGGAAGGATGGAGGACTCCCAAATACCCCCCAAGTACACCATCCGTCACATGAATGAAATACAATCAATGCCCCCCATAGGGAGCAAAGAGAGATACAATATATCCCCCCTAGAAGATGTGATCACCTACAAAAATGGTAAGTGTCTAAAGATAGAACATGATCCAATGTCAAAAAACAACTTGTCTCCCTTTTGGAAGAAATAGAACCAAGTGCAAGTGGAGAGATGCTTCCCATTCTGGATAGGAATTGAAGGAAGGAAGGATGTAGGTGGATGAAGATGTCTCTAAACTTTGTGCATGTGTCTCCTTGCCTGATGATGAAGTTTCCACAATCAATGAAGAGGGTGACAAACCAGGACGATGTAGAAACTAATGTTGAACAATATCCAAAGAATGAGATGGAATGAATATGATGGAGAATTGATAACCCCCCTTGAATGAAGTGTCCCCAAAACCATTGAAATAAGTCTAAAGAAAATCCAATCGTAGATGTTGAAGAAACCTCAAATCCTGAATGGAATGACAGGGAAGAAGTCCCATACATGAAATTGTTGAAGAGAAACCAAGTGCCTCCAAGATAGTCTTTGGATCCCCAATCAAGGTTGAGACAAAAGGATTAGGAGACTCAAGAGAACTATCCAAAGTCAAATATGAATAGAGGAGTGATATCCCATCAAGAAAGTCCTCCAAACCTATAGAAGTAGCCAAGTTAGTGATACCTAAAATGAAGCCATCCTTTGATGTCAAGTCTGGAAAACAAAATGTGTCCTAATGAGTGATGATGGTGGAAGCCTCAATCAATGATTCTAGACAAGGAATCATTGAATGTGAAGGGATACCAATAGTCTCTAATGGAGAAGAAGCACCTGAAGGAACCTTTTCAACATCTTTAGAAGATTCAAGGCAATCAACTTCCTGCACAACAATATCATCCTCCAGTACCTAATCTGAAGAATGACATTCTGAATCTTGACCATCAGGGAATGGTGGAGAATCTGAATCTCCATATATCTCCCAAAGCTTAGTCCAAAGGATGTGAGGACAATCACAATGATCAATAGAACTCAAAACATCACAATCAACTTGCATAGCAATGATCTCCAATACAGTGTATCTGCTGCAACTCCAATCAAACTCATGAATACCTTCACTTGGATGAGGAACTATACCATACAGATGTGGAAATAAATCAAGTGATTGAAGATGGTGGTAGATCCCATCTCCCCATTGCGAAAAGTTTCCCATGTGTAACATAGTCAGAGGAGAAGTATATGCAAGCCCCATAATGAACTTTCTCCAAAAAAAACAAAGATAAATGACCTTCAATAGAAAATAGAAGCTTCCAAGGATGATGTGAAACTGAAGGGATGCTACCTGAATCAAAAAATATTTTCCCAAGCTTTAGGATGTCCAAGTTATTTGAAAAAATGCAACGAACTAAAAAAAATCAATGCAATAGTACCTGGAGCTGAAACTGATCAAGGGGTCTGGACTGATGAAAAAAGCTCTGAATCACCTTCTTGATACTACTGGAATCACTGAAATCCGATAAACGGTTGCGAAGATATGAGCCTCTGAGTCCAGATTAGGGTTTTGTCTTTAGTTGGTTGTAGAATTTTCTACAAGAAAAATTTCACAGAACGGATGTCACCATTGGAAAGTGCTAAAATTCTCTTTCCGACAGTATCTCGTTTGCTGATTTTTGACACCATGGGTGAAAGTTGTGATAAAATGAAAAACAGGCCTATAGGAGGTACTCTGTAGGATAATAAGGTGCAAAAAAAAGCACCCGAGCGCTAGCACTTGGTCTTCAATATGACTGTTGTGCAAATGTTGTAAAAAAAAAGGCTCCAGCTCAAGCGGCATCGGAGCTTTAGAATGGGGCAGAGTGAGCGAATCAGGGTGGTGCTACTCGGATAGAGTCGAACCCTCAGTCTCTGATGGAACCAGCAGTGAGGCTGAAAATCTGTCAGTGGAGGTCGGTGTCGAAATTCGGTCGATGACGGTGGTAGAGAACACACCGACGGGAGATGGAACATTGCCGACGGTACAGTAGAACCTGTCTGCGACCGTCAATGGGACGAGCTAGTAGGAAGCCAGAAGGAATACAGCAAGAGAAAGCAAGCTAGGTAGTCATGTACGTCAGCATGGTATTGGTAGTGAGGGGCTGAAAAGCAGGCTATACTCTCCCTGCCAACAACACTAAATGCGACTGATGTAGATATTTTAAGTCTACAGACTTTTGATTAAAAAATAATGCCCAAATAATTTTTTTTGAATATTGTAGATAGGAAATTCAAAAAATTATTTAGATGCTGATATAAATATAAACCCGTGGATTTAACAATATATTTTGACCAATGATCAAAAACTAAACCCCATAGAAGCTGATAGAAATATATTAATATAGTCCGCGGATTAAAAAAAAGATGATGTCGACCAAATAAATAAATTGAAGGTCGCTCCAAAATATTTTCTGCAAACTATATAAATTTCCAAAATAGAATTTTTTCCAAACAAATATAGAGATAAGGCCTAATTTTTTTTTTGAAAAAAAATGTGCCTATGACTAAATTTTTTTTCCTCAAAGGATAACTGAATAGGATGATTTTTTATAGCAAATTGGAATAGATTGTACCAGTTGATTTTGCAAACCCAAATACCTCTGATGGTTCCTAGGTTGATGTATCCGAATTTGATGAATGGGTAGGCGATCCTAAGGTTTTGTGGCCTTTTGAAGACAATGGCAAGCTTGGATCTAACTCTATCTACTTTAGAAATCAGTTTGGTCCCCGGGCGGAATCAAGTAGCCTTCAATGGAAACCTTCAAGCTTGGAAATAATCTTGCACACCAACTTTCTTGATCAAGGGTTGATGTTTCACTGGAAAAGCTCTGACACCATGTTGAGATTATGGATGCACAGTCCCCGAATCTCCAGAGTCTTTAATGGAGGACCCTTTCCAAGAAAGATAATCAACCACATAGAAAGGGTTCAAACTTAGGCATGCACAATGGAGATTCTATATTGATGATATGATTGATATGTTACAAAAGAACAAAATGCCTGATTATATAGGAAAAAGAGAAAACCTAAGATGCATGAGATGTTGCCATGCGTAATGATCTAACAACATGTGACAACATGTGAACCCTATCTAGGAAATTATTAAATGTTGAGATAAGTTCTAGAAGGACAACTCATCTTCTAGAAGGAATCTTATCCCTACAAACATGAAAGGGGACATTACCCCATTATTAAATGATTTATTAAAATGCAACCTGGGACTAAATTATGTAAGACCTAAGTTAACTTATGATAGTGTAATAACTAATTAATTACACTAACAGTCAGTGAGCCTAATGATGAGGGCTATGATACTCCAGAATCCAAAGAAAAACATAGAGTACAATTTTGCTTCATATGTAGAGAGGGAGTTGGATGATGAATTCTCACAAGTCATAGAGGAAGAGCACCAATTACATTCAGAAACTATTCCTTACTATGTCATTTGATATTATACCAGAATCAGGACCATTAGACTAAACAAATGGACTTGGCTAGAGTGGATGAGTAAAGGAATCTCACACCTATCTACAAGTGGTGCTATATTTGGGACAATCAATGCAAGAATTCAAGCTTTGCTATATTCTATGAAGATTTTTTGCATAGAATCCTTGGAGTTCTTATTTATTAAATACCAATATTTCCAAACAAAATGTTACAATTGTTAAGACCTCTAGCCCTAAGATAGGAATAGGGTCATACACACAATTTTGGTGATTGGTTCCTCCTCCCAGAAGTTACAATAATAAGAGTTTATAGATGCCCTATTGCTCCACACATACTGTTCCCCTCAGATTAGCATTTCTTGAATTTATGTGGCAAATGATGTGGATGGAAAAGGATGTAAAGCACAAAAAGAATAAGGGCACATTTCTACAAAAATAAACAAAGTGTGAAAACTGGATAGTAGGCTTAGACACACTGGAAGAGTTGCAATATTATTTTAATACAAGATATGCATTGTATTTTTGCAAAGGAAGAGCCTTTGTCCTTGAAAATCATATGAATAACATCAGGCATAATCTTCTTACCAAAATGATAGTGGAACACCAAGTGGACTATGAAGAGGATGTGATAAGAAATTTCCTTACTTTTCAAGAAGTATCTAGCAGAAGGAAAAATTGGGCATATATGAGGAAATTTGAAGAATATAGGAAGCAAAAACACAAAGCTTTTCTTGTGAATTTTGTTGAATAAAAAGACCCCATCAAGAGAATAGATCTAATAATTGGTAAATTTGAATATTTGTATAATAAAATGGAAGTATATCTCCAAGAACATGGTGGTAGCACAACTACATAGCTCACCCCGGGTGTAACCTTTGAACCCCCATGGAGCAATTACCTCCTAAGAGACAAAGGATAGAAATAATTGAACCATCAGTCTCTTATGAAGAGAGTGAAGGGGAGAGAGATACTAAAGAAGTGTCCACTATATTACAACCACTAAAGGGTGATGTTGAGGTTGATCAGGAAATCCATGAGACCAATGCCCATAGGAATGAGGAAAGGATGGATGACATAGAAAAAAAAAGTATAGAGATACATGAAAATGAAACAGAAATTTCAGCCAAGAGATTCATAGAAGATGATGAGTTCATCAAGACTCCAGAGTTTAGGGATTTCTATACAAAGATGACGAGTCAGATGAAGTAGGAATTGAAGAACCAGAGAAGAATCAAATGGTGGCATAGACCTTCAAGGAATTAAAAATTGACCACATCAGCATTAGCCACTGGAAGGCTAGAGAGATGATTTTGAAAAGAAACATGCTCATTTTCCCTGGGTTGGAATTAAAGAATTCCTTTTTGCTTGATCAAGTGCAGGCTCAAGAAGATCCAATGCTAGTTACATAATTTGACTCTAATGAAGTGAGTGGAACTTGGTATAATCCAAAGATTGAAACCCTAGCTATATGGATAAAAAAAAACACACAGAAGCCAAAATTATTGGATGTGATTCAAGGAATGAAAGAGGCAGCAATGGTGAGGACAATGCATGACACCACCCCTTTGGAGGTAGCCACAATGGCCATGCATTCAGCCACATTCAATAGTGCAATTGTTAAAGGATTGGAGGATAGATTGAAGGAATATGCAAAGGAACAAAGGTTCCTAAATGATGAAGTTAATAAAATGTTTATGGAGAATATCAAATTGAAAGAACAATTAAAACGAACATGAATAGGAACTTTACAAAGCAGGGAGATGGTATTAAATAAGCATCCTAGTACCACATTAAATGTTGTGCAGAGCATTCCCTCCAAGCAAACAAAGGATCTTGAGAAGCAAGTGGATGAAATGAGGGAGGTTAGCAATAAAACCCAAGATGAAGTAAAAAGGAAATTCTATGAAGTTACAGAAAATATTGGGTATGTGCAGGATCATCATGGAAAAAATAGGCCCTTAAGTGGCAAAAAATTCAGAAAAATCAAAGTTAGGAAACTTGACATAAAAATTTGAATAAGTTATCTCTATTATTTCAAAAATTTGTAATAATATAATCTGTAGAAAATTGAATGTAGTTTCTAAACTACTAGGTATGTTTAAAAAAAAAAATCTATTTGGTGAAAATTTGAAATTTCAATGCAGTGGTACTTAAATTTCAGGGAAAAAATAAGTAGGTGTATGTCTGACCACCATAACCACAATAAAATGATAATATTCTTTTATAAGATTTTAGATATAAGTAGAGGACTCATGCCCTGATGTGATGCATATATTTTTTATAATTTTTTTCCAACTAAATAATTAATTATGTGTTTTTTATTACAACTTTTTAAAAAATATAAAAAATTGTATGCTTGACCACCTTAACTTGGTCAAAACTTCATGAAATTTAATTTTTAATTTTTTAATCCTATAGTATGTGAAACATAGAATGTGACACATATTTTGGATTCAAAAAATGTGATACCATTTGAAAGTTATAGATGTTTCTCAATCAACCTATCAATTAGGACTTTATTCTTAATTTGAATAGAAAATGAATAATAATTACTTATTAAATTCAAAGTAAAGCATAATTTATATCGATGGAAAGCTAAGAATCTCCTTTAAAAACTCTTTTCATTTCATCAATTTTGGGTAAAAAGTAATCGCCAGCCACATACCCATCATAGTGCCCCTTTTTGGCCCATCATGATCTTGCACATACCCTATTCTTTAGCACAAGGTAAAGTTGGTTATTGATATATTGGAGAGTGTGCATGAAAGTTATAAATCACTTTAGAAGACAATTGATTAGATAAAATAACATATGCTTGTATGGGACCCCCTGTTCAAAAGGTGGCAGTCTATTCACCACACTTTGTCTAAGTTATGCAAAGTTTTACAAAGGAGACCTAATGCTCCCACAACATTAAAACCAATTGAGCAAATAGTGAAGATGATTGTTGATGAATTTTAGTATGTACAAGGGGAGGATAAAAGGATTGTGACACAAATGGATTCATTTTATACATTAAAATAATGGTATATACCAGAAATTGTGACAAATGGTGGTCAATTGAAAGACTTGGATGAGTGGAAGAGCAAATTCAGTCAGGTTATTCATAAGTGTATAACCAATGTATAGGAGGATGGTAACACCAGTCTTCATAGACTAAATTTGATCATGGATGGATTAATTTTTCTTGATGTTGGATATCTAAAGTTTTCCAATGATACAAAGGCACTACTAGATAGTCGATGATAGACTCATCTTGCAAACAAACCAAAGATCCAAGAATATCAGTGGCCATCAGATTTCATGGTGTATCAGTGGGAAGAAAAGTATTTGGCTTCAGATGAGTAGGTCATTAAGGCAAGGGCATCTGGACATCTATCATGGAGAGGAAAGCTTTTCCAGATTGATGATCATGGGATTTCTACATTGATTAAAGGAAGCATATGTCTAAATCTCTTAATCCTTGTGGCTTCTTTGATTATGCTAATTAAATAGTTGTTAATGAAAGGAGTAGTTTTGAAAGGTTGTCTCTTTTTGTAAAAGGCCTAAAGCTTATTGCTTCCTATATAAATAGGAAACCAAGGCCAATTTTGATCATCTCATTATCATCACCATCAATAGTAGTATTAGGTTGCATTCATATAGCATATTTCACCCATCCATATCATATCAAAAAAATTTGCTATAAATTTATATATTTTGAAGCAATATAATGGAGAATATTGCCCATAATTGGTGATCTATTTCGGTGTTCAATTGTTACATTAATTTTCATGATCATCTATTAATGTGTTGTCTCCAAAGTGGTTTCTTCAAGTTATTTAAATTCATAAGATTTATCAGGATGCATTTTTTGTTGTTGTGTGATTGTTTTGATTGGGTTCTGGTTAGAGAGAATTAAAATCCTCTAAAGGTAATTAATCTAATTGGTTTCCCTTAAACTAAGAAATAAAAATCCTTTCATAGAATCATAGTAATTTGAGGGAATAACACTAGGATAATTCAAGAATAGTACTTTAACAAAAAAACTTGCATGTTTGCACAAGGTGTAAACATTAAAAAATGCCCAACAATTAGAGTTAAGCTAAATATTAGGTTTACCTATCATACACATTTATCTCCATTTCCATCATCCATCCATCAAATCTATTCACCCAATAGATTAGGCACTAGTCAGTTGTAGAACATTTTATATAAATTCAATTCACATTCCTGGTTATTCAAATACTTTCAGTAGGAGTTAGTTATCAAGCCTTGCATCTACTTCACCCCCATGTTCCATCCTAAGTAGATTTCCTAAATTAGGATCCATTTTAAACTTTCAAATCTACATTATCATTCAGGTACACCCTCCTAGGTATGGAAGATCCTGAAGAGCAAGAGGTGATCAATTATAGTTGCCTCATTCATTGGCCAAAAATGTATTAAGAGACTAGCACCCTCTTATGGTCTAAAAACCTACATTTTTGAGACCTAAAAAGTTCCATCCCAATATTTGGTACATTTTTTTGCAAATATTATGTATAATAGACTTGTTGTCCCACAATGTTTGTTTGGTCATAAGTTGGATAGAATGGGGGTATTGAACCTTGGTAGTCATTTTGAACATAGGGTGGGTTAGGTCCTTGCTAAGTGTAAGGAGGGTTAGCTCCTTTTTGAGTGTAAGGAGGCTTAGCTCTTTGTTTCTGGGATGAATTATATTGAAGGTTACCCTATTAATGCATTAGGGGGATGCCATGTTGGTAGGATGCATTGGGAAGGGTACCATGTGGCACACCTTATTGTTGGGTTGAACTATACTGAAGGTTTTCCTCATGGTGCATTGGTGGGTTGCCTTGTTGTTGGGATGAGCTATATTGAAGGTTTCTCTGATGGCTCATTGATGTAGAGCAGGGGTGGACAACTAAAAACAACCTAAATCAACCAATCTTAAAACCTTAAAACATCACATGATGGGGTTTGCTTGAAAAGCCTTCATTCTTCTAATAGCCTTCCATAACTAGTTTTTCAATCATAACTCGTAGGGTAAGCATGATCTTCAAAAAGTAAATACATTTTCAAATACCCTTTTGGGATTTAAAACACATACCAAGAAATCATATAGGGCTCAAAATTTAACTATCCCCTTTCCTCCGAGGCCTAAAAGAGCAACAAATCAACCTTTTTGGTGATAAATTTGGATGAAAAAATTATATTCAAAATGTAAGTTTAGTTTCAGATACCCTTTTTTCCCTTACAACACATATCTAAAATTGGGGTAGGGTTGTTTTGGAACACGAGGGTTAAAAATTGACTATCCTACTTGTGATTAGGCCTAAAAGAGTAATTTGGGCTTGGTTTCAACTAGGGTCTAATTGAAAAATACATTCCAAAAGACACACCAACCATTACATAGCTCATATAGGGTCCCCACACATATACCAACATCCTCCACCTACCATCCAATCCTTCCTTGTCTTAATTCAAATTTATAATTTTTCATGGGTTCTTCAGCCTAATACAAGAGAATATCAGGCAATCATTGCACCATAGCATGTGACAAAACACTCCCCTAATCCTGCAACTATATGAAAACAAAAACTAGCCTACTCCTAGCCATTCCACTGATTTTCAGGCCTTTTCACGAGTGCCATGGTGAGATATGCAGTTTTTCCTCTCAAAGACAACCCTACCTAGGGTTTCAAGCTACCCAGGGTAAAATGGCTCTAACTTGCTTGAAATGTAATAAATTTGAGTGCTACAAAAAGGATAATAAATAAGATTTATATAACCACCAATTCCAATAGTTTTTAGGCCATGGTGAGGTCATACAAGTCCATACTATTCACCAGATCATAGAAAAACGTTGTAAAATTGCAAAAAAAAAAAGAGAATTCTTTATTGTTTTCACTTCAAACTTTAGAAATTCAATCAAAAACCCCCAAGATCAATGGAACAAGGTTTATTAAACCTTTTCCATCAATTAACAATCTTTATACTTCCATTTCCAACGTTACATTTTCCTTTTACAAGAAGAAGATCAAAAGTTGCATGTAACATATAGTAACTTGATAAGATTTTTACATGTTCTTGCATTATAACTCTAACCAATTACTAAGACTTATAATTGGACTCCACAAGACATAAAATGGTCTTCCTATACCTTATTACATGAAATACCATAAAACAAAACCAAAATATTAATTTTAAACCTACTAAACCCTAGGGTGCTCCTACACCATACTCCTTGGGAAGAAAGATTCAAGCTCCACTTGAATGGAAGGTAGAAACATGAGAACTATACTTGAAAGCTCCTACCTGATGTATTTAAATACCCACTTATTATCTTCTTTAAAATAATCCCATACTAGTTTCATCTTCACCATAGGTTTCTTGAACATTTGGTAAAGGCAGCTCGATAAACTATGTTACAAATCACCTTCCAAAGATACCTTCTACAATGATAGATGAAATTGATTAGTATTCCCATCAGATGGATGATACTCTTCCTCCTCCACTTGGATGATAACAATGGCAACATTTTACTCTAAAACTATTTGTTTAACCCCATCATCGTCTATGCCTTCCTTGCAATATTTTTTACACTCTCTTAGTGACCCTTCCAACATAACAACATATGACTGAAGTATCTTAGTTTGCAAATACACAATAGCAACTTGATCCTCGCCATCAACATCCATCTCTACTATCCTACCAGAAAACAAAAAGCTTCGTGCATCCTCAAACTCAAATGGTAAATGTGTACCATGGTGGAGTAAATGGAAAACTTTGTCCTTGCATTCAAATAACTAAAAATTTGAACCCTACAACTCACCTTGCTCAACTTGCACATTAGACTCAAATGCACTCTTTTCAAACAATTGTAAATGATTGATACTTGGAATTGGAAATAAATAATGTGAAGAATCATCCACAACTATGTCTATACCATCATTCAACATGCTTTGGATCTCCCATGGAAAATTAGATATGTCAATTGTCGTCATAATAGTTCAGGGTCTAATCGTGATTTCAAAATCCATCTTTTCCTCCATCATGGACTTCAGGAACTCCTTTTGACTCATTAACATCATCCTTGACCTCACCTTTAGATCTTTTTCTTCCTTCTCTATGATTTGGAAAAAACTACTTTTCACTCACCAACATAGCACTAGAATCCACTTGTGATTCATGACTTACCTCTTTCTTAGATGGTTGTTTGTCTTCCCTCATCAACAAAGATCCTCCAATATTTGGTTCTATTCTCCCCCTTTCCTTCTTCTCTTCAGAATAATCTTCTTGATAGGCCATTTGAGCCTCTTACTTATTAGAAAATGTCAACCGCTTGCTTATTCTTCCTTCTCAAGACACTTTGCATCTCAAGTTCCATTCTCTCTTACATCTTTTCTTGGATTTCTTTCATTTTGTCCAAGGATTGTCTCAAATCTATTATCTCTTGTTCAATATCCATTTTTTTTCCCCTCTCATCCTTCTTCTTTATCTCACTTCTTTATTTTCTCATCACTAGTTTCTTGCTTGGTGTCTTCTTCCTCTTCAAGTCTCCACTGACAAATCTTCTCAACATTTCCATTCTTATTTCTCAAGAAAGTCTCTTTCACCTCACTTCTTCTCAATGTTGGTTCTTGTCTTCATGGTACCTCACCTTAGGACTCTTGCTTTTCCCTTGGCCTAGTCTATTGGCATCCAAGTTCTTGCTTCAACCTACAAAAAAACAACATATAAACTCCAAAAACTTTCTTATTGGGATCTTTGGGATATCATACCATTTTGATGTACAAAAAGGTTGGCCAACTCAAAAAAACCTAAATCAACCAATCTTGAAACCCTAAAACATCACATGGTGGGTTTTGTTTGACAAGCCTTCACTCTTCTAGTAGCCTTCCACAATAGGTTTTTCAATCATAACTCATAAGGTAAGCATGAACTTCAAAATGTAAAGAAATTTTTAGATACCCTTTTGGGATTTACAACACATATCAAGAAATTTGATAGGGGTCCTTTATACACGAGGGCTCAAAATTTAACTATCCTCTTTCCTATTAGGCCTAAAAGAGGAGCAAATCAACCTTTTCGGTCATAAATTTTGATGAAATTTTGATATTCAAAATGTAAGGATGGTTTCAAATACCATTTTCACCCTTACAATACATATCTAAAATTTGGGTAGTATTATTTTGGAACATAGGGATCAAAAATTGATTGTCCTACTTGTGATTAGGCCTAAAAGAGTAATTTGGGCTTGGTTCCAACTAGGGTCTGATTGCAAAATGCATTCCAAAAGATGCACCAATAATTCCTTGGCTCAAACAAGGTCCCCACACATCTACTAGCATCCTCTACCTACCATCCAACCCTTCCTTGTCTTCCTTAATGCAAATTTACAAATTTTCATGGGTTCTTCAGCCTAATACATGATAATATCAGACAATCATTGCACCATAGCACATGCCAAAACACTCCCCTACTCCTGCAACTTTAGGAAAAAAAAATAGCCTACTTATATCCATTACATTGAGTTTGAGGCCTTTTCACTAGTGGAATGGTGAGATATGCATTTCTTCCTCTCAAGGCCAACCCTACCTAGGGTTTTAGGTTGTCGAGGGTCAAATGGCTCTAAATTGCTTGAAACACAATGAATTTGAGTTCTAAAAAAAGGAGAATAAATAAAATTCACAGCACAACCAATTACAATAGGTTTCAGGCCATAGTGAGGCCATACAAGTCCATACTATTCACCAGATCAGAGAAAAATGTTGTAAAACTACAGAGAAACAGAGAATTATTTATTGCTTTCACTTCAAACTTTAGAAATTGAATCAACAACCCCCAAGGTCGATGGAACAAGGTTTACTAAATATTTTCCATTAGTTACCAATCTTTAGACTTCCCTTTCCAATGCTATATTTTCCTTTTAGAAGAAGAAGACCAAAAGTTGCATGTAACATACAACAACTTGACAAGATTTTAGCATGTTCTTGCATTATAACTCCAACCAATGACTAAGACCTCTAATTGGACCCCAAAAGACATAAAATGTTCTTCCTAGACCTTATTACATGAAAGAACATCAAACAAAACCAAAATTCCAATTTTGCGCCTACTAAACCCTAGGGTGCTCCTGCACCATGCATTGGTGGGTTACCTTGTTGATGGGACGAGCTATACTGAAGGTTTCCCTGATGGGACGAACTCAAAAGAGTACCATGTGGCACACCTTGTTGTTCAGTTGAATTATAGTAAAGGTTTACCTAATGGTGTTTTGGCAGGTTACCTTGTTGATGGGATGAACTCAGAAGGGTACAAAGTGGCATGCTTTGTTGTTGGGGAAAATTATACTTAAGGTTTCCCTGATGGTGCATTGGTGGGTTACCTTGTTGATGGGATGAACTCAAAAGGGTTACCTATGACACACCTTGTTGTTGGTACTAATATGGAAGGGGACCCTATCGTCCACCTATTTAATGGTATTCATTTTGAAGGGGACCCTGTGGTCTACCTTATTAATGGTGTTGATTTGGAAGGGGACCTTGTGGTCCACCTTGTTGATGGTACTACATGTTTAGAGAAGGATAAACATACAAATTGTTTTGATGTACATGTTGTCCTAGTGGAGGATTGTTGCTTTAGGGTATGTATTAGGATGGACCTTCTTGATATTGTTGGGCCACTGTCACTTGTACAATTTGAGCTAGTTTTCTATACAATGGGTTTTCCATTGCTTGATCATTGTTTTGTGAGAATATGAGTGGCATGTTTGGAATTTTTGTGGGTTTAGATATCTGTCTCACAATTAAGTTATCCCCTAAGGGAATAAGGTAAGGATATTTAAGGGTTTCCATGTTAAAGTCTACTGGAAATTTAGCACCACTCAGTGCTAACTTGAATTAAGAATTTGGGTCCTTTTTCAACAATTTGTCCATCAGTCTGAGCACCTTGGGTTTGTTGGAGTGTTGAAATAGTTCTTCCTCATTTATTTCCTCCTCAATATCTACTTCTTCTATGACTACTCCCTTTGGGTCCTAGTTTTATTCTTCCATCACTTCTTTTCATTTGTGATTTATTGCTTCCTCACTAAATGTGTCTTTGTATGTCGGTCTCTTTTGTCGGTGTTTCAAGGTCACTTGATTTATAGCCCCATGGCCCACCTTCATCATTTGTGGTGTTTTTTGGTGGTATGTTGGTGTTTTTTTTTTTTCTTCCATGTTCTTTTTATGTTGTGATCTTGTAGTTGTCATAAACTACCAATCCTTCGTGAATGTTTTCGTGACTCCTAGCTATGGAAAAAGGATGTGTTTATTTTTTTTGGATTTTCTATTTTAAGGAAAATGAAATTGTTTTTTAGGACATTCTATTGAGTATCTAAGGGTGGTTGGACCATCAAAAATCATAAATAGAAATGTCTTAGTCGATTCTTATGAGTGTGGTAAGTTCTCAAGATGTTCCCTTTGGAAAAATTTAGACTAGCATGATTTTTTGAAAGTCAGCATATGGATTTCCATTTAAGGATTTTTCTCTTAATGGAGATCATGAAAGATGGGTACCTATTGCAATGTGGGAGGTGAAAATATAGGCCCAAATTGGATATACCAGTCAGGTTTTCTCCTTGAAGAGCAAGCATAATGATTTCTTACCAAGGTGTCCCAGTTGTGATAAACCTTTAAGGTGTGTCTCTTGATATACCTTGAGCTATGGTGCCTCTTTAAAAGGTGAAATATGGAATTTTGTTAAAGGATTTTGTTCTTTCCAAAGATCTTGAAAGATGGGTACCTATTCCTATACAAGAGGTGGTAACACAGGTCTTCCAACTACTAGGTCTACTTTCTCTTCCTCTTTATCTAGTATGATTGTTGTGTTTCTCCACTAGTTTGGTGTTTTGTTCTTCTCAAATATGAAGGTCCTTAAACTGCTAATGATGTCATTTTGTTAACCTTCAATGTGTGTGAGACTTGGTTGTAGGATTGGTGCTATAAGGTTTGGTTGTTGAACTAGAGCAACTAGTTTCCAAATGATCATACGGTGAAACTATGCATGTTCTGATATGGTTGTTATGAAGCTCAAGACCTTGTGATTTGAGTGTTGTTTTGAGGTGACACTATTCTTGGAATTGAAAATGTTGAAAATCCAGATTTGGTATCTCACTTCTTCTAAAGGATATGTTGCAGAAAAGCTTACTTGACCTAGCCTTGAGGTTCAAGTAACTATTGATATCTTAGAAGTGTGGGTGAGCGAATAATCTAGGTTTGTTTGTTTTAATTAAGATTTCCAAAAGTAGGATGGAATGTTAAGAGTGAATGAAGGACTATATGACCTATTTGGGTTTCCAATTGTTTTGTTCTAACAAGGATCTTGCAAGTAGCTTTAGATTGTCTTTTTGATTTTTAATAGGATAGAGTAGAAGTGATGGATTTTGAGAATAAGTGAAAAACTATGAACACGAGCGGCCAGTTTTATCAACTGTGGCTTGAAATTTGTCAAGTGTGCTCTATTTTCAAAACAAGTGCGGGCAAATATGCCAAGTGTCCTTTGTATGTATTTTTCCAATGTGATGAATTACTTAGTAAAAAGTGAGCTATTTTAGCAAGTGTGGGTAGATTTCTGGCAAGTGGGTTGGAAATTTTTTGGCAACTATGACATAAAAAATGTCAAGTGCACCAATTTTCTAGCCAATGTGTGCATTTTTTCAAATGCAAGATTTTTTCATCAATGATTTTTTTTGGGTGGAGAGCAAAAGTGAGATTTTTCTGGCAAGTAAGACTAATTCTTCATCAACTGTGCTAGAAACTATAGTAGAAGTGGCCTTTGTTCAAACTTTTCTTCCAGTTCTAGTATTTGGCAGCAACGTTGATGTTTTTCTTACAGTTTTAGGTTTTTTTATCTATTTTCAAATGTGGCAACTAATACAACAATTTTGTATTGACTCCAAAAAGCATGTACTTGTGTGATTTGTATTTCTATGGCTTTAAGTTATGAAATCATGATACCCAAGCCATAGTTTCCAACATTTACTTTGAGCCAATGTAGCTTGAAATTTGTGGACACAAAAAAAGTATCCCTTTTTGGTTACTCGATTTGGGAACAATTGATGATAAATTGGACTTAATGATGCCTTTATTTAGTGTTGTGAGGTGTTTTACACATCCACACTAGGTCTTGGACCCTTGCAAAATGAATAAAATGCATCTAATAATGTCTTATAAAGGTGTTGTAAAGTGTTGTAAAATACTTTCACACTTTTCTAGAATAGTCGACCTATTTTCCCCCTATTTTAACATTATAAAATGTATTTAATTGCATCCTCACATTAATCTAGAAGCTTTGTAAATTAAATTTAATCTTAATCTAGTGTTGTAATGTGTTTTACATATTCACATTGGATGTTGTGCCTTTCTAGGCTGTGTGAACCCTATTTTAATATTCTAAAGTGTATTTAATCACACTTTCACATTGAATTTTGTGTCCCAATCCCTAATTCACCTTTACATCATCATTAATAGGCCCCTATAGCCCCATATTGTGCATCCCAAGGCATAATTTGATGAAATAATCAACAAAGTCACCATATAAACCTGATTTCCTTACTTCTCGACATTCCAGCTAGCAGAATGGCCCCTATGGGACCCATTCACCATTATGGGAGAATAAGTCCCATCTAGGTTGGACCCATTCGACCTTGATGGAAAATGAGTCCCATTTGAGCCATTTTTAGGGTTTAAGCGAGAAAAATTAGGTTTTAAGTTTAATTTTTCTCCATGTTGGCCTTGGGGATCAAATTAATGAGAAAATTAGGTGGATTTCCTAAAAAGGAAAGCCTCTAAACCCTAATCCATGATTATCTTAACTCATTCATCTTATTCATCATTAATCTTTCATTTCAAGTCAAGCAAGCTAGAGTTTTAACATTTCAAGTCATCAAGATAGCATTATTCAGACATTCAAGGGAAGATTTTTCATATTTTGATGCAGAAAATCAAGATTAATCATCATGGTAAGTCTATAACTTCATTGTTTCATGTTTCATTACATTATTTCTTTATTTTGGTTTAATTACCTAAAAGGGGTTTGACCAAGGCAAACCCACATGCCCTAACATCTACCATTTATCCTTCTTCTCTTGTGTGTTTGTAGATTTAAATATCTTAAAGGCTTGGAGATCATTAAAGATAAATTTGCATAGTTATTGAAGACATATCCTTGTTGACTAGGTCAAAATACCCACCAAATTTCACTTACAGTGCTGGAAATCAGAGTTTCAGAAGTGGACAATTGTCAGGAGCTAAAGTGTAGACCGAGGGCTTCTATTTCCACTTTTGGGTTTTCATAAATTCAGAAGTTGAATAATTCACCATTAGTGGTGAATGAGTCCCACTTATAGGCTTGAAAAGTGTTCTCTACAAATTTGGATACTCATTTGTTTGAAACGAGCTCCAAAACAGTTTCTGAGATTTAGGACTAATTCACCCATAATGGCGAATGAGTCCCAGTAGGCCAAATTTTTAGGATCAGCAACATTTAAGAAGTAATTTCTAGTCTCCAACAATTTCTTAGGTGCACACATTCATTTTTACATCTTTTTTTTGTTTCATGATCATATCAAAGTCATTTAGCACATTTTGCATACAACACTGTGTTTTCAAACACTTTGCATTTCTTAGTTTTGCTTTAATAATCAATCTCTTTTATCCAAATTTCTTAGCATTTAATATATTCTATTTAGATATATTTCAGTCATATTTGCATTAATCTTGAGTGTAGACATTGCCCATTTTGGCCCATCTTTCTCCTTTTCAGTGAAAAACCCTACAAGTGTTAGAAATACCTTAGAAGCCAAAATATTTGTTTACATTTTGGTGAACCCACCTTTAGAAAACTTTTATTTTCTGATTTGGAGACATTCATCATCCCATATCTATCTTGCGTTGACTTTTCATTAGTTAATTTGCATGCTAGGGTTCCAAATTTTGCATTAGTGAAAGTGCATATAGGTTGCATTTTTTCATCTCAAATCATTAACAATTCCTAAAATTTTGCATTTTCATCTTAGGTTTGCATCATACAACATAGAAAACATCAAAATCAATCAAAAATATCTAAAAATTCTATAATAAAAAAATCCCCACTGGGACTCATTTGCCACCTTGGGCGAATTAGTCCCTTTTCACCCCTAAAACTACCCTTTACATAAGTAAAAACCCTGTTTCTAAGCTTTTGTTTGCTTCCATTACCTATCTGTATCAACTGGATGAGTTTTTTTCCATTATTTTCATTAGATCTAGCTTATATTAGCTCACTTCATTCATTTTTTAATTCCACATTTTCATTTCCACCATTTCATCTTTCAAGTTGTTGAATAATGTAATTAGTAAATTACTTGTTTCACATCTGAAAATTGCATTTCAACATTTCCCTTTAAATAATAACAAAACATTTTATTTCCTTTTTCATCATAGCATGTTTTCTTTCAAACAATGTGGCTTTGATATGGTTAAAAATGGATTACATAAGTACAACATTCCCTCTTATGAATTCAATTTTGATTACAAAAATGAGGTCATTAAGAAACATTTTAGTCATCATTATGATCAAACCATTGACACAATCCTTAATATTACATTTCCCATTGGTGAGAATGGTAGTGTAGACAATCATAACAATCATACTTTTTCTTCTCCCGATACCTCTCCTATTAGTGATGAAGGTATCTTGGTGAAGGAAGATACAAGCATTGAGGGTTTTTATTTTCCATCTCCTCATTCCCCTTTGGAAGATGTTCGACAACAAGAACATGAGATCATAGAAACATTTCTAAATATCACCTTACCTAGTCTGCATAACCATGGCCATCAACATTTTCCTTCTCCTAATATCCCTCCTTGATGTCACGAGGATAGGTTGGTGTTATAAGATATACCTATTACGAGTCATGAGAATCTTGACCCTCACTTCCCTAAGGCTCCCACCATTTGGGACAATTTATTTGAAAATAATAGAGAGGTCTCTTGATGCCTCCCCCACTTGTGATGAAGCTACGTTACAAATTTCAACCTTGGATGAACATATTACAAGCTCTCCTATAAGGGTAGATAATGTGGAACAAGAGAATGAGACCTTAGAGAAACATGACAATCAAATAGAGTCTTCTTCTAATCTCCCCACTATCAATAATCAAACAAATTCAACCATTAATAACTCCCTTATTTGTGATGAAGTTATTTTGGAAGAACCAAGCCTTCCTTTTCAAGAACATGTGGTTTGTTGTTCTCCTAAAAACTCTTCTTCTAGGGAGAATATCATGATACAAGACAAGGATAACATTGACAATAGTGATATTATACCCTTAGAAGAAGATGAAGAGCCCATGTTAGAATCTCATTCACTGAGGGATGTTAATATTATTCAACCTCAACTCATCCTTTATCCCCCTTCACACAAACAACAAACCAAAAACCAACCCAAAATTTTCCTTTACCCACCTCAGAATAATGTGACGCAGCAACTGAGTCATAATAGCATTGCTCATACATATAACACTAGAAAATATCCACAACCCAATCAACCAATCCACACCTCCTTACCTTTTCCCAATTCTATACTACCTAGTGCTCCTCGATTAAGGGAGTATGATCTTGTTGAGCAACTTAAGAGCACTCCCACAAAGATATCCCTATGGTATTTAATTCATAATTCTCCTACCTATCATACTATGATTCAAATGGACTTACAAGAAGTTCCTATCCCTTCTAATGCACAAATGAATGAAATAGCAGCCCTAATTCAATGATTGAATGCTGACATTTTTTTCACCAAAGTGAGCTCCCCTCTTTGGAAGTGCAAATAAAAAAATGAACCTTTCATGATCATCACTCAATATAAACGAAAAAGGATAAAGAGAACTCTTGTAGATATCGGCTCCGCCCTTAGTGTGTGTAGTGTGATCCTTTTAGATAGGCTTGAAATTGATCAATCGAACATTCAACTTGATTATTTATCTATTAAGGGATTTGAAAATGTTGAAAAGAAACTGCTCGGGGTGATCATTATACCTCTTATAGTTGGAGTGGCCACAATGAATACACCAATCCGTGTTATGCCTCATGAACTTTCATGTAATCTTATCTTAGGCAAACCTTGGGTTCATGCAATGAATGGGGTGCCTTCTACTCTTCATCATAAAATTAAATGTATCTACCAAAATCAAGTGTACACACTTGATGTTGATCCTGAGGCTTATAGTGTCATTCAATTTGAGAAAAAAACAGAAAATCCCTTGAACACATCAACATCCATGGAACCCATACAACTGTAAACCAAAGAACAACACTCAGTTATTAGGCAATGATTGGGTTTCCTTAGATTTCACACCAGCATTCATGGGCGAGTACCATATCATCAACAAATATTTCAATGAGAGACAAAAAAATCAATCATGTCAACAAAAAAATTAGATGGCACTTCGAAAGCATCTACCTCAATCACTTTAGAATATAAGACAACAAATTATTATACAACAACCTTTGATGAAGTTGATCACCAATAACCACCCGATCCAAAAGCAATGAAAAATTTTTATGGACAAGGTTATGAACTAATGAAATAAATTGGATATAGTGGAAAAGGATGTGGTGCTAGCGAAAAAGCTATCTGCAACCCTATAGATCCTATCACACAACAATCAACTCATGGTCTTGGTTATTATCCTTTGATAGAAATTTCCAAGCCTTCAATCAATATCAATACCATCACAAACAATTCATCAAAGCCCACCTTAACTGTAATGCATCCTGAACTGATTAACACTAGTAGTCTTGATCACTCTCCTTTGCAAGCAATCAAACAAACTACTACACCTTCACTTAATGTCAATATCATCTCACAAAACACTAATGAATTGAATTCATTAGATTATACACCCTCCTGTAAAGGAGAGAACAAAATCTTGCATAGGTGGGTATGTGCAGGATCATCATGGAAAAAATAGGCCCTTAAGTGGCGAAAAATTTAGAAAAATTAGAGTTAGACAACTTGACATAAAAATTTGAATAAGTTATCTATATTATTTCAAAAAAAGGTAAGAATAGAATCTGTAGCAAATTGAATGCAGTTTCTAAACTACTAGGTTTATTTAAAAAAGAAAAAATTCTATTTGGTGAAAATTTGAAATTTCAATGCAGTAGTACTTAAAATTCAGGGAAAACATAAGAAGTGTCTTTCTAACCACCCTAACCACAATAAAATGATGATATTTTTTATAAGATTTTAGATATAAGTAGAGGACTCATGTCCCGATGTGATGTATATTTTTCATAATTTTTTTCCAAGTAAATAATTAATTATGAATTTTTTATTACAACTTTTAAAAAATATAAAAAATCATATGTCTGACCACCTTAACTTGGTCAAAACTTCATGAAATTCATTTTTTTTAATCCTATAGTATGTGAAGCATAGAATGTGATGCATGTTGCAGATTCAAAAAATGTGATACTATTTGAAAGCTATAAATTTTTTTCAATCAGCCTATCAATCAAGACTTTAGTTGTAATTCAAATAGAAAATGAATAATAATTATTTATTGAATTCAAAGTAAAGCATAATAATTTGTATTGGTGGAAATTTTAGAATCTCTTTTACAAACCCTTTTCGTTTCATCAAATTTGGGTAAAAAAAGTCATCAGCCACATACCCATCATATGGCCATTTTTTGGCCCATCATGATCCTGCACATACCCAGGTATGACAACTAATACTAAGCAAGATGTATCTTTGAAGAAAACCATAGGAACATCTTCTCCCATTGATCAAGAGGGTATCTTGTTGATACTTCTTCAAGATCACTTGGTATCTCTCCCTCCATGAACTCGAAAGAAATTCTATTACAAAACTTCATTTTACGCCTATCATAGAGTTCATGGTCATTCCACTAATGAATGTAAGGCTTTGAGTAGTAAAATCAAAAATCTTAAGGATTTTAGTGCTCTCCCTTATGTGGATGCACCCCATTCCTCTAATTGATACTCATTTTCACTCTAGCATGCATCTCATAAGTCATTTGGGCTCACCCTTGTCCTGCACTAAGTGGGGGAAAGGGGCTACTTATGCTTGTGCTTGTATGTCACTTGTTGTTGCTTCTTTTGGCTAGCCATTAAACTTTCATGAACATATCAAAGCAAGCTTGGGATGTGGACGACATGCCTTAAGTTGGCTTGCACATGACATACTACCTTTTTCATGGCGTAGCTTCTAGAAAGCATGTGAGTTGGCATAGGGCTTTCCTAGTTAGCTCTCATGTTTTCTTCTTGTAATTTAAAGCAATTTTTCATAGTAACGATGTTAGTAACCACTTTAAATTGGGGGCATACACCAACACTCATATTTCATTGTGTGATTTCTTTCTTCTCGTGATGTGTCCTTTTCTTGGTGGAGTCATTGGGCTTGATTCCTTCCAATAGTGTGATACTTCTTTGACACATCCTCTCTTGGAGACGTTAAGCAAAATATCCCCTAAGATGAGACCTTACATGAACTAATCAAAATACCTTTTAACATTCCTTACACCATACAAAGTTTTGCATACCTCCTAGAGCTCGAAGATCATTCTTTATGTAGCACCTTATTAAAGTTATCAAAAGGTATAACTTTGGTATGGCTGAGCGGGAAGCCCATTCCAAGGTATGAATTTCTCCCATAGCCACTCGTAAATGTGTGAGCACATATCGGTCATATGTGTCCCACCTTCTAGGACTTCTCATGCAATGGATAGCCAATAATTTTGTTGCCTCAAAGTGAGTATGCATTTTTAGACAAATAGCCTAGATCTTATCCACAACATGTTGGACAAACGTCGAAGCTTGATCCACCTTTTCATTTTCTCTTTTCTATTCCTTCTAGTTCTTGCCATTGTATGATCATGTATCTTGTCTTGTTGTAAAGAATTCACCTTGTTCATTTCCTTTTGCATTTATGTTTGTTTGACTTAGGATCCTAGATCATGGGGACTTGAATGCCTCCTCAATCTTTGTTATCCTAGACCATTTGCATTGGTATGATTGGACCCTTTCTTGAATTCCTACTTTAGCGTGAGTTTGAAGCAAGTTCATACTCTCACTAAAGTGGGGGCTAACTATGGACATGGAAAAGGTATCCCTTTTTTCTTGCTTGATTTGGGAAAAATTGATGATAAATTGGACTTAATGATGCCTTTATTTAGTGTTGTGAGGTGTTTTACACATCCACACTAGGTCTTGGACCCTTGCAAACTAAATAAAATGCATCTAGCAATATCTTGTAAAGGTGTTGTAAAGTGTTGTAAAAGACTTTCACACTTTTCTAAACTAGTGGACCTATTTTCTCTCTAATTCAACATTATAAAATGTATTTAATTGCATCCTCGCATTAATCTAGAAGGCTTGTAAATTAAATTTAATCTTAATCTAGTGTTGTAATGTGTTTTACACATTCACATTGGATGTTGTACCTTTCTAGGTTGTGTGGACCCTATTTGAATGGTGAAAAGTATATTTAATCACACTTTCACATTGAATTTTGTGTCCCAAGCCCTAATTCACCTTTACATCATCATTAATAGGCCCCTATGGCCGCATATAATGCACCTTGAGGCATAATTTGATGAAATAACAAACAAAGTCACCATATATAAACCTGATTTCCTTACTTCCTGACATTTTGGCTAGTAGAATAGCCCCTGTGGAACCCATTCACCATTATGGGTTTATCATTCCCATCTAGGTGGGACCCATTCACCCTTGATGGCGAATGAGTCTCATTTGAACCATTTTCAGGGTTTAAGTGGGAAAAATTAGGTTTTAAGTTTAATTTTTCTCCATGTCGACCTTGGGGATCAAATTAACAAGAAAATTAGATGGATTGCCTATAAATTCAAGCCTCTAAACTCTAATTCATGATTATCTGAACTCATTCATCTTATTCATCATTAATCTTCCATTTCAAGTCAAGCAAGCTATGGTTTTAACATTTCAAGTCATCAAGATAGAATTTTTCAAACATTCAAGGGTAGATTCTTCATCTTTTGCTACAAAAAATCAAGATATATCATCATGAAAAGTCTCGATATCCATTTTTTCATGTTTCATTACATTATTTTTTCATTTTGTTTTAATTACCTAAAAGGTGTTTGACCAAGGCAAACCCCCATGCCCTAACATCCAACATTTCTCCTTCTTCTCTTGTGTGTTTGTAGATTTAAATATTTTAAAGGTTTGGAGATCATTAAAGATAAAGTTTCAAACTTATTGAAGACATATCCTTGTTTAATAGGTCAAAATACCCACAAAAAGTCACATACTATGCTAGAAATTAGAGTTTCAGAAGCAAACAACTATCAGGAATTGAAGTGCAAACTGAGGGCTTCTATTTCCACTTTTGGATTTTTTAGAAGTTCATAAATGTACTCATTCACCATTAATGGTGAATGAGTCACACTGATAGGCCTAAAAAAAATTCTTTGCAATTTTGGATACACATTTGTTCGAAACGGGCTTTGGAATAGTTTCCCAGATCTAGGACTAGTTCACCCAAAATGGCGAATGAGTCCCAGTAGGCCAAATTTTTAGGATCAGTAACATTTTAGAAGTTATTTATAGTCTCCAACAAGTTCTCAAGTGCACACATTTAGTTTTACATCTTTATGTTTTGTTTCATGATCATTTCTAAGTCATTTAGCATATGTTTGCATACAACACTATGTTTTCAAACACTTTGCATTTCTTAGTTTTTCTTTAATAATCAATCTCTTTTATCCATTCTTAGCATTTAGGACATTCTATTTAGACATATTTCAGTCATATTTGCATTAATCTTGAGTGTAGACATTTCCCATTTCGACCCATCTTTCTCCTTTTAGGTGAAAAACCCTAGAAGTGCTTGAAAGACCTTAGAAGCCAAAATATTTGTTTACAAAATTAAAGTCTAAATTTTTGGGAACCTTTAAGGAGATCCTTAAGGAATGAAAATATAGGACTTCTTTTAAAATCATACATTAAGTCAAAGGGTTTGTGATTCAATGATCATGTTTAGTGTTTGTTTTGATATTTTCATTTTAAATTCAAGCATAGTGTTTGATGTTTGAACAGATTTGGAAATTTTCCATGAAAGCAAAAGTACACCCTAGGGATAGGCACTTCTTCCTAGTTGGGCTTACCTCATGCCACGAAGGGATGATTTTACCTGCAGTGAATGGAGAGGCTTTGTATGCTCAACCATAAGTCAAACTTGGTAAGTAACTTCTCAAAAGTAAATTTTGATGCACCACTCCAGAGTATGATTTGGATAAAAGGGGTAGCTTCTACAAAAATTTGGCTCTTAGTAACTTTTTTGGATTATTAGTTTCAGATGTCTATACATGCATTGATTCACTCAATTAAGAGGCTTCCAACCCTTTCGAGGTTTAACATATCACACGGATATTGGGGGAGACATTCATCGGTATAAAACATCATGTGGTAGGTGAGAACTTTCCTCACACCCACAATAATTTATATAGCAAACCAAAATAGAGTCCCACTTGAGTCGCCTTTGAATTTTCTAGTTCGGGATGTGCCTCAAAAGGTAGGCCCTCTAAAAATCTATGCTTTGAAAAAAAGTGCAACACTCAAGATGATTTTTTGTCACCTAAGATCACTCAAAAGGTGTAAGGGGAGAGGATAGTCACCTAGTTTTCCAAAGATAGAATAAACCATATTAAATTCATTGTAGTATTCTTTTTCAGCACCTTGAGTAGTGTTATCCATGAAAAATGAATTTAAAGTCTGTACACGATAGCAGTTGTTCTTTTTCTAAAGCACACAATGGAAGTGTTCTAGATATCAGTCAATGTTATAGCAAAGGTGCAAAACAAAAATGATTTGGGTATGTGTAAGATCAGGGGGGTCTAAAAAGTGGTGATGTGAAAAAAAGGCATTTTTAGCACATCCAAAAATGCAAAATTTCTATTTTGAAATTTTGCAAGCTTTGGTACAATATTTGTTTTGGTTTGGTAATACCAAACCGAAATGGATAACCATTTATAATGGATATCCATTTTGAAATGGATATCTATTTAAAAATGGATATTCGTTGTGTTTTTCAAAATGAATATTCATTTTGGAAAGCGAGAACCCATTTTTTTGAAAAACAAAATGGATATCTGTTTTGAAAAACTGAAATGCATATCCATTTTGAAAATCAAAATGGATATCTGTTTTGAAGACCGAAAAAACCCTCTTTAGTAAAATGGGCATAACTTTTGTGTTTCTTATTGAAATTTTGAATATTTGCAGGCATTGGAAAGGTGATTGAGAGTTCTATGCAATGGAATAGGTGGAATTTCTATATTGTACACAAAAAATAACTATAATCATTTTAACTTCATATTTCATTTTTGAAACATCAAATGCTCACTACTTTCACATGCAAAGTCTTGTTTTCATGACTTTTTTGTAACTCATCTCAAAATACTTGGAACATTAGAAAAAGTAGTGAATAATGAAGTATTTCTATTTTTTGTAGCAAGGAAATGAAAAAACATTCATAAATCATCATATCCCTCTATCCCTTTCTCTACCTCTCTATATATCACTATGTCTCCCCTTAAGCTCTAGACCTATCCCTCCTTTCTTCTCTCTTTGTCCCTCTTTATACTTATATTTCCCACTCTCTCACCTTGAGCTCTATGAACATCTCTCTACCTCTCTCTCCATCCCCCCTCCTCTCTCTCTCTCTCTCTCGGGTCCCTCCAACTTCCTCTCCCTCTCTCTATCTCTCCCCCCCTTTGAAGTCTCTCTTGGACTCTTAAGTCTCTCTCCCTCTTAGGTCTCTCTCTCAAGTCTCTCCCACTCCCCCTCTCTCTCTCCCCTCTCCCACTCTCTCTCTCTCTCTTAATTTCTCAATCGCACTCACACTCTCTCCCTCTCTCCCTCCCTCCCTCTCTCCCTCCCTTGATCTCCCTTTATCCCTCTAACGTCTCTCTCTATCTATCTATATATCTATCTATCTATCTCCTCTCTCTCTCTCTCTCTCTCTCTCTCTCTCTCTCTCTCTCTCTCTCTCTCTCTCTCCCTCTCACTCTCCATCTCACTCTCTCCCTCTCTCTCCATCCCTTGAAACTCTCTCTCTCTCTATCTATCTATCTCTCCCACTCCTCTCGCTCTCAGGTTCCTCCCACACCATCTCCCTCTCCCTCTCCCTCTCCATCTCCCTCTCTCCCCCTCCCTTTGAAGTCTCTCTCCTTATTTCTCTCCCTTAGGTATCTTCCACTCCTGCTTAGGTCTCTCTTTCAGGTCTCTCCCACTCCCTCCTCTCTCTTCCTCTCCCTCTCTCTCTTTCTCTCTCTCTCTCTCTCTCTCTCTTAGTAACTCTCTATCTCCCTCTTAGGTCTCTCTCTTCCACTCTCTCTCAAGTCTCTCTTTCCACACACACTTGATCTCTCTCTATCTCTTCATATCCCTCTTAGGTCTCTCTCTCTCCCTCTCTCATTCCCTCTCTCTCTCCCCATCTCAAGTTACTTCTAAGGGAGAGAGAGAGATTGAGAGAAAGAGAGAGATAGAGGGAGGGAGGGAGAGAGAGGGAGATCTAGATAGAGGGAGGGAGAGGGAGACAGACTTGAGAGGGAGAAAGGGATGGAGGTAGGGGGATAGAGAGAGAGATTTATCTAGTTGGGGTGGGAAGGAGACACCTGAGAGAGAGAGAGGGAGTGGGAGAGAGAGATATCTAAGAGGGAGATAGAAAGTGAGTGATTGAGTGATTGAGTGAGTGGGAGAGGGGAAGTGGGAGACTTAAGAGGAAGAGAGAGGGAGAGAGGAAGATGGAGAGTGAGAGTGAGATGGAGAGGGAGAGAGGGAGAGGGAGAGGGAGTGGGAGGGACTAGAGAGAGAGAGAACTGATAGGGAGATAGAGATGGAGAGTTTGAGTGAGTATGAGAGAGTGAGTGAGAGAGAGAGAGAGAGAGAAGAGAGAGAGGGAGTGGGAGAGACCTAAGAGAGAGAGAGGAAGAGAGAGGTAGAGGGAGAGGGAGAGATAGGGAGTGGGAGATACTTGAGAGAGACCTAAGAGGGAGAGAGGGAGTGGGAGAGACCTGAGAGAGAGAGAGAGATGAGAGATGAGAGTGTGAGTGTGTGTGAGAGAGAAGAGAGAGTGGGAGAGACGTGATAGAGAGAGACTTGAGAGGGAGTGGAAGAGACCTAAGAGAGATAAAGACTTCAAAGAGAGGGGGAGAGAGAGAGAGAGGAAGAGAGGGATATGGAGAGGGAGAGGGATGGGGAGAGGGAGTGGGAGGGACCTAAGAGTGAGAGAGTGAGTTGGATGGATAGAGAGAGAGAGGTGGGGGAAGGAGAGAGGGAGAGAGTGAGTGGGAGAGAGAGAGACCTGCGATAGAGATGAAGAGAGAGAGAGAGAGAGAGAGAGAGAGAGAGAGAGAGAGAGAGAGAGAGATAGTGTGTGTGTGTGTGTGTGTGTGTGTGAGAGAGAGAGAGAGAGAGAGAGAGAGAGAGAGAGAGAGAGAGAGAGAGAGAGAGAGAGAGAGAGAGAGTTGAGATAGAGAGAGTGGGAGAGAGAGACCTGAGAGGGAGATGGAGAGTGTAAGAGAGAGAGAGAGATACTTCAGTAGAGATGGAGAGAGAGGGAGAGGGAGAGAGGGAGAGGGAGAGGGAGAGGGAAGGAGAGAGAGGGAGAGGTAGTGGTAGGGACTTGAGAGAGAGAGACCTGATAGGGAGATGGAGAGTGAGAGAGAGAGGGAAGGAGAAGAGGGAGGGAGGGAGAGATACTTGAGAGGGAGAGAGGGAGATAGAGGGAGAGGGAGAGAGAGAGACCTGAGAGGGAGAGAGTGTGACTGAGAGTGAGAGATTGAGAGAGAGAGGGGGGGAGTGGGAGAGACCTGATAGAGAGAGACATAAGAGGGAGAGAGGGAGTCAGAGAGACGTGAGAGAGAGACCTAAGAGGTAGAGAGACCTAATAAGAAGAGAGGCTTCAAAGGGAGGGAGGGAGAGAAAGAGATAAAAGGAGAGGGGAGATGGAGAGTGAGAGGGAGATGGAGATGGAGAGAGAGGGATAGGGAGAGGGAGTGGGAGGTACTTGAGAGAGAGAGAGAGGGACAAAGAGAGAAGAAAGGAGGGAGGGATAGGTCTAGAGTTTAAGGGGAGACATAGTGATATATAGAGAGGTATGGAAAGAGATAGAGAGATATGGTGATTTATGAATATTTTGTCATCTCTTTACTAGAAAAAAACATAAATATTTCATTATTAATTACTTTTTCTAAAGTTCCAAGTATTTTGAGATGAGTGTTACAAAAAAATCATGAAAAAGAGACTTTGCATACGAAAGTAGTGAGCATTTGATGTTTCAAAAATGAAATATGAAGTTCAAATGATTATAATTATTTTTTGTATACAATATAGAAAAACCACCCATTCTATTGCATAGAGCTCTAAATCACCTTTCCAACGCCTATAAAAAGTCAAAATTTTGATTAGAAACACAAAAGTTATGCCCATTTTAGTAAATAGGATCTTTTAGGCCTTCAAAACGGATATCCATTTCAAACAAATATTTGTTTTGTTTTTCAAAATGGATATTCATTTCAAAATGGATATCCGTTATAAATGGATATCCGTTTCGGTTTGGTATTACCAAACCAAAATAGGTATTGGCTCAGGATTTGGTTTGAGATTGTCTGACTGGGAAAGTCAACCCAAAAAATGTGTTTTAAAAATTTGCTTAGTTTTGAAGTTTGCACTTGTGGATGATGACTTTTTTTTATCCGAATTTCATCAAATGAAAAGGGTTTATAGAAAAAATTTCCAGTTTTACACCAATATAACTTTTTCCTTATTTTGAATTTAATAAATAATTATTATTCATTTTCTACCTACATTACATCTAAAGTCCTTATTGATATGCTGATTGAAAAACATTGTAACTTTCAAACTACTTAACATTTTTCAAATCTACAAGATGCACCACATACTATAGGATGAAAAAAATTGAATTTCATTTTTTTTTTACCAAGTTATGGTTGTCAGACACAGACGTTTTAATAATTCTCAAAAGTTCTAATAAAAAAATCATAACTAATTATTTACATGGAGAAAACTACCAAAAAAATTGGCACATCCGGGCATGTCTCCTCTACTAATATTGAAAAATTAAGAAAAAAATATTAGTTTTTTCTTGTACTTAGGGTGGTCAAACATACAGTTGCTTCTTATATTTTCTCTAAAAATTTAGTACCAATGCATTGAAATTTCAAATTTTCTCAAAAAAAATTTATTTTTTTCCAAAAAAGGACTAGTAGCCTAGAAACTACATTCAATTTGCTACAACTTTTGTTCTTACATATTTTTCAAAGTATGTTAATAACCTATTCAAATTTTTATGTCAAGTTGCCTAACTCTATTTTTTTGAATTTTCATTGCCACGTAGAGGCCTAGTTTGGACCCCCATGATCCTGTACTGACCCATTTGTTCATTTTTAAGCCCAAAATTTGAGTGTTCCTAGACCCTAGTATTATTTGGTCAACAAAATGAATTCGAGTGTGCATCAACAAAAAGGAAATTATTTGGTCAACACAAAGAAAATCAAATATTCCAAGTATCAATTTGAAATTTTTAGAGCACTCGAATTGAATTTTTTTCTATTCTTTTTACGCACCAAATTTGAAACATTTTCTAATCTAGAAAGCTTTGAAATGGTTCATTTTTGGAGCACTAAAAACTGAAGTGTTCATTTGTGGAGTTCTTTTTATGCACCAAATTGAAGCATTTTCTAATCTAGAAAGCTTTCAAAGGGTTCTTTTTAGAGCACTAAAAACTAAAGTATTCATTTGTGGGGTTCTTTCTAAGCACCAAATTGAGTGTTCCCTAACTTAAGAAAGCTTTTAAAACATCGTTTTAAAGAACTTAAATCAAAATGTGTTTTTTTTTTTAGTTCTTTTTAAGCACAAAATGAAAATTTCCTAACTTAAGAAAGCTGTGAAAATTGTAATTTCTTCAACCATTCGTCTTCCCTGTAAAAAAATGTGTTAATTATTTCTCATAACTTTTCCAATCCTGCATACACAAACATTAGTACTTGTCACATATTCAAACCAAGTAGTTGTTGTCATTAAAAAATTAAAATTCAACTTGCAGATCTTAGACACGGGTTTAATAGGGGAAAAACATAGAAAAATAAGCAAAAGCGCCCTCTGTCAGAAAGAAAAGGCATTGAAAAAACTCAAGAGTGCCCTCTGTTAGAAGACAAAAGCACTAAAAAATGTTAATAGTGCAAAAATTAAGGTCAAGTGCACTTGAAACAGAGTCAAGTGTGTCAGTTCCATAAAATCAAGTGCAACGGTTTTCTATAACCTATGCGTGAAGATTTTTCCAAAGCGCCTCAAGGACCTATAACTTCAAAATTAGCTCACGAAATCGTTAGTGTTGAGGACCATGGCCCCATCAAGCATACTAGAATGTGTGAGGGGGGGAATTTGAGAGTGTAAACAAGATAATTGCAATGAAATAGAAGCTAATCTAAATCAAAACACTAATCTAGATCTATTCCTTCACTCATGAAATGACTTTCTAAGCTATTGAAAACACACAATGAAATCCTACGATTATCAAAATGAATTCAAAACAAAGGAAAGGTTACCATCCCATTTTGGATTGTGTTCACAAGATGTCGACTTTCATATCACTGTGAAGCCTCCATTGTTGCATGTGAGAAGCTTTGATGCAATGCGTGTGTTGATCGAAGAAATGTGTTGAAGCGTTGTTAATGTTGGTTATGATCTCAAAAATACTTTGTTGTGCAAGATAGGTTGATTCTTCGATCCTTCTTTGCGAGGAAAGAGGTTTGTTATATAGAATTTGTGATTTGAAATGGATGATCAGGATTGCTTAGTAGGATATCTTGATCGACGATCGAAATATGTTTAGAGGATTTAGATGGGCATAATCTATGCAAAATAGATTACATGATTAGTGTGATTGAGGAAATAGATTGAATAATCTATGGGATTGAGAAATAGATTGATTAGTAAAAGATATAGATTGATCAATCATGAGTATAGATTGATCAGTCAAGAATAGATTGATAAGTTAGGAATAGATTGAGGAATTAGGGGATTGTAATTTTCTCAATCAGGAAAGTGGCTGAGAATGATTAATTAATTAATTTAATTCATTCATTCATTTTTTAGTTGAACATGAAAATAAAGTTTGACTTTGTTTGATTTGATTTTTGATGATGTTTTTGAATAGTTTATTCAAATTTGGAGGGAAAGTGATTTAATTAAATTATTATTATTTAATATTTTAATCAACTTAGGGGAATAAAGTGATTTAGCCATGTAATTAAATAATTGGTGTTATTTAATTAATCAAGAGGAATTAAATTTAGATTATGACTTTATTAAATAAATGTAATTTACTTAATTGGTCAAAATTGATGAAATGTGAATTAATTAAATAATGTTGTATTATTCAATTAATAGAAAAAATAGGATTTTAGGACTTTGTTAAATAAATGGAATTTATTTAATTAGTCAAAAATGATGGAAAAATGAATTAATTAAATAATGTCATATTATTCAATTAATAGAAGAATTTAGGGTTTTTTAATAAAATTGATGTGAAATGTAATGATATTTGACGATAATGATGTTGATGATGCAAAAATGTCCTTTAGTATGTGTAATAAGTGTTAGGTCAATTTTACATGTCTACAATAGGTTATGTACATATCCCTAAAAAGGTCATTTAACTCCTACTTTAAGGGTAACATCCACTAGTAGAATTTGGCAAATAAATGACTATGTGACTAAAACTTTGTCACATGAATAAAAATTTTAGTCACATGACTAACACTAGTAGTATCTTGAAAGTAAATGACTAATTTGGTCATTTATAAGTGACTAATTTGGTCATTGGGTAAAATCACAACTAAATGACTAAATAAATGACTAATATTAGACAAATAAAAATGACTAAATAAATGACTAATATGAGACAAATAAAAATGACTAAATAATTGACTAAATATATGGCTAAATTAATGACTAAGTAAATGACTATTACTCTTCTTTTTTTTTCTTTCGAATTTGATCATAATCCATAGAGCTAATTAAGCCATCCTCATGGGACCCCTACCTAAGTGGGCCATTTGGCCGCATAGGTTGCTTGGTGCACCAAAAATACCTATTGCGTGGAAGGCATTACCTTTCGGTGCAGTCTTAATGCCTTCATATATTTCATAATTTTTTTTTACATTCGATCCCATAATCCACCATGATGGGGTAAGAGAGGAAGCATGTTGGGGAGCCCTAACTTCAACACGTACTCTCTAATATATTAACATACATACATTTTTCTATCAGCGCAATCCTTGAACCTCCTTTAGGTGCAAGTGTTAGTATATATTCCTCTCTCTATATAGAATTGTCTCCCCCTCTATCTCTCTTTCTTTTTCCTAATCTCTCCAAAGATCAATTAAACTATCAATTTTTTTATATTAATTTAATTTGTTTTATATAAAAATATATTAATTATTAATGATTAATTATAATAATTTTATAAGAATACAATATATAATAATACTATAACCTATATATATTATTAAATATAATAATAAATATAATTATATTATATATAATTTAATTTGTATTAGTATTATTTAAATATATATAATATACTAATTATATTTTGTATTATATTTATATATTATTTTTTTGTATTATATAAAAAATATTTGACAAATAAGAAATGACAAGGTCCGATTAAAGCATCTAATCAATGGTTTGTTTCAACAATGGAAAATGCATTGGCCTAATATTCATGTTACAAGAAAAAAGAAATTTGGTAAAATAATAGTGCTAGTTTAAATCCTACAAGAGACTAAAATTGGGTGAACTTAAAAAGTAAATGAATAAAAAAGGAATTTTTATTCTTTAATGGCCCTGTTCATCAAATCCACGTGAAGTTGAGCAAGTGATAAAGTGGAGGGAAACTTGCAAGAAAGAGGGAAATTTGGGTGGGAAATCAAATAATATTACCAATTTACAGCAAGTGCTTCAAATTTGCAGGAGCTGGTGTACAAGCAAGTGTAGGATGGAGTGAAAAAGGCCATGGTTTCTACTATTTTTGATAATTCTGATCGCAGTCACAGTCCCAATAGATATGAAAAAAACACCAAGATCACTATAATTCGATAGGTATTTAGCCATTTCATTTTATTTTAACTCTTTTAATTTCAAAATAATCCTCAAATAGTTTGTGATATGCAATGGAATTTTGTCTTATCCTTCCATCGCACCACCACACCATTTCTAGGGTTTATTGCTTGCCCTTTTACGGTGATGCAAGAATAGCCTAGAGTGCCCTTGTGCCAAAGTAATGAGAGTGTTCATTTAGGGGTCAAATTGTGATTTAGGCTCTCTAACTAGGGATTTTTCCCCCATTCTCTTGCAACAAACTGAAGAGATTGCTAAAATCAAGTTTCCAAGTCAATGTTGAAGTGTTTGGATATGACACTATTTTGTCAAGACCTGGCTTTATATGTTGAAATCTAAGGGTTATTTTGAGGGATGGGAGGCTGGAAATATTGAGTACCTTCACCCTCCCACCTCTATCTCTAGTAAGAGCTAAAGGTCAATCATTTTTGGAGCCTAGGTTTATACTCAACCCAAATTTCATGTCTGATCCAAATCTTAGTATGGTTTTTTATTTGTTTGTGGGAAGTTCTTTTTGTTGGTTTCTCCGTTTGGTGGTTGTTGGATGGCTTCATTGCTAATATTATCTAGTTTCATTTAGGTGATGGTATGTGTGTGCACCCATGATATTTTATTTATAAGCTTTTTTTCAAAGGGATTGGGCCCCAATAGAACTCACACTTAACCAAGCAAAGAAAGTTACATATATTAAAAATCAGTCATACAATTCCAAAAAATCGGGTTACCTATCAAACAAGTTAAAAGTTAATCTTTATCACTCCATTGTCACCATTACAAGTGAAAATAATAACAATATTGCTTGGTCTGCTAAAAAGAAATGAAGTATAATAATATCAAACTTATCTATGGCCCTTTTGATATCATTTGAGAAAAAGAATTACCGTAATTTCTCATTATCCAGTTAATGAAGAATTATTATATTTCCTCATACACAGACAAAAAAAAAGAGAAACATAATTGACAATGAAACAAGAATATTACCATGATTTACACATAATTAAAAAACATCTTCCTAGTGTTTACCCTCAAACATCAAGGAGAAAACTGTTATATTACACATTTGAGTTTTTGCCATTGCCAGCTAAAACAACTCTGAGCTTTCTTAACAACTTGAAAAGGCATTTCAAGAAGTAGAATGCATAGCCAATATTTGCATGGATTACATGAATACAATACAAATGGTATGGTAAGTTATAGTTCCTAATTTCAATTCTTGAGAGAGTTACTTTTAAAATAAAAATGTATATTCCTTAATTGCATTCCTACAAAAATATATTACCAATACAAAACTCTAATGCTTCGATAATAACATCGTGCTCAATTTTCTATTGAAGCATTTTGTGATAGAGCTTTTGCTACTCTAATCTTCTATGGCACAAAGTATTGTATATGTAAAGTGTGAGAACCCATAAGTATAAGAAAGCAATGTAACATTTAATGACACAAATACAAACACATTTACCCTATCCATTGTCAAAAAGGCTTTACTAAAAACAAAATAATTAAATACAATCACAATAGGATGAGCTAAGATTTAGAGAGTGATTTGGATCTGTATGGATAAAATAAACTACACCATAAAAAGCCTAAAATAAACTACACCACGATATCACATTTATTTGAGGCATTTTTGGAAATAGTTCACTTGCCTTGTCTATGCTTCCACATTTTCATGTATGTAGATAGCAGGGCACTTGTAACTACAACATATGACAAAAAAATCCCTACTGTTATGATTTGATGGATGTCCCTTCGTTATTACTAGATATCTAATGTAGTGCACATTATTATAATGCAAGCTTATTTTTTAGATTGTTTCATTTAGCACCACAAATATTCTCCACAAGAACATTGACCCTGTTTAAAATGATGGAAATGGTTCACATCTCTTAGAACAATTTCTCTTGCAATTGTTTGCATTTACTTAATTATCCTAGATTTATGTAAAAGAGATTGTATTCCTTACAATTATATATATTGCAATACATAAATACACATACATATACACATATAATATATGTATGTGTACATATATTGTAGAATTTCCACACCTAACAAGTTTGGAGATTTTATGCCACTTTAGTGAATGGCATAGGAAACTACAAGGAACGTCAAATCTCATCTACACATTATAAGCTACAAACAAATTGATCACAATTTGAAAATCATTCAAAAGAGAATTTGTGCATAAATTCTTCATTATTGAATTTTGTGCAGAAGTTTTTGTGAAGGCTTTGGTGATCCAAAGTGGAACTTGCAACTACAATATTTGATAAAAATCCACTTCCAAATATGCTTTTGATGGATGTTCATATCCTCATCCAAAGCTCCAATTCATACACAGGCAGGAAGGATGCTTTCAAAGGTTGAGGAGTTGGGCTTTACACCCACTAGTTGCATTTTCTTAAAATTTTCTAAGGACTTTTTAGAAAAACCCATTTTGAACATATCCTTTAATCATGGCATTCCATGATATCACATTTCTTTGAGGCATTTTTGGAAACAATTTGCTTGCCTTGTATATGCTTCCACATTTTCATGTATGTCTAGTAGGGCACTTGTAACTACAACATATGACAAAAAAATCCCTACTTTTATGCTTTGATGGATGTCCCTTCGTTATTATTGGATATTTTATGTAGTGCACATTATTATAGTGCAAGCCTATTTTTTAGATTGTTTCATTTTAGCACATCACCGGTATTCTCCACAAGAACATAGTCCGTGTTTGAAATAATGAAATGGTTCATCTCAGAGCAATTTCTCTTGCAACAATCTTGGAGATGAATTTACGTGTAGTGTGAAAATCAGAACATACTCAAAGGTTCTTAACAACTCTAATAGTTGTACTAGGGGATATGTTTAACAAACCAAATGCAATTGCTAACTTTTCGCTATGGTGGCAGATAAACGATTCTTTTTTGTTCTATTCCACAACATTAAGTAAAAGTCTTGAATTTGGAAATACCTTGCACCTTCATTGCCAAGCCAATCTCCAATTTTCATATCTCTCCCATGTTTTTAGATGTGATATGTCTCCTACACAAAAATCTTGTACCATTTTATGCCCTTAAATCCAACTACATGTAGATATCTTTTTAATTCCTCTATCTTTCATCAATTTCCTTACTATTTGAACCTCACCACACCTGCTCGTTTTTGCATAGATGTTTTAGAGAACATAAGTTGCAGAATTTTTAGGATCCAACTAAAAAAGTAGTATTGCTGGAATACTCATCCTATATTCATATATGATCCACAAGCACCAAAGGTTTAACTGGCATCTTAGTAATAATGTTTAGGGTGTCCTCAAGATAGCCAACATGGGCACGAAGGTCAACCATGCACACCTAACTATCAACTATAAATGTAATGCAATAAGGGTTACTAATGTGTGAAGTGTGTGCAACCCTCATCCACTAAAATTGCACGACTAAATGCATCTAGAACAGAAGCAAAGCTTACAATGTTGATGTTCCAGAGTGCTTCATTAATTCAAAGATTTTGAGAGCTTCCTTTTAAAATCCATTTTGTGTACATTCTACAATCATATCATTTCATTCCATGAGATGACATCTCTTTGAGAAATTTTGTGAAACAATTCATTTTTTACTACATTTTGGTGTCAGATCTTTTGTAATTATGGTTAGTTTCATTACATTCAAATTCTGAATTCTGGGAAATTATATACAACAAATAGATTGATGGTTGTAAATCACTTAACAGTCACCAACTATCCTCTTGACTTGGAGTGTCCAATGCAGCTTTGAAACTCTGCCTCTCAACCCCTTTCATTTGATCATTGTGATAATTGCTTGAAATGATACTCATTGTCTCTTGAACCTATTTCATATGAATATGATGAGGATGATAGGGTGGATGGGAGGTTCATCTATTTCTTTTGTTGTACATAAAAGTAGTTGTTTTTGAAGATCTTGCTTTAGGAGTAGAAAAGCTTCATTTCAGTTAAGGTTTTTATATTTATGTCCATTTTCAAATGTGAGCTGGAGTGTTTAGACTTTGACAAGTAGATTCGAGGAGACTAATGTTGAGTTGCTCCTTGAAAATGAGCTTGCCTATCATTGATTCAGTCATTGCAAGGGTTGGATTTCAAAGTCACAAGGCATTTTCTTCCGAATTCCAATTGTTTAAAGGGAGATGAAATATATATAAATGTTGTGTTTAAAATCATTTAGTTGATTTGAAGTATTTAATCTCAAATGCTATATTTGTATTTTTTTGTTAATTTATCTTTAAATGATAAGTATTTACAATATAGAAAATAATTGTACTAATCAACCTTGGAATTCGCTCTTAGTTTTATTAATTTTTAATGCCATATAGAATTATCTCCTAAGTATTTTGGCTTTAATATGATTGCAATTGGATTCTTTAAGTCAATTCAATTTAATGAGGATCTAGGGTTTCTATTTTTTAATTCTTGCAAATCATTTACATATTGAGCATTTCCTTTGGTGTATTTCTTTTTTTATAGGAACAAAGCTCTAAGAGCGAGAAGACTTGCAAAATTGGCTTCTAGAAAGGAAGAGAAGAAAGCTGCTACCTTGGTTGTAGGCCTAGAATGGTAGAGTGATTTAGATGATGAAGAGCTTCCAATATGAATTCTTTTATCGGTAGTATGTTGGAATCTTTTTCAAGCTTAATGGATGAATATCCTGAAATGGAATCATACATGATATTTACTAAATAGTGCTAGTTATGATGTATTTCTTTTTTCTGATATTGTGTGTGTCGATATTAAGTGGCACTAAAAAATAATGATATGACATGAACCTGTGATAAAGGATACTCCCTTACCAAACCTTCTCAAGGATGAGTAACATTATCAATTGATTATTGAGGTATGTAGTCATGCATTTGTTTTCCTTTTCCATCACCTTACTTGTCATTGTAGGAAAGTATGTCGATATATTACTGGTCAATACAGAGCAATTTTTTTGATTGATCCTTTCTATGGATGACAAGCACTGAGTGCAAGATCCATGTAGTCCATGATCATAGTTAGTAATCCACATTATGTATTTTTGCAAAACACTACTACAGTATCATGAATATTTTTCATTCTCTCTTGCATTTATACCTTATTGGCACTACATTGTGATGCATAAGCAAACATATCTATAATAAAATAGGAAGTAGCATCTACTTTTAAAAAATTAGGGTACATTTCAGTGCTTGCTTGATTTACAAATATAAACTGACAAATAATTTTTAGTTTTCAAAAAGGAACCCACCCCATTGTATCTTTGAGCGTTTAAATTTGAATGAACCTGAAAGGTGTTTCTTCACCTTAAAATAAACAAGGTCATCAAGAATGAGTATAATGACATTGGATGCTCATTGTAATAGACAAGAAGATCTAACATTTTATGTATTGTGAGTAGCTGCAACATTGGATTTTTTTTCGAAACCATATTTCAAAATAAATTGCCAAGAAGAATCCAGTCATAACCTTTCTATAGTTATTTACTACAGATATGCAAGGAATTGGTATCATTAAAGAGATATTGGGAAGCATTGGAAATCATAAATCATAGCTTGAAATTGGGCCACAACCATTTTTGTCAAGAAAAGCAAGATGAACTTCGTTCATTGGGTGCACGTAAGATTGTAATTTTGTCTTGACAATATCCATTCAAACTTAGGGTACTTTAGGTTTACTTGGACTATAAATTTGAGGTTTTAAGTACAAATTTTAAGTTCATATGATGCCATTGATTTGACATAATTACATTTTTACCCAAATCAATTGAATATCTATGATTTCAAGTTAATATTTTCTTTTGTTGTGGTGCATGTAGAGGTTGCATACAATACAACAGACCCAAAAAATAGATATGACTGTGCATGCTACATTATTCAACAACATCCATATAGCCTTGGTGCATGGAATTGCTACTAAAAATTGGTTTCCCGGTAAGAGAATATAGAGCTTATCCCTTTTTGAGTAACACATAGTTTCCAACCAATATTTACACTTTTTGTTCTTAAATGTGTTTGGACACTAAGAAATCATATTTAATTAAGGGACATCTTATAAGAATTCATGAATCAAATATAGCTTTCGATATTTCAAATACATTTTAAATCCAAAACCCAATGGCCAACTTCCTCAACTGTCTTTTAAAAGGCTAAACTCTTCATACCTCCCTAAAACAATGTCTTAACAACTTATGATTTGCACTTAGTATTATTTGCAATTTTTCCTAATAGACACAAATAAGCACACAAAACTCCCTAATTACATTACATATGGTCTTTATAGACCTTATTTAGGATAAATGCTATGTTAAAACACCTAAGACCCCTAAATTCATCCAAAGTTCCTTATGACAAAATGTCACCAAAGCAAATTGTGGAACATTGTTGTAGGTGCCCCTGCACTACAATGCTATGAATAATCAACTACTCTGAGGAAATAAGGGCCCTCTATACATGTGACCATTATGTTGATGAAATTGTATTCCTTCTATTTTATCCAGTGAAAGCTCTCAATTTTTGGTGAGTTTACCTTTTATAGTATCTATTCTCATATTTCAGAGGTTATAGATCAAGAGGATGAGTTTAGTGTGGTGAATAATCACTGCCCTAGTCTAAAAATAGGGTTTTATGAGTAAAGATGGAGGTTAGAGTCTAGGGTTTATAAAAATACCTTTAGAAGTGGAATTTTTCATGGAATAATAAGCTTGTGTAGACCAAATAAAGAGTGATCCAAGTATTAGTTGTGAGAGTTTGGGTTTGGAGATAGAAGAAACTAAAGACCCCTATGGTATCCAAGGCCTAAAGAGGCATAATTCTGACTGAGACAGTCAGTTTTGAATCATTTGGTCCAAAGGACCTATACCCCACTTTGACATATGTTTTAACTAAGCCAAAAAGGTATCTAAAGGTGTGGTTAGTTTT
>VDFB02047230.1:528507228-528539323 GCA_007258455.2 Sequoia sempervirens | reverse complement strand
TCATGTGAACTATGCAATTAATTATGAACGCGTTTTAAATAACTAACTTTAGTCACATGACTATTAGTGGTTTATTTGTAGTCATTTATAACACAACTAAATTTATGACTAAAAAATTTTAGTCATTTATTTAGTCATTGATTTTAGTCATTAATTTGGTCATTTGATTTATTAGTGATTTAGTCATTTTATTTAGTCATTAATTTTTAGTCACTAATTTTAGTCACATGACTATTTTAGTTGTTTATTTGTATTCAATTATAACACCACCAAATTTATGACTAAACTATTTTAGTCTTTTATTTAGTCATGTTAGTGATTTATTTAGTCATATATTTAGTCATTAATTTAGTCATTACTTTAGTCATATATTTAGTCATTACTTTAGTAATATTTAGTCATTAATTTAGTCATATATTTAGTCATTTTTATTTACTAATTTCCATTAATAAAAAAGATTACTTGTCAATTATCTAAAATATTTGCACAATAAAACAACAATGAGAAGGTAAAAATAACTTATTTTATTAATAAAAAAGATATTACATTCAGCTGTGTAAGCTTGAAAATGGAGTTACAATTTTTTTTCCCAACATAAAAGAATTTGAAAAGATTACAATACATTGCTGAGAGAGAAAATAACTAGCTGAAATCTGCTCCAAAACCTTGCCTTTATGTTGTTCAACAACTTATAAAAGAATAGGAACATGACTATTCTTTTATATCATAACCTAAAGTCTGTTACCCTTGTAATGCATAAGTACATGATACATATTTGCAAAGGAACTTTCATTCTATGATTGTGATAAAGCTCCAATCATCTGCAGGCTTCCCTCATTCAAACTAACCATGCACAAAGATATTCAAACTCTCTTGCCTACTGTAGTTGTTTATGGAAACTCTGCCACCACCTCCACCAGCCCATCCCTTACCTCCAGAAGCACTTATCATACCCATTCCTTTGTAATGCGAGTCATGCAAACCCGAGGAGAACCAACATTGTACAATAATTTAGAACAATTATTTTTGTTATCTTTTTGCAACTACGTCTCAATTTTCCTCTCCTCCTCTCAACTCACAATTATGCAATTAAATAAAAGATACCTCTTTCCTCTTTGAAAACTCTAAAAAAATCCAATATAAAAGAAACTATCTAATTTTAATTCCAGTTTTTTTAGCCAACACTTAATTCTCATTCGTCCTTTTATCTTTTATGTTCTTTTATTTATTTATGTTTCCTTTTATCAATACTTTTCATTTTTAAATCTTCTTTTGCAAGCTTTACTTGCTATGCACATAATTTTATTTATTTTAATTTATTTATTTTATAATTATCTTCAATGAGATAATTTAATTAAATTAATAAACACAATTTAATATTTAATTAACATTTTAACTAAAACACCGCGACTTTTAAATATTTAAATACAAATTAATCTAACATTATAATAAACAATTATTACCACCATTTAATTAAATAAATCACAACTTATAAAATACCAACGTAAAATACATATGAACAAGACACTACACAAAACACAGTAATAAAATACCGAAATGACAACACAACAACACACAATACCATTCAATTGGGACAGTTGACAACATGGGATGAGGTGACTTCCTTGTCATCTCTGTTTCAACATTATACCGTTGGGTTATTAGTGCTCACCCTGTCCTGCCGAAGTAGGTGGAATCAAGACTATGTACCTGAAATCCCTGCATCCAAACAAGGTCGTATACATGTGCATATATATATATAATCAATTCATTACATTGTGAGAAGGAATTGCAGTGTAGCAGGGCACTTGCGAATGAGTGATGCTACACTATCCTTTCATCACATTTATTCTAACAATTATAATATAAATGATGAAATAGCATTTCTAAACTAACAGATCATATTATAACATAATTTACTAAATCACTGCATCATAATATATTTCTGAAATCAACTAACATCACCAAACCACAATATCATTTGAAATATACAAGTCCTCAAATGTATAAGCATAATCACCAAATAGTCTACTAACCAACCACCAAACCAAACAATAAGGAGTACAATCAAAGTCATGAAGTATCACACCAAAGCATAGAAAATAATAAATCCAGACAATAACAGGAGGGGTATTACATCCTCCCCCCTAAAACATGGCTTATCCTAGAAGCCATTAAATAAGAATAAATAAAATAAATAAGATTCCCTAATATGGGAGGCATCCTCCCATGCCGCCAAGACCTCAACGTCAGGTCACCGTCGAACCCTTTCGAGCTCAAGAGTCAAATGCAAAGGTTTCCTAATGGACTTAACTACCTAGAGACCCCAGCGTTTGCAAACCTTGGCTCTGATACCAAGTTGTAACGCCCGTCGTGCAAACCCCAGAGAACCAATATTGTACAACAATGTAGAACAATTATTTTGTTATCTTTTTGCAACTTCTGTCTCAATTTTCCTCTCCTCCTCTCAACTCACAATTATGCAATTAAATAAAAGATACCTTTGTTCTTTTTTGAAAACTCTAAAAATCCAAAATAAAAGAAATTATCTATATTAAATCAAGCTTTTCAGTCAACACTTCTCATTCGTCCTTTTATCTTTTCTGTTCTTTTCTTTATTTATTTTTTCTTTTATCAATACTTTTTGTTTTAAATCTGCTTTTTGCAAGCTTTTACTTGCTATGCACATAATTTAATTCATTTAATTTATTTATTTTATAATTATCTTCAACGAGATAATTTAATTAAATTAACAAAACACAATTTAATATTTAATTAACATTTAACTAAAACACATGACTTTTAAACTAAAACTTTTAAATATTTAAATACAAATTAATCTAACATTATAATAAACAATTATTACCACCATTTAATTAAATAAATCACAACTTATAAAATACCAATGTAAAATACATACAAACAAGACACTACACAAAACACAATAAAATACCGAAATGACAACACAACGACACACAATACCATTCAATCGGGATGGTTGACAACATGGGATGGGTTGACTTCCTTGTCATCTTTGTTTCAACATTATACCGTTGGGTTATTGGTGCTCGCCCTGTCCTGCCGAAGCAGGTGGAATCGAGACTATGTACCTGAAATCCCTGCATCCAAACAAGGTTGTATACATGTGCATATATATATAAAATCAATTCATTACATTGTGAGAAGGAATTGCAGCATAGCAGAGCACTCGTGAATGAGTGATGCTATACTGTCCTTTCATCACATCTATTCTAACAATTATAATATAAATGATGAAATAGCATTTCTAAACTAACAGATCATATTATAACATAATTTACTAAATCACTGCATCATAATATATTTATGAAATCAACTAACATCACCAAACCACAATATCATAAGAAATATCCATGTCCTCAAATGTATAAGCATAATCACCAAATAGTCTAATAACCAACCACCAAACCAAACAATAAGGAGTACAATCACGATCACGAAGTATCACACCAAAGCATAGAAAATAATAAGTCCAGACAGTAATAGGAGGGGTATTACACCCTTCCTACAGAAGGAAAAAAAGAGTCCCTCAATGCTACAATCAATAGAACCAATCTAAATGTAAGCAAAGAAAGTGCATCCATGGTTAGTGTAAACAATAACCTTAAATTTCAAATAATTCAATGGGTCTATACTAAAGTACCAAAGCATTAAGGAGATTTTATATTTTCTACCATGTTCATATCCTAGAAAGATTAATGACTTACATCAAAATAATGACTTCCATGGGTCATTATCAGTTAAAATTGCTTGCATTTTTTAAATATCTATCATGAACATAACATCTTAAAAGAATATTTCCTTGCTATTAATGTAATGCCCCGCCACGCAAACCCCATAGGACACAACTACTACATTAACAATATATATATATATATATATTTGAAAGAAGAACATCAATTACATTAAACATAAATAACATATTACCACATCCAACTTCCGAGTTCAAGGTTACATTCATGGAATATATTTCCATAGATACAACACAATGTGAAAACAAAGTTACAATACAAAGCTACTTCCCTTATAACATTGGGAAGGGTATAACATAATACAAGAGTACAATAATGAAGAGTTGAATTCTTTAAAAGCACAATCTTCTCCAAGTGAAGCTATGAGAAATCTGCAACTGCATTCACACCACGATCACTGCTTGGGGACCTAATGGGTGCATTGCACGTTTCCATCGGACCTTGTGAACCCGAAGGAACACCCCCCATGCAAGGAGTTGATAAGAAAGAACCCTCGGCCATAAAATCAAAGCATAAAGGACTAACACCACATGACTCAAGACCACGTAACCACATAAACAACAAAGATAATAAACAACTCTAGAGGAAACAAGAATAAGGGAAAACAAAGGGCACAGTGGGAGAGTGTCATCGCATGACCTTACATGGATTCACCAGACTACCTATCATTAGGAGCCACCTCCATCTATGGTTAACTAGATATTCTATCTCAAGGTTTCGTCCCATAGGGTGGCTGATGTGGAGCCACTTACCTTTCGCGAAGACAAGGTAGTGACCTTACCAACCAGGTCTTCCCACCCATCCTTAGCCTTTGAGAGCACTAATGGCAGGGGTGAGGTGCATGTTTTTATCTTGTTATGTGTTAACTAACCCAACCCACTAGATACATTAATTAGGTTATCACTTATTTAAGGAAACTCTTTCAAGGGTGACAACTTGTACACTGGCCCCAAGAAGAGCCACTCTCCCCTACGATTACCCTAAAATCAAAGAAAAGTAATGGGTGTACCTCAATCCTCAAGACATAAAGGCATTATTTATAAAACATAACACATGAGGCATGACCATCTCGTGACTATCCAAGAATCAAAAACCATAAACTAGGAGGTACCACCCACACAAATATTCATGAGGTAAAAAAATAGACAAAAAGGTGCAACAAAAAACGTGCACAAGCACACCATTTCCCCTAGCCCTTAGAGGTACATAAATATCTACCTAGAAACCAAAATAACTCATTATGCCAAATCAAGTCATACTTTCAAACTGTACAAAAATTCAACCTAAATTAAACATAAGACATATCAAATACAAATTTCCATCACTCAAAGTCAAGCAAGATAAATCAACTCATGCAATTAAAACTACACATCGTATTAGCCCTTTATTTTGAATAAAAAGGAAGTTGAGGGATAATCACATAAACCCCGAAATACACTTTACAAAGCAAATCACATTAACTAGTAATCGCAAAGGAATCACTTACACATTCTATATCAAAACATTTAAACATGACCATGAAGACATTCACAACTCATAAAATCATAATGGAAAATGACGCACTATCAAATAAGGGGTAAATCATGACTTCTATGGTTAACATAAAATCTATATTGTAAACATGCTTAAGCCATTAAAATTACTTTTGTATAATAATATTCTCCTAATTAGTCCTTTATCCACTATAAGTATGGCATAAAGATAAATTGAGAGCTACCAACTTTCTACCTCTAAACAAGATCACTCGTTTAATCATTTTATAACGAATTATAATTCACTTTAAATTCTACTCATATTGTTCAAGCTTGCTAAACTACAAAAAAAAATCAAAAGAGCTTATCATATCCTAAACTGGTCTATATAATTTAGTCCAAGAACCCAAAACTACTATACATACCCTTAGGTCCAAATTCCAAATGTAAGCATAGAATCTTGCCTAGGTTAGGAACTGAATCAACTATCAAAAGTAACCTAATTACTTAATCATCTTTACACAACTTAACAAACAATATTGTAATGTAATATCCATTCCACAACATAGGAAACTAATATATCTACAATGAAAATTGTCGTAAATAACGTATCTAATAAAACTCCACTATTTTCAAGGCATAAATATTCTCCAAAACTAAGTTACTTAGCAAATTTTAAAACCCATAAAACCATTAAGAACATGCTCATACCACAAAAGATATTCAACTTGTTTATAAAATCCTTCTATTTAATGATAAGACAATCTACTTTCTCTCTATTTCAAATAAGTATAAGAAATAAATCAATTATGCTAACAATTTAATGTTTCTAATTTCATCACTTACTATAACCATTTAACTTAAAACGGACTTGAACATTCTTTTCTTAACATTTAAATACACAAAAATCTAAAGACAAATTTTTTTTCTTTCAAACTAAAAGATTTCATAACATATATATCTAATATATATAAACATACTCACATATATGTATACATAAATATTTATATAAATATAAATACGTATGCACATGCATATGTGTTATCTGTAAATAAATATATATATATATATAGATATACATACTCACATATATGTATAGATAAATATTTATATAAATATAAATACGTATGCACATGTATATGTGTTATCTATAAATCTATATACGTATATATATAACATTTCCATTTACTAATCTACGTAATTAAAACAAAACCTTTCAAATATCTAACTACGTAAAGATCAAATAACTTAAATCACAAGGCAACTTAACTTCTCAATTACATAAATAAATACACACATTCTTCCAATAATATATATAGCTCAATATCAATATAACGTATGCCACTCAGTATAAATAAACGAGTCTACACAACTAGAGGGTAGATGAGATTAGTTGGAATGACTCCATGAAAAACATAAGGTAACAACTTGCTGATGTTGTATACTCATTAAATGACAATGATGGAGACAAGGAAGTGAAACAAAAGCCCAAAGCCGAGGTATGAGCTATACAATGATTAAATTTCCATAGACAATTTGAAGCAATGAAGAGTATGAAAAGGTAGAGGGAGTAGCGCTGGTGGCTTAGGAGAAACTTTAGTTTACACCATACGATTTCCTCCTAGGAAAAGTTTGTATTCCTTTGGAGATTTATTAAATATAATTCTATTTATCAATAGTAGTCTGAAGTGTTAGACCAAGCCACAACAATGGGGGACAAATGATCATTCAGCTTCAACAAAAACATAATATAGAGGGAAGGGCATGCAAATTGTAGATTATTGGTGATGCTTAAAAGAAACAAGGTAAATGAAATAACAAACTAGAATGTTGCAGATCGAATTCAAATCACCATGTATAGAAGCCGAACTCGAATGCAAGCAAAAGATGGCTTCACAGTATAAGAGTAGACGTTGGGAAAAGTAGAATAATCAAACATCCCAACTCATCAAACATCGAATCTCATGAATAGTCATCAAATTTCAAAGAGAGCAAGTCTTCAAAAATAAGATCAAAATCTCCAAAATCGGTTATAACAGGTTGAGGGTCATCTAAATGTCAAACTACCTGAAACCGAAATACCGAAACTAAGTTGCTGAAAACATGCTTTGGAAATTAACTCGTAATCCATAAAGAAAAAAATCACAAGGACTGCAAACAGAGACACAAAGTGTATCATCAATTTCCCCATATTGCATGATTCCAACCATAGTGCAATTTTGCTGAAAGAGGAAAAGAAAACTATCCTAATGCATGGCTAGTCTATAGGTGAGAAGAAAGGTGTATTGCTGAGATGACACATGCTTCAAATGACCACCATGAGCTTGAGGAGAATAATGGATACCAGACGTATACTATGGTGGGTATGTGCAGGATCATCATGGAAAAAACATGCCCTTAAGTGGCAAAAAATTTAGAAAAATCAGAGTTAGGAAACTTGACGTAAAAATTTGAATAAGTTATCTATATTATTTGAAAAATATGTAAGAATAGAATCTGTAGAAAATTGAATGTAGTTTCTAAACTACTAGGTTTGTTTAAAATAAATAAAATCTATTTGGTGAAAATTTGAAATTTCAATGCAAGAGTACTTAAATTTCAAGGAAAAATAAGAAGTAGGTGTCTATTTGACCACCCTAATCATAATAAAATGATAATTATTTTTTATAAGATTTTAGATATAAGTAGAGGACTCATGTCTCGATGTGATGCATATTTTTTTGTAATTTTTTTCCAAGTAAATAATTAATTATGAATTTTTTATTACAACCTTTAAAAATATAAAAACTCGTATGTTTGACCACCTTAACTTGGTCAAAACTTCATGAAATTCATTTTTATTTTTTTTTAATCCTATAGCATGAAAAACATAGAATGTGATGCAAGTTTTGGATTCAAAAAATGTGATACCGTTTGAAAGTTATAAATGTTTTTCAATCAGCCTATCAATTAGGACTTTAGTCGTAATTCAAATAGAAAATGAATAATAATTACTTATTAAATTCAAATTAAAGCATAATTTATATTGGTGGAAAGCTGAGAATCTCCTTTGAAAACCTTTTTCGTTTCATCAATTTTTGGTAAAGAAGATGTCGTCAGCCACATACCCATCATATTGCCACTTTTTGGCCCATCATGATCCTGCACATACCCTGGTCATAAAATGGTTTGCACTCATCAAAATAAATCATGCATACAGTATAACCCAAGTCACATAGGAGGGATACAAAATACATCCTCACACTACAAACAACAATACCAACCAGTATGACAAATCAAATGCCAAAATAAAATAGGTCTCAAGCATAGCTTTTAACATAAAACACAACACACTAAAAATTTCCATACAAGAACTGAGGGCTAACTATCAAATGTTATCATTTCCAAGAATTGAGGTAATCAACATCAAATGATAACCGCAGGGATTGAGAATCATGCAAAAGAATAGTCATCAAATGATAAACACAAAGTATCAAAAAAAGAGAGATGAAAGTGCTCCAGATACTAGTGACCTATTATATGTACTTGTTAAAGACAATGTAGGGAGATATAACTTATATCTGAACTCTAGATTTTAAACACCTTGGGACCATACCTCCTTTATGGCGAATGATAGAATAAAAGAGAGAAGAACAATGCAAATCTCCCTCTCTGAAATATCTTGCCTTTTCAAAAGATCTTGGTCTTTTCTTAATGACAATACCTCCGATCGGAGAATAGATCTCCATGCTCTTTCTCCCCAGATTACAAATAATGTAACCGAATTTGTCATATGCATGCAAATGTGAAATTCCCCGACTGAAATATCCACCCTCCATTACTGAAATATCCACCCTCCATTTTGAATAACATTTTCTCCTTTTAAAAATCTGTATTTTTCTTCCAAGCATTCTTGTAGGCCAAAATTTAATTCTAGAACCAAAAATCAAAGATGCTTCCTTCCAAATCTCATCCAAAAAGAAATATATATAAGGCTCCTATTTTTGAAAACAAAAAGCTAATAAAACTAAAAAATCTTCAATAAAACAATAAGTCTTTTTCCCTGACAAACAATTCAGAATTGTGCATGCCCTTGCATGAAAATCTTTCCTTCTTTTATTTTGATTTATCATATTTAGGTAATTATCCTCACATAATAATAAATTGTCAATTGTAATTAAATACAAAACTTTTTACAATGAAATTAATTTATTTATAAATAATAACTATTTACTCTATATTTAATAAACTTAATTTATTTAATTATTATCTCAATTTTTCAAATTTATTTAAATTACATTGTATCCGATTTTTAATTAAATTAACTAATTAAACAAGATCATACAAATTATTACCTTTACCAAAAAATTCAATAACAAATAAACAACGAGATCACAAAAATCACTAACTCAAATATCCAGAAGATCGATACGAAGGGGCACTACAATTAAAACAAAAGTGATTAAGGTATCAACTCTAATAAAGAAACCACCTTCAATCTAATCCAACATAAATATAAGCAGAAGTGGTGTTTACAGCCAAACAATAACATTAGTTGTTGCTATGTAAGAAAAATATAACAAAACATGCCAAGAGATTGTAGACCAATATCAATGATTATTTTATTCATTAGGAGTAGTGCTTGTACACAAAATATAGACCAAGAAACATCTATCAAGATTGGACTACTTTCCCAGACTAGGAAAAACATGTATAAAATGCTTGATAGTTGTCAAAGATAACACAACCATCAACATTTACCTGAAGCCAAATCATAGCAACTACCCACAAGTCAACAAGGAATTAACATAAAGTCAATTTACAAACAAAATAAAAAAACTTAACAAGTTAATTTATACAAACTACATCCTCCCTCGCCCCCAATTCAAACTTGCTTTCCAATGCTAGCATCTTCAACATATGCATCTTGAATGTTTTTAGCAAGCCTATGAAGAAAGATATTTGAAGCTCCTCTTGCAGCCACAATAAATGGACCAATAGCTAGAGTTAAAAGGGAAACTTGCCAACTGCTTATGAATCCCACAACAAGACCTCCAAAAAATGTTGCCATGTTATGGACATAATTTCCCACTTGGTTCATCAACTGAGTTATGTGCATCCCCAAGGAATGTTGTGAATTTTAGAGTACACAAAGCAATCAGGACAAGCTTAGTTTGATATATCACTGGGCAATGGTGATAGGATCAATATACTAAAGAATGGGATAAGCTTAGTCTGATACATAATTGCAATGGGGACAAAATCTACATGAAGCTTGTGATTGCAACTGTTAGGAATTGTTGAGAAGATACTTGGAGATGAGTCTTGGTTTTATTTAAGTATTTTAAGCACTTTGGAATTTTATAAAATTTTAACCAATGTCTTTCATCTTTAAGACTTTAAAGAATCCATAACCTATAACTCTTTTCAAAACCATTTTCATGGTAAATTAATTAAGCTATGTTTTAATACATGATTATACCCATCAAGTTATAGACAAAGATACAATGTTATCCATTTAGCCAAAAAGATAACCATACTGGATAGAGTCACAACATCTCTGGTCAACAATAATCCTAGATTAGACATGCTATCAAGAAAAAACATCTAATATCAAGATAAAACACCTAATATCAAAATGGGGATCTAAAGTTGATCACAAATTCTATCTCAATTGAGTTAGTAGCATATATAAATAAATTGAAATTTCTTCCTTATTGTTGCATTTATACAAGTTAAAAGGAAAATGAAACAGAGTACCTTGAGAGCTCTCCTAGAAAGTAGTAGGAGTCCCATGTTACAGAGTATGAAATATACAAATTGAAAATCCCACTTTCTGCCATGAATGTGAAAACCATCACAACAAGAAAGAAAGATTGAAATTTTATCACTGTAAAAAAAATAAAATAAACAATAGCTATGATAACAACTATCTACTCATATATCTATCTATAAAAGTTAAGGCCAAATGATATGAATTACTGTTATTAACTATGTTTTGAGGTAAATATACATAAATATTGCTATAGAACCATCAATGCATAGGTTGTGGATCATATATGAATATAGGCATTCATCATTGCTTTAGAGGAATGCATGAAACTCACATAAATGGCCTTCAAGGGTTTTAAGACCATACAATAAGGAGCACTATAAATATTTCCAAACAGAGTTTTACTCCAACAGTCAACTTTGTCATAATAGGGTAGTAGATCAAATGGGCTCAACACCTTTAATTTCATCAAATCCCAACTTTGAAGAAGGTTCACAACATTTCTTAATATCAACTCCAAAAATTTCCACTGATAGTGGTCACTAGATTCTACAAATAAGCATTGAAAACCCTTACTTAACCTTCTTCCCTAATGTCAAGTATGTGACTTGTCTTATAGGTGTAATTGATTACAACATTGTAGGTTACTTGAATATCATTAGATCTTCCAAAGCTAGGACTGAAAAAATCCCTAGCAGGGTTGTGGGGCATTGCCCCTCGTGGGGATCTGGGGGAAACACCCCCAGCAAGGTTGAGGGGCAACGCCCCTCATGGGGGTCTGGGGGTAGTGCCCCTAGTGGGGTCGAGGGGCAGTGCCCCTCACGGGGGTTTGGGGGCAATGCCCCCAGTGGGTCGAGGGGTAGTGCCCCCGCCACCAACACCAATTTAAGGATTCTGAAACCATAGAATTTAACACCATGGCACACCTCATCTTCATGATTTTTTGAGTGGCAAAAAATCGGCTGGACATTGTGTTATCTTCCACCGATATGTTCTAGTGCTGCTGATATGCTTTAATTGGTCTATCAGTGGAGCTATGAGGGGAGTTGCCCCGATGTAGTAATGTTAGGCCGATAAACTATCGGCCTAACATTACTACATCAGGGGAACTCCCCTCATAGCTCCACGGATAGACCGATGACTATTGGCTTAACATTACTACATTGGGGGAACTCCCCTCATAGCTCCACCAATAGATTGATGAAAGCATATCGGCGACATGCTTTCATCAGTCTATTAGTGGAGCTATGAGGGGAGTTTCCCCGATGTAGTAATTTTAGGACACTATCGGCCTAACATTATTACATTGAGGGAACTCCGCTCATAGCTCCACCGATAGACCAATGAAAGCATGTCACCGATATGCTTTCATTGGTCTATTGGTGGAGCTATGAGTGGAGTTCCCCCGATGTAGTAATGTTAGGGCGATAGACTATTGGCCTAACATTACTACATCAGGGGAACTTGCCTAATAGCTCCACCAATAGACCGATGAAAGCATGTTGCCTATATGCTTTCATCGGTCTATCAGTGAGGCTATGAGGGGAGTTCCCCTCATAGCTCCACCGATAGACCGATGAAAGAATTCTCACTTGTTCATAGTGGTGATGTGTATTCCTCACAATCATTGGAAAGTTCCATTAGAAATCTGGGAGTTCTAGAAACCACTCTTGAATAATCTATTAAAGAAGGATACTGATGCAATGTAGGAGCACAATAATCTTCACCAAACTCAACTTGTCAGAAACACAACCAATTCTTGACTATCCTTGCAACTAGGACTCCACATTCTTCACAAAACCTTGTTTCAAAGTACTCAAACTAAGATTAAGGCACACACACCTCTTATTGAATTCACAAAACACCTGAAGCAAGATAAAAATACATGACCCAAACCCCTTTCACCAACATAAACAACTCCAATATAAGAAATATCAAAAGTGGGTTGTCTTAATCAGCCACTATGCCCATTTAGGTCACCTACACAAGACAACTTCAAACTCCAAGCCCAATACTCATTACCAAAGTATAATACATGTCTAAAAATTCCTATAAAACATAATGAAATCATTCTCCAACCTTTATTCTTGATAATTCTTCAAACACCCATTCAAGCCCTTCATTATTGATTCCAAAATGTGATTGTCATAACACTGTATCTATAAGACAGTATACAAAAGTGCATTGAAAGCTTATAAATCACTAAAAATTCTTAGAGATACCTCAATATACACCTCTACAACCTTCTAACTCACTGTAATCCAAGTAGAACATCCTTTGCATCAATAAAACACAAATTTTTGATTGTTCTCTATCAAATTCCAGATTTTTCATACAAATACAGATTTAGGGCATTAATTTTTCACATGCTAACCATCATCACTCAGTCTGAATCTTTGGAACATGAAATAATATACAAAAAGAAACCTACTCACCATGATTTAGACTGTTCTACTGGTTAGTTTGGAAGAAACACAATTTTGAACTCCCATTATTACCCTAGAACAGGGTTTCAACCTGCCTGAAGTGAATTTACAATAGCTTTTACAATTCTAAATGGTTTTAAAATAAATCAAGTGCATTATAAACTAGATTCACAGGTCCATCAAGTATATTGATTTTTGAGTAGTTTATACATAGTGAACAAAACTAAAGGTGTTTATTTGAGTATGCAATACAAATTAGCTTAAAATAAAATCTATGACAACTATTATGTTTATGCTATTTAGTTAAATGTAGAGATTGAGCAATACAAGAACATATAAAAATAGGATTTAGTTTCAACAACACAAATGACTCAATAAATTAGAAGAGGGGTGTTACAAAACTACAAGATCCACTTCACTACAATGTACAATACAAAATCTGCAATTAATAGTAAAAATACTTCAATTCACTTCATCTACACTATACACAAGACATTGTAAGCTAAATATGATAGCTACATTCAAAGCAACAATGAAAACTTAACACCTATTATAATATTAGTTCTTAGTGTTCCTAGTGTTCCACCATTCCATCACAATGGGCCCATTATACTCCTCATGCAATCTCAAGTTAGGATCCTTACTATGAATTGTTTGTTTTATTTGTCCAAGCATGTTGTTAAATGTTTCAAAAATCTCTTGAAGACTAGGGGATTCAATATATCTAATGACCTACATAACAAGTGAGATAAAGAAACAAACATATCTAAAACAATATCAATAAAACATAAGATTCAAATGACAGAGATAATACTATTACAAAAAACGAAAAATAATTTACAAGTTACAAACATTAATAAAATGATAATATAATAATAAAATAATAAATTCTTACTTCGTTGTGAACTACCAATTATCATAAGGATCTTTTACTTCATACCTTTTCCTTCAATTGTGTTTTCCTTTGCTCATCTACTCCACTTGGTACTAGCAATGATCCCCTTACTCTGATAAATCTACATAAATCATCCTGTAGATGGGAAATTATAGTGATTTGAATTTGACAAGCAAGGGATTTTGATGGAATAAAGTCATTACAATTATATTTTTTTAGGAGTACAACATAATACAAACCAACAATTAATTGGTCAGCACTATAGGTCAAACAAAATAGAATGATTGTGTAACAACCTGTAGGATGTAGATATACATGTTTGTGACACTCACTGCAATTAACATCTAACCACCCAGACAATTAAACACAATTATTGATGAAGTCACAACATTCCTAACATAAGGGTATGTGCAGGATCATTATGGAAAAAATAGGCCCTTAAGTGGCAAAAAATTTAGAAAAACCCGAGTTAGGCAACTTGACGTAAAAATTTGAATAATTTATCTATATTATTTCAAAAATATGTAAGAATAGTATTTGTAGCAAATTGAATGTGGTTTCTAAGCTACTAGGTTTTTTTTTCTAAAAAGAAATCTATTTGGTGAAAATTTGAAATTCCAATGTAGTGGTACTTAAATTTCAAGGAAAAAATAAGAAGTAGGTGTCTGTCTGACCACCCTAACCATAATAAAATGATAATATTTTAAATATAAGTAGAGGACTCATGCCTAGATGTGATGCATATTTTTTTGTAATTTTTTTCCAAGTAAATAATTAATTATGAATTTTTTATTACAACTTTTTTAAAAATATAAAAACTCGTATGTCTAACCACCTTAACTTGTTCAAAACTTCATGAAATTATTATTATTATTATTTAATCCTATAGTATGCAAAGCATATAATGTGACGCATGTTTTGGATTCAAAAAATATTATACCATTTGGAAGCTATAGATGTTTTTCAATCAACCTATCAATCAAGACTTTATTCATAATTTGAATAGAAAATGAATAATAATTACTTATTAAATTCAAAGTAAAGCATAATTTATATCGATGGAGAGCTGAGAATCTCCTTTAAAAACCCTTTTCGTTTCATCAATTTTGGGTAAAAAAATAGTCATCAGCTACATACCCATCATATTGCCACTTTTTGGCCCATCATGATCCTACACATACCCATAATTCTTATTTGATTATTATATAATTTTTATAAAATTTCCACAAGTAAAATACCAGAGTCCTCGCTGCCTGTGTGGAAATGGGAGCTTTGGGATGGGCTATGAACATGCACCAAAGCATAATGGTAGGGAAATTTTCGTCAGATGTTATAGTTGGATATGCTCTGGTAGAAATATATGCAATATGTGGAATCGTAGACAAAGCACCTGAATTTTTTAATAGAATGCTTCAAAGAGATGTCATCTCATGGAATGAAATGATTGATTGTAGAATGTGCAAAAAATGGATTTTGCAAGGAACCTCTCAAAATCTTTGAATTAATGAAGCACTCTGGAACACATCCTAACATTCTATTTTCAATGGAATCAGGGAGTTTATTTAAAATTTTACACCCTTCTATGTTCAAGTGTTGCAACTGTGACAGGTTGCCAATGAATTAGGGAGGCTATTTAAATCTATACACCCTACCATGTTCAAGTGTTGTAGTTGTGAAAAGTTGCCAATGGAATCAAGGAGCTTATTTAAATGTCCACACCCTTCTATGTTCAAGTGTTGCAGTTGTGACAGGTTACTAATGAAATCAAGAAGGTTATTTAAACTGTGACAATATTTTTTTTTAAGTGTTGCAGTTGTGATAGATTATCAACATAATCAAGGAGGTTATTTAAACCTTTAAAATTTCCTATTATATTCAAGTGTTGCAGCCGTGAGAGCTTGACAATGGAATTGAGGAGGTTATTTAAACCTCTGCAACTTTCTATTTTCAAGTGCTAAATAAAACTTATCCTATGATGCCAAATTGTTAATGGGTTTGTAGTTCCTTTGCAACCAAGAGGAATTAATGTAAATAAAACTTATCCTATGATGCTACTGTACAAGTATGATAAAAAACTTCTTTAATATTTTTTACAGTGCAATTCCACAGTAGAATAACTTCTATGGAAGTTTAGTAAAGAGATTGATGAAAAATAGAGGAATTAAAAAGATACCTGGATGTAGTTGGATTGAAGGCCGTAAACTGGTACATATTTTTTGTGTAGGAGACATATCACATCCACAAACATGACAGAGCTATGCAAAGTAGGAGAAATTGGCTTGGCTAATGAAGGCAACATGGTATAAAGAATCATTTATTTGCCACCATAGTGAAAAGTTAGAAATTGCATTTGGTTTGTTAAACATGGCCCTTGGTACAACTATTAGAGTTGTTAAGAACCTTCAAGCATGAGCATGGGGCTAAAGATAGTGTATTTTCATGGTTTAAGGCACATGATATTACTTAAGACTCTCTAGACATGAAACAAGACAAGGTAACTTTAAGAACGTGACACAATGTTACCTCCAATGAAAATGGTGCAAAAGTATAAGACAGTCCTATGTGAGAGAATTTCAAGCTTGATGCAAGCTATGGTACCTTTAAACAACATACTAGGGATGGATTTTGATGAGAAATTACTTTGTTTTAACACCCATGATAAGTACTAATGCGGGTTCAAACTGATTTGCATGTTTCGCTTATACTGTCCTATGGAGACAACCCCAAACAAAGAAAATTCGGGCTTGAATTGACCAAGAAATGCCTACCCTAGACTTGTAGAGACTCCAAAGACCCTTAAAAACATGAGACAATAGTGGTTACATGGAAATCCAATGTGGGTTTTAGGCAACCAACATCAAAAGATCAAAAGACACTGTTTTCTTCCAATATTGCAGGATATGCACAAAAATGGATTTGTTGAAAAGGATTTAGAAATTTCAAGCAAATGCAATTGGTAGGTGTAAAGCCAGATTCCACAACCTTTTCTAGCATAATCACTTCTTTTAATAAAACTCACGTATGCGAAATGTGGAAGCATAGAGAAGGCATGCGAACTATTTGACAAAATGCCTCAAAGAACTGTCGTCTCATGGAATGCAATGGCTGGAGGATATGCATACAATGGATTTGTTGAAAAGGTTTTAAAAAATTTCAAGGAAATGTAAGTGGCAGGTGGCAAACCAGATTCTACAACCTTTGTCAGCATCCTCCTTTCTTGTGCCAAAATAGGAACTTTGGAACATGGTACGGATATGCATCGAAGCATAATGAAAGGGGGGTTTTTTCCCGATATTGTAGTAGGAAATGCTCTGGTGGACATGTATGAAAAATGTGAAAGCATACAAAAGGCATGTGAAGTGTTTGATAGAATTCCTAAAAGAGATGTCATCTCATGGAATATAATGATTGCAGGATATGCACAAAACAATTTTTTTGAAAAGGCTTTAAAATATTTCAGGCAAGTGTAGTTGGCAGGTGTAAAGCCAAATTCCACAACCTTTGTTAGCATCCTCCCTGTATGTGCCAAAATGGGAGCTTTGGAATAGGGTATGGACATTCATCAAAGCATAAAGGATAGATAATTTTTTTAGATGTTGTAGTGGCAACAACCATTGTATATATGCATGCAAAATGTGGAAACATAGACAAGGCATGTGAATTGTTTGACAAAATGCTTCAAAGAAATGTGGTCTCATGGGATGCAATGATTTAAGGATATAAAAAAATTGAAATTTTTGAAAAGGCTTTAGAAACTTTCAATCAAATGCAATTGGCAGGTGTAAAGCCAGACTCCACAACCTTTGCCAGTATCATACCCACCTATGCCAAATTGGGAGCCTTGGAACAGGGTATGGACATCCATCAAAGCATAAAGGAGAGAGGAATTTTGTTAGATATTTTAGTTTCAACTAATCTTGTAGACATGTATGCTAAATGTGGGATCATAGACAAGGCACTTGAAGTGTTCGAAAAAATACCTCGAAGAAATGTGGTCTCATGGACTGCAATAATTGCAGAATATACACAAATTAGATCTATTGAAAATTCTTTAGAAACTTTCAAGAAAATACAATTTGTAGGTTTAAAGCCAGACTCCACAGCCTTTTCCAGCATCCTCTCTTCCTATTCCAAAATGGAAGCTTTGGAACAGGGTATGGACATCCATCAAAGCATAATAGAAGGGGGATTTCTGTCTGATATTATAAATGGAAATGCTTTGGTTGACATGTATGCAAAATGTGGAAGCATAGAGAAAGCATGTGAAGTTGTTGATAGAATGCCTCAAAGAGATGTCATCTCTTGGACTACAATTATTGCTGGATATGCACAAAATGGATTTGTTGAAAATGCTTTAGAAACTTCCAAGAAAATGCAATTGGCAGGTATAAAGCCAAATTCCACAACCTTTTCCAGCATCTTTCCTGCCTGTGGAAAAATGAGGGCTTTGGAACAGGGTATGAACATCCATCAATGCATAAATAATAGAGGAATTTTGTTAGATGTTGTAGTTGCAACTGCCCTAGTAGACATGTATGCAAAATGTGGAAGCATAGACAAGGCATGTGAACTGTTTGACAAAATTCCTGAAAGAGATGCCATCTCATGGAATACGATGATTGCGGGATATGCACAAAATGGATTTGCTGAAAAGGCTTTAGAAAATTTCAAGAAAATGCAATTGGCAGGTGTGAATCCAAATTCCACAACCTATTCCAGCATCCTCCCTTCTTGTTCCAAAATGGGAGCTTTGGAGCAGGGTATGAACATCCATCAGAGCATAATAGATGGGGGATTTTTGTTAGATACTATGGTTGGAGTTTGAAGAAGCAACATTGGTAAAGGTTGTAAGAGAGTTATTGGAGCATGAGAAGACCTATTGGAAGGTGTTTGAAGCATTGGTAAGAGTGCTAGGAGTCTAGAGTACCCATTTTCAATAAACCCCCATGAAACTTGCTAAAAAGGAGGGTTTTTGTGGGTGTCATATTGGAGAACGGTTCATCAAGTGGAAATTGTGGATTTTGAAGTGTTGTTACTTGGTTAGTGCTTCCCCATTTATTTTTAAGGTTGGGGAACATTTTAAAAAAGGGTTCCTTTGTAAAGGGGCCTAATTAGACCTAGTTTTAGGGGAAAATCTAAGTTTTGGGGGTGTTGTTCCAAAACAACCTATGGTGAATTTGGGATATGTTTTAGAAGTAATTAAAGGGTATCTAAAAATGGTTTTATATCTTGTATATAGTTCTTAAGGATTGAAGTAATTGAGAGATTGAAGCTTATTTTTGTTAAATTTGTCTAAGTGAGGTTGAATGGTTCTCCTGATTGCTATTAGGCTCCATGTTGGAGATGCCCATGCTAACAATAGAGACCTTTTTGGAAGATTAATATATGGATATTGAACCCACCATGCTGGTCTACCAATATTATGGGACCATTATCCAATCATCAAACAAACAAGATCAAATCACTTCAATGAAATATAAGCTCCTATAACAAGTCAATGAAATAATATAATAGAAAGGTGAAGGCAGAGGCAAAGTTCTTGGCCTTCACATAAATTTGATGAACCAAATTTCCATTAATGCAACTAAAGAACTCAACCAAGGTAGCAAAGAATTAAAAATCCAATGGGGGCAAGGAACCAATGCTTTGGAAAAGGATTTAGCCAACTGCATAATCGTGCCAATGACATCCCCATTGAACCATCGCAGGAACAGGAGATCTCATCCCGCTGATAGAAGATTCTCACACCAATGAAAAAAAAAACCGTCGATGCATCACTTGAACTAGAAGACATGTTTGGCTGATAGACCGATAAGGTGGGGGTATTCAGTTCCATTTTCTATAATGTGGTAAGAGTCATATACGTAACACTATGTTAAGATGGGGAACTCTTCTTGGAGGTTCTAAATCATTTTCCTCTTTTTTATAAGACTGTGTTGGCAGTTCCACCTAGATCACAGTTGTTTGGTGGGATTTTGAACCCAGACAATAAGGTGCAATTGTGGAAATCTCATAGAGAGAAGCAACAAGCTACCATGATGATTTTTCTGAGCGAACTTATATCAAATTCTTGGTTAGCGTGGCTGAAGGCATGTACAAATGATATTCTCTCCATAGATATAGGCATGGGGGAAAGTATTTTCTTGATCTTGTGAAAAGTGGCAAGGAACTTGTAGAGAATGAGACATTGATCAAAGAAACATTAGACAGTATGGATGCATTTGAAGGGAGCTTGAAGTGGCTAAAAATGGATTTTGGTTCAAATGTTGAGTTTCCATGCAAATGCATGTGTGAGATTGTTTTGAATCACTCAAAGAGTCTATGGGATGAAGTTTTTGAAAGCCTATTTGTTAGTAGGATGAAACAAATAATAGTTGATGGATTTGCAGATTTGTGTAAGAGAGTTAAGGTTGGTAAATGCCTTGAAGCCATAGTTACATCTTTGGAAATTTACAAAGATGTTGAAACCCATTTGCAGCATTTCCAATAGGGCAAGAAGAATCTACAACATTTGTTGCTAACTGCTTTCGAGACTCCCTAAATTTTTCTACAAATATCATTGTTCTAGAGTTTTTAGCAGAAGGAGTGGGAAGAGCCATTTCAAAAACATTGAAAGCTATATTTGATTCATGAATTCTTATAAAATGTCCCTTAATTAAATATGATTTCTTAGTGTCCAAACACATTTAAGAACAAAAAGTGTAAATATTGGTTGGAAATTGTGTTACTCAAAAAGGGATAAGCTCTATATTCTCTTACCAGGAAACCACTTTGTAGTAGTAATTCCATGCACCAAGGTTATATGGATGTTGTTGAATAATGTAGCATGCACATTCATATCCATTTTTTGGGTCTGTTGTATTGTATGCAACCTTTGCATGCACTACAATAAAAGAAAATATTAACTTGAAATCATAGATATTCAATTGATATGGGTAAAAATGTAATTATGTCAAATCAATGGCATCATATGAACTTAAAATTTGTACTTAAAACCTCAAATTTATAGTCCAAGTAAACCTAAAGTACCGTAAGTTTGAATGGATATTGTCAAGACAAAATTACAATCTTACGTGCACCCAATGAATGAAGTTCATCTTGCTTTTCTTGACAAAAATGGTTGTGGCCTGATTTCAAGCTATGATTTATGATTTCCAATGCTTCCCAATAACTTTAATGATGCCAATGCCTTGCATATCTATAGTAAATAACTATAGAAAGGTTATGACCAGATTCTTCTTGGCAATTTATTTTGAAAGATGGTCCCAAGAAAACAACCAATGTTGCAACTAATCACAATACATAAAATGTTAGATCTTCTTGTGTGTTACAATGAGCATCCAATGTCATTATACTCATTCTTGATGACTTTTTTTCTTTTAAGGTGAAGAAAAAATTTTCAGGTTCATTCAAATTTAAATTCTCAAAGATACAATGGGGTGGGTTCCGTTTGGAAAAATAAAAATTATTTGTCAATTTATATTTGTAAATCAAGCAAGCACTAAAATGTACCCTAATTTTTAAAATTAGATGATACTTCCTATTTGATTATAGATATGTTTGCTTATGCATCACAATGTAGTTCCAATAAGGTATAAATGCAAGAGAGAATGAAAAATATTCATGATACTGTAGTAGCGTTTTGCAAAAATACATAATGTGGATTACTATCTGTCATCATGGACTACATGGATCTTGCACTCAATGCTTGTCATCCATAGAAAGGATCAATCAAAAAAATTTCTCTGTATTGATGAGTAATATATCAATAGACTTTCCTACAATGACAAGTAAGGTGATGAAAAAGGAAAACAAATGCATGACTACATACCTCAATAATAAATTGATAATGTTCCTCATCCTTGAGAAGGTTTGGTAAGGGAGGCTCCTTTATCATAGGTTCCTATCATATCATTATTTTTTAGTGCCACTTAATATTGACACACACAATATCATAAAAAGAAATACATTATAACTGACACTATTTAGTAAATATCATATATGATTCCATTTCAAGATATTCATCCATTAAGCTTGAAATTTTTTCCAACATACTGCTGATAAAATAATTCATATTGGAAGTTATTCATCATCTAAATCACTCTACCATTCTAGGCCTATTGCCAAGGTAGCAAATTTCTTCTCTTCCTTTCTAGAAGCCAATTTTGCAAGTCTTCTTCTCGCTCTTAGAGCTTTGTTCCTATAAAAAAAGAAATACACCGAAGAAAATGCTCAATATGTAAATGATTTGCAAGAATTAAAAAATAGAAACCCTAGATCCTCATTAAATTGAATTGAATTAATGAATCCAGTTGCAATCATATTGAAGCCAAAATACTTAGGAGATAATTCTATATGACATTAAAAATCAATAAAACTAAGAGTGAATTCCAAGGTGGACTAGTACAATTATTTTCTATATTGTAAATACTTATCATTTAAAGATAAATTAACAAAAAAATAAAAATATAGTATTTGAGATTAAATACTTCAAATCAATTAAATGATTTTAAACACAACATTTATATATATTTCATCTCCCTTTAAACAATTGGAATTTGAAAGAAAATGCTTGTGACTTTGAAATCCAACCCTTGCAATGACTGAATCAATGATAGGCAAGCTCATTTTCAAGGAGCAACTCAACATTAGTCTCCTCAAATCTACTTGTAAAAGTCTAAACACTCCAACTCACATTTGAAAATGGACATAAGTATAACAACTTTAACTGAAATGAAGCTTTTCTACTCCTAAAGCAAGATCTTCAAAAACAACTACTTTGATGTACAACAAAAGAAATAGATGAACCTGTCGTCCACCCTATCATCCTCATCATATTCATATGAAATAGGTTCAAGAGACAGTGAGTATCACGTCAAGCTATGATCAAAATGATCAAATTAAAGGGGTTGAGAGACAGAGGGGTATGTGTAGGATCATCATGGAAAAAATAGGCCTTTAAGTGGCAAAAAAATCAGAAAAAATCAAAGTTAGGCAACGTGACGTAAAAATTTGAATAATTTATCTATATTATTTAAAAAATATGTAAGAATAGATTTTGTAGAAAATTGAATGTAGTTTCTAAGCTACTAGGTTTGTTTTTAAAAAATCTATTTGCAAAAATTTGAAATTTTAATGTAGTAGTACTTAAATTTCAGGGAAAAAATAAGAAGTAGGTGTCCGTCTAACCACCCTAACCATAACAAAATGATAATATTTTTTTATAAGATTTTATATATAAGTAGAGGACTCATGTCCGGATGTGATGCATATTTTTTGTAATTTTTTTCCAAGTAAATAATTAATTATGAATTTTTTATTACAACTTTTAAAAAATATAAAAACTCGTATGACTAACAACCTTAACTTGGTAAAAAATTCATGAAATTCAATTTTTATTATTTTAATCCTATAGTATGCAAGCATAGAATGTGACACATGTATTGGATTCAAAAACGTGATACCGCTTTTGAAAGCTATAGATGTTTTTCTCAATCACCTATCAATTAGGACTTGAATCATAATTTGAATAGAAAAATGAATAATAATTACTTATTAAATCAAATTAAAAGCATAATTTATATTGGTGGAAAGTCGGTATCATCCTTTAAAAGCCCTTTCATTTCATCAATTTTGGGTAAAAAAATTGGCCAACACATACCCATCATATTGCCACTTTTGGCTCATCATGATCTTGCACATACCCAAAGTTTCAAGTTGCATTGGACACTCCAAGTCAAGAGGATAGTTGGTGACTGTTAAATGATTTACAACCATCAATCTATTTGTTGTATATAATTTTCTAGATTTCAGAATTTGAATGTAATGAAACTAACCATAATTACAAAAGATCTGACACCAAAATGTAGTACAAAATGAATTGTTTCACAGAATGTCTCAAAGAGATGTCATCTCATGGAATGAAATGATATGATTGCAGAATGTACACAAAATGGATTTTAAAAGGAATCTCTCAAAATATTTGAATTAATGAAGCACTTTGGAACACCGACATTGTAACCTTTGCTTCTGTTCTAGATGCATTTAGTCATGCAGGTTTAGTGGATGAGGGTTGCACACACTTCACACATCAGTAACCCTTATTGCATTACATATATAGTTGATCATTAGTTGTGCATGGTTGACCTTCATGCCCCATGTTGGATATCTTGAGGACACCCTAAACATTATTACTAAGATTCCAGTTAAACCTTTGGTGCATGTGGATCATATATGAATATAGGATGAGTATTCCAACAACACTACTTTTTTAGTTGGATCCTAAAAATTTTGCAACTTATGTTCTCTAAAACATCTATGCAAAAATGGGTAGGTGTGGTGAGGTTCAAATAGTAAGGAAATTGATGAAAGATAGAGGAATTAAAAAGATACCTGCATGTAGTTGGATTGAAGGGCATAAAATGGTACATGATTTTTTGTGTAGGAGACATATCACATCCACAAACATGGGAGAGATATGCAAAATTGGAGAAATTGGCTTGGCAAATGAAGGTAACAGGTATTTCCAGATTCAAGACTTTTACTTAATGTTGTGGAATAGAAGAAAAAAGAATCATTTATCTGCCACCATAGTGAAAAGTTAGCAATTGTATTTGGTTTGTTAAACATGGCCCCTAGTACAACTATTAGAGTTGTTAAGAATCTTCGAGTATGTTATGATTTTCACATTGCATCTAAATTCATCTCCAAGATTGTTCAAAGAGAAATTGTTCTAAGAGATGTGAACCATTTCCATCATTTTCAACAGGGACAATGTTCTTGTGGAGAATATTGGTGGTACTAAATGAAACAATCTGAAAAATAGGCTTGCACTATAATAATGTGCACTACATCAAATATCCAATAATAACGAAGGGACATCCATCAAATCATAACAGTGGGGAATTTTTTGTCATATGTTGTAGTTACAAGTGCCCTACTATCTACATACATGAAAATGTGGAAGCATAGACAAGGCAAGCGAACTGTTTCCAAAAATGCCTCAAAGAAATGTGATATCGTGGTGTAGTTTATTTTAGGCTTTCCATGGTGTAGCTTATTTTATCCATACAAATCCAAATCACTCTCTAAATCTTAGCTCATCCTATTGTGATTGTATTTAATTATTTTGTTTTTAGTAAAGCCTTTTTGACAATGGATAGGGTAAATGTGTTTGTATTTGTGTCATTAAATGTTACATTGCTTTCTTATACTTATGGGATCTCACACTTTACATATACAAGACTTTGTGCCATAGAAGATTAGAGCAGCAAAAGCTCTATCACAAAAGGCTTCAACAGAAAATTGAGCACGATGTTATTATCGAAGCATTAGAGCTTTGTATTGGTAATATATTTTTGTAGGAATGCAATTAAGGAATATACATTTTTATTTTAAAAGTAACTTTCTCAAGAATTGAAATTAGGAACTATAACTTACCATACCATTTGTATTGTATTTATGTAATCCATGCAAATATTGGCTATGCATTCTACTTCTTGAAATGCCTTTTCAAGTTGTTAAGAAAGCTCAGAGTTGTTTTAGCTGGCAATGGCAGAAACTCAAATGTGTAATATAAAAGTTTTCTCCTTGATTTCTGAGGGTAAACACTAGGAAGATGTTTTTTAATTATGTGTAAATCATGGTAATATTCTTGTTTCATCGTCAATTATGTTTCTCTTTTTTTTTTGTCTGTGTATGAGGAAATATAATAATTCTTCATTAACTAGATAATGAGAAATTACGGTAATTCTTTTTCTCAAATGATATCGAAAGGGCCATAAATAAGTTTGAGATTATTATACTCCATTTCTTTTTAGCAGACCAAGCAATATTGTGATTCTTTTCACTTGTAATGGTGACAATGGAGTGATAAAGATTACCTTTTAACTTGTTTGATAGGTAACCTAATTTTTTGGAATTGTATGACTGATTTTTAATATATATAACTTTCTTTGCTTGGTTAAGTGTGAGTTCTATTGGGGCCCAATCCCTTTGAAAAAAGCTTATAAATAAAATCTCATGGGTGCACAAACATACCATCACCTAAATGAAACTAGATAATATCAGTAATGAAGCCATCCAACAACCACCAAAAGGAGAAACCAGCAAAAAGAACTTCCCACAAACAAACAAAAAACCATACTAAGATTTGGATCAGACACAAAATTTGGGTTGAGTATAAACCTAGGCTCCAAAAATGATCAACCTTTAGCTCTTACTAGAGATAGAGGTGGGAGGGTGAAGGTACTCAATATTTCCAGCCTCCCATCCCTCAAAATAACCCTTAGATTTCAACATATAAAGCCAGGTCTTGACAAAATAGGGTCATATCCAAACACTTCAACATTGACTTGGAAACCTAATTTTAGCAATCTCTTCAGTTTGTTGCAAGAGAATGGGGGAAAAATCCCTAGTTAGAGAGCCTAAATCACAATTTGACCCCTAAACGAACACTCTCATTACTTTGGCACAAGGGCACTCCAGGCTATTCTTGCATCACCATAAAAGGGCAAGAAATAAACCCTAGAAATGGTGTGGTGGTGCGATGGAAGGATAAGACAAAATTCCATTGCATATCACAAACTATTTGAGGATTATTTTGAAATTAAAAGAGTTAAAATAAAATGAAATGGCTAAATACCTATCGAATTATAGTGATCTTGGTGTTTTTTTCATATCTATTGGGACTGTGACTGCGATCAGAATTATCAAAAATAGTAGAAACCATGGCCTTTTTCACTCCATCCTACACTTGCTTGTACACCAGCTCCTGCAAATTTGAAGCACTTGCTGTAAATTGGTAATATTATTTGATTTCCCACCCAAATTTCCCTCTTTCTTGCAAGTTTCCCTCCACTTTATCACTTGCTCAACTTCACGTGGATTTGATGAACAGGGCCATTAAAGAATAAAAATTCCTTTTTTATTCATTTACTTTTTAAGTTCACCCAATTTTAGTCTCTTGTAGGATTTAAACTAGCACTATTATTTTACCAAATTTCTTTTTTCTTGTAACATGAATATTAGGCCAATGCATTTTCCATTGTTGAAACAAACCATTGATTAGATGCTTTAATCGGACCTTGTCATTTCTTATTTGTCAAATATTTTTTATATAATACAAAAAAATAATATATAAATATAATACAAAATATAATTAGTATATTATATATATTTAAATAATACTAATACAAATTAAATTATATATAATATAATTATATTTATTATTATATTTAATAATATATATAGGTTATAGTATTATTATATATTGTATTCTTATAAAATTATTATAATTAATCATTAATAATTAATATATTTTTATATAAAACAAATTAAATTAATATAAAAAAATTGATAGTTTAATTGATCTTTGGAGAGATTAGGAAAAAGAAAGAGAGATAGAGGGGGAGACAATTCTATATAGAGAGAGGAATATATACTAACACTTGCACCTAAAGGAGGTTCAAGGATTGCGCTGATAGAAAAATGTATGTATGTTAATATATTAGAGAGTACGTGTTGAAGTTAGGGCTCCCCAACATGCTTCCTCTCTTACCCCATCATGGTGGATTATGGGATCGAATGTAAAAAAAAATTATGAAATATATGAAGGCATTAAGACTGCACCGAAAGGTAATGCCTTCCACGCAATAGGTATTTTTGGTGCACCAAGCAACCTATGCGGCCAAATGGCCCACTTAGGTAGGGGTCCCATGAGGATGGCTTAATTAGCTCTATGGATTATGATCAAATTCGAAAGAAAAAAAAAGAAGAGTAATAGTCATTTACTTAGTCATTAATTTAGCCATATATTTAGTCAATTATTTAGTCATTTTTATTTGTCTCATATTAGTCATTTATTTAGTCATTTTTATTTGTCTAATATTAGTCATTTATTTAGTCATTTAGTTGTGATTTTACCCAATGACCAAATTAGTCACTTATAAATGACCAAATTAGTCATTTACTTTCAAGATACTACTAGTGTTAGTCATGTGACTAAAATTTTTATTCATGTGACAAAGTTTTAGTCACATAGTCATTTATTTGCCAAATTCTACTAGTGGATGTTACCCTTAAAGTAGGAGTTAAATGACCTTTTTAGGGATATGTACATAACCTATTGTAGACATGTAAAATTGACCTAACACTTATTACACATACTAAAGGACATTTTTGCATCATCAACATCATTATCGTCAAATATCATTACATTTCACATCAATTTTATTAAAAAACCCTAAATTCTTCTATTAATTGAATAATATGACATTATTTAATTAATTCATTTTTCCATCATTTTTGACTAATTAAATAAATTCCATTTATTTAACAAAGTCCTAAAATCCTATTTTTTCTATTAATTGAATAATACAACATTATTTAATTAATTCACATTTCATCAATTTTGACCAATTAAGTAAATTACATTTATTTAATAAAGTCATAATCTAAATTTAATTCCTCTTGATTAATTAAATAACACCAATTATTTAATTACATGGCTAAATCACTTTATTCCCCTAAGTTGATTAAAATATTAAATAATAATAATTTAATTAAATCACTTTCCCTCCAAATTTGAATAAACTATTCAAAAACATCATCAAAAATCAAATCAAACAAAGTCAAACTTTATTTTCATGTTCAACTAAAAAATGAATGAATGAATTAAATTAATTAATTAATCATTCTCAGCCACTTTCCTGATTGAGAAAATTACAATCCCCTAATTCCTCAATCTATTCCTAACTTATCAATCTATTCTTGACTGATCAATCTATACTCATGATTGATCAATCTATATCTTTTACTAATCAATCTATTTCTCAATCCCATAGATTATTCAATCTATTTCCTCAATCACACTAATCATGTAATCTATTTTGCATAGATTATGCCCATCTAAATCCTCTAAACATATTTCGATCGTCGATCAAGATATCCTACTAAGCAATCCTGATCATCCATTTCAAATCACAAATTCTATATAACAAACCTCTTTCCTCGCAAAGAAGGATCGAAGAATCAACCTATCTTGCACAACAAAGTATTTTTGAGATCATAACCAACATTAACAACGCTTCAACACATTTCTTCGATCAACACACGCATTGCATCAAAGCTTCTCACATGCAACAATGGAGGCTTCACAGTGATATGAAAGTCGACATCTTGTGAACACAATCCAAAATGGGATGGTAACCTTTCCTTTGTTTTGAATTCATTTTGATAATCGTAGGATTTCATTGTGTGTTTTCAATAGCTTAGAAAGTCATTTCATGAGTGAAGGAATAGATCTAGATTAGTGTTTTGATTTAGATTAGCTTCTATTTCATTGCAATTATCTTGTTTACACTCTCAAATTCCCCCCCTCACACATTCTAGTATGCTTGATGGGGCCATGGTCCTCAACACTAACGATTTCGTGAGCTAATTTTGAAGTTATAGGTCCTTGAGGCGCTTTGGAAAAATCTTCACGCATAGGTTATAGAAAACCGTTGCACTTGATTTTATGGAACTGACACACTTGACTCTGTTTCAAGTGCACTTGACCTTAATTTTTGCACTATTAACATTTTTTAGTGCTTTTGTCTTCTAACAGAGGGCACTCTTGAGTTTTTTCAATGCCTTTTCTTTCTGACAGAGGGCGCTTTTGCTTATTTTTCTATGTTTTTCCCCTATTAAACCCGTGTCTAAGATCTGCAAGTTGAATTTTAATTTTTTAATGACAACAACTACTTGGTTTGAATATGTGACAAGTACTAATGTTTGTGTATGCAGGATTGGAAAAGTTATGAGAAATAATTAACACATTTTTTTACAGGGAAGACGAATGGTTGAAGAAATTACAATTTTCACAGCTTTCTTAAGTTAGGAAATTTTCATTTTGTGCTTAAAAAGAACTAAAAAAAAAAACACATTTTGATTTAAGTTCTTTAAAACGATGTTTTAAAAGCTTTCTTAAGTTAGGGAACACTCAATTTGGTGCTTAGAAAGAACCCCACAAATGAATACTTTAGTTTTTAGTGCTCTAAAAAGAACCCTTTGAAAGCTTTCTAGATTAGAAAATGCTTCAATTTGGTGCATAAAAAGAACTCCACAAATGAACACTTCAGTTTTTAGTGCTCCAAAAATGAACCATTTCAAAGCTTTCTAGATTAGAAAATGTTTCAAATTTGGTGCGTAAAAAGAATAGAAAAAAATTCAATTCGAGTGCTCTAAAAATTTCAAATTGATACTTGGAATATTTGATTTTCTTTGTGTTGACCAAATAATTTCCTTTTTGTTGATGCACACTCGAATTCATTTTGTTGACCAAATAATACTAGGGTCTAGGAACACTCAAATTTTGGGCTTAAAAATGAACAAATGGGTCAGTACAGGATCATGGGGGTCCAAACTAGGCCTCTACGTGGCAATGAAAATTCAAAAAAATAGAGTTAGGCAACTTGACATAAAAATTTGAATAGGTTATTAACATACTTTGAAAAATATGTAAGAACAAAAGTTGTAGCAAATTGAATGTAGTTTCTAGGCTACTAGTCCTTTTTTGGAAAAAAATAAATTTTTTTTGAGAAAATTTGAAATTTCAATGCATTGGTACTAAATTTTTAGAGAAAATATAAGAAGCAACTGTATGTTTGACCACCCTAAGTACAAGAAAAAACTAATATTTTTTTCTTAATTTTTCAATATTAGTAGAGGAGACATGCCCGGATGTGCCAATTTTTTTGGTAGTTTTCTCCATGTAAATAATTAGTTATGATTTTTTTATTAGAACTTTTGAGAATTATTAAAACGTCTGTGTCTGACAACCATAACTTGGTAAAAAAAAAATGAAATTCAATTTTTTTCATCCTATAGTATGTGGTGCATCTTGTAGATTTGAAAAATGTTAAGTAGTTTGAAAGTTACAATGTTTTTCAATCAGCATATCAATAAGGACTTTAGATGTAATGTAGGTAGAAAATGAATAATAATTATTTATTAAATTCAAAATAAGGAAAAAGTTATATTGGTGTAAAACTGGAAATTTTTTCTATAAACCCTTTTCATTTGATGAAATTCGGATAAAAAAAAGTCATCATCCACAAGTGCAAACTTCAAAACTAAGCAAATTTTTAAAACATTTTTTGGGTTGACTTTCCCAGTCAGACAATCTCAAACCAAATCCTGAGCCAATACCTATTTTGGTTTGGTAATACCAAACCGAAACGGATATCCATTTATAACGGATATCCATTTTGAAATGAATATCCATTTTGAAAAACAAAACAAATATTTGTTTGAAATGGATATCCGTTTTGAAGGCCTAAAAGATCCTATTTACTAAAATGGGCATAACTTTTGTGTTTCTAATCAAAATTTTGACTTTTTATAGGCGTTGGAAAGGTGATTTAGAGCTCTATGCAATAGAATGGGTGGTTTTTCTATATTGTATACAAAAAATAATTATAATCATTTGAACTTCATATTTCATTTTTGAAACATCAAATGCTCACTACTTTCGTATGCAAAGTCTCTTTTTCATGATTTTTTTGTAACACTCATCTCAAAATACTTGGAACTTTAGAAAAAGTAATTAATAATGAAATATTTATGTTTTTTTCTAGTAAAGAGATGACAAAATATTCATAAATCACCATATCTCTCTATCTCTTTCCATACCTCTCTATATATCACTATGTCTCCCCTTAAACTCTAGACCTATCCCTCCCTCCTTTCTTCTCTCTTTGTCCCTCTCTCTCTCTCTC
>VDFB02047230.1:528453270-528507128 GCA_007258455.2 Sequoia sempervirens | reverse complement strand
GATGAGTGTTACAAAAAAACATGAAAAAGAGACTTTGCATGTGAAAGTAGTGAGCATTTGATGTTTCAAAAATGAAATAGGAAGTTCAAATGATTATAATTATTTTTATGTACAATATAGAAAAACCACCTATTCTCTGCATATAGCTCTAACATCCACCTTTCAGCGCCTATAAAATGTCAAAATTTTGTTAGAAGCCTAAAAGACGTTCTTTTAACAGTAAATGAGTTTTAGGGTCCAAAATGGATATCATTTCAAACAAATATTTGTTTTGTTTTGAATGGATATTCATTTCAAAATGGATATTCATTTCAAAATGGATATCCATTATAAATGGATATCCGTTTTGGTTTGGTATTACCAAACCAAAATAGGTATTGGCTCAGGATTTGGTTTGAGATTGTCTGACTGGGAAAGTCAACCCAAAAAACATGTTTTAAAAATTTGCTTAGTTTTGAAGTTTGCACTTGTGGCTGATGACTTTTTTTATCCGAATTTCATCAAATGAAAAGGGTTTATAGAAAAAAAATTCAGTTTTCAACCAATATAACTTTTTCCTTATTTTGAATTTAATAAATAATTATTATTCATTTTCTACCTACATTACATCTAAAGTCCTTATTGATAGGCTGATTTAAAAACTTTGTAACTTTCAAACTACTTAACATTTTTCAAATCTACAAGATGCACCACATACTATAGGATGAAAAAAATTGAATTTCATATTTTTTTTACCAAGTTATGGTTGTCAGACACAGACGTTTTAATAATTCTCAAAAGTTCTAATAAAAAAATCATAACTAATTATTTACATGGAAAAAACTACAAAAAAATTTGGCACATTCAGGCATGTCTCCTCTACTAATATTGAAAAATTAAGAAAAAAATATTAGTTTTTTCTTGTACTTATGGTGGTCAAAAATACACCTGCTTCTTATATTTTCTCTAAAAATTTAGTACCAATGCATTGAAATTTCAAATTTTCTCAAAAAAAATTTATTTTTTTCCAAAAAAGGACTAGTAGCCTAGAAACTACATTCAATTTGCTACAACTTTTGTTCTTACATATTTTTCAAAGTATGTTAATAACCTATTCAAATTTTTATGTCAAGTTGCCTAACTCTATTTTTTTGAATTTTCATTGCCACTTAGAGGCCTAGTTTGGACCCCCATGATCCTGTACTAACCCATTTGTTCATTTTTAAGCCCAAAATTTGAGTGTTCCTAGATCCTAGTATTATTTGGTCAACAAAATGAATTCGAGTGTGCATCAACAAAAAGGAAGTTATTTGGTCAACACAAAGAAAATCAAATATTCCAAGTATCAATTTGAAATTTTTAGAGCACTCAAATTGAATTTTTTTTCTATTCTTTTTACGCACCAAATTTGAAGCATTTTCTAATCTAGAAAGCTTTGAAATGCTTCATTTTTGGAGCACTAAAAACTGAAGTGTCCATTTGTGGAGTTCTTTTTATGCACCAAATTGAAGCATTTTCTAATCTAGAAAGCTTTCAAAGGGTTCTTTTTAGAGCACTAAAAACTAAAGTATTCATTTGTGGGGTTCTTTCTAAGCACCAAATTGAGTGTTCCCTAACTTAAGAAAGCTTTTAAAACATCATTTTAAAGAACTTAAATCAAAATGTGTTTTTTTTTTTTTAGTTCTTTTTAAGCACAAAATGAAAATTTTCTAACTTAAGAAAGCTGTGAAAATTGTAATTTCTTCAACCATTCATCTTCCCTGTAAAAAAATGTGTTAATTATTTCTCATAACTTTTCCAATCCTACATACACAAACATTAGTACTTGTCACACATTCAAACCAAGCAGTTGTTGGCATTAAAAAAATAAAATTCAACTTGCAGATCTTAGACATGGGTTTAATAGGGGAAAAACATAGAAAAATAAGCAAAAGAGCCCTCTGTTAGAAAGAAAAGGCATTGAAAAAACTCAAGAGTGTCCTCTGTTAGAAGACAAAAGCACTGAAAAATGTTAATAGTGCAAAAATTAAGGTCAAGTGCACTTGAAACGGAGTCAAGTGTGTCAGTTCCATAAAATCAAGTGCAACGGTTTTCTATAACCTATGCGTGAAGATTTTTCCAGAGCGCCTCAAGGACCTATAACTTCAAAATTAGCTCACGAAATCATTAGCGTTGAGGACCATGGCCCCATCGAGCATACTAGAATGTGTGAGGGGGGGAATTTGAGAGTGTAAACAAGATAATTGCAATGAAATAGAAGCTAATCTAAATCAAAACACTAATCTAGATCTATTCCTTCACTCATGAAATGACTTTCTAAGCTATTGAAAACACACAATGAAATCCTACGATTATCAAAATGAATTCAAAACAAAGGAAAGGTTACCATGCCATGTTGGAGTGTGTTCACAAGATGTCGACTTTCATATCACTGTGAAGCCTCCATTGTTGCATGTGAGAAGCTTTGATGCAATGCGTGTGTTGATCGAAGAAATGTGTTGAAGTGTTGTTAATGTTGGTTATGATCTCAGAAATACTTCGTTGTGCAAGATAGGTTGATTCTTCGATCCTTCTTTGCGAGGAAAGAGGTTTGTTATATAGAATTTGTGATTTGAAATGGACGATCAGGATTGCTTAGTAGGATATCTTGATCGACGATCGAAATATGTTTAGAGGATTTAGATGGGCATAATCTATGCAAAATAGATTACATGATTAGTGTGATTGAGGATATAGATTGAATAATCTATGGGATTGAGGAATAGATTGATTAGTAAAAGATATAGATTGATCAATCATGAATATAGAGTGATAAGTCAAGAATAGATTGATAAGTTAGGAATAGATTGAGGAATTAGGGGATTGTAATTTTCTCAATCAGGAAAGTGGCTGAGAATGATTAATTAATTAATTTAATTCATTCATTCATTTTTTAGTTGAACATGAAAATCAAGTTTGACTTTGTTTGATTTGATTTTTGATGATGTTTTTGAATAGTTTATTCAAATTTGGAGGGAAAGTGATTTAATTAAATTATTATTATTTAATATTTTAATCAACTTAGGGGAATAAAGTGATTTAGCCATGTAATTAAATAATTGGTGTTATTTAATTAATCAAGAGGAATTAAATTTAGATTATGACTTTATTAAATAAATGTAATTTACTTAATTGGTCGAAATTGATGAAACGTGAATTAATTAAATAATGTTGTATTATTCAATTAATAGAAAAAATAGGATTTTAGGACTTTATTAAATAAATGGAATTTATTTAATTAGTAAAAAATGATGGAAAAATGAATTAATTAAATAATGTCATATTATTCAATTAATAGAGGAATTTAGGGTTTTTTAATAAAATTAATGTGAAATGTAATGATATTTGATGATAATGATGTTGATGATGCAAAAATGTCCTTTAGTATGTGTAATAAGTGTTAGGTCAATTTTACATGTCTACAATAGGTTATGTACATATCCCTAAAAAGGTCATTTAACTCCTACTTTAAGGGTAACATCCACTAGTAGAATTTGGCAAATAAATGACTACGTGACTAAAACTTTTAGTCACATGAATAAAAATTTTAGTCACATGACTAACACTAGTAGTATCTTGAAAATAAATGACCAATTTGGTCATTTATAAGTGACTAATTTGGTCATTGGGTAAAATCACAACTAAATGACTAAATAAATGACTAATATTAGACAAATTAAAATGACTAATATGAGACAAATAAAAATGACTAAATAATTGACTAAATATGTGGCTAAATTAATGACTAAGTAAATGACTATTACTCTTTTTTTTTTTCGAATTTGATCATAATCCATAGAGCTAATTAAGCCATCCTCATGGGACCCCTACCTAAGTGGGCCATTTGGCCGCATAGGTTGCTTGGTGCACCAAAAATACCTATTGCGTGGAAGGCATTACCTTTCGGTGCAGTCTTAATGCCTTCATATATTTCATAATTTTTTTTTACATTCGATCCCATAATCCACCATGATGGGGTAAGAGAGGAAGCATGTTGGGGAGCCCTAACTTCAACACGTACTCTCTAATATATTAACATACATACATTTTTCTATCAGCGCAATCCTTGAACCTCCTTTAGGTGCAAGTGTTAGTATATATTCCTCTCTCTATATAGAATTGTCTCCCCCTCTATCTCTCTTTCTTTTTCCTAATCTCTCCTAAGATCAATTAAACTATCAAATTTTTTTATATTAATTTAATTTGTTTTATATAAAAATATATTAATTATTAATTATTAATTATAATAATTTTATAAGAATACAATATATAATAATAATATTTCAACCTATATATACTATTAAATATAATAATAAATATAATTATATTATATATAATTTAATTTGTATTAGTATTATTTAAATACATATAATATACTACTTATATTTTGTATTATATTTATATATTATTTTTTTGTATTATATAAAAAATATTTGACAAATAAGAAATGATGAGGCCCGATTAAAGCATCTAATCAGTGGTTTGTTTCAACAATGGAAAATGCATCGGCCTAATATTCATGTTACAAGCAAAAAGAAATTTGGAAAAATAATAGTGCTAGTTTAATTCCTACAGAAGGCTAAAATTGGGTGAACTTAAAAAGTAAATGAATAAAAAGGAATTTTTACTCTTTAATGGCCTTGTTCGTCAAATCCATGTGAAGCTGAGCAAGTGATAAAGTGGAGGGAAACTTGCAAAAAAGAGAGAAATTTGTGTGGGAAATCAAATAATATTACCAATTTATAGCAAGTCAGGGCTTCAAATTTGTAGGAGCTGGTGTACAAGCAAGTGTAGGACAGAGTGACAAAGGCCATGGTTTCTACTATTTTTGATAATTTTGATCGCAGTCACGGTCCCAATGGATATGAAACAAACACCAAGATCACTGTAATTCAACAGGTATTTAGCCATTTCATTTTATTTTAACTGTTTTAATTTCAAAATAATCCTCAAATAGTTTGTGATATGCAATGGAATTTTGTCTTAAATCCTTCCATCGCACCACCACACCATTTCTAAGGTTTATTGCTTGCCCTTTACTACGTTGATGTAGGAATAGCTTAAAGTGCCCTTGTGCTAAAGTAATAAGAGTGTTCATTTAGGGGTAAAATTGTGATTTAGGCTCTCTAACTAGGGATTATACCCCCATTCTCTTGCAACAAACTGAAGAGATTGCTAAAATCAGGTTTCCAAGTCAATGTTAAAGTGTTTGGATATGACCCTATTTTTTCATAACCTAGCTTTATATGTTGAAATCTAAGGGTTATTTTGAGGGATGGGAGGCTGGAAATATTGAGTACCTTCACCCTCCCACCTCTATCTCTAGTAAGAGCTAAAGGTCGATCATTTTTGGAGCCTAGGTTTATAATCAACCCAAATTTTGTGTCTGATCCAAATCTTAGTATGGGTTTTTGTTTGTTTGTGGGAAGTTCTTTTTGCTAGTTTCTCCTTTTGGTGGTTGTTGGATGGCTTCATTACTAATATTATCTAGTTTCATTTAGGTGATAGTATGTTTGTGCACCCGTGATATTTTATTTATAAGATTTTTTCAAAGGGATTGGGCCCCAATAGAACTCACACTTAACCAAGCAAAGAAAGTTATATATATTAAAAATAATCATACAATTCCAAAAAATCAGGTTACCTGTCAAACAAGTTAAAAGGTAATCTTTATCACTCCATTGTCACCATTACAAGTGAAAAGAATCACAATATTGCTTGGTCTGCTAAAAATAAATGGAGTATAATAATCTCAAACTTATTTATGGCCCTTTCAATATCATTTGAGAAAAAGAATTACCGTAATTTTTCATTATCTAGTTAATGGAGAATTATTATATTTCCTCATATACAGACAAAGAAAAAAGAGAAACATAACTAATGATGAAACAAGAATATTACCATGATTTACACATAATTAAAAAACACCTTCCTAGTGTTTACCCTCAGACATCAAGGAGAAAACTTTTATATTACACATTTGAGTTTCTACCATTGCCAGCTAAAACAACTCTGAGCTTTCTTAACAACTTGAAAATTCATTTCAAAAAGGAGAATGCATACCCAATATTTGCATGGATTACACAAATACAATTTACAAATGGTATGGTAAGTTATAGTTCCTAATTTCAATTCTTGAGAAAGCTAATTTTAAAATAAAAATGTATATTCCCTAATTGTATTCCTACAAAAATATATTACCAATACAAAGCTCTAATGATTTGATAATAACATCGTGCTCAATTTTCTGTTGAAGCCTTTTGTGACAGAGCTTATGCTGCTCTAATCTTCTATGGAACAAATTCTGGTATATGTAAAGTGTGAGATCCCATAAGTATAAGAAAGCAATGTAACATTTAATGACACAAACACAAACACATTTACCCTATCCATTTTCAAAAAGGATTTACGAAAAAAATAATAATTAAGTACAATCAAAATAGGATGAGCTAAGATTTAGAGAGTGATTTGGATCTGTATGGATAAAATAAACTACACCATGAAAAGACTAAAATAAACTACACCACGATATCACATTTCTTTTAGGAATTTTTTGAAATAGTTCACTTGCCTTGTCTAGGCTTCCACATTTTCATGTATGTAGATAGCAGGGCACTTGTAACTACAACATATGACAAAAAAAATCCCTACTGTTATGATTTGATGGATGTCCCTGCGTTATTACTGGATATCTAATGTAGTGCACATTATTATAATGTAGGCCTATTTTTCAGATTGTTTCATTTAGAACCGCCAATATTCTCCACAAGAACATTGTCCCTATTTAAAATTATGGAAATGGTTCACATCTCTCAAAATAATTTCTCTTTGAACAATCTTGGAGATGAATTTAGATGTAGTGTGAAAATTAGAACATACTCGAATACTCTTAACAACTCTAATAGTTGTACTAGGGGCCATGTTTAGCAAACCAAATACAGTTGCTAACTTTTCACTATGGTGGTAGATAAATGATTATTTTTCCTTCTATTCCACAACATTAAGTAGAATTCTTGAATTTGGAAATAACTGCTACCTTCATTTGCCAAGCTAATTTCTCCAATTTTGCATATCTCTCCCATGTTTGTGGAAGTGATATGTCTCCTACACAAAAAAGCATGTAGCATTTTATGCCCTTCAATCCAACTACATGCAGGTATCTTTTTAATTCCTCTATCTTTCACCAATTTCCTTAATATTTGAACCTCACCACACTTGCCCGTTTTTGCATAGAGGTTTCAGAGAACATAAGTTGCAGAATTTTTAGGATCCAACTAAAAAGGTAGTGTTGTTGGAATACTCATCCTATATTCATATATCATCCACAGGAACCAAAGGTTTAACTGGCATCTTAGTAATAATGTTTAGGGTGTCCTCAAGATAGCAAACACAGGAACGAAGGTCAACCATGCACACCTAATGATCAACTATATATGTAATAAAATAAGGGTTACTGATGTGTCAAGTGTGTGCAACCCTCATCCACTAAATCTGCATGACTAAATGCATCTAGAATAGAAGCAAAGCTTACAATGTCGGTGTTCTAGAGTGCTTCATTAATTCAAATATTTTGAGAGCTTCCTTTTAAAATCCATTTTTTGTACATTCTGTGACCATATCATTTCATTCCATGAGATGACATCTCTTTGAGACATTCTATGAAACAATTCATTTTGTACTACATTTTGGTGTCAGATCTTCTGTAATTATGGTTAGTTTCATTACATTCAAATTCTGAATTCTGGGAAATTATATACAACAAATAGATTGATGGTTGTAAATCATTTAATAGTCACCAAATATCCTCTTGACTTGGAGTGTCCAATGCAACTTTGAAACTTTGGGTATGTGCAAGATCATGATGAGCCCAAAAGTGGCAATATGATGGGTATGTGGCTAACGAATTTTTTTAACCCAAAATTGATGAAATGAAAAGGGTTTTTAAAGGATATTCTCAGTTTTCCACCAATATAAATTATGCTTTAATTTGAATTTAATAAGTAATTATTATTCATTTTCTATTCAAATTATGACTAAAGTCCTGATTGATAGGCTGATTGAAAAACATCTATAGCTTTCAAATAGTATCACATTTTTTGATCCAATACATCGTCACATTCTATGCTTCACATACTATAGGATTAAAAAGAAAAATTGAATTCATGAAGTTTTTGACCAAGTTAAAATTGTGGTTAGACATGGCAGGTTTTTATATTTTTAAAAATTTGTAATATAAAATTCATTATTAATTATTTACTTGGAAAGAAATTACAAAAAAATATGCATCACACGGGACATGAGTCCTCTACTTATATCTAAAATATTATAAAAAAATATTATCATTTTATTTGTGGTTAGAGGTGGTTAGACAGAGACACCTGCTATATTTTTTCCCTAAAATTTAAAATTACTCTTGCATTAAAATTTCAAAATTTTTCACCAAATAGATTTTTTTTAAAAAACAAACCTAGTAGCAGAAACACATTCAATTTTCTAAAATCTATTCTTGCATATTTTTTGAAATAGATAGATAAATTATTCAAATTTTTAAGTCAAGTTGCCTAACTTTGATTTTTTCTTTTTTTTTTTGCCACTTAAAGGCCTAATTTTTCCATGATGATCCTACACATACCCCTCGTCTCTCAACCCCTTTCATTTGATCATTTGATCATTGCTTGACGTGATACTCACTGTCTCTTGAACCTATTTCATATGAATATGATGAGGATGATAGGGTGGATGGGAGGTTCATCTATTTCTTTTGTTGTACATAAAAGTAGTTGTTTTTGAAGATCTTGCTTTAGGAGTAGAAAAGATTCATTTCAGTTAAGGTTGTTATATTTATGTCCATTTTCAATGTGAGTTGGAGTGTTTAGACTTTGACAAGTAGATTCGAGGAGACTAATGTTGAGTTGCTCCTTGAAAATGAGCTTGCCTATCATTGATTCAGTCATTGCAAGGGTTGGATTTCAAAGTCACAAGGCATTTTCTTCGAATTCCAATTGTTTAAAGGGAGATGAAATATATATAAATGTTGTGTTTAAAATCATTTAATTGATTTGAAGTATTTAATCTCAAATACTATATTTGTATTTTTTTGTTAATTTATCTTTAAATGATAAGTATTTACAATATAGAAAATAATTGTACTAATCAACCTTGGAATTCGCTCTTAGTTTTATTAATTTTTAATGCCATATAGAATTATCTCCTAAGTATTTTGGCTTCAATATGATTGCAATTGGATTCTTTAAGTCAATTCAATTTAATGAGGATCTAGGGTTTCTATTTTTTAATTCTTGCAAATCATTTACATATTGAGCATTTCTTCGGTGTATTTCTTTTTTTATAGGAACAAAGCTCTAAGAGCGAGAAGAAGACTTGCAAAATTGGCTTCTAGAAAGGAAGAGAAGAAAGCTGCTACCTTGGCTGTAGGCCTAGAATGGCAGAGTGATTTAGATGATGAAGAACTTCCAATATGAATTCTTTTATCGGCAGTATGTTGGAAATTTTTTCAAGCTTAATGGATGAATATCCTGAAATGGAATCATACATGATATTTACTAAATAGTGCCAGTTATAATGTATTGCTTTTTCTGATATTGTGTGTGTCAATATTAAGTGGCACTAAAAAATAATGATATGATAGGAACCTATGATAAAGGAGCCTCCCTTACCAAACCTTCTCAAGGATGAGGAACATTATCAATTTATTATTGAGGTATGTAGTCATGCATTTGTTTTCCTTTTTCATCACCTTACTTGTCATTGTAGGAAAGTCTATTGATATATTACTCATCAATACAGAGAAATTTTTTTGATTGATCCTTTCTATGGATGACAAGCATTGAGTGCAAGATCCATGTAGTCCATGATGACAGATAGTAATCCACATTATGTATTTTTGCAAAACGCTACTACAGTATCATGAATATTTTTCATTCTCTCTTGCATTTATACCTTATTGGAACTACATTGTGATGCATAAGCAAACATATCTATAATCAAATAGGAAGTATCATCTAATTTTAAAAATTAGGGTACATTTTAGTGCTTGCTTGATTTACAAATATAAATTGACAAATAATTTTTATTTTTCCAAACGGAACCCACCCCATTGTATCTTTGAGAATTTAAATTTGAATGAACCTGAAAATTTTTTCTTCACCTTAAAAGAAAAAAAGTCATCAAGAATGAGTATAATGACATTGGATGCTCATTGTAACACACAAGAAGATCTAACATTTTATGTATTGTGATTAGTTGCAACATTGGTTGTTTTCTTGGGACCATCTTTCAAAATAAATTGCCAAGAAGAATCTGGTCATAACCTTTCTATAGTTATTTACTATAGATATGCAAGGCATTGGCATCATTAAAGTTATTGGGAAGCATTGGAAATCATAAATCATAGCTTGAAATCAGGCCACAACCATTTTTGTCAAGAAAAGCAAGATGAACTTCATTCATTGGGTGCACGTAAGATTGTAATTTTGTCTTGACAATATCCATTCAAACTTACGGTACTTTAGGTTTACTTGGACTATAAATTTGAGGTTTTAAGTACAAATTTTAAGTTCATATGATGCCATTGATTTGACATAATTACATTTTTACCCATATCAATTGAATATCTATGATTTCAAGTTAATATTTTCTTTTATTGTAGTGCATGCAAAGGTTGCATACAATACAACAGACCCAAAAAATGGATATGAATGTGCATGCTACATTATTCAACAACATCCATATAACCTTGGTGCATGGAATTACTACTACAAAGTGGTTTCCTGGTAAGAGAATATAGAGCTTATCCCTTTTTGAGTAACACAATTTCCAACCAATATTTACACTTTTTGTTCTTAAATGTGTTTGGACACTAAGAAATCATATTTAATTAAGGGACATTTTATAAGAATTCATGAATCAAATATAGCTTTCAATGTTTTTGAAATGGCTCTTCCCACTCCTTCTGCTAAAAACTCTAGAACAATGATATTTGTAGAAAAATTTAGGGAGTCTCGAAAGCAGTTAGCAACAAATGTTGTAGATTCTTCTTGCCCTATTGGAAATGCTGCAAATGGGTTTCAACATCTTTGTAAATTTCCAAAGATGTAACTATGGCTTCAAGGCATTTACCAACCTTAACTCTCTTACACAAATCTGCAAATCCATCAACTATTATTTGTTTCATCCTACTAACAAATAGGCTTTCAAAAACTTCATCCCATAGACTCTTTGAGTGATTCAAAACAATCTCACACATGCATTTGCATGGAAACTCAACATTTGAACCAAAATCCATTTTTAGCCACTTCAAGCTCCCTTCAAATGCATCCATACTGTCTAATGTTTCTTTGATCAATGTCTCATTCTCTACAAGTTCCTTGCCACTTTTCACAAGATCAAGAAAATACTTTCCCCCATGCCTATATCTATGGAGAGAATATCATTTGTACATGCCTTCAGCCACGCTAACCAAGAATTTGATATAAGTTCGCTCAGAAAAATCATCATGGTAGCTTGTTGCTTCTCTCTATGAGATTTCCACAATTGCACCTTATTGTCTGGGTTCAAAATCCCACCAAACAACTGTGATCTAGGTGGAACTGCCAACACAGTCTTATAAAAAAGAGGAAAATGATTTAGAACCTCCAAGAAGAGTTCCCCATCTTAACATAGTGTTACGTATATGACTCTTACCACATTATAGAAAATGGAACTGAATACCCCCACCTTATCGGTCTATCAGCCAAACATGTCTTCTAGTTCAAGTGATGCATCGACGGTTTTTTTTTTCATTGGTGTGAGAATCTTCTATCAGCGGGATGAGATCTCCTGTTCCTGCGATGGTTCAATGGGGATGTCGTCGGTGGAGTTCATTCATGTCGTTGATACTTGGGTGGTGGTTCCAACGATGGTCTGATGTTGTTGGTGCTCATGATCTAAGTCAACACCAACAAAACCAAGGTTTTGGTCTTCTTGTGTTGAAAGGATAAGAAGTAGATAAGCTTCATATTTATTTGAACCCACTTGAGATAGTCTTTGAAAAAAAATTCATGTAGCTTGATTTCACTAACAAATGGAAAATGAAGATGCTCATAGCTCAATTGAGGACCAAATCACACTAACTAAGATGTGAGACGAGTGTTGAAAACCAATCTAACTGATCTTTTTGTGGCTCTATGTGTAGCCTTGTTAAACTTGCTAGATAATTTGACCAAGAATGATTCAATAGGATTTGGTTTGTTTGTGAGGAGTTCTAGAAACAAAATAATCTTCCACTATAATCAAATTTTGCATAAGCTTTATCTAGTGCAATGTGCTCCCACCTGTTATGCAGTTGGCTAAATCCTTTTCCAAAGCATTGGTTCCTTGCCCCCATTGGATTTTTAATTCTTTGCTACCTTGGTTGAGTTCTTTAGTTGCATTAATGGAAATTTGGTTCATCAAATTTATGTGAAGGCCAATAACTTTGCCTCTACCTTCACCTTTCTATTATATTATTTCATTGACTTGTTATAGGAGGTTATATTTCAGTGAAGTGATTTGATCTTGTTTGTTTGATGATTGGATAATGGTCCCATAATATTGGTAGACCAGCATGGTGGGTTCAATATCCATATATTGATCTGCCAAAAAGGTCTCTATTGTTAGCATGGGCATCTCCAACATGGAGCCTGATAGCAATCAGGAGAACCATTCAACCTCACTTAGACAAATTTCACAAAAATAAGCTTCAATCTCTCAATTACTTCAATCCTTAAGAACTAAATACAAGATATAAAAACCATTTTTAGATACCCTTTAATGACTTCTAAAACATATCCCAAATTCACCATAGGTTGTTTCGGAACAACATCCCCAAAACTTAGATTTTCCCCTAAAACTAGGTCTAATTAGGCCCCTTTACAAAGGAACCCTTTTTTAAAATGTTCCCCAACCTTAAAAATCAATTGGGAAGCACTAACCAAGTAACAACACTTCAAAATCCACAACTTCCACTTGATGAACCGTTCTCCAATATGACACCCACAAAAACCCTCCTTTTTAGCAAGTTTCATGGGGGTTTATTGAAAATGGGTACTCTAGACTCCTAGCACTCTTACCAATGCTTCAAACACCTTCCAATAGGTCTTCTCATGCTCCAGGAACTCTCTTACAACCTTTACCAATGTTGCTTCTTCAAACTCCAACCATAGTATCTAACAAAAATCCCCCATCTATTATGCTCTGATGGATGTTCATACCCTGCTCCAAAGCTCCCATTTTGGAACAAGAAGGGAGGATGCTGGAATAGGTTGTGGAATTTGGATTCACACCTGCCAATTGCATTTTCTTGAAATTTTCTAAAGCCTTTTCAACAAAACCATTTTGTGCATATCCATAATCATCAGTATTCCATGAGATATGGCATCTCTTTGGGAATTTTGTCAAACGGATTTCACATGCTTGTCTATGCTTCCACATTTTGCATACATGTCTACTAGGGGAGTTGCAACTACAACATCTAACAAAATTCCTCTATTATTTATGCTTTGATGGATGTTCATACCCTGTTCCAAAGCCCCATTTTGGCATAGGGCAGGAAAGATGCTAGCAAAGGTTGTGGAATTTGGCTTTATACCTGCCAATTGCATTTTCTTGAAAGTTTCTAAAGTGTTTTCAACAAATCCATTTTGTGCATATCCAACAATAATTGTAGTCCAAGAGATGACATCTCTTCAAGGCATTCTATCAACAACTTCACATGCTTTCTCTATGCTTCCACATTTTGCATACATGTCAACCAAAGCATTTCCAACTATAATATCAGATGAAAATCCCACTTTAGCCAATGGCACGATGGATGTCCATGCCACGTTTTAAAGCCACTTTGGAATAGGAAGAAGATCTTGGCAAAGGCTATGGAGTCAACTTTAAACCTAAATTGTATTTTAGCGAAGGGTTTCTAAAATTTTTAACAAATCTAATTTGTGTATATCCTACGGTGGAATGAGTCCGGCGAGACTCCACATTTCTTTGAGGCATTTTTCTAAACACTTCAAGGGCCTTGTCTATGATCCCACATTTAGTATACATGTCTACAAGAGCAGTTGTAACTACAATATCTGACAAAATTCCGCTATCCTTTATGCTTTGATGGATGTCCATACCCTATTCAAGGCTCCCAATTTGGCATGGTGTAATCTTGGCTTAAGGTTTTAGATCACGGCTTTACACGCCAATTGCATTTGATTGAAAGTTTCTAAAGCCTTTTCAAAAATTTCAATTTTTTTATATCCTTAAATCATTGCATCCCATGAGACCACATTTCTTTGAAGCATTTTGTCAAACAATTCACATGCCTTGTCTATGTTTCCACATTTTGCATGCATATATACAATGGTTGTTGCCACTACAACATCTAAAAAAATTATCTATCCTTTATGCTTTGATGAATGTCCATACCCTATTCCAAAGCTCCCATTTTGGCACATACAGGGAGGATGCTAACAAAGGTTGTGGAATTTGGCTTTACACCTGCCAACTACACTTGCCTGAAATATTTTAAAGCCTTTTCAAAAAAATTGTTTTGTGCATATCCTGCAATCATTATATTCCATGAGATGACATCTCTTTTAGGAATTCTATCAAACACTTCACATGCCTTTTGTATGCTTTCACATTTTTCATACATGTCCACCAGAGCATTTCCTACTACAATATCGGGAAAAAACCCCCCTTTCATTATGCTTCGATGCATATCCGTACCATGTTCCAAAGTTCCTATTTTGGCACAAGAAAGGAGGATGCTGACAAAGGTTGTAGAATCTGGTTTGCCACCTGCCACTTACATTTCCTTGAAATTTTTTAAAACCTTTTCAACAAATCCATTGTATGCATATCCTCCAGCCATTGCATTCCATGAGACGACAGTTCTTTGAGGCATTTTGTCAAATAGTTCGCATGCCTTCTCTATGCTTCCACATTTCGCATACGTGAGTTTTATTAAAAGAAGTGATTATGCTAGAAAAGGTTGTGGAATCTGGCTTTACACCTACCAATTGCATTTGCTTGAAATTTCTAAATCCTTTTCAACAAATCCATTTTTGTGCATATCCTGCAATATTGGAAGAAAACAGTGTCTTTTGATCTTTTGATGTTGGTTGCCTAAAACCCACATTGGATTTCCATGTAACCACTATTGTCTCATGTTTTTAAGGGTCTTTGGAGTCTCTACAAGTCTAGGGTAGGCATTTCTTGGTCAATTCAAGCCCGAATTTTCTTTGTTTGGGGTTGTCTCCATAGGACAGTATAAGCGAAACATGCAAATCAGTTTGAACCCGCATTAGTACTTATCATGGGTGTTAAAACAAAGTAATTTCTCATCAAAATCCATCCCTAGTATGTTGTTTAAAGGTACCATAGCTTGCATCAAGCTTGAAATTCTCTCACATAGGACTGTCTTATACTTTTGCACCATTTTCATTGGAGGTAACATTGTGTCACGTTCTTAAAGTTACCTTGTCTTGTTTCATGTCTAGAGAGTCTTAAGTAATATCATGTGCCTTAAACCATGAAAATACACTATCTTTAGCCCCATGCTCATGCTTGAAGGTTCTTAACAACTCTAATAGTTGTACCAAGGGCCATGTTTAACAAACCAAATGCAATTTCTAACTTTTCACTATGGTGGCAAATAAATGATTCTTTATACCATGTTGCCTTCATTAGCCAAGCCAATTTCTCCTACTTTGCATAGCTCTGTCATGTTTGTGGATGTGATATGTCTCCTACACAAAAAATATGTACCAGTTTACGGCCTTCAATCCAACTACATCCAGGTATCTTTTTAATTCCTCTATTTTTCATCAATCTCTTTACTAAACTTCCATAGAAGTTATTCTACTGTGGAATTGCACTGTAAAAAATATTAAAGAAGTTTTTTATCATACTTGTACAGTAGCATCATAGGATAAGTTTTATTTACATTAATTCCTCTTGGTTGCAAAGGAACTACAAACCCATTAACAATTTGGCATCATAGGATAAGTTTTATTTAGCACTTGAAAATAGAAAGTTGCAGAGGTTTAAATAACCTCCCCAATTCCATTGTCAACCTCTCACGGCTGCAGCACTTGAATATAATAGGAAATTTTAAAGGTTTAAATAACCTCCTTGAATATATTGATAATCTATCTGGCTTTACATCGCAAAACAAAATATTTTCATAGTTTAAGTAACCTCCTTGATTTCATTAGCAACCTATCACAACTGCAACACAACACTTGAACATAGAAGGGTGTGGAAATTTAAATAAGCTCCTTGATTCCATTAGCAACCTGTCATAGTTGCAACACTTCTGGATGGTAGGGTGTATAGATTTAAATAGCCTCCTCATTCATTGGAAACCTATCACCGTAGCATCTCTGGAACATAGAAGGGTATAAAAGTTTAAATAACCTCCCTGATTCCATTGAAAATAGAATGTTAGGATGTGTTCTAGAGTGCCTCATTAATTCAAATATTTTAAGAGGTTCCTTGCAAAATCCATTTTGTGCACATTCTACAATCAATCATTTCATTCCATGAGATGACATCTCTTTGAGGCATTCTGTCAAACAATTTAGGTGTTTTGTCTATGATTCCACATCTTGCATATATGTCTACTAGAGCATATCCAACCATAAAATCTAACAAAAATTCCCCTACCATTATGCTTTGGTGCATGTTCATAGCTCGTCCCAAAGCTCCCATTTTCACATAGGTAGGGATGACTTTGGTATTTTACTTGTGGAAATTTTATAAAAAATATATAATAATCATATAAGAATTATGTTAGAAATGTTGTGACTTTATCAATAATTGTGTTTAATTTTCTGGGTGGTTAGATGTTAATTGTAGTGAGTGTCACAAAAACGTATATCTACATCCTACAGGCTTTTACACAATCATTCTATTTTGTTTGACCTATAGTGTTGAGTAGTTAATTGTTGGTTTGTATTATGTTGTACTAAAAAAAATAAAAATTAATGACTTTATTCCATCAAAATTCTTTGCTTTTCAAATTCAAATCACTATAATTTCCCATCTACAAGACCTGATTTATGCAGATTTATCAGAGTAAGGGGATCATTGTTAGTACAAAGTGGAGTAGATGAGCAGAGGGAAACACAATTGAAGGAAAAGGTATGAAGTAAAAGATCCTTATGATAATTGGTAGTTCACAATGAATTGAAATTTTTTGATTTTATTATTAAATTATCAATTTATTAATGTTTTTAACTTGTAAATTATTTTCATTTTTCGTAATAGAATTCTCTCTGTCATTTAAATCTTATGTTTTATTGATATCATTTTAGATATGTTTGTTTCTTTATCTCATTTTTTATGTAAGTCATTAGATATACTAAATCTCCTAGTCTTGAAGAGATTTTTGAAACATTTAACAACATGCTTGGACAAATAAAACAAACAATTCTTAGTAAGGATCCTAACTTGAGATTGCATGAGGAGTATAATGGGCCCATTGTGATGGAATGGTGGAACACTAGGAACACTGAGAACTAATATTATAATAGGTGTTAAGTTGTCATTGTTGCTTTGAATGTAACTATTGTATTTAGCTTACAATGTCTTGTGTATAGTGTAGATGAAGTAAATTGAAGTATTTTTACTATTAATTGCAAATTTTGTATTGTACATTGTAGTGAAGTGGATCTTGTAGTTTTTTAACACCCCTCTTCTAATTTATCGAGTCATTTGTGTTGTTGAAACCAAATCCTATTTTTATTTTTCTTGTATTGCTCAATCTCTACATTTAACTAAATAGCATAAACATAATAGTTGTCATAGATTTTATTTTAAGCTAATTTGTATTGCATAGTCAAAAAAACACCTTTAGTTTTGTTCACTATGTATAAACTACTCAAAAATCAATATACTTGATGGACCTGTGAATCTAATTTATAATGCACTTGATTTCATTTAAAACCATTTAGAATTGTAAAAGTTATTGTAAATTCACTTCAAGTGGGTTGAAACCATGTTCTAGGGTAATAGTGGGAGTTCAAAATTGTGTTTCTTCCAAACTAACTAGTAGAACAGTCTAAATATTGGCGAGTAGGTTTCTTTTTTTATATTATTTCATGTTCAAAAGATTTAGATTGAGTGATGATGATTAGCATGTGAAAAATTAATTCCCTAGATTTGTATTTGCATGAAAAATCTGGAATTTGACAGAGAATAGTCAAAAATTTGTGTTTTTCTAATGCAAAGGATGTTCTACTTGGATTACAGTGAGTTAGAATGCTATAGAGGTGTATATTGAAGTATCTCTAAGAAGGTTTGGTTATTTATAAGCTTTGAATGCACTTTTGTAAACAGTGTTATGACAATCACATTTTGGAATCAATAATGAAGGGTTTGAATGTGTGTTTGAAGAATTATGAAGAATAAAGGTTGGGGAATGATTTCATTATGTTGTATAGGAATTTTTAGACATGTATAAGACTTTAGTAATGAGGATTGGGCTTGGATTTTGAAGTTGTCTTGTGTAGGTGGCTTAAATGGGCATAGTGGCTGATTAAGACAGTCCACTTTTGATAGTTCTTATATTGGAGTTGTTTATGTTGGAAAAAGGGGTTAGGGTCATGTATTTTGATGTTTCTTTAGGTTTTTTGTGAATTCAATAAGAGGTGTGTGTTCCTTAATATCAGTTTGAGTACTTTGAAACAATGTTTTGTGAAGAATGTGGAGTCCTAGTTGCAAGGATAGTCAAGAATTGGTTGTGTTTCTAACAAGTTGAGTTTGGTGAAGAGTCTTGTGTTCCTACTGCATCAATATCCTTCTTTAATAGATTATTCAATAGTGGTTTCTAGAAATACTAGATTTCTAATGGAACTTCAATGATGATTGTGAGGAATACATCACCACTATGAACAAGTGAGCATTCTTTCATTGGTCTATCGGTGGAGCTATGAGGGAGTTCCTTCAATGTAGTAATGTTAGGCTATAGTGACTAGACTAATGAAAGCATATCGACATTCTTTCATGGAGTCTATCGGTGGAGCTATGAGGAGATTACCACGATGTAGTAATGTTAGGCGATATGTCATTATCGACCTAACATTACTACATCGAGGGGCTTCCCTCATAACTCAACTAACTAAACGATAGTATTGAAATATTTTCATTAGTCTATAAGTGGATCTATGAGGGGAGTACCCTCGATGTAGTAATGTTAGGCTGATAGTGACACTATTAGCCTAACATTACTACATCAAGGGAACTCCCCTCATAGCTCCACCAATAGACCAATGAAAGCATATCGACAACACTAGAACATATCGGTGGAAGATAACACAACATCCCCCCAATTTGTTTCCACTCAAAAAATTATGAAAATGAGGTGTACCATGGATTTTTGTATGGTTTTAAAAGCCTTAAATTGCTACCCCTAGACCCCACGAGGGGCGCTGCCCCTCGACCCCACTAGGGGCACTACCCCCAGACCCCCACGAGGGGAACTGCCCCTCAAACCCACTGGGTGTGCTAACCCCAGACCCTCGTGAGGGGAATTTCCCCTCAACCCCACTAGGTGCACTCCCCCTAGACCCCCATAAGGGGCACTACCCCTCGACCCCATTGGGGGTGCTGCCCCTAGACCCCCATGAGGGATGCTTCCCCTCGACCCCATTAGGGGCACTGTCCCCAAACCCCCATGAGGGGCATTTCCCGTTGACCCTGGTAGGGGTATTTTCAGTCCTATCTTTGGAATATTTAATGATATTCAAGTAACCTACAATGTTGTAATCAATTACACCTATAAGACAAGTCACATGCTTGACATTAGGGAATTGGCATGGTTGTTCATGGATTGTCTATTATAACCATAGTTATCTAGATCCAGATATGGTTATTTCATTGTTATTTATAACTAAAATTACTTTCCTCTTGATCATATTTCTACTTTCTGTATCATTTGTTATGATCTAAGAGACAAAATCCTAACATATTTGGTAGAAAATGAATAGGGAAATTAGTAAATTCTAAATAAAATGTGTTTAGGGACCCTAGAGTGAACACTGGGATAGTTGTTTATTGTTTGTACAAGTTTTGACATTTGATGGTTGCCAGCCTATTGGTACAATTCATCCTTTCAATTTCTGCAACTATGATATCTTATAAGTGTGTTTGAAATCCAAGCCATTTATAATGCAAAGTTTAGAGTCATAATTGCATTCAAGGTTTTCATCTTTGTTTTTGTTGCATGAAGGATTTTGAAAATGTTAATGAAGAACTTCTGAAACTTGATTTAAGACACATTCACAAAACCACCATAGGTTTAATTGGCATCTTAATGATATAGTTTAGAGTGTCCTCGAGATAGCCAGCATAGGCAAGAAGGTCAAGCATGCATAGATAATGATCAACTATAGGTGTAATGCAATACTACTTACTCATGTGATTGAGGTATGTATAACCCTCATCCACTAAACCTCTATGGCTGCATGCACAAAGAATACAAACAAAGCTTACAATGTTAGGATATGTTTCATAGTTCTTCATTAATTCAAATATTTTGAGAGCATCCTTGCAAAATGCATTTTGTCCATATCCTACAAATATTGCATTCCATGAGATGACATATCTTTGAGGCATTCCATCAAAGAGTTCAAATGCCTTGTGTACATTTCCACATTTTGCATACATGTCTAACAAAGCATTTCCAACCATAATATATGACAAAAATCCCCCATCCATTATGCTCTCATGGATGTTCATACCCTACTCCAAAGCTCCCATTTTTGCACAGGTAGGTAGGATGCTAGCATAGGTTGTAGAAATTGGCTTCACACCTACTAATTATATTTTCTTGAAAGTTTTTAAAGCCTCGTCAGGAAATCCATTTTGTGCATATCCTGCAATCATCGTATTCCATGAGATGGAATATCTTTCAAGCATTCTGTCAAACAGTTCACATGACTTGTCTATGCTTCCAAATTTTCCATACATGTATGCTCCAAGGGAAATTTCAGCTACAACATCTAAAAAAAATCCTCTATTATTTATGCTTTCATGGATGTTCATACCCTATTCCAAAGCCCCCATTTTGGCATAGGCGGGAAAGATGCTAGCAAAGGTTGTGGAATTTGGCTTTATACCTTCCAATTTCATGTGCTTGAAATTTTCTAAAGCATTTTCAACAAATCCATTTTGTGCATATCCATCAATAATTATAGTCCAAGAGATGACATCTCTTTAAGGAATTCTATTATAAAATTCACATGCTTTCCCTATGCTTCCACATTTTGCATACATTTCAACCAATGAATTTCCAACTATAATATTAGATGAAAATCCTCCTTCTATATGATTTGATGGATGTCAATACCCTTTTCCAAAGCTTCCATTTTTTAACAGGAAAATATTTATATTAGATTTCCTCTGTAGTGCTTTACAATGGTTGGCAAGGTTATTTCTTATGAATGAAGTAAAAAATTTATAACCTATCAACAAATGTGGTTGAAATTTACAGGCAACAAATTTGGATTTTAATGAATACAACAGATGAATAGTTATTAGAAGGGTAAATTCTGGTACTATGCATAGAGGTATGGAGATAAAGGTAAAGGCTATTTTAGATAACAGAAATATAGTAAATTTGATGTCATGGATAACCCTTATATTAGATATATTCCAACAAATGTGGAGTTGAGATGTGGGAAAGTGTGGTTTTATATGGTTGGCTAAAGAGTGCTAAAAAACTTATTTGTATGACATTTCTTATGGACTATAGGAAAAATTTATGTTTAATATATTAAAGTAAAAATAGAGAATTCTTATTACTGAATTCACAATTTGATAAAGAAATTCCCAAAAATTATATAAGAAAATATCAATACCAAAGTAATGGTAAATATACAAAGTAGGCTACCTACTGGCTACTTACTTTATAGCTTTTTTATTGAACAAGGTGAAGGTTATCATCTATTCCATAGAATCTTTTCTTAAATGTATTTCCCACTACTACATTTTGGCTTCTAGGGTCTATTCTATATGAGTTATGTATAACATTGTACTTTGTAGTTAAGGTTGTTTTACTTGAATCCTAGTTGAATAATTTGTTTCTTAACATTGCATTTTTTAGCAATGACTTTGACTCTTAGTTTTAAAGGATGCTTTTACAAAACACCTTTTCTTGTTATAGAATTAGACTTTAGTAATTGATTTCCAAATGAATCTTAGAAGAAAGAGATAAGATTTTATATTCCTATTTCATATCATCAATGTATGAACAAAGGAATATATATACTAACATCTAATTAACTTTCTACACAGCCCAATAATGGCAACAATAAAAATGCTCAAAAAATGTATTTCAAACTTGTACAAGTAGATAATGAGACAATCTAATGAGTAGATATGAAGTGTTTGAACTCAGAAAATGATATAGTGACCAAGTAAACACAATATATGTTTCCAGAATCTACTATAATAGCACTAACGTACATTTATATTAATTTTATATTCATTTATTACATAGACAACAAGAATCCCAACCTAGTTTGGATGTTGGAGTTGAGATAGTGTTGTCAGCAACCTAGTAATATATTTTACCCTTGAATAAGGGTAGCGACCAACCTTCTAAACCTTCTTGAAGCCACACACTTGGCTCGTGATGGTCATCAACTCTACTTTGTCTTTTCCACTAAAGCAAGTCCACATAATAAAATTTCTCTATCTTAAAATGTAAAAGCATTTTTGTAAATAGTTTGTAAGTTTGCATTTCCAATACCTTGTATACCTATCAAACGTGGTTTTCTAAATGTTGAAATAGTTTCATTCCTAGTTAAAAAATTCATGTAAAAGAAACAAAAAAAAGGTCTTTATATTGATGTTTAATAAAAAAAAATGAAAGTATTGCTTTGGAATTTCCATAAATGCTTTTCTTTCTTGCAAAATAGTAGATTTTGAGGCATGAATGGAATTTTAACAAAGTGTTTTTTGTTTCCTCTCTTTAATCTGATAATTTTGTATCTTTCCAATGGTCATGTAGTTGGATTTCCTTTGTCATGTTTTTTAGAGTGGGAATCCCAATGCAAAAGAAATAGTCCTTTCAAACATGGAAACAAATTTTGACTAGATTTTATTAAAATTTGAGGTTTGCTTCTTCAAATCCTCTCTATGCAATTTTTTATTCTTTAGTTCCTAAGTGATGTAAAGAAAAAACAATTAGCACATTACACTATATTTACTCATTTGAACAAATGCATAATTTCTTCTATTTCTTCCTTTATTTCAGGATCCTTTCACATTTTCTAATTATCACAGAGCAATACGAGAGTGTTTTGATTACTACATGTTTGGACAAAATTACATTTAGTCATTGATTGATTTTAGGTATTGTTGTTGTGATTCTCAAGAAGGTATTAGTTCTTGTTTTTTAATCTGATAGGATTGGTTGTATCTCATAGGAGGGTTTATGATTGTAGATTTAAGTAGCACTTAATGACCCCTAATAATATAGAGGTAGATTAATTTTCCTCATGCTTTTTCTATTGAATTTTTTTTCTATTAACTATGTAGTTTTGAAAAATGAATGATAAGGTTATTTTGATTTCTGAGACTAAAATTGACATCCTTGAGTAAATTTCTGAATGTAAGGGAGGTTGTCTATATGTTAGGCTTGCTAGGGGAATTGGATTTCTCAACAAGAAAATATTTCTAAATGAATTTAGCTCTAACTCTATGGGAAAGATGATAGTTTGATAGACGTACACAATTCTACCTATATGGAAGTGATGACAATTGGATGGAACATCTAAAGAGGTTCTAGATATGCTAGAGGAAAGCTACGAGGAAACTAAATTGATAATGTTTGAAGTTTTTTTTTTTTTTCTTAGATGTTTAATCTAATTAATAAGTTTAATGTTGTGTTGCAACTTGTAGTTGAGTATGTTGATATGATAGAGGCTAGAATTGTTGATCCTCTAAAAGTTATTAGAATTGCATTAGTTGATGCAAAAGCTAAAACTATTTATCTTTATTATAATTAGTGGAACTTGCAACTACAATATCTAATAAAAATCTACTTCCTAATATGATTTTGATGTGCAAATTTTGAAACCTTATTTTCAAGTTGCAGCTTTAAATTGGAGAAGTAAAAGGTGAATACCAATGAGGAAGATTTTGAAGCAGCTGAAACCAATAGTGGTGGGAAAGTTGTGGATTTGCAAGGGGATTAAATGGGTCAAGCTCCTATAGGAGGTTGCTACCCTTCCAAAATGACTATAGTTAAGGAAGGGGAAAATAGAATAAGTGTATAAAAATAGGAGTATTCTATTTATATAGTGTTTGTAAGTTGTATAGTGTCACTAAGACATTGAATGTAACCAATGAGATATTTATTTTCCAATGAGGCTTAATAAAGTAAATTTTCAGAGGTTTTTTTCTCCACTCATAAATAATGTGTTGTGGCTCCTCTTGATTTGTAATTTGCTTGTGTTTGTGTCTGATCAATCATATTTTTTCAAGAATTTTAGTCTTCATTTCATGGTGCTTCTTCAACACTTGAATATCTATGATACTTGAAGTTTATATGCATTAATTCGTGAGGATTAATTAAGTTAAATTTGATTTGCAATGACTAAATAAAGGACTATCGTTACTAAATAACTGACCAGTTAACAACAATCAATGACTAAATTAATGACTAAATATATGACTAAATAAATCACTACCATGACTAAATAAATGACTAAATTAATGACTGAATCAATGACTAAATCAATGACCAAATCAATGACTAAATTAATGACCAAATCGGTGACTAAATAAATGACTAAAATAGTTTAGTTATAAATTTGGTGGTGTTATAAATGACTACAAATAAATCACTAAAATAGTCACGTGACTAAAATTAATGACTAAATATATGACCAAATAAATGACTAAATCAATGACTAAATCAATGACCAAATCAATGACTAAATAAATGACTAAAATAGTTTAGTCATAAATTTGGTGGTGTTATAAATGACTACAAATAAACCACTAATAGTCACGTGACTTAACTTAGTCATTTATAAACAATTTTTAGTAGTTTATTTAGTCATATATTGGTGTTTGTGTACTAGTGAAGGTAACTTTATACTATATAACTCATAATAGCTATCTACCCTCTAGCAAAATCTACCTTCAGGTGCTCTAGTCAGCTAAGGTATCACTATTATGTTCAAGTATTAAATATTCTTTATCAACTATCTTCAAAAAAAGAATCAAAATACTAGTTTACTCTCTAAATAGAAATCATATTTAGAGTAATTCAATAATCAGTCATATCATTCTTATGACTATTCTCTACTTTCCATCATAAGCATTTTACTTTTTAAAATGTACTAAAAACAAAAGAAGGTATGTCACAAGTATGTGTACATACATAGACGAAGTCTATGTGCATACATTATGAAATAATCAACAATTAAGATTACAATCTTGAAAATAGTATTCCATTTGACATTTATTTTGTCAAAAATAAAGAGTCAAAACAAGACTGCTAATAGTTTCACACATACTGTTATTTAATTCTCACATCTGAGATATTCTAACATGACTTTTTACTTAAAAACATTCATTGTTTCAATAGAACAATATTGTTTCCTACTAAATAGTCATCAAACTAGCTATTTTCATATGAACATTCATTGTTTAAACAAAAAAAGTACTATTTTCTACTAAATAATATAAAACAAGTTATTTACATATGCGTATTCATTGTTTGAATAGAACAAGTACTATTTCCTACTAAATAGCTATGAAACAAGTTGTTTACATATGGACATTCATTGTTTGAATAGAACAGGTACTATTTCCTACTAAATAGTTACAAAACAAGTTGTTTCCAACTAAACAATTTATTGAGCAAGGTTGTTTCCAACTATAATGATAACTTTTTAACAAAATAGAGTTGTTTGTAAAAGATTAACCACTATTTAAATCAACATAGTACTATTTCAAACTAAATAGTTACATTTAAAGAGAAATAATGTCGTTTACTCTATTTTCTGATCTCAAGCTTTTTCCATGCTAAATGATTACTTTACAAGTAATTTTTCACCTTTTAATAAAAACTGGTTTTTCCATTATGAACTAGAAATAAACAAATCAAATAGCACATATTTCAATCATAAGGTTAGAATGTCTATTATCTAGATCTTGAACACTTTCATCACTAGAATTACAATGTGAAGGTTTAATAATATAAAGAAACCAAGTTCGACATGTTTGTCGATAAAATTCTTGAGAAAACATTTCAATTAGGATGGCAAGGAAGTTACAGGTTCAAACAATACTTTTTCCTATTTAGGCTACAACAAAAAAACCAAGGTTACTCTATATTCAACCCATTTTTATGGTTGGTTGCTTCCTTTCTTAACCTCAAAGTTATATTCAAAATTTCCCTTATGGGCATTCCAGCTTATCCCTTAATGCATGCAACACTATACATCATGCAGATTCAATCTAATTCTTATTCAAATAAATTTACCTATCGATCATGATGATTCATCCTTACAAGGTTACAATGAAACCCAACTCATACATTCCATTGGTTCTGTTACTTCTCAAAAGTGTTGGTTAAAAAACCACAAGAGGTTGCTAAAATCTTGGTACATTTTAGGCTAATGAAAAAGGCCAATTGGTGTATTTGAACCTTCTCTTCAAGCTCTGTCAAACCTAGGTGGGTGTACCTTTGCAAATAGAGCAAAAAAATACTATATGTTTACTACTTGTGCAATTTATCCACAATGGCAATTGGAAGTAGAAAAATGCCAATCTAATTTGGTATAAATTATATAAGCAATATCAAGGTGAATTTTATTAATATGTTTAGTTAATAGATGTAAGGTTTTGAAAACAATTTTGATAAAAATAAATGATGAAATTGGTAAGATCAGTGCCTTGTTCCATAAATGGAGACCAATGAAGATCTAGAAAGTTTGACTTGTATTGGTTGTAACTTGAATTGTTTGGAACACTAATATTGGTTTATAACTTGTATAAACATGTAGGAAAATGAATGAGAAATTGTACTTATTGATCCAACTAACACAACCAGGTTACTTATGATTTATCAAAAGGATTTTTAGTCTTTTCTTGAAAGAAAAAATTGAATAAATCACACAAGAAAAAAAGATGATATCAAATTGGAGACAAAATTGCAATCCTAGTTATATGGCCCTTCTTATTGATCCAAATAACACCTCCAGATTACTATGATTGACTAGAAGGAATTTAATTCCTTTGGGGAAACCAATTAATAATATCACACAAATACAATAAATGTGCATTGATAAATTCAATATATATTTGATATACCAATTTAAATAATAAGGAAATATTAAGTTGGACACAACCAAATAACTATATAATTTCAACATATAATTGATACTAGTATAACACCACATAATCAAAGATCTTTCATTGACTTCTTCAAAATTATGCTTGCAACATAGTCTTTCAAAATATAACCATTATCAAACTCTTCTACTATCCATCTATTACACCTATTCTACTACTATTTTCTCCTATTTCTTTCTTTTGGTCTTGACCTCTCTTATATATACAAGAGGCAACAAGCTTCAGACCAAAAGACACAACTTTTGATAACAAAACATGATTTTGAAACTAAACATAACTTGAGAAAATAGAACAATCATAAACATGTGTGCCAATCTGTTAATCTCAAAGTAAAATCCTGTGGTCATTTAAGACCTATTCAAAGCTTTTACTGTATGATAGGGTTCACATCATTACCACTGAATGATTCTAATTGTTGTCCAATTGTGTCCAGAATGTCCACTGCTTGATTGAAAAAAAAATTGAAAGCCAAGAGATTATCAATATATTCTTGTTCTACATGGGTGTCTGCATTGGATATGACTTCTTTCATATCATACTCTATGTGCATGAATTTCTCAACCTATTTATGAGCATTTTGCAAGACCACATCATCATTGATCTCCTCTATTGCAGTTGTTAGAAATTATGTAAACTCTACTTTCCAATCATCCTCTTTTCAAAGATTTCCTCTATCATCATGGAGTGTAGGAACCAAATTAAAGCAATTGAGGTCCTCTTTGAGTGTATTATGATATTGATTATGAGACTCCACAAAATTGTTATATCTCTGCAATAACTAATCCTTTAGAATGTTTTTATCCATAGGTTCCTTCTTATCAATCATCCTTCTCTACAATAAAATATTCTCTTCTGTTGCTAGATGTACCTGATTGAACACTCTCCAATAATCATCGGCTTGCTTCATCATCTTATTAAATCTTTCATTGATTATTTCAGCCACAATACTGTACTTGATTCCATTCATTTCCTTTTCCAATGTTTTACACTTTTCTTGAGCCTTCAAATGAGAATTTTTCCAATAAGTAGCATCCACTAATGCATCTAACACTCTTTTATCTTTCTCAAGCCATGGGGAGTACAATTCTTGAGTAGAAGAGGAGGATTTCTTCTCCATTTGATGTGATAACTACTTTCTCAATTTGTCATTTTCTTTAACCAACTTTTCAATTTGTGCTCTAGTGAACTTTTCCACATTGACATTCAGTTCTACAATTTCTAAGGGATTAGTGTCCCCAACTCTTTTGACCAAAAGGTGTCCAAATACTTGATTTGGATTTTCAATCAATATCGACCTCTTCTCATGAGAGTAAATGACTAAATAAGGAAGGTATCATCATTTGTATTATATCTAGACCCCAAATATATTTTATCACTAGCCTCCTCTATTAGGGTCATTGTTGTATCCCCTCTTTTTCTAAAACTATCAAATATAATTGAAGAAGTCATGTCCCATCTAGTAGCAGTAATACCCCAGCATCTTGGAGTAATTCTCTACCTCTTTTAGGAGTAATTTCTCCTTTTTTCTTATTTTCTTCCCCTTATACTCATAGACAAACAATTTGAATTCAGGAGTTCTAACAAAATCATTATCAAAAATGAATTCATGACTAGCCTTGACCCTAATGTCATCAGATATCTCATCTAATGTTTCAAATTTTACAAGCTCCTGAGGAGGCTCATATTGTGTGATCATAGGGGCCTTTATCTATTTGACTAGTTGTTCCTCTGCATTAATCTCTTCATCACTTTCTTCATTACCTTCCTCCCCTTCACTATTGTTAGTGGAAAAACACACATCAAGAGTGGATTGTGAAGGTATGTGATCTAAATCTTCCACATCCTAAGCCTATACTCCTATGTAAGTTGTATAAGATGTATCAAAAATGTATGAGGGTACATCTTTTACTATTTCATTCATGTGAGCAATAAGTTGCTCAATCCTAGCCAATGGATCTTTTATATCAGCAAATGCTTCTCTATGTGATGGGAGATTCTTTCTCTTCCATTCCTCTACAAGTATGACTTTATTATATGAATTCATTCTCTCACCAGTGGAAGCTTCATCTTGGTTCCTGATCACATCATCAAGTGCAAACCAATGCTCATACCCTAAAAAATTTTAAGTTAATCTTGCTTGATAAATAAATCCCTTTGCATCAAATTTCTTTCATACCCAAGGGGAAGTTTGTAATGGGCTAATTTAGCATTACTTTATTCATACCCTTCAATGGTACATACCATGAAGTCTCCAAAACAAAGAGTATTTGGCATGTGTAATTGTTTGTTATGAATCTTGAGATGTTTAGTACTAGACTTTGCTAGCTGTTGTACAATTTCCAAATAGGCAACTCTATTAGGAACCACTCAGGGTAATAAATGTGGAACTCCTTCAAATCCATAAACCCTTATTATTGTGCAATCAGAGAAGGCATACCAATCTCTCCAATTATGGTTTGTTTTTCCTTTTCGGTTATTCTCCTTTGGTCTCAAAAATCTCTACACCTCAGGGGATAAGTTGTGATCATATGAATAGCCTAACAACTTCATTAGTGGTTTAACAAAATAATATTCAAAATATAAGTAATTTGACCTATCACATTGACTATCCTATAGTGCACCCACATCTAAATAGGTTTAAAGTTTCTATCTTCATATGTGTCTTTGATTATTAATTATTTACCCCATACATTTCCAACATGACCTCATACAAAAGTAAATGCATCAACAAGGAATAATGCTTGAAATCTATGCAATCACTATATTTTTTTTATCCTTTCAAGCCCTTGATTTAGGGAATTCACCAAATAATTTGCATAGTCGAATGACCTAGCATCTTTTCTTTTTATATTATCTATTACAACCATCAGTGCAATAGACATAAGTGGTGGAACCTCAACTCCCAAGACTTGACCAGCTGAGTAGTAGGTATATTGGAAGTACTCTTCAAAAAAATCTAGATGAAATGGAGGGTTTTCATTGCTCAAAACTTTCTTGAGTTGACCTTGCTCGTTCTTAGGTCTGTTCAAAGGTAGCTTCCATCTCTTGGAACTAGTATCCATGCAACTGTATTCTATCAAAAAGTCTCTAATGGTGAATGGAAAGTTCATGGGACCTTCTAACTGAAAAACATTAGAGATCAGGTCTTTGGAGATAACAAGCATATCAGCCCCATTTGGTGATTGGATAGTTCTTTTCTTAGGATTATACTGATTGGCCAAAGCTTTCATTAATTCTACATTGAGAAACATGTTTTGCACCACAAGTCTTCATAAGTTCAATCTCCATGGGTTACATACTAGTTGAAATCTTAATTGCTTTCTGTAGTGATACATAAAAAGATCATAGCCTCGATGTGGTGTCCAAACATCCCCCAGATCCCTATGCTTATCTAACAATTTACCTTTTTTTATACTTCTTTTGGGTCGTGGCCTTGACCTCAGACACTAGTCAATTAGGTTTTGGTTTAGATTCCTCTTTTTAGTTTTTTGTTTCTTCACCTTAGGTTTTTCCATACTTCCTTCCATTGCTAACTCTGAAAAATGAAACTTTCTAGCTGAAAGTGGAATACTTACGTGAATTTTTGCTTCCCCTGATTTCACTACATAGGAGCTCTAAATTTCATCCCTTCTACTTTTTCCCTTAGTGTAGCCTTTCTAGTTTTTGCAATTGTATGATTAATTTGTGATGCAATTCATTCCAATTTTGGCTCATTAATACACCACTTGTTTTAGTCTAATCCTTGGGGAGAGAATTTATGTTAAATATCTCGAAAATTCTCTTGGATATCACATCAACTAATAGTAATCATGCATCGATATATTGTTGGAACTTTGATTCATTTTCCACTGATGGCCACCTTCTCAACCAAGGAGAGTTATTCTTTTGGTATATTGGAAAGACATCTAACAACACTATCTCGATACATCCCAGCTTCATCAATCAGTGTTATATCTTCATACTTTGTGGTTATGTCAGGTTATCAGGGAACCTTCATCATTCATTCCACTGTTGCACCCAAGCTATAATAATGTGATAATATTTGGTATTTCTATCAGCCCGTCAGGGGAAATACCTTGGAAGTTATCGCAATGAAAAGATGTTATATTGTTGTAAGGATATGGGTTACCCTTATAGGGCTATCGGTGGGGTAGTGATGGGAGTTCCATTGATATAGTATTATTAGTATGATGGTGTCAAAAGGACTTTGATGGATTTTATGGGTGAAATTGCTTGGGTATGTTGGCTACAAAATAGATTCTTTACACAAACCTCAAAAATTTGTCTTGATCATGAAATTAAGTCAAGTGAAATTTTGTAGGGATTCGGTGATAAATGGATAGAGGTTGATGGAAATATGTGAATTTTTTTTATTCCTAAGAGTGGCTCTATCTAGGGATGAATGATTATAAAATCATTGCAAGAATCTAGAAAATCTTTCGGGAGTAGACCATGGGTGAAGATGGAATATGATGAGAACCTAAAACTACAGTGCATGGAAAAGGATTACTTTAAGAGGTTTGTCAAGAATTGTCCATGCACTAGAAATTCTTTATCCTCTGATGTTCCTTAAGAAAATAAGTTTTTTAGAAACTTCCCATGTGCTGGAAATTCTTGCTCCTCTCCTAACATGTTTTGTAGATAATATGAATCTTCACCTCCCTTACCCACAATAACAAAGGGTCTAACCATAACACTTCAAACTTCCCATTCTTTCCCTTATCTTGGCTCCTAGCATTCCACATGAGAACCATGTCACCTACTTCAAACTTCTTATTTTTAGCCTTTTTATCATACCATTACTTTATCTATAGTTTTTTCTTCACATTATCTTGTGATTGATTTCTAATTTCATCAAGTTATATCAATTCTTCCATTCTCTCCTCCATAGGTTCAGGGATGTCTAAGTCCTCCTTTAACATGAACCCACTTACTATTAATAGATTATGTAAAGAGAACCTATCCTGATCCCCATATACGAGCTCAAAGGGAGACTTTCTAGTATCCCTGTTCGTAGTAATCATGTCTATGGATAAGGCTAACTTTAATTTGGAATTCCATGCCTTCTTGTTATTATTCAACATCCTCTTTATGATTTTTAGAATACTTTTGTTGTTGGATTCATCTTTCCGATTCACCTATGGATGATAAGGCAAAGCATATGAGATGATGATTTCATAAGACTGGAAAAATTCCTTGAACTCGTTAGAAGAACTAGCTAAATAGTTTTCAAGTCACTCATGTGCATGGATAGATATTGGGTGCATACCTCTAATACTGGCTAATCCACTACCTTCAATCACTTCCCCGAGAATCCGAGAACTTTCCTTTCTTCAATATGAACTAGAGGACTTGAGGCCCAATATCAACCCTTGGTTTCTGAATCTACCTCCCACTCGGAGTGGTTGTGATTCCCCCTTGCATTGCTATGATAGCGTCGATAACTAGTGAGATGTTCCACTAGTGGGTTGAGTGTTCCGTACAATTTGTTTCTCCACTTCCTTGTCCACCTGATCAACTGTCTCTTCTATTCCACCACAGATTCAAGGTAATACATTCCATTATCAATCACAATCCTTGTTGGGACCCCAAATCTTGTGATGATGTTCTCCAATAAGAAATTGATCACAACCTTACTAGTTGTCTGCTTGGTGGATATGGCTTCCACCCATTTTGTGAAGTAATCTATAGTTACCAATATCCATTTGTTCCCTCCACTATATTTTTCTATAATTTCCCCTATGAAATCAATTCTCGATTGATGAAATGGGGCTTCAACCTACATAGGTCTTAGAGGAAATGTTCCTTGATACTTCAATATTCCTAATTTTTTTTGTATTCCTCACACTTTCTAGTATATTCATGTGCATCATTGAAAACCTTAGGCCAATAGTACCCTTCCCTTAATATCTTATGAGCAGTAGTTTTTGCTAAGAAATTTCCCCCACATACTCCTTCATGCATCTCCTTCAACACATGTCTTGATTGATGTTCATCTAATCATAATAATAGAACACCATCCCTATTCTTCCAATATAGGTCTCCCTTCATGAATACATATTTTGAGGCTTGAAACTTGAGTGTCCTTTTTCTAATGTCATCAAACCCTCTCATACATTTCAAATGTTTGAGGTAATACACAATATCAGTGTACCATGAATTGTTTTCTATACTAGTGATCATATCTTCTTCATCATTGACATTACATACTTGGACAGCTTCCAAATTTGTTTCAACCATCAATTTGGCTAGTCCTTGACCCCTTACATGCTTAGTGATCTGAAACTCAATATCAAACTCTTGTATCCTCTTTATCCATCTGCATTTATGCCCTATTGTATCACTTTGTACAAATACATCTTTCACAATAGTGTTAGGAACATAAGCTATAACCTTTTCTCCTACTAGATATGGTATGAATGCCTTGACTTCTTTCACCAATACGTAGGTTTGTTTCTCCACAATATCACATTTCAATTCTAAATTTTGGAGGGATTTGCTAAAAAAGGAGATTGGTTGCTCATACACCTCATCATTCTTTTGGAGCATTAACTACAACAACTATGTGATAAGATGTGAATGAAAATATTTGGAAAGGTTTATTGAAATCTAGAGATTTCAATACTAGAGCTTCCTTGATTTCTCTCTTTATGGATATGAACACATCTATAGCCTCAATATTCCAATGAATCTTTGCACCTTTCTTCAGCATGATATTGGTTTTACTATCTCAACAAAATTTGATATGAATCTTCTCACAAAATTGATTTATCCAAAAAAATATTGAATAGCCTTAACTGTCTTAGGGATAGGTATCTTTTCAATGCCTTCCACTCTTTCAAGATCAATTCTTACTCCCTCCTTAGAGACTATATTCCCTAGTAACTTTCCTTTTGTTACTGCAAACTGACACTTTTTAGGATTAAGTGAGATGCCATATTCTCAAGGTGAGCCACGTGATCCTCTACTTTTTTGGAATATGCAATTAAATCATCTTGGTAGACAACCATTATCACATTGATGAGGTTATAAAAAGCAACATCCATAGCCCTTTGGAATGTTGCACCAACATTTGTGAGTCTGAATGGCATCCTAACATAAATATATGTTCCCCATGGCATAGTGAAAGTTGTCTTGTATTGTTTTGATTCTTTAACATTCACTTGATTATAGCCTAAAAATCCATCCATCATGGATAGTAACTCACAACCTATGACCCTTTGTAGCATAGCCTCCATGTTTGGAAGTAGATAATTTTCCTTGAGAGAAGATACATTCAAGTTTTAGAAGTCTACACAAAGCCTTATATCTCCATTTTTCTTTCTAACTAGTACTAGATTAAAGACCCAAGGTGAATGTCTAATCAGCTTGATAATACCCCCTTCCCTAAGATTCATAAGCTCTTCATGCATTTTAGGCTCCAAAGATGGGTCTTTGCCTCTACCTAAGTGGTTTTGCACCTAGCTTTAATGGGATCTCATGTTGGAACAGATCTTCTCTATATGCCTTAAGATCCTCATAAGACCATGAAAAAACATGCTTTTATTTTCTTAATAGTGCAATTAGCATTTTTTTGATTGTTGGACTTATTTTCTTTCCAATATATACCCTTTTTGGTGCTAATTTAGTCCCCAAATTGATCTCTTCAACATCTTCCCTTTTTACTAGAGTTTGTTTCATGAGAGCACAATCATTTCCATCACCCTTTCTAGTGCCACAAGTTCTTTAGGAAGTTTGTTGGTTTTGAGCTACAAAACTTCTTTTCCAAATATAGTCTGTTTTCCATCTACTTCCACAAATGCATTAAACTTAATCTCCTAAGATTCATACTAATCAATGCAATGTAGAAATTTTATGAGATAAATATCATCATTGAAAACTTTCCAACTATATATGTTATCAGGGATGGTAGGTCTTTTTTTGAATTCAACTTGAGATATTCTGGCTAAGGTGATATCATCTCTTTTTAGGGCTACATTGGTGAAGAAATTTTCCATCAAGTTTTTTGACCTATCTATCCATTCAATAGAAAAGGCATCAAATAATTCAATTGTATCCCAGATTGCATTCCTATACTATTTTAACCTCTCTTTTTTTGTAGCATATTTTGATTTGATCTATAAAATGATCAACTCAGAGTCTCTAAGAATAGTCAATAGTTTGATTTTGTGTTTGACAACCATATTCAAACCAATTAGCAGGGAATCATACTTTGCTATATTATTTGTACATTCAAATTTCAGCAAGAATGAATACTTGAATGTAGTACCTTTAGGTGAAATAAAAAATACCCCTGCTCCATTACCTTCCTGACTACATGCTCCATCAAAATACATCTTCCATATACCATGCTAACTCTTGGAAAAATAATTATCAATTGGATCAATGTTTACTAATTTAGGCTAGGAAGGCTCTATTCTAAAACTTCCCAAATCTACATCACAAAAGAAATTCAATTTATTTTAACAACATAGTCTAAAATTTGATTCACCCTTTTTTCTCTATAGAGCTTAACCTCTTCACCATTCACTAGTATTGTAGCATAGGACAAGTCAAATTGTACATTTCCTCCAATTGTTGTAGTTCATTGCCTTGAAAAGAGCATTCCAAAATGATGGGGTGTGTCAATTACAGTTATGTCAATATTATATACTTCATGCAGATAGGAAGCCAATTTCACCTCTACATCTTTCATAATTCCTATCACTGGGACATGCCTACTATCCATAGCATAGCATTTTCCACTAGTAGTGTCTATCCACATGCCTAGTTATTTCATGACCCCTACTGGCATGATGTTAATAGCAATGCTTTAATCTATTATACAATTTCTTACCAACTTATTATTTATGAGTAATGTAGTAAAAAATGGATCAATTTATGGAGGATTCACTATTGCATCACCAAGACAAACTTCAAAAACCTTTACTTCTCCCTATCTACTATTAATGATTTTAGTGGTCTCTTTATTCTTAGGGTGTATGTTTCTATTAGTTCAATTAGATATTAATTGAATAGCACTTTCCCTATATTCTTTTATTTTCATCATTTCTAATAATGGCACAAACATCTTTACCTGGGATAGGGCCTGTGTGAAGTTGAAAGAGGCACTTTTTGTTTTGGTTATCTTCTTTTGTTCTAGTGGATGTCCTTTTCTCTCCACTTTTTCTCTCTCATTTGTTTCATCTGATTTTTTTTTATCTTTGTGTATAGCTCTTTATTTTCTTTTTTGGGAGTACATTTTTGTTCATTTTTATTTAGTTCCTTCCTTTCTATATTTTTTTGTTTTTCTTGTGTTTCTTCTTTCTCTTTCACAAACATTCCTCTTGGAGCACCACCATCAACATTTATTGTTATGTTCCTGAGCCTATATTTACTTATTGCTTGTTCTATAGCAGCAATAGTTAACACTTTTATCTCTTCCTCAATAGTTATTATTCTATATTTACTTGATTGAGATGGTGCAAAAGAAGAATATGATTTGTCATTACTTTCATCATAATCAAAAAATACTACTTGTTCTTCCATATGAACATTGTATCTTTTATTATCAACATCATGCTCATAACCTTCCTCTTCTGAAGATGAATATCCCTCCTCAATGGGATAGAGGGTGTGGGAAGTCAAATATATTGTATGATCCTCTTCATCATTATCCATTGGTGTTTCTTCCTCTTGTATTGATTGAGCTACAACATAGTGATCAGGGGAATGTGGCAGTTTGCAAACTTGACACTGAGGATTATTGTTAACCATGTATGCTCCCTTCTTCTTTAAGGGATTATAAGTCTCCTTATTCCTAGGTATATCAATTATGGGCTTTCCATCCTTCCAATTTGTGTTATATGGAATATCATGCAACCTTGGTCTTTCACTTCTATAAGTATTTTCCTGCTTGTTCTGAGAGTTATTAAATTTTATGGAACCCTGAGATTATCTCTTTTACTAATCATCCCAATAGCCTTTCTATTGTTTTCAATAGTCAATACTATTTTTTATGCTTCAACCAGATTTTTAGGGCACCTATTTCTAAAGTCATATCCTGTCTTTGGATCAAAGGCTTTTAGGTAAATGCTTAATGTTGTATGGTTATTTAGTTTGGACCCAGGTGGTATCTTATTGTTCAATTTGGAGAACCACTAGTTGAAATCATAAACTAACTTATTTAGATGTTTTTGGATACTTATCAATTCATGTAAAGCAAACTCAGGTGCACACTGATTCCCATATTGCTCCAAAAAATGACCTTGGAAGTCTGATATAGAATTAATTGAACCAACAGGTAAGCTATTGAACCAATCCCTCGCTTCTTCTATTAGAGACATCATGAATAATCTCATATTCACATCCTCATAATCCATACCAATATCTTGAACAAAGGAATTAAAATTTCTAATATGTTCTTCTATTGATATCACATTATCCCCGGTGAACTTGGGAACCATATTTTTCCAATTACTATCCATTGGGTATAGGTACAATTGATACACTGTTAGATCAAATTGTCTACATGGGTTTGTAGGATTTTGTGGAGGCAAGTTCAAGGGTGGAAGATTAGGGAAGTATTGATACCCATATTGAGGCTGATAATAAGCATTTTTTTGGATGTGTTGTCGGGGGTATATATTTTTATGGGGAATATGTTGCTGATGTTGTGAGGGATATTGCTGACCTAGAGGTGGATTGTGTTGGGGAGCGTTGGTGGAATTTGGGTGTTGGGATCTTTGAGATGGCATATTAGGTTGATAATGTTGTCTTTGGTTTACATTTTGTGGTGCTCTTGCATTTTGAGATGCTCCTTGAGAATTGATATTATCACCCTGTTTATGTGGGGGGACATACTTAGGTGGTTTTGATGTATTAATATTTAGTTGAGACAGTTGTTGATTCAATTCTATGTTTCTTTTTATCATCCACTATTGTCTTTCAAGCTCCTATTCCTGCGACTCCATTTGTATTTCTAATTCTTGATTAGTCATGTGTTGAAAATATTCAACAAGAATTAATTTATCCATGGGCCCACATTGGTTTCCTTCTTCTTTTTTATGGGCCATTTCATAGTCATGCTCCTCCTGCCTTTGCCTCCATTCTTCATCTCTCTAGGCATGGAACTCCTACATTTTTTCTTGGTCCATTTCAAAATGATAAATGGGACAATCACTATTTTCTTGTTCAAATGGAGTTTGGGGATCTCCACATGCATATTTTTGTGATATTTTGACCCATACAATGAGGTAAAGCTATTTTTTGCATTAAAGGATTGTTCTGATGAATTCCATTCATTTATGACATTTGCTTGGCTAGATGTCACCTTAGACTTGTTCTTGTTTGTGTTTGTTTTTGTGGGAGGAGATCCATGTTTTTCAGTCCATCTCCCATTGTTCTTCTTGGGACTATCCTGGTGTAAGGATCTTCTTCCATTCATATTAGTTGATATAAAGTATCTCTAATGTCTACCATCTATCCTCTTTGATTTGATGCTTACTTTATCTGTCATAAAATTTCACTAGAGTCACCACCTACTTTTTGAAAGTAGGAAAATGATTTAGTTTGTTCCTAGTAGAGTCTTTTAACTCTAGAATAACTCTATGATGGAAGGCTTGGGCTCATAATTGGTTCCCCAGTGAAGTCACCAATCTGTTAGTTCTCAAAAATGTTGGTTAAAAAGCCACAAGAGGTTACCAAACGCTTGGTACATTTTAGTCTAACGAACAAGGCCAATTGGTGTATTTGAACATTCTTATCTTTAGGCTCTACCAAACCTGCGTGGGTGTACCTTTGACCATGGAGAAGACTTATACTATATGTTTCCTACTTATGCAATTTGTCAACAATGGAAATTGGAAGTGGAAAAATTCAAGTCTAATTGGGTATAAATTGTATAAGCAATATCAAGGTAAAGTTTATTAATATGTTCAATTAACAAATGTAGGGTTTTGAATTTTTTTTTGATAAAACTAAATGATGAAATGGGTAAGACCAATGCCCTATTGGGTAAATGGAGTCAAATAAAGATCTAGAAAGTGTGACGTGTATTGGTTGTAACTCGAATTGTTTGGCACACTAATATTGGTTTATAACTTGTATAAACATGTAGCAAAATGATTGAAAAACTCTACTTATTGATCCAACTAACACAACTAGGTTACTTATGGTTTATCAAAAGGATTTTAATATTTTCTTGAAAGAACCAATTGAATACATCACACAGGAACAATAGATGATACCAAATTGGAGATAGAATGGCAATCCTAGTTATATGGCCCTTCTTACTAATCCAAATAACACTTCTAGATTATTGTTATTAACTAGGACTTTAATTTCTTTTGGGAAACCAATTAATCATATCACACAAATACAACAAATGTGCATTGATAAATTAAATATATACTTGATATACCAATTTAAATAATAAGGAAATATTAAGTTGGACACAACCAAATAACTGTATAATTTCAACAAACAATTGATACCAATATAACACCAGAAAATCAAAGATCTTTCATTGACTTCTTCAAAATTATGCTTGCAACATAGTCTTTCAAAATAACAACATTATGAAACTCTTCTACTATCCATCTATTACCCCTATTCTACTACTATTTTCTCCTATTTATTTCTTCTGGTCTTGGTCTCTCTTATATATACGAGAGGCAACAAGCTTCAAACCAAAAGACACAAATTTGATAACAAAACATGATTTTGAAACTAAACATAACTTAAGAAACTAACACAATCATAAACATGTGTACCAATATATTAATCTTTGAGTAAAATACCAAGGTCGTTTAAGGCTTGTTCAACGCGTTTACTATATGATAGGGTTCACATCATTACCACCGGATGATTATGATTTTTGTTCAGTTGTGTCTGGAATTTCCATTGCCCAATCAATAAACAAATTGAAATCCGAGAGATGATCAATATATCCTTGTTCTGCATGAATTTCTCAACCTATTTATGAGCATTTTGCAAGACTATATCTTCATTATTGATCTCCTCTAATGTAGTTGTTAGAAATTTTTTAAACTCTACCTTCCAATCATCCTCTTTTCAAAGATTTCTTGTATCACCATGAAGGCATGAACCAAATTAAAGAAAATGAGGTCCTCTTTGTGTCTACTATGATATTGATTATGATACTCCACCAAATTGTTATATCTCTACAATAACCGATCCTTCATAATCTATTTATCCATAAGTTCCTTCTTCTTATCAATCATTCTTCTTTGCAATTGGATAGTCTCTTCTATTGTTGATTGTACCTAAATGAACACTCTCTAATAATCATTGGCTTGGTTCATCATCTTATTAAATCTTTCCTTGATTATTTTAGACACAATACTGTACTTGATGCCTTTGATTTCCTTTTCCAATGTTTTACACTTTTCTTGGGCCTTCAAATGAGAATTTTACCAATAAGCAACATCAACTAATGCATCTAACACTCTTTTATCTTTCTCGAGCCATGGGGAGTACAATTCTTGAGTAGAAGAGGAGGATGTCTTCTCCATTTTATGTGATAACTTCTTTATCAAATTTTCAGTTTCTTTAACCAACTTTTCAATTTGTGCTCTAGTGAACCTTGCCACATTGACATTCAGTTATGTAGTTTCTAGGGGATTAGTGTCCCCAACTCTTTTGACCAAAAGGTGTCCAAATACTCGATTTATATTTTCAATCACTGCCAACCTCTTCTCATGAGGGTATAATGACCAAATAAGAAAGGTATCCTCATCTAGATTATATCCATACCCCAAATATATTTTTTCACTAGCCTCCTCTATCAAGGTCATTGTTGTATCCACTCTTTTTCTAAAACTATCAAATATAATTGCAGAGCTCATGTCCCATCCTGATAGTAGTAATACCCTAGCCGCTTGGAGTAATTCTCTACCTCTTTCAGGGGTGATGGATTGCATCTCCATGTCAACTTATTTTTTTCAATTCTTTTAAGGAAGCAACTTCCTTCTCAGAGTAATGTCTTGCTCCCTTTGTCTTATTTTCTTCTCCTTATACCCATACACAAACGATTTTAGTTTAGGAGTTTTAAAAAAATCATTATCATAAATGAATTCATGACCAACCTTGACCCTAATGTAATTAGACAACTCATCTGAAGTTTTGAATTTTACAAGCTCCTGAGGGGGCTCATATTGTGTGATCATAGGGCCTTTATCTATTCCATTGGTTGTTCCTCTTCATTACTCTCTTCATCACTTTATTCATTACCTTTCTCCCCTTGACTACTATCAGTGGAAAAAACACATCAGGAGTGGGTTGTGAAGACATGTGATCTAAAGGCTCCATATCCCCATCTTTTACTCCTATGTAAGTTGTATAATATGTATCAAAAATGTATGAGGGAACATCTTTAACCATTACATTCATGTGAGGAATAAGCTACTCAATCCTGGTCAAGGGATCTTGTATATTAACAAATGCTTCTCTATGTGATGGGAGATTCTTTCTCTTCCGTTCCTCTACAAGTATAACTTTATTATATGAAGCTATTCTCTCACCAGTGGAAGCTTCATCTTGGTTCCTAATCACATCATCAAGTGCAAAGAAATGCTCATACCCTGACAAATTTTGAGTTAATCTTGCTTGATGAAGAAATCCCTTTGCATCAAATTTCTCTCTTTCATACCCAAGGGAAAGGTTGTAATGGGATAATTTACCATCAATTTCTTCATACCCTTCAATGCCACATACTATGAAGTCTCCAAAACAAAGAGTACTATTCATGAGTGATTGTTTGTTATGACTCTTGAGATGTTTAGTATCAGACTTTTCTAGTTGTATAATTTCCAAATAGGTAACTCTATTAGGAACAACTCGGGGTAATAAATGTGGAACTCCTTCAATTCCATAAACCCTTATTACTGTGCAATCAGAGAAGGAATACCACTCTCCCCAATTATGGTTCACTTTTCCTTTTGGATTATTCTCCTTTGGTCTCAAAAAATCTACACCTAAGGGGATAAATTAGGATCATATGAATAGCCTAACAACTTCATTAGTGGTTTAACAAAATATTCTTCAACATATAAGTAATGTGACCTATCACATTGACTATCCCATAGTGCATTCCACATATGAACAGGTTTAAAGTTTCCATATTCATTTGTGTCTTTGATTCTTAATTCTTTATCCCATATAGTTTTAGCATGACCCTCATACAAAAGTGAATGCATCAGCAAGGAATAATGCTTGAAATCTATGCAATCAGTATTGTTTTTATCCTTTCAAGCCCTTGATTCAGAAAATTTACCAAATAATTTTCATAGTTGAATGACCTAGCATCTTTTATTTGTATATTAGATACTACAACCATCGGTGCAATAGACATAAGTGGTGGAACCTCAATTCCCAAGGCTTGACCAATTGAGTAGTAGGTATATTGGAAGTATTCTTCAAACAAATCTATATAAAATGAATGGTTTGCATTGCTCAAAAATTTCCCGAGTTGAACTTTCTCATTCTTAGGTCTATGCAAAGGTAGCTTCCATCTCTTGTAACTAGTATCCATGCAACAATATTCTATTAGAAAATCTCTAATGGTGAATGGAAAGTTCATGGGACCTTCTAATTGAAAAAAATTAGAGATCAAGTCTGGGGAGATAACAAGCATATCAACCCCATTTGGAGATTAGATAGTTCTTTTCTTAGGATTATACTAACTGGCTAGAGCTTTCATTAATTCTACATTGAGAAACACATTTGGCACTACAAGTCTTCCTAAGTTCAATCTCCATGGGTTACATACTAGTTGAAATATGAATTTCTTTCTATAGTGATAGATAAAAAGATCATAGCCCCAATGTGGCATCCAAACATTCCCCAGACCCCAATACTTAACTAACAATTACTTGTTTGAACAATTCTTTTGGGTCAAGGCCCTAACCTCGGACACTGGTCTATCAGGTCTTGGTTTAGATTTATCTTTTCAGTTTTTTGTTTCTTTTCCTTAGGTTTTTCCACACTTTCTTCCATTGCTAACTCAGAAAAATGCAACTTTCTAGCTAAGAGTGGAATACTTATGTGAATTTTTGCTTCCCCTAGTTTCACTACATAAGAGCTCTGAATTCTATACCTTCTACTTCTGCCTTTAGTGTAGCCTTTCTAGTTTGTGCAATTGTATGATTAATTTGTGGAACAATTTATTCCAGTTCTGGCTCATTAATACACCACTTGTTTCAGTCTTATCATTGGGGAGAGAATTTATGTTAAATATCTTGATGATGCTCTTGGACATCACATCAACTAATAATAATCATTCATCACTATATCATTGGAACTTTGATTCATTTTCCACCAATGAGAGTTCTTCTTTCAGTATATTGGCACATCTATCAATGTTACCCCTATACATCCCAGCTTCACTGATAAGTGTTATATCTTGATACTCCATGGGTATATTGGGCTATCAAGGAACCTTCATCATGTGTTCTGTCAATCCACCTAAGCTGTAGTGATGTGATAATCTCTATTATTTCTATTGGCCCATTAGGGGAACTACCTTGGAAGTTATCCCAATGAAAAGATGTTACGTCGATGTAAGGATATGGACTACCCTTATCGGGCTATCAGTGGGGTAGTGATGGGAGTTCCACTGATAGAGTATTCTTAGGCCAATGGTTTCAAAAGGACTTTGATGGATTTTATTGGTACGATTGCTTGGGTATGCTAGCTACAAAATGGATTGTTTACACAAATCTCAAAAATTTGTCTTGATCATGAAATTAAGTTCGGTGAAATTTTGTAGGGACTAGGTGATAAATGGATAAAGGATGATGGAAATATGTGGGATTTTTTTATTCCTAATAGGTTCTTCAAATCGAGGGCATCCTCTTTATGCAAATATGGTTTCCACACTTCTTAATAATGAATTATTTTCCCCTTACCATTATTGGCCTAGTTGACAATGGAAGGTGATATTTTTTAAGTAAAACACAATTGATACATATCAAAGGTAACATAGAGGATAATGTCCTCTATCATAGGTTCAACATGTGAACCTCTAAAAAATTAGACACCATAAGGTACACATACAACTCAAAATAAGATTTCTGATAGCCAAGATATGGCTAACATTATCAAGTGACTTACATAACAGTCACATCTATAAGGTTCCATGCCTCGGTCTAATGCATAGGCTAGCCAGTAAGGATCCATCCTAAGAAATTATATAGTAGTAGGCCATAGGCCATGCAATCCCCCAAAGGGTGGTTGATAAGAATTTACATTTGGTTTAATTTGAGATATACAGACAAAGAATATAATGGTTTATTGTGATATCATTTTTTCATCAAATGTAGTGTTAATCACTAGCTAAGTATGGAAAAAAGGATCATGAAATTGATATTGTTTGAAAAGAACTAATTTACCTCAATATTCGAGCTTTTTGGATGAGGATTTTGCTTAGACTTTTCCAAAACTATGTATTCTTTTCTTTTTCCTTGTTGCTTGGCAATTCTTTCCCAAATCACTCCCCTTCTTTTCCTCTATTAGTGCCTATTCTAAAATGGTAACTGCATTTTCTTGCATGCGGCTAGGTGTTGTCATTATGGATTTTTCCTGCCATAGTCGCCCTCTAATTTTGAATAATTCCTTTATGATTTTAGCAGGTCATGTTCATCATGGATTTTCCATGATATTTTTCATTGATTTTGATAGTCTGATTAGAGTATCTTGATTATCAACTTTGAATTTAGTATGATTTTGAATATATATATATATATGTATATATGTATGTATATGTATACATCCATGCATCCATATATATATATACTAAGACAGGTATTTTCTTTACAATACTCACTTTCATTTTCTTCAAAACTGTAGAGAAGGGGGAATCACTACTCATGAGTCTCTTTATTCTCAAGAGAATCCCAAGGGGCAAACTAGTCTAAACTACCTCAAGGAATTAAATGAAAGTTATAGAATCAAAAAGAGTAAATCACAAAGGTTTTTTATACAAACTAATGAGGTCTAGACCAAAGGAAAATAGCACAACATATAAATGATAGCATGAAACTTATCATCTTGTACAAACTAGAAAGCAAGTTTGTCACAAAAGATAGAAAAGTGACTACTAGTGATTTAATTACTAAGAACTTCAAGAGTAAAGGAAAATAACATACTACAATAGAACTGAAATAAAGTAAAGTAGATGATAAAGTAGAAGAGGATGATAGATAGAAGAAGCTCACAAAAAATCCAAGTAATGGAGCCTCCAACAAATGAACTTCTTCAATACCTACATACATTAGATCTAGGGGAAAATGTTGGGGCTGTATAGGGGTTTTCCTTAGTCAAACCCCCATTTTGGAGTTACCACCTCCATGAATGGCCAAATATATAGAGAGAGATAATAGATAGAAATTAAATGAATGCAAGAGTGATAAAAAAAATCCTCTCACGAGGAGGATAACCCACATCACAAAGTATAGGTGATAAAATCAATCCCTTCTCAAGGAGGAGAACCTATTTCACAAAGTAAATATGCAATGGATAGAGGATATGTGAAATACCATTATGCTTGAAAGCACAAGACAAGGGAGATATCAATTACATGGATTAAGGAAGCCAAAGAGAGAAAGGACAAAAGAGAGCTGCAAAGAACGTTGTAAGAGCTTAAGAGTGCTTGAAGTTGTTGTAACAAGCAAGTGATTTGTGCAAGCAAGAGAGTAAAGAGGGAAAAGAGAGAATCCAAGAAGCTAGATACAAGCTAGAAGACTAAATGGTTTTAAAATATGACTTTTAAAGAGAGAAAATAAGCTTCTCGAGTTGTTTCAGGGCATCCCTAGCTGTTACCACTGATGAAACTTGCTAACAAGTGGAAAAAATGCTCAAAAGTAGTCATTTGAATGCTGAAATGTCATAGGATGCTAGCATGGTGCACAAAATTCTGCGTGGCTTGCTAGTGTCTAGACACATCATGCTACAAGACGATGAGAACAAGAAAAGCACAAAGTTTGATGCAAAGCTGACGCACAAAGGTGGTTCCGAAAAGGGGTCCTAAGCATCTTGAGAGGGAAAATGGCTGAAGTAGGGGCTAAAATAAGCCTACACAAGATGCTAAGGGAGTGGAAACTAAAGAAGATACAATAATGTATGTGAATTTGCAAAGGGTAAAATTTTATGACATCACAAAAACACACAACTTAAGTAGAAAATTTTTAATCTACAAGCCATTAGTTTCAATAACAAAGACAATTTGAGTTAGGAAATTTTGTTCTCTTATATATGCAATTTAATTCAAATGCAAGTCATCATGCCATTTATGGTGTGTGCACCTAGATTCCAACTGGCTTACTATTCAATCTAGCTAAACAATCCTACTTCAACTGTGTTCTCATCCTTCAACCTATCACCCTACAACTACACACACTTGCACTTGTAAATTGATCAGTAACATTCAATTCTTGGTAACATATAAAATAATTTTCAAAATTTTACAAATTTAACATCATTCAACTTCTTTCATTCAATTTTTGAATATTCCAGAATCTCCATTTAATACTTAATTGAATTTCTTCAGTAATTCAATTTACCATATTATGATAAATATGCAATAAAATTGGTTTATGAAAATTCACCACACAGGACAATGCTATCTTCACAAGAACTTAGTGTGAAAGAAAGATAAACTTCCCATAACTAATGTGGTCTAAATTACAACAAAAGAAACTTTACCATTAGTAAAGTGTTAGTGAACCAAAAACATATGTCAAAATAATTAAATTTTTATTAAATTAAACTTGTGATAATAAGACATGGCTTAGAGTTTGAAAACTTGAAAAGATGAAAAGTGAAAAACTAAGTTGAAAGGAAAAGTATATTGTAATAATAGTGTTTTTGTCCCTTATCAAATTATTTTATATCATTATTTCTAAGTTTTAAAGGAGGAATTTGAATATCCATTCCATCTATAAATATTCACTAAATAATTAAACTTTGTAAAATATGAAGAGACACATTTATCTTGTAGTATATTTGCAAGAAAAAAAAATTGACATGCAAATGAGTGCTATGATTGGTGGAAACTATTGAATCCCTTTGGAAACTTAATTAACAAATATAGATAAGATGCAAATTTTTCTAATTTTTATTTAACTAACTAAGGATTAGGTTCATTTGAATGAGCAATTTTGATCTCAATATTCACAAAAATCTCTTGAAGCCTTTTAGGAATGATCACGAGTTCAATAATTTTTAAATCAAAGTATTCAAAAACAACCTTCACCTTCATTAAATATCATCTAAGTTGATGGTGAAGCCAAGGGAGATCCCTTTTTTTGCCAAGTCTTGAAACTAATCCTTTAGAACCTAAAATATTTGACTTTGTTTAATCTCCATCAAATAATGAATATCCAAATTTATTAATGACTTCCTCCATTTTATAAGGCACATCTTGGACTAGGAGTTCCACCATTTTACTCTTATTTTAACACCTTTATATAATATTCATTAATAACTTATATGTCAACATCCATTTTTGGTGCACATTTGATTCTTAATCACTTAGAATTTCTTCATCCACCAAATAAGGAAATTCTATTTCTACCATCTAATATATTAGAGGAAAAATATTTTCTATAGATTTTAAATTTTTTTTACCCCTTCCATTAATATTTTAAGATTTCATCCCTTTTGATAATGCCACAAAAAATTCAACCACTTCTTAGTGCTCAAAGAATGAATGGCTCTAATACTTACCTCTCAAGCAGTAGGTATTTATTTAGATCAATACTCAAAATATAATAAGGAATTTCATCAAAGGAAGATGAACCAAAAGGACCAACAATATCCTCAATATAGCCTTTAAGTTTTTCCACATTTTCCTTCAAATATTACTTAGTATCCTTATCCCTATCCATCTTCCATATGGTCCAATCCATATATGACATGAAAGGATATTTAACTTCCTTATTCAATTTACTAGAGTAATTATATTAACAATGTAATAAAAAGGTTGTATATCTACTTCAAAAATATATAAAAAGGACATAATAATTTGAGCTTGTCTATTTTTTGATCTTTTAGTTATGATAGAAAAGGGCTATGGTTTGGTAACATTGTATCAATAATTTGTGATCTCCTAGGTTGGATATTGTATAAGTATTGTTGGGATGTGTTTTTATATTTTGAAAGAGGATATGTGGTAGGAATTTTTGGTAATGTTCAGCTGAATTTTGAGTATAAATAAAGGGAAAACTTACCTCATTTTTTACACCATTCATTTGCAACATTACACTACTAATATATGTTGTAGTTTATCTTTGAGTGTTCTTAGTTTGTTGAGAGTTCTTGTGAGGGAGTTTTTAGAGATAATACTTGAGTGAGATTTGTTTCTAAGTTGGTAATTAAGAGGAGACTAAGCTAGGTAGTTCAAGAGTCGATTAGATTAAGTGAATATCATGCATGTAATTCTATTCTTATTTTGTTTTTTCTTTTAATTTGAAATATTGTTTACCTTGTATGCTTGTTTGGAAACACACTAGATTGTTTGGAATAGAGTAATGACCTATTTTCTTATAATAGAGGAAAGATCTTGTTCATATTATTTCCATATAAGTGTTTGCATTTACACCATAATAAGGAGTGTTTGATCATGGCATCAATAGTATTACATACTAGGAATGAAAAGTTGGAAATAGCTTGTTAAGTTATTGAATGTAAAGTTATTTTGTGGACTTTGATAGCATATGAGTTCTACCTAGGGTTAGGTTATCCATTAAAGGGGGGGTAACTTTTACTTTTGCTTATGTTCATTTGGTAGAGATGCTATGTAGATGTGGAAAAGGGAATAAGTCAAATATAAGGTTAATGATTACTTTATGGAGGTTTATCTATGCATAGATATAATGTTCTAAAGTAGAACAAGCTAGGGTAGTGTATGTGAATAGGATGACCATAACTAAAAGTATTAAGTGAGAATACTTTTACAAAGTAGTGTGACTGCCTTTGGCTCCACTGTTAGTTTACCATGTTCCATTTTATGCATACTAGTTTAGGATTGTAAGGTCTACAAGTTCTAGTTATGTCAGGTACATCACTAAGATCATTAAGGTTAATGTTGATGAGTCTAGTTTATGATTCAATTTTGATAGAAATTTATTGTCTATTTGTCGTAGTTGTCATAGAATTCGATGCTTGGATGTTGATCTTTTTATGATATTTCCTCAAAATCATAGACATTGGGCATAAGCTTATTTTTATAATCTTTAATGACATTGACATGCTATATGAACTATTTGTGTTGATTTTACATGTGGATTAATGAATACTACTTTAAGATAGTTACAGATATGAAATTATTATGCATACTAATATTGTTATACAGATATAATTAGTAGCCTACAAAATTGAAGAAGATTCTATCAGTTGGTCATTCGCCATAACGGTCAACAAGGTGATCATTCAAAGGTCAATGAAGGGAAGACTCTTGATGGTGGGAGATTCCTCATTCAAATTGAAGTTGTAACCACATTGAAAATGGCCTTAATTGTCTGTTGAGCGAATATAGGCATTATGGTTGTGATAAATCTACATTAAGGCAAACATGCTTGACTAGATTCTGTGCATGCATAACTACCTCTCCACTTTTTATGCTTTACCTAAAGTGGTTTCCTCCTAATTTGTTAGAGTTGACTATATTGGTAAGTGATTAGTTAGTAAATTTTCTTCCTATAAATAATAATCAAACACTCCTTCAAAAAAGGTTGCTTAATTTGATAATGTAATCACACTCTTAGTTTTCCAATAATACAGTCATGTTGCTCTATTGTACTTGTGTTTTACAATGAATAAAATGAGTTCATAAGTTTTTGCATTTGAGTTTACATTTTTCTTAAGGGATACTCATCCAAGGAGGCCCATGTGGTGAGCATTCCATCCTCTAGCTCAGTTGTTACTTTTTGTTTAGTAATTAGTTAAAAATATAGCACTATATGTTCCTGTAGCCACTAGAATTCCGTTATGTGACTATTCCTATAGCCAAAATATATAGAGTAGCTTCCTGTTTGCTCACTCATATTTTCATTTTTGTCATGTATTTCAACTTAGTATAATTGTTGGTTGATGTTCAACATTTATATTATTTCTTTCCAAGCAATTTACTTTCAGCATTGTGTCTTTCTTAGCTATAGATTGAATATGGCTACTTTGGATTTTAGTGCACATACTGTGCTGGCTCATTTCAATTTTACGTCCCTGGGTTGACAAGTTAAATGCACCTTCATAATGATTGGAATAGCTATTCAGATTAGATGTCCAATCTCTAAATCATGATTGTAAGGGCTTAGTTATTACATCATTGTAAGAGGCCAACATTTTTGGTGTCATTGCTGAGGATGGTTTCAAAATAGAGAATTCTTTGGATTCATTGACAATTTTTCTTGATGTAGTATTTATAAAAGTTTGTTCTGAGTATACCCCTCAATTAGGAAACTAATGGTCCACTATTCTTTTTCCAATTCTTTATGTGAGTTGGTTGATAGTGAGTTCATATCGTATGCATAGAGGAAGGAGGAGAGATGCTCATGGAAAATTCCTTCCTAACAATCTTGATCCATTCTAGCTAGTTGAGTATCAAAACCTGCCAAGAGAAGAAGAAGAAGAAGAGCCACACCCCTTTACTGATGTATTTACTGATCTGACTACCTCTGAAGTTTCCTCTAAAGACCAAAATCAAATTGAAAACCCCTTTTCTTTGGACCTACATCAATCAAGCATGGGTGATTCAAATATAAATAGACCTAACCAACTAGCTTTTGCTTTCCCCATTTCTCATTAGAATAAAGTAGACAACCTAAAAAATATCCCTACTTTAGTACTTCTTAAGTTATATGGACTTATCACAAAAGATCCTGATACATTCTTGTTTGAGTTTGATATACTCTGTAGGACTTATGACTATACCACTGATGCCCATGGGCTTAAGCTATTCCCTACCACCTTGAAATAAGTTGCATTAAGATGGTTCATGAGCCTAGGCATAAATACTGTGGAGATTTGGGAGGACATGAAGACAAAGTTCCTTGACAAATACAAAGAATATTGTAGGGGCAGTGACATGAGAGGAGATGACATTTTTAGGATGCAACAAAAGGAAGATGAGATCCTAGAGGATTACATTTCAAGGTTTTTTTTTTGCCTACAAAATTCTCCACACCATACACTCAATGAAGAATTGTAAAAGATGATTTTCCTAAGAGGAATTAATGATAACTGCATTGATACCTTGGACTTGATGTGGGGAGGAGATATCATCCAAGTTCCTTGGGAGGACATCAAGAAGATATTTCAAAACTACTCTAGGGTAGCTTAAAAGAAATGGAGAGCCTACCAATCATCTATGGGTAAGTCATCTACTAATGGAGTTTCAAGAATGGAGATTACTCACTTGCTAGTAGACTTCATACAAGACATTATAAACAATCTAGCTACTTAGCTAGATACACTTCAGGCCAAGAAAAAAAAAAGGAGGTCGAGGCAACATTCGCAGAGTATTGTCCCCATTGTAGACAAAAGAAGGACTAGAGATGCAAGATAATAGCCAATATTGACAATAAGAAGATTCCACCTAAGTTCAGGCTGATCCAGGGTGAAGATGACCAAGTTTACTATATTACACAAAGGAAGCCATAGGCTCCAAGACAAGGTATGCTACCAGATCCACTCTCTTTTTTTGGGCCATATTTCAATTCTTATTCATCTAGTAACCAATGGAAACCCCCATATCCATCCAATTAGGGAGAATCTCCAAAACAACCTTGGAATACCCTCCAAATTCCTCGCCCAATCATCAAAACTCTCCACCCTAGTGGCAAAAAGCTCAGGGGAATTGAAAATAGTTTCAAGGAAATTGGTAGCTATAGACACCTAAATTTGGACACTTAATTTATCCAAATTTATCCCCTTTTGTCTAAACATCTCTTTATTTTCATTAATTAAGCAATATTACTATTATTTAATTAACACCCTCAATTCCTCTAAATCCCTAAGGTATTCAATTAATAATTAAATACCTTACCCTCTTTAATCCCCCTTTCATCAAATGAATTAAATAAATATGAAATTTATTTAATTCCTCACATCACATCCCTTCCTTAATCTCAATCAGTCTCCTAATCTCATCATTAGAGATGTGCATATGCCTAATCCTTGATTAAGATGTGTCATATCCTCCAAATTTTGAAAGTTGGCCTCTAATCTCTCTTAGCCACCTAACCCTCCTCTAATCCTTCATTAACTAGTCTAATCAACGTCTCAAGGAATTTTTAATTATTTTTATCCTTCCAAGGAATATTAAATTCATTTTTCTCTTCCACATGAGATCTTTGACTTGTCACATCAAGTTACATGTGAACTCTTCCCCATGGAATCTTTGACTTATCACATCAAGTCACATGTGACAAGTGCTTAACTTTTTAGACACCTTGTCTTATCCAAGGTACTTTCTACCTCTCCCTTTAGAACCTTGTTTGATACACAAGATTCCTCAAGAATGTGAATTTTTAATTCACTTTGTATTCCTCCAAGGAATCTTCTCATCTCCCAATGTACTTTCAAGGTACATGTCCTTCCTCCACATCATGTACCCGCTTTCCACCTCATTTACACATCACCATCCCTAAGCCATCTCACATTCCACATGTCAAGATGTGAGGGATTGCGAGTCCTCAACTCACCATAGCCCTTCATCTTGACCTTCTTGGATCAATCTAAACTGTTGAATTCTCAAGAAAATTCAACTTTCTCTATAAATACCCTCTCTTTTCTCTCATTTAGGGGGTTGATCATTGTGCTAACAAAAACCTTGCAAAATTTCTATTTGAGCCACACTTAGCCAAAAATTTGCATTCCTTGCATTCATCATAGCATTTTCATCCATTTTCCATCTATATTGCATCTCATTCATACATATTTTTCCATCAAGAGGAACATACATCATGTCAATGATCCAAGGGCCAACCAAAGGAGCAACTTAACAAGGTATTATCATTCTATCTATTTTGTTGAGTTTAACTTTTTTCTCTATCTTGAGGTGTTAGGTGTTTAGGTAGTTTCTTGCAAGTTTTGTGTTGTTACTCATTTCTAGGACCACGTTTATTCCTAATCACATTTTTGGCATGCCCGGTGGGACCCACAGAAAGGGTCCTATTCTTTCATGTTTTCTTTCTTTTCACTATTTGTAGGTGTAGGTTGCAAAGGGGTGTACCTAGCCTCCAGGGGTGAACCTAACCTATCCAAGGGCATACCTAACCTTCAGGGGTGAACCTAACCCAACAGATAGGTGAACCCAACCTCCATAGTGACCAAAAATTTGTTGTTTTCACCTCCAGGGGTGTACTTGACCTTCATAGGCGAACGTAACCAAAAACAACTTTTTCTAGAGGGTAAAAAGTGATTGTTTTGAGTGTTTT
>VDFB02047230.1:528423410-528449291 GCA_007258455.2 Sequoia sempervirens | reverse complement strand
CATCTCCCTATCTCAATCTTCCATCTCAATCTCCACATCCTAATCCATCACCCCAATATCCTTACTGCAATCCACCACCTATATCCTCTTGTTCTAATTCACCATTCCAATACCCTTATCTTAACTCTTCATCTAATCTTAATCCTCCATCTAATCCTAGTCCTATATCCAATCTCATTCCTCCATCTAACCCTAATCCACCAATCCATATCCCTAATCCTCTACCAATCCATAATCCTTCATCCACTCCTACGATGCCATCTCAGCCTAGAGTATTCAAGTTTCTCACTCTAGAAATTCTCCAGGACTTGTAAAAGACATCTCCTACTCCACACCTTGAAGTTGTGGAATCATGCCACCCCAACCCATCATCCATGGTCATTAGTGATGAGACCCTTCTCCACCCAACACCTATCATTGATGATACCACCCCTAGAATCAATCAAACTATCAAAACCATCACATCCTCTGAATCTATTGATCCCCCATCTCCTACCATCACATCTATTGAATCCATTGAACACCAATCTTCTACTCCAAGATCCACCCAATCCATTACAGTTCAATCCCCTATTATCACTAAAATACATTCTAATGAATGCTTTGAATCCTCCATCCTTCTATCTCCCCAACTTGAAGAGTCCCTCCAACACTCTTTCATCTTGCCATCCACACAAGATGAGTCATGCCAAGAGTTTGATCCAAAGCATACCAATATATCCCCTTTTCCAAATCAAGACCCTACCATCCCATTTAGTTTACCTCAAGATAAAAGTCCCCCATCCATTCCATCCCATGATCCCCTTGTCACTCACTATTCCACCGCTCAATTTCATGAGCCCTTATCTCCATCTCCATCACATAAGCTCTTATCACCTACTATCACAAATCCAGATTCCATCATATTACCTAATCCATCTCTTGACTCCTTATCACTTACTCATCATGATTTAGATGCTACTATGCCATCATATCCCTCTCATGATCCCCCATCATTTCCTAAAACTATTATTCCCACACCACTTGTATATCCCCTTAGTACTCTCACATTCTTCCATGGTGGCCTCCTTGTAGAAGAAAAACATAGGATATATACCACCCATCATCCTCCACCTAATAATGGACTTGCATCATGTTTTCAAAAGAACACAAATCCTATCATGGATCGCATGCTCAAGAACATGAACTATTAAGGAAAAGGTTTAGGCCTTCATGAGCAAGGTATTTTAGAGCCCAACTAGGTCAAAGAATAAATTTGTATGCAAGGTCTTGGACCTATTTCCAAAGACTCACAATCTAAAGATGTTGGTGTAACCTCTAGACATCCTCAACGAGGCTCTTCCAAAAGAAATCTAGGCTCTTCACATCGCTCTACCAGATCATATGTTGCAAACCATTCATCCTCCTCCATCATATCACCTCAAAACAATCACCCATATTCCTCCTTCATCTACTCCATCCACCATCTCCCATCCTTTGTCTACTCCATCCATCTTAGGTCCTTATGTCCCTCCACCCACTACGTCTTTTTTGGGTCCTTATATACCAAAATCACCCCCTTGATCTCATCATATTCATCCTTTCATCCATCCATCACCTATCCATGTCACCCATTATAAACATCCCTCTCGCATATCCCATAATTAGGATCAACAAAGGAACATTGCTAAACACCCTCCATCTACACTTAATCCCCATACTCCTACCTCCATTGCTCCACGTCATCCATCTCCTCACACCCATTCCATTTCTATAAAAATAAATTTGGATACTAAAGAAAAAAGGAATAGATTCAAACGTACACATAAATCTAAAGCTCCCCATGTCTCCTTTAAAAGACATGGTGATGAAAAGAAAAATCAAATACACAATCAAAATCAAACCAACCAGCCACAAAGGCCCACCAAAGCAAAAATCAAAACTATGTTGATCCCAAAGAAAAAAGATGCCATGCCTTCAAATGAAAAATTTGTAACCACATCCAAAGTTGCTAATCCAAAAGCTAATCATACACCCTCTCCATTTCCTAAATCCGTTTTGGGTCCTTATGTCCCAAAATTCACTATCCCATCTCCTCCATTATCCTCAGATTCTCCATCCATTAATCCTCTTATCATTTCGCATCCATCACCGTATGTGCCAATGTTGGTCTTGAACTCACCACCCCATCACACACTTACCCCATCATTCTATCCATACCCTTTCTAACCTCCCATCCATTATCCCACATATCTCACCTATCAAATCCCTTTAATTCATCATCTTGCATAATCCATTTATCCTAATATGGTTGTACCAATATCTAACAGTCACTTCGAACATTGGCTCTTAACACCTTGTATGGAAATTGATGCTTGAGTCCTTCATCCATCTCCCTATTACATGTCTACTAAATCCACTTATCCACCTCCCTATCCTTATCCATCTCCTTCTAGATGCTATCCAAAAAGTCAAAAAGTCAAAAAAAATCCAAAAAAAAGAAAAGTAAAGAGAACTAATTCATCCAATGGTGAAAACTTGGCAAACAAGTGCCTTGGATAAGTACCATGATGAAAACATGGTAAATAGGCATCATACATAAATCCCCATCTATCCTTTTTCACACTTGGGGGTAGCTTCCTGATATGCATCCCCTCCATCCGCTATGCTTCCTGCTATGCACACATATTCTTGATATACATCCTCTTCATTCATCCCCTCCATCCCACCTATCTTCCACATACTACCATCATAATCCCATTTATCTTTGAACCCTCCATCGTTCTTGTGATCTTGATCAAAATAGGGGAAAACATATAAACATTCTTTGGACACCTCTTGGCATACATTCCCCTCATCCACACACTATCCTATTCCTTATTTTCATTCATCTACCTTCCTTGTCCACCCATCATGCTACCCTCAATCTCCATTCCTTATCCATGCATCCTATCTTTATCCATCTCACTCCTTTATTTTCCTATCCCTCTCTATTTCATCCTTCATGCCTCCTCACACATGACATATCTAGAGTGGGGGCATCTATCTTCCTTTGTGATATAGTCCTTAGAGATATCATTCATCTCACATAGCATCCCCTCCATCTCCCCATCCTTATATTCCCATCCAAACAATCCTTTTAATCTCCCTATCCTTATCACCCTATCCATCCATCAAAGCATCCTTTTCCTCCCCCCATCCTTATCTCGTTATTCATTTTCCTCTATCCTCATCCCATCTCATAATCCCTTGTCATTGGAATCTAGCTATAGGCTACTCCCCATGCAATCCCATATCATCTATGTTATCACTTATGTTTCTTTTAAACATATTTTAAATCTCCTATTCTTTCTCATTCATCTATCTGTCATACCATCCTCCCAATTCATTTTGATGATTTGGATAACTATCCCATCCCTAAGCTCAGTGTAGTCATCATCATCCTATCCAATCCAACCAGTCTATCCTGACGCATCATATCTATCCCATCATTTTGTCCCCTTCTTAGGGTTATCTTATCATCATCCTTTATCCATCATTTTTCTTTTTCCGTTCGTTGAACTACGTTGCCCCTACGCTTTCACATAGGAAAGGTTGATCATTTGATCCACCCTTGGGGTTCTTTTTATCATCTATCATCGGTCTTTTTTCATTTTGACCATCCCATGATGGTCATCCATCATCTTTCTTCATCACCCTCTTTCCAATTTTATCCATGGTCACTTGTCAACCTTTTATTGAACTATGAGGGCTCTGCGCTTTCATGTAGGAAAGGCTAATATTTGATCGACCTCGAATCCCCTAGGTCTTTAGGGTGTGTCAGTCTTGTGTCTGATCTCTCTTGTGTCACATGATCAAGAAATTCCATTATCTAGCTAGTTCTTAACAAATGAGATCCACTTGTATCAGGAGATCCAATTGGTTTTGAATATTCTGTGTCATATCAATCTTTTAGTTTAGTCTCCATCATTGGTCTCAACAAGATACATCCTTCCTAACAAACTTCATCAATCCCATCCAATGGAAAAGGAACTTTGACATTGATTGTGATTTTTTGATTCTTGTGGATTTTTTTTATCATTTGAGCTCCCTATCATCACTTGTCATGGTCGCCTTGATCCATCATATCATGGCATGCTTTGACTAGTCAACATGGGGGCATATCTTGATCTTTTTGCTTTGTTGTCATCTTCTCAGTTGTCCCATGTAGTACCCACCAAGACTCTTGTGGTCTTGTGTTATGTTGTGGCATTCTCTTCTACTTGTGGTTATTCTAATGCTTGGCCCAACCAAGGTCTTTGTGACTTTGGGGTGTTGGAAAAGCCTTCTTGTATGTTATGTTTGTTTTATGCATTAGACACTAATCTGCCTTGGTTCTTCATACCCTAGCATCTTGTATCTTATGCTATAGCAAAAATCAATGCTCTGAAGATGGAAAAATTGCATTAGGATTGCATTTCATCTTCCCCACCCATGCATTCATCCTTCTTCAATCTTCCTCCCCTATCCATCCGATCTCTTATCATCATCTCTTTAATCATCCTCATCATCATCCTTATCCTCAAGATGTATCCTTCCCTATCCTCATATTGTTTTGGGATTTATCCTTCCCTCATCAACAACACTTTCATCTTCATCATTATAATATATCCTTCCATATCCTTTTGTGTTGTTTCGGGATATATCATTCTCTCATCAAACAACACTCCATCCAAACAACACTCCATCCATCATCAACCCACTTTGGCTTGTACCTTGACTGGGGAAACATCACCTTCATCCTTCATCACTCTCCCCTCCCAATCTCCTATTTCCTTTTCATCATTTCTTACCATCACTTTGCATCATCCTCCTCATATACCCCTTGCATCATCTCATCCATTTCATGAGCACACCTTTGTTCTCTTGAACCTGCATGTCCTCTTGAGGGGGCATCCTTCATCCCTAACCTTCATCGTCACTCTCATCATCTTTCTTCCTAGTCACTCCTTTGAATGATTGGGGCATCTTTTCTGATCTAACCATCTTCTATGTTCTATGTTTTAATATTCTTTGAAATGATGCTACTTCCTAACACCATCTCAAAGAGAGGAAAAATGTAGACACCTAATTTTGGACACTTAATTTATCTAAATTTATCCCCTTTCATCTAAACATCTTTTTATTTTCATTAATTAAGTAATATTACTATTATTTAATTAATACCCTTAATTTCTCTAAATCCCTAAGGTATTCAATTAATAATTAAATACCTTACCCTCTTTAATCCCCCTTTTATCAAATGAATTAAATAAATATGACATTTATTTAACTCCTCACATGTCACATCCCTTCCTTAATCTCAATCAATCTCCTAATCTCATCATTAGAGATGCGCACATGCCTAATCCTTAATTAGGATGTGTCACATCCTCCAACTTTTGTAAGTTGGCCTTTAATCTCTCTTAGCCACCTAACCCTCCTCTAATCCTTCATTAGCTAGCCTAATCAACCTACCAATAAATTTTTAGTTCTTTTTATCCTTCCAAAGAATATTAAATTCTTTTTTCTCTTCCCCATGAGTTCTTTGATTTGTCACATCAATTCACATGCGAACTCTTCCCCATGGAATCTTTGACTTATCACATTGAGTCACATGTGACAAGTGCTTACCTTTTTTGACACCTTGTCTTATCCAATGTACTTTCTACCTCTTCCTTTGGAACCTTGTCTTATCCACAAGATTCCCCAAGCATGTTAATTTTTAATTCACCTTTTATTCTCATCTCCCAATGTACTTTCAAGGTACATTTCCTTCCTCCACATCATGTACCCTCCTTCCTTCTCATTTACACATCACCATGCCTAGGCTATCTTACATTCCACATTTCAAGATGTGAGGGCTTGTGAGTCCTCAACTCACCATAGCCCTTTATCTTGACCTTGTTGGATGAATTTCAACCGTTGAATTCAACTTCCTCTATAAATACCATCTCTTTTCTCTGATTTGGGGGGTTGATAATTGTGCTAACCAAAATCTTGCAAAATTTCTATTCGAGCCATACTTAGCCAAATATTTGCATTCCTTGCATTCATCATAACATTTTCATCCACTTTCCATCTATATTTCATCTCATTCATACATCTTTTTCCATCAAAAGAAGCATACATCACGTCAATGATCCAAGGGCTAACCAAAGGAGCAACTTAAGAAGGTATTATCATTCTATCTATTTTTTCGAGTTTAAATTTTTTCCCTATCTTGAGGTGTTAGGTGTTTAGGTGGTTTCATGCATCTTTTGTGTTGCTGCTCATTTCTAGGACCATGTTTATTCTTGATCACAACAGCCACCCCCAGAAAATTTGCAACAAACATTTCAATGGAGGGGAGGATAGCAATGGCCAGACTAGATAAATAGCTACATGCAACCACCTTCTCAGCCCCAACAACTTGCTATAATTCCTCCTCTTGCTAGCTCAAGTTTAAATGCACCTAAACCTACTCGGCTACTAGTTCATCCCACACCCAACCCAAATAACAAACCATAGTAGTAGCTAGTATACTCCACTGATCCAAATCAATTCTCTACATTTGTTGTGAGTGTAAGTGACATCCACTTGTGTTCATGAACTACTTTTCCAGGTCCTTCCACACCTATTATTACTGAGCTTCTTGTGGAAGAAGAGGATCTTTTGAATACCCCCATTCTACCAAGTGTACCTAAGAATCCTGAGCTAGTCCCAGTCAAGCAGACTGAACAAACACTCCCCATTTCCATAGAGATTAGAAACTGTGAAACAAAAGGAAGAGAAGGAGGACAAAAATTTTGACATTTTGGATTAGTTGAAACATATATGTGTCCAGATACCTCTATTTTACACCATAAAATATGTTCCAATCTATGGAGAGGAAATTAGGGAAGCATTCCATAAGAAGCCACACAAGAAGAAGAAAGACCCCACTACAATTCATGTGGTGGGACAACTAGCTAACATCATGCTTGGTAGAGTGACTGTTCCCAAATATAATGATCTAGGGAGTCTTGTGGTAGGAGTTGTTATAAATGGGATCCAAATAAATAATGCTCTAATTGATTTGGGAGTAGTAATAAATGTAATGACCAAGGATATCCTGGAGTAACTAAATATTGCAGGCATGAGACCTACTCCTATTGTCCTACAACTTGTTGATAGTTCAATTGTTAAACCTAATGGTATAGTAGAGGACCTTGTGGTAACTCTAGACTCATGGGAGTACACAAAAAAAAAATTGATTCTTTCTCCTAAAGCCACACTAGGCGGGTATCCCATCATTCTTGGAAGGCCATGGTTAGGAATAGTAGATGCCTATATTGGATGTAGGACAAGAGACATGACCATTTCTAATGGAAAGAGCACCAAAAAGATTGTTCTCTACCCTCCTGGTGAGCCATCCCATGATATGGATAATCCCATATGGCCACATGTTGGTGAAGAGGCTGAGGAAGTTAATTCTATGGCACAACTTATGATGTTAGGAAGAAGCTCTTTCATGTAGCTTCAATATGAAGATGTATTATCTAATATAATTCAGAACCATTGTGAAGTAGAGGAAGCATCATCCTCTCATTCTGCTACTCTAGTAAAGACACTCCTGCATGCTCTTCCTACAGCCGAACTTCCTGTAACAACAAGTATGTCTCATACATTGCTACCATGTGAAATCAAGGTACCAAGAATTAGTGAAACAACTATGGTAGTGATGACTACACAAGTGCAAGCGATAGAAGGAAAATATCTATACATTAACAACAAATTGAGTGAAGAACAAAAGTTGTCATTAACAAATTTATTGAGGACCCACCAGCATGCATTTGCATGGGACTATCATGATATGAAGGCATTGGACCCTAAGCTTTTCAATCATAGAATTTACATAAGAGATGATTGTACACTAGTGAGGCAGCCACAAAGAAGAATTAACCCTACATTGAGAGAATTTGTAAAAGGTGAACTACAAAAATTGCTAGATGCGGGATTCTTCTACCCCATTTTAGATAGCCAGTGGGTATCTCCATTGGTGATTGTAGCCAAAAAGGGAGGGAAGTGGCAAGTTTGTGTTGATTATAAGGAACTCAATGTTGCCACTAAAAAAGACCATTTTTCGTTACCTTTCATAGATCAAGTTTTGGACTCGCAAGAAAATAATACTTTTTTTTTCTAGATGGATTCAATAGATATAACTAGATCCAAATTGCACTAGAGGACTAGGATAATATTACCTTTACCTATCCATGGGGGGCCTATGCCTACTCAGTACTTCCATTTGGCTTATGCAATGCACTTGCAACTTTTTAGAGGGCAATCATTAGCATATTTTTAGACATCTCTCATGATTGCATGTAAATTTATATGGATGACTTTACCACCTATGGTGTTGATTTTAATGAAGCATTGGAAAATCTCAAAAGAGTCCTATAGAGATGTGAAGACCACAATCTATCTCTAAATAGTGAAAAGTGTTTCATGATGATGCAAGAAGGTGTAGTCCTTGGCCAGTACATCTCCCACAAAGAATTCAAGTAGATCCTACAAAGATTGAGGTGATCACTAATTTTCCTATACTTGCAAAACAAAAATATGTTAGGAGTTTCTTTGGCCATGTAGGCTACTATAGGCATTTCATCAAGGATTTTAGAAAAATAGCAACACCATTGTATACTATTCTCACTAAGGATGTTGAATTCCAATGGATAGAAGACTGTGACAAATAATTTTCTGATTTGAACGAAGCTTTGACTCATGCTCCTATACTCAAGGGTCCTAATTGAGATATTTCTTTCCAAATCCATATAGATGTATTAGACTATGCCATAAGAGAAGTCCTAGGGTAGAAGGAATGAGCTATTGAAAATGCTATTTATTTTTTCAGCAAAAACTTGCAAGGAGCTAAATTCAATTATACAGTGAAGAAAAAGGAAATGTTGGAAGTGATCTATGCCCTAAACAAATTTAGGAACTACATAATAGGCTATCAAATCTTTGTGCACAAAGATCATGCAACCATTAGATATCTTATGAATAAACCCCTAATCTTAGGTAGGCTAGCAAGATGGTTATTGTTGATGCAAGAGTTTGACATAATCATTATAGATAAACTAGGAAGGACAATGTTGTTGCAAAATTTCTTTGAAGGCTAACTATATCAAAGGATAATCAGGTCATAGATGGCTCTTTCACTGATGAGAACTTATTTTCCATCAGTGTGTAAACACCCTGGTATGCTAACATAGCTAAATATCTGGTCATAGGGAGAGTTCCTCCACACTTCTCTCTAAAAGAGAGAAGGGTGCTTATTGAAAAATCATTTCCTTTTTCATGGATTGCAAGATATTTGTTTTACACTAGGCAAAACCATGTCATGAGGAGGTGTGTGAGGGAAAATGAGACATATGATATCTTGCATGCATACCACAATGAACCATGTGGAAGAAATTTTGTAGCCAAGAGGACAACAATGAAGATTCTAAATACAAAATATTATTGGCCAGCACTCCATAAGGATGTAGGGAAATATACAAGAAATTTTGATAGATGCTAGAGGATGGGAAAGCCAACCAAATCTGAAGAGATGCCCCTTTACCCTCAAGTAGTGATCACTCCATTTGACAACATTCATCCTCCATCCAATGGTAAGTCTTATATCTTGGTATGCACTGATTATGTAACCAAGTGGGTAGAAGTTAAGGCCGTGAACCATGCAAGAGATAATAAGGTTGCATAATTTCTTTGTGAGGAAATTTTTACCAAGTATGGGGTTCCAAGAGAGATAATGAATGATCAAGGGACTCAATTCACCTCAACCCTTGTTGCAGCACTGGTCAGTGAGTACAACATAAGGCATAGGAAGTCTACTCCTTATCACCCTTAGGACAATGGCCAAGTTGAGGTGACTAACTAAGAAATTAAATCCATTCTAACCAAAACAATGGTTGTTCATAAGAAGGATTAGGCAAGCAGGCTACCAGAAGTTGTTTGGGCCCATAGGACAAGCTAGAAAACAACTACAAGTTTCACACCATTTGAGTTGGTATATGGAAAGATAGTTATGATTCCCATTGAATGTAAGCATAAAACTCTTAGGGCTGCATTGGACTTGGGGATGGATATCTCTAAAGCACAAAGAGAAAAAATCATGCAACTGAATGCATTGGATGAAATGAGGAAGGAATCCTTGCATCATACAGAGGTAGTGTAGAATTAGAGAATCAAGTGGCGTGACAAATTAATCAAGGACATGAAATTCCAACTAGGAGATTGGGCCCTGCTCTATGACTCAAGGTATTAAGATAATGTAGGAAAATTGCAAACATGATGGCTAGGACCATATGAGGTTGTTGAAGTCTTCCCCAATGGTGTTGTTTCGCTCACCACCATTGACCCTGTTAGATTTAAGTTTCTTGTCAATGGTCATCACCTCAAGTTGTAGCACAAGCCAACTTCCAAGGAGGAATTCCTATAGCCGAAGGAAGCAAACCTAGTGTCCATCATTTTGGCTAACTAAGGTATGTAACTTTTGTGGGAGTCCACTTCTTCACCCATCCACCCATCCATCTCCACCTTTCTCTCTCTTTCATCACACCTCCATCATTTCACTTCATTCCATCATCACTTCACTCCATTCCACTCCACTTTCATTAATTACTCAACTAACCTCTTAAAAGGTGACTGATACTTTCTGCATAATCTTTGTAACAGTTCTTCCAAGAATCCAGGTACATGTATATCAATTTGTTATCTCTTAATTTTCTTTTAGTACATTCATTTAATTGTTGTAAATTAATATAGATGTTCTCCATAACATGTAATTATTCCCTACCCTATCAAATTGTCATAACTATTATGCATGTGAGGACACATGCTCAAATTTAGGGGGGAAGTGTGAATACCATGTCCATGTGTCTATCCATATTGGTTCATGTCAGTAAAGTTTAAATTGAGTCGAATTGAATTCTGAGTGAGATGACAACTCACATGTGTGAAAAGACATTAACCACCACCATTTTTCTTGATCATAGCCTTCATTTATTACTCCTTTACTACCTCTATTGCTCCTATCATAATCTTAAGCCAAAAAAGGTAAAATTTAGATGACACTAAGCACATCAACCATTGGGAATTTAGTAGCGTTACATGAAGGAGAAGTTTAATTTTCAAATGAAGATTGCAGGAAGGGAAACTTTGCAGAGTGATTGTTTATATGCAGACAACTAAACAATGGGAGGTGGGTTAATCAAGAATGAACCCATGGTTCATGATGCATTACTATAGGATGCACCTTCATAGGTCGAGTTTAGAAACTTCAAATGGTTAGATTATTTCTTGAAGCTTAATGGTTTTAATGAAGATGTTGCATTGGAATTTTCTCATAAATTGTTTGAAGGAAAGGCCATAGTAAAAGGGCTGGAAGTAATGGCTACTGAAGAAAGAATTGAAAAAGTTACAGGGTTGCCTACCGATGGTGAAAATTACCCTACTTCAAGAGATGCCAGGTTAGCTAGGGTTGAATTTACAAAACTGGGTGACCCTCCATTGAGTGTGGAAAAACAAGGTGCAAAGAGAACCTCTCTACCCAAGCTATGGAAGAAAGTAGTTGTTCATGTTTTGAAGTACATTACCTACGAGGGTTGTCAATCGAATATACACTCTGTGCACTTCAAACTTATAAATCATATGAGGCACGGGAGAAGAATGAATGTGCCAAATGTGCTATACCACCTTCTCTCAATCATGGTGACTGAGACCCAAAAAGGTAGGGATAATTTCATTTCCTACCATTGTCTGATCAAATTGTTAGTTGAGAAGTCTTTGCATGATTTGTCTAACATGACTTGGGAATAATTCTTAAGTATTGGTCAAATTAGACTAGAACATTTGTGACCTAGGGCTTTTCCTCAACCTCATAGGGCTAGTAGAAGATTAAGCATGACTGAAGCCACCCCTGATGCCTCAACTTCTGGCATAGGCCCTAGTGTAAACCCTCTTGCAATTGAACAAACCATAGAGATTAGTTCTTCTGAGGAAATGCATTCAAACAAAGAAAGTTCCTCTTCAGATTATAATAATCATGTTCCTATTGGAATCCTACTAAGAACTAGGGCACAAAAGAAAGAGGTAGAAATAAGGAAGGGAAAAGCTAAAATGAAAATTGTAGGAAAGGAAATGCCAAGCTTGAAGAAATGAAAGGTTGACACTATTCTTCTTGTAGCCAAAGAGAAACATGAGATTCCTCCTAGGAAAGCAAGACCAGTTGGGCCAACCTTTGGTGTATCTTTGGAGGAAATCCCTAAGCCTAGTGAAACATTACAAGATGACACAAAAGCTTCAATGGGGTAGGTGAATGTCGAGGAAAAGGACATATTTGAGGAGGCAACAAACATAATGCTAGCAGATCTTGTTGATATCGTTGAACAAGTTAAAAGTCAAGAGTATGAGGATTATCAAGAGCTCCTACAACAAGAGTAGAAGCATGAGATCTTGCAGCAAGAACAAGAACAAGAGGCCCTACAGCTGGAGCCACATGAAGAGCAAGCAATAGTGTCAGGAAGATTTTTGGTAGGAATACATAGGCCCTCTGATTTTTCAATGCACATGGTAGCCATGAAGTTTTGGAGATAAATGCAAAGGATGGAAGAAGAATGGAAAGAAGATAAACATAGGATGAAGAAATAAATTCAAAAGACAGATGAGGAGATTGAAGATAAGGATGCAAAAAATTATACTTTAAAGAAGAAGGTGGACAATATGGAAGCCTTAGTACCTCAACTATTAGAATGCAGGACTCCTCCAAGGGTCTATGCTCTATATTTGAAGGAGAAGCATCTTTCTTTTAAACTAGAAAATATTTTTTTAGGTTTGAATCCTTCCATTGAAAATCCTCTTGAATTTTTCAATGCTTATTAGATTGCTCCTCCTCAAATGAAGAATTTTTTGTGTTAATTATGTTTTCATAATTATGTTGTGAACCAAGACCATGATTGGAACCCACTGTTGTATGTTGGGGATGTCCAATTAAGGGAATTCATGTTTTGGATATAGATTGAGATAGTTGGGGACAACATTTTAAGATTTATAGGAAAATTGAATCCAACACTCCCCTATCCATCAAGGCTGAATCTAGAAATCCAAGGGACATTTCATGGATTGGCACATAATTCTTTACAGACCAAGCTATGGCAATAGGATCATGTCTGAGAGAGAAGAAGTTTATAAAAAATATGAGTAGGTAGCAAAAATCAAAGGGGAATCTGTGATGGGATACTTGTCACAAAGGTGGAACAACCTAACTAATGAGTTAAAACAAGTTGAGCCTCACTCTATGCAAAACTATGTTGCAACACTTAAGATAGTTGATAGATATATACATATTGGAAGGAAAAAGGGACAATTTTGGTTTCCATTGACTTTTTAGCCACCTATCCTATTGTGGCCTGTGCCAAATTTCAAGTATTACCAGTATGATATAGCTACAGAGAGACAAAGATGGAGTAGGTTGGACAAACAAAAAGGATTCTATTGGGATCCTAATTTAGACACATCAAGAACTAATGTAGGACAGCTGGCAGTTGCAAATTTTAGGGCATTAACTAAGCAAAAGAACAACTCTTCCTCTATTGGAGGATCAACAAAGCTTTATGTTGGGGGGGAGTGATGAGTCCAGTTTATGACTCAATTCTGATAGAAGTTGATTGTCTATTTTTCATAGTTATCATAGACTTTTATGCTTGGATGTTTATCTTCTTATGATATTTCCTCAAAACTATAGACATTGGGCATAAGCTTATTTTTACAATCTTTAATGACATTGAAATGCTATATGAACTATCTGTGTTGATTTACATGTGGATTAATGAATGCTACTTTAAGATAGTTACATATATGCAATTGTTGTGCGCACTAAAATTGTTTTGTAGATATAATTAGCAACCTACAAAATTGAAGAAGATTCTGCCAGCTGGTCATTCACCATAACGATCAACAAGGTGATCATTCAAAGGTTAATGAAGGGAAGAATCTTGACAATAGGAGATTCCTCATTCAAATTGAAGTTGTAACTGCCTTGTAAATGGTCTTAATTGTCTATTGAGAAAATATAGGCATTACTGTTGTGCTAAATCTACGTTAAGGAAAACATGCTTTCAACCATATTTCACGCATGCGTAATTGCCTTTCCACTTTTTATGCTTTCCCTAAAATGGCATCCTCCTAATCTGTTGGAGTTGACTACCTTGGTAGGTGATTAGTTAGTAGCTTTTCTTCCTATAAATAAGACTTAGATGCTCCTTCAAAAGGGGTTTCTTAATGTGATGATGTACTCACACTCTTAGTTTTCCAGTAATATAGTCATGTTGCTCTATTGTACTTGTGTTTTCTAATGAATAAAATGTGTTTATAAGTTTGTGCATCTGAGTTTACATTTTTCTTAAGAGATACTCATCCAAGGGGCCCCACTTGGTGAGCATTCCATGGTCTAGCTTAGTCGTTACTTTATGTTTAGTAATTAGTTAAAAATTTGGCATTGACTATTCCTACAACCAAAACAAACAGAGTAGTTTCCTATTTGTTCACTCAGATTTTCATTTCTATCATGCATTTCAGCTTAATATAGTTGTTGGTTGATGTTCAACACTTATGTTATTTCTTTCCAAGCAATTTAGTTTCAACATTTTGTCTTTCTTAGCTATTGATTGAATATGGCTACTTTGGATTCCTAGTGCACATATTGTGCTGACCCATTTCAAGTTTTATGTCCTTGGGTTGACAAGTTAAATGCACCTTCATGATGATTGAAATAGCTATTCAGATTAGATGTCCAATCTTTGAATCACAGCTTTAAGGGCTTAGTTATTAGATCATTGTAGGAGGCCAACAAATGTTATGAGGTTTCTTCACCAATCTCTTCATCAAAGGGTGGGCCATCTATCAAATGATAGATGCGTGGGGGATTGCATATGAGTCTATGGTTAGCAGAAAAGTGCTTGAGCAATGTTTGTCCTCCTCAGCTAGCAATCAAGTTATGAAGAAGATTCTTAGACCATCTATGTCTATTGCTTTGAAGCTCAGATAAGCTATGTATGTAATTGTTTACATTCTTGGAATATTGTAACATAATGATTATTGTATTGAAATTGAAATCATTGAAATGAATTTGTTGTCATTTATGTTCAATCTTTCTCTCATTGGAATTTTTTTTTTTTATTGCAATGGCTTGAAACATAGTTTATTTACCTGAAAGTGAAAAATTAGGAAATTTACTTGTGTGAGAAATTGGCATGTTATTACATCATGCATCTCAACTCACCTTACTTACCTCATATCTTGGATCCATTATGAGTACTCAACTTGGGACCTTATCCTTAATGCCATCCTACCCTGTAATTCCAACAGACTTGGGATCCTTGACCCTTATGCAACATCTAAATCTTGAGGGTAACATGGGCGTGCACCCAACACATCACCCCTCTTAATCCATTACTATGGATTCCAAGTTCCACATCACACACCCACATAGCTTGCCCAACTCTTGAGCTTCAACATTCTAACATAGATAACCCTCATGTTGGTCATCTCCCCACAATGTAGGGGCCTGACTACTCTATTTCATCAATTTTGAGTCTTGGACAACTACCTTGTAGTCATCATCCACATTGGCTTAGCTACCCCACTTCACTGAGATAGGGAATTCATGTATTAACTCACCTATAAACCTCACTATAAAGTGATAAGGCAAAGCTACTCTTCTTCACTCCTAAAATCCATGTAGAACACCTAACTTCCCTCAAGCTCAAGTGACAAGAATACTCTTCTTCATCATCTAGGGAGGCATCCTTGGTCACTCCATTAGCTCCCAATACCCCTAGGTACCTTTTATGCACCTCCAAGCACTTGCTTGTGTCAACCAACACTACCCCCTAGAACTCAACCACAAACATCGTCCTTCTCCCTCATCAAATTTGTTGCAAAAATATTTTTCAACCTTGCAATTAAAAATGTGTATTGTTGATAATTGAGTGTGGGAAGGTGTAGGGGGGCACACCCCCCTTGCAAGGTTTGGGGGCCACACGCCCTGATGGGGATTCGGGGGTAGCACCCTCAAAAGCCACATTTTATGTATATTTTATTATTGTAAATGTGGACCATTTGTCATTAGGTCTTAGATTTGATGGTGGATATTTTGTTGGCTTGTCTTTCCTTAGAAGGAAACCTTATTTTATGAGGGCATTGCATTATGGTTGTGCATTGTGATGTATTTTGAGAGTCTGATAGCAATCATATTGCCTCTGGATCTTTGGTTGGTCATACTCCTATGAGAAGCTTGCTCTACAAGTATATTGTAATCTTCTTGATTTCTGAATAATATATTGGGCGGTTTTTGGAGTGCTGAGTTTTTCTCCTGAAAGGGTTTTCCCCACGTAAATCACTATGTTGTGGTATCCATGATATTTCTGTTTATTTTTGTTTAAGTTCTTGTAGTTGTTGTAAAGATATGTAAATTTTTGCATTATCCTCCTCTCAAGATTAGTGTGGGAAGTTGTTCCACTACCATAGCTTTCTTACAAAATTGACCTCTAGATCTTTGATCCACATTGGCTACATTTAACTATATAACACTTCTCCAGTGAACAGGTTCAACTTATCCACACCACGACTCACTTTTGATGACCATGCCTTGTTGATCACCTAGTTTGTATGCACTTCTTGCACCACTTCATCATCCCAAATGCAAACCACTCCCAGACTTGGCTCTGGTATCCTTCTCTTGATATGCCCTATTTCAACTCAACTTGACACCAACAAAGCCTTTCTTCATAGTCCCACTTGAACACTTGGTAGCCTTGCAACCTCAACTTGGCTCTCCTTTTAGCCTTCGAGCAACCATGTTGCTCCTCATTTTCATGCTCCGAACCAAACTCCTGAGATTAGAGAACTAATTTTCATGCTTTGATACCAACTCCGTTAAGTATCAAAAGCAGTGATTAAACCCAAAAATGTCATTAATGAATACAAATAAAATATACTTTTCTAATTATAATGTTTGCGTAAATAACTTTATTTTTATTATTTATGCTTTTATTTTAATCATATGTTACGTTTCCATGCATCACATTTATCTAATATTCAAAATCCGCCGTATATAACATGCTAGACAAAAGTTACTATCTTCTTGTAAAGAAGTGGCATTATCATTTAGTTATGACAACACCGATACACTTAATATTAAAATTAGTAATCCTACAAATCATTGTTATTTAAAGCTGAATTCCAGTTCAAAGAAAAACGTGTGAACAGGGGGATAGATTTCTTAATTAAGATGACGGGTAGTACGTTAAAGAAAAGACATATGATTTAACATACAGCCAAGCATAACCTGTCTTTTATAAGGTAGGTGATGTAGGTTGATTCAATGTACGCACTATTGATCAGAGCTGGAACCCAAAAACCTGCTTTTCCCATGAAAGTCCACCCTTACTGCTTTCACTAACCCACAAAAGAATACAAAAGCTCATTCCATATATCAGGTACACCTGGTAAACACCAATGGCTACAGTCTCCACTCTCAGAACCGTACTTTGAGGGATGTGCGTCCTTGCGAAGCTGGGACATGCCTGTGACATCCAGCAAAAAAATAGGAAAACTTGTGCTGCTCAGAACTTGTTTCAGTATTGGCACCTGAGGAGGTAATGGAGGGTTGTATGCAGATGTGTTCTGCACAGGCTCCGTCTCATTCTTGCAACTGTATTATAATCACACCCATTATGTTAACATCAGTTCAAGTGAATATGGTGAGATAGATCTGAATATTAGATATAAAAAGTAATCATAGCCTATTCCAAAAAAGTGGACCGTCCCAGTTTATAATATTAATAAGCAAGATAGTTGGTAAAAAATTGTTCTTAGATTTGATTGCGGGAATCTTTTTCTCGTACAAGCATTGGATTATACTTTACAATCTACCATTTCTTTTTTTTATACTGTCTATTTACTTTATTCTGATGGATCAGAATGTGTGATCTGAAATATTGATGGTTCATGCAATTAAATCCATACACTTTTAAAGCTATTTTTATGGACTATAGAAATTTAAGTCTTTAATTATTATGAACCATTCTGTGTTATTTTCTACTCTCCATGATAATAGATTTTACTAGATTGATAAAATTGCTAAATATCATATAAGATGACCAACCTTGAATGGCGAGGTGCCATGGTGCTGAAAAAGAGCATTGATTTTTTGAAATCTATTTGTGAATTTGCCCAATTTGCCCAAGTATTCAGTGCTTTCCTGTAAGCATCCATTGGATCTATATTGGTATACGTCTTACTGCCTTCCATGACTACGTCCCATCTGTTGATACACACGATTACTCTTTATTTAATATCTCTGGTTGGCAAGCAAGAATCATTCACTGGTATTTTAAAAACTTTTAGGACAATTTTATGTAGAAAAATATTCAGATAATGTAATTCACAAATATGAACTATGAAAACTTCATAATTTCATATCTTACGTTTGTCCACTGCCACCATTATGATCCCACCAGTGTGATGACTCAAAAACCAGGATATCTGCACCCTTCCAATACTCTCCATAACTTTCTATAGAATCCAGGTGAAGAATCTTTTTCCCATCTTCACTTTTCTCCAGCTCAACCAAGAATGGAGCCCAGAATAGCTCAACAGAAGCATTATAATCCTGCAAACAAGCAATCAAATATTTGAAACTACAAAGTTGGCCCTGCCAAAACAAAAAGTCGATTGCAGTGAACAGACTGTGCAATTTACCAGGGCTTTGAATGTTGCAAGAGGATTCTTATCAACCATAGATTTCTTATTGCTTGGAATTCCTGCCTGAAGAAGGCAGACCATGGACTGAAACTGACCTCTGCTTATTGAGTCCCCAATAAACATCAATCTCTTTCCTCTCAGCTTCTCTAGCATATCATTACTATTGAACCTGATATAGCATTTTACATTTAATATTCACATTATTAATAGTTTTAGATGTCTTAATGTTAACATATTTTAAGTAATATTGCTTGGTACACTTCCAATGTTTTGGATCTACCATCTAGACCTCTCTTTTGGATATTTGCATCAATTCTAGGTAAATGGACTGAATCATATCTAAATGGATTGTTTTAAATTTTCTATTTATCTATCATGGAACTAACCATTGGGAAGATCCATTTACCTATCATTTATCAACATATCCCAGAAGACCCATTTACCTATCGGAGAGATCTTAAGGAATAGACCCAAACAATTAAAACTAAAATATCTTTTCAGGACTACATTCAAAAAACATATATTACTTAAAATGTACATCATTAACAAGAAAAAAAAACAGAAATTACACATCAAGAGGATTCAAAAAAAGAAAGTTGAATCGATTTATGTAAGTTCACCTGGGGATGGTACAACCATCTGGCTGCCATCTCCACTTCTCATAATCTGAATCTGGTCTCCCATTCGGTCTGCAATTTATTTGGGTACTAATGTACGGGCAATCTGCAGCATTATAAAGTGGATAGGACACATCATGAACCCACTTCCCTGAAAACAAATTGCATTGTGTTCCAGTGATGCCTGTGACAACAATATTTTCTCTGTAGCTACCAGTCTCCCCTGGATATACTTCAAAGTGTTTTTTTCTTTGTGCACTAACACTGCCATGGATCCTGGCATCTCCAGTGATGCATGACAACACTAAGATATATAACAATAACAAAAACATCTCCATTAATGAATATTTTCCTGCTTTGGAGGGCACGCTGTTATGATATGAACGCAGTTGTTTGTTTTCCATAACTTTGCGTGTGCGAGTGAAACAAAGTACAATAGAGAGAACAAAAGAGCTCACGGGTTTTCCATTAGATGGGTGACATTTTTCAGGCGATGAAAGAAAATGTGTATTGTGTAGGCCCAATCTGAAACCGACATGCTTCCGTGACTCAGAATCATTACTTTGTTAATGTTTAATCAAAATATTTGTATGTCCTCAGAGTCTGCCTTTAATGGTGGAGTTAGCTGCTTTAGGCCGTTCGTTCCACTTTGTTTAAAGATGACAAAGGCAATGAAACAGATTACTATTCCAGCAAACTTGTTGGTCCACTTTAGAATCGTTTATTGTTGGCAAAATGGGATATTTTTAGTCTTTTTACGGAAATTTAACTTGCATAAACTGATATTTTCCTCAATTTCAGATACTGATTGAATTTTTTTTAACTTACATAGAATATCATATTCCACTATTTTCCGAAGTTCCCATAAACTTTAACTTATTGTCCAACGTCATTTTCCATCATTTAAAGTATTCAATTACTTCATTTGTAAGGTAAGGTATTTCTTAAAGCTTATGCTTATCAAATCAATTGTGAATATGTTTTATTACTTATATTTACTTTTTAATGGTGAAAATTAGATATTTATGTTAAATATATTGAGTTTATTTTGATTAGATTGTTTGGAATTTTCTTTTCTTTTTTGATACGTAGTGTGTAAATGATTTTTTTTTACAAATTGAATTCACAACATTTCTTTATTAATTATTCTAAGAGATTTGATTTTTATATATAGATTCTCTATTATCACCTTGGATAAGATTATGAGGTGCAAACTTAATCTGAGTAGCTTTTACAATTGTAAATCTAAACCTTTAACTTCTAACTTTTTTCTTATTTTAAATTTAGATATTATCATTCATTTCGAAAACTATATTTAGGCCTACCAAGTACATATTTGCATATTTGTTTGATTATGGTTTTTTTTTTGTATTTAGATATTATTTTCTATCTTAAACAGAAATTGAAAGTAAAGTACAAATAGCACTCAAAAAGGAAAAATTTGAAGCTAAATAATCACCAGTAATATGAGATAATTAGGCATTTCAAATCAAATATATAAGTTTTCTAGTTTGTTTGTCAACTATGATAACTTATAATCTAATTGGCCTTATACCAATAACCTAATAACTGTAATTAAATATGCCTAAAAACTTGTATAATATTGATTAATCCTAGTTTGGTTCACTAATTTGCATGGTAAATTGATGCTTAATATGGGAAAAGATATAAGATCTCCATGGAAAATCTATACACATTCATAGATAATGGTATTTTTACTCAATGAATTATGGAACTGACTTGTCTAAGACTAATTAATTCAAAATGGTTGGCTAAGAGAAATGACATTTGTTGTTGCTTTCAAACTTGGAGTCCTTAGTAGAAAATAATGAGGGTCATTATTCCCCAAGGATGACCTAACATCTCATGCATATGAAACATTTTCTAAATAAAATAAAATAAAATATTTTAATAAAATTCATGAGGGAATTTATTGATGGGTGGATCATATTTGTACCATTTAAACTATATTTTCTCTACATTGAAGGAGTCAAGCTACACTATCAAATGTGATATTTCATTCATAATCAATATCTCAAAAAATATTTAGGTAAGTTTTTTGTTATGAGCTTATCCCTCATTCATCTTTGCATTGCTATTGTATTAGGAGGTTTTATGCTAGGAAATGAGTTCTCTAATTTTAATTTTGACATAAAATATTAGATAAGGGATAAGGTGGAGGTAAAAACTTTAGTGGTGCTTTATATTAATTTTGTGGACATGGATGGTCTAGAACTAAGTCTTTACTATAGAGATGAAGGTGAATGAGGTTTCACACAAAGATTGCATAACCATGGAATATCACAAGGTACTAGTTGGTGAGTTTCATGTTAGTAAATGAAACAAAAATGGTGGAGAAATTCCTCACTCATGGCACTAGAATTTTTTAGTTGCTATATTTAATTGGTCATAATGACCCCCTTCAAATTTCTAATAATTTCATGCAATCAAAATATATGTTTGAGGTGAATCCTACCATCAAAACTCCCATCTAAGCCATGAAATATCTGCCCTTGGTGGTAATTAAGTCATCACTCCATGCACGAAATTTGATGGGCACCTCTCTCTGTCACATTTTGAGGGCTACAGACAACCTCTACTATTAAAAGATGAAATATCCCCTTCCATTTTTACACAATGGCAACAAATAGGAAGAGGAGCTCTCATCCATTTTTACCACTCACAATTAGGGCATGTGCACCAAGATAGGGCACAAAAAAGTGACCCAATGCCCAAAAATGAGCAAAATGTGTTTTGTTTTAAAGAAATTCAAATAACACACTCACTTTATGGCTCAAATTTTCCAAGTCATAACACAAGCATATTGTTTGAACACAATAAGTGCACACATTTTTATGAAAGTAAACCATGTACACATTATTTGAACACAAAATGTGCACACATTTTTATTAAAGAAAAATCACATACGTGATTTTATGAAAACAAAATGCATACATGTTTTATAGAGACAAAACCCATGTGCATTTTTATGAAAAAAAATGGGTACACATTTTGCTCCAACATACAAAGTTGATATAGAGAAAATTACAACTATGTTTGATAAATTGTTTTTGTCAAACATAGATTAGTTAGAAGGTACATTGGATTGTGATCTACGTACCTTCATCCAAGTCAAGGAACTAATTTTCTATCATCAAAGTCGAGGCACTGTCATTGAACAACAACAAATCTATCAAGGCAATTGAAGAAGATGTGGATAACAAAGAAAATAGAGTTGCAACTTTCCATTATTTGTGTTTTGGAAGTTGTCAATCTATATCTTGTCAATGACCCAATGAATGGAGAAGATATGGTGGATCTCCATTGTTGGAAGGGTGAATTAGTCAAATTTTTGTATAATTAACACCATATGAAGTTAACAACTTTTCTAAAAGGAAGTGGTTATGTATTTAGGAGTTTCTTAACATTGAATTTGAGGCACTATCATTGAATGAAAACAAATGTGTCAAGGAAGATTGAAAGGCAGTTATCGGGCCATGACAATACTTACCAAGAAAAAATAATATAATATAATTATATTATATTAATAATAACATATAATATAATATAATAATATTAATATTAATATATTAATATAATATTAAATAAATAATATAATATAGTATAATATAATATATATTATATATTATATATTATATATATTATATTATATTATATTATATATTTAATATTATATTAATATAATATAATATTTTTGATTAGTAAGCATTGCTAGAGGGGGAAGCTCCCATTTATTAATAATGAAAATTATCATTACAACACTTGATACATAATATGCATCATCCCTTCTCCAAATACAAAGGTTTGCTCCACTTGGGAAGCAAAAAGTAAATCACCATTATTGCTATTGAAGCTCCAGAAGGAGATCAGGTTCGGCTTCTCTAAAATTTTTGTATATTATTTGAGGGCCTTCATGGAAACCCTTTTCTTATACACTATAGTTGTGTCAAAGGTCCCAATAATAGTTCTTAAGGTATGCACAACTGGTACCGATTCCACTATGTATTTGACCTAGTCCACGTAGTTGAGATCAACCAAGTGATGCACCATGATATCACCAAGTGAGGCTCCCCATGATCTGCACTATGTTTTCATGATCCAAGAAAATATGGTGTCATCATGGACATGTCCATCTGCCCAATAGGAGCTCCAAATTATCTTGATTATTGCATCTCAACCACCCCCCCTCTTTGGCCTTGAAGAGTTTGTGAACCTCATCCTCCATTGAATATTGCTTTGGTTGCTCCTCCTTTGCCATCTCCACCTTCATGCAAGTGCATTCCACCCCAAAAGCCACTTTTTTGCTCGTCATTGCTTATTCAAATAGCATGGGTGCTTTAGGTAGAAGCCAAGGTAACCCTCAAGTCATAACTCTCCAAATACATCACTACAATGTATCTTAGAGAGATCCCATGGATGGAAAACCCACATCCTAAGAGTGTCACTATTACCAAAACAAAGCTCTAATTCAGATTTAGAACTCTGTTGAATAATTCTTAATATTGACAACATGATCCTTTTCAGCAATCAAGATTTTCTAATTCATTGTCAAATAGAAGCTGATAGTACTAACTACCTCTCTTCTCAACATGCTAAAGATATCCTTGATCTTGTTGTATGCACCTATCCAAGTTTTCCAGGGTCATCAAATCATTGGAGATCATTTCTAATGAATCCCCGAGGGAGGGCATTACATAGAGATTGTTTCAATAGTGAGGACAATTCCCTCCAAGTTCCATAAAAAATTACACATTGCAACACTTGGTTGCATAATGGGAGTCACTACTCACTCCATGTTTATTTTTCCTAGGAGTCTTAGGTAGACACTCTCAAAATGCTTTGTTTTACAAAAAAAATATAAAACATGTACATTCTTTTAACTTAACAAAACAAATACATTTTTTTATTAGTTTTATGTTTGGACGATGGATTTACCTTTATAAAACATGTATGTTATTTTAGCTTAACAAAATTCATACGCGTTTTTCTTAGTTTTGGGTTTGAATAGTTGATCTACATTTACAAAAAACATACATGATTTTAATTTAACAAAACACATACATGTTTTACTTAGTTTTTGGGTTACAATGGATTTAACTTACCAAAACCCTATGCACTTAACACTAACACCTATACACTTAACTCTAAACTCTATACCCATAACCCTAAACCCTAGATACCTTATAACATCAAACCTAAACTATAGATACCCTATACCATCAACCCTAAACCCTACACTTATTCCTAGGCCATAAAGCCTATACACTCTACCTTGGACCTTATACCTTCAACCCTCAAGGTTCTTATACCCTTAAACCTAAAACTTATCGCTCAATCTTATACTGAGTCGTAAATCCTATAGAAAGAGGGGAGATGTAGATAAGGAGGGATGAGGGGAGAGGAAAGAAGGGGAGATAGATAGAAAGCTAAGATAGAGAGAGAGGTAGATAGTGTAGAGAGAGAGGTTAGATAAAGAGAGGTAAATCTAGGGAACTAAATCTTATACCCTATATCCTAAAACTTATCATTCAACCCTAGGAACTAAAGCCAATAGGTTAAACCCTTAACCATATACTCAAACCTATACCCTATACCCTAAACCTTATACCTTCAACCCTAAGAACTAAAGCCAATAGGTTAAACCCTTAATCATATACTCAACCTTATACCCGAGCTACCCTAAACCTTATCCCTTAACCATAGGAACTAAAGCTAATAGGTTAAGAAATTAGCCATATACTCAACCCTATACCCTATACCCTATACCCTCAAATCTAAACCTTATACCCTATGCCCTCAACCCTAAGCCCTATCCTTAAACCATAGGTGGTAAAGCCTATAGGCTAAACCCTCAACCCTCAACTATATATGATGCAACCTCTTAACTCTAAACCCTATCGCTCAACATTTGACCCTAAGGCCTATATATAAAACCCTCAACCATATACAATCAACCCTAAACCATTTTTCATATACCCTCAACACTAATCCATATCCCTCAACTCTATGCCCTAAATCTTATAGGATGAACCCTCAATCTCCCATGTATAATTAATCTTAAATTCTATACCATCAAGACTATACCTTATATCATATACCCTTAACCCTAAACCCTACACTCATCCCTAAGCTATAAATACTATGCACTATACCCTAAAATTTATGCCTTTAATACTCAAGGTTCCTATAATTTATATATTTTTGTCATTAGGTTCTTGTCCTTGTGTTTGTATTTCACCAAGGAGGAAAGTGGAGAGATTGAGAGACAGAAAGATGGAGGGGGGGGGAGAGAAAGAGGTATAGAGGGATAGGTTAGATAGAGAGAAGTAGAGAGGGAAGGTGGGTGGGAGGAAGGAAGAGATAGGAGAAAGAAGTGAGATAGATAGTAGAGAGAGGGGAGATAGAGAGATGTAGAGGGTAGGAGGGAGGGAGGGTTATAAACAGTAGAGAGGGAAGGAGA
>VDFB02047230.1:528407408-528423310 GCA_007258455.2 Sequoia sempervirens | reverse complement strand
ATATATATATATATATGTAGAGAGAGGAGACATAGAGAGAAGTAGAGAGGGGAGGGAGGAATGGAGAGGTAGGGAGGAAGGGAGAGGGAGGGAGGGGGAGGAGAGATAAAGAGTAGAAAGAGGAGAGAGTGAGAGAGAAAGATGATACAACTTGCTAACTACTAAAAGTTGACCTCTTGATTACTAAAATTTGACATGTTGATTACTGAAATTTGACTAAGTCAGAAAAATCATAAGATCTTCCAAAAACTAGAATTTGCATTATAATGCCAAGAGATCCAAAACCAATCTCAAACATCCTAAAACTATATACATGAAATATAACTTAATATATAAGAAATTAGATGTCCATATGTAAATTTTCAAATACTTATTTCATGTAAATAGTTTCCTTGGTGGAGAAAGAGAAAAAGAAAAAGTTCACAAAATGCATTGCAAAAATTCATAATTCACATTTGACAAAAAAAAAATTTGGTGCTAGACAAATGGAGCACCTTATTTGGCTAGCGCCAAATTTGGAGCTTGCCAAATGATGAACTTAATTTAGCTAGCACCAAATGTTAGAAAGAGACACTGCACATGTTTTCTAGTGTTGTCATTGAGGGCAACACCTGCTAGCTAGTCGATCTGTGCATTGCAATTTTCTCATAACGATAGACAGATTGAAGATCAATAGTTATCTATTTAGTTAGAACAGAGCATATGGTAACTTTGTGTTCTTCGATTTTATATGCAAATTTTTTGTTATTATTTTACACTATGGATCTCAAGGAGTATTGCTCGATGGATAATATGTGTTATCTATAAATCTTGGTGCCTCATATCAATTTGGGTGGAAATTAGAAGGTCTGGTGAACTAATTTTATGTTCATCAGTATTTGGAGGCTGACTTGGTGAATATGGCGTGTCACAGATATTTGAGGAGTTATTGTTTAAGTTTTTTTTTTGTTTGAACATTTTGGTTTGGGCCCTCACTATGTTGTGGCCGAATCTTGTGGATACGCATTAAATATTATGGATGATTTGAGCTGACTATTTGTGAATATTTTCTTATTTTGTTAAAGCCGACATGCAGCAATTGAATTCTTGGTGGCAGATATATATAAGTGATCGTTTATATCATTTCAGTGTGTGTTCGATGTGAGTTGATGTATCTTGTGAATGTCAGAAGGTCAGTAAAGTGATTATGCACAATTTCACTTGTGCATTAAGGATTTTTGGTGAAAATTGAAGTAGAATAGAGCAGAAGAGAAAAATTAGTTAGAAGGTTCTGAATTTGATTGTTGAGCCTAATCGGAACTATAATCAAGCATTAGTAGATGCTACTTTATTAGTTCAAACTCTTTGGAAGTATTCCAAACTTTTGTAAGGTAGTAAGCCTTTCAGTTTTTGAGTAGTGAGCTCTAGGCAGTGTGCCTGAATGCAAGTGCATTCTCATTTTGTAATCTTTTCTTTTGAAAAGCACATTGTTGATCTCAGAGATGAACTTTCTACAAAAAATGAATTTGAGGAGAAGTTCAAGATTAGCTCAACCAAGCTTGATGAACTAATTAAAAGTTAGAGGACTGATGGTGAATAGCAAGGTCTTGGATATGAAGAAGGAGAAAGTTCTGAATCTAGACAAGGACAAAGGAAATCTGGACAAAGGAGGTTCAGACAAGGAAATCAGATGAACAACACTAGAAGGTATCCGATAAGACAACCTAATGTTCAAAGTTTTATTGGTATATGTTATGTTTGCAATAAATTTGGTCATATGGTAGGTCAATGTAGAAGTAGAATGAATTCAAATGGTCCATCATTCTCTAACCAATACTTTAATTGTAACAAGTATGGTCATAAGTAAAATGAATGCAAAAATGTGATGAACAAATTTTACAAGAATGTTAGATGTTAAATAAATGCAATAGATTTTTCCATATTGCTAACTAGTTTAGATCAAGAGAAATAAAGTGGAACAACTGGTCTGGACAAAGAAATATGGTGTGCTACAATTGCAACAAAATTGGTCATATTGCTAGATTCTGTAGAAGAGGTCCGGTAAATCAGAGAAGAAACATGCAAAAGGATGAAAAATGAAAAGGGAAAGTCACTACAGATCATATCAGGAAGCAGATGCAAAAGAAATGGGTAAAGAAAAGTCCCTCTATTGTAGGAAATGAGCTAGCACCAGAATCATCTTGCGGTAATTCCTCTAGGAATTACGTTAAGGCCTTTGGCCTAGGGGAACTATCAAGAAAATCTTTCAAACCCACTATAGGAAATCGACATCAGGATGTGGATGAGTTCAATGATTGTATTGATGATCTAGAAATGCTATTGAACAAATTTATGTAGAATTGAACGTTCGCATAAGAGTTATTTTTTATATTATATGGAAATAGGGTATCCAGATGTGTTAGGGAAAAAGCATTTATTACGTTAAAAAGGTTAGGTGTACGAATGATAAAAGGTTATTTCTATCTTTCATTTGTCACTTTGCATTTTGAGAAGAAGAAGTTTGAATAGCTCTGAAGCAAACTTTGGAAAAATTTGGTGAGAATTGAAGCATGAAGGTGATTCGAAGTTCAAACCCTAATCCAGCTAAAAGGTATTTTTCAGGAAAACTTGTAAAATTGTGAATTTGTGAAAATGGCTACTCCATTGGTAGTTGAAGTCAAGGATAGACACCATCCAAAGTTTAAATGGCATCCTTTCAAGTCTATTGAGTCTAAGCCCTTAGGTTCATTTTCATTTGTTTTGTATGGTGTTTTGCACATTGAAGATATTAGGGCATACATTCATGTCAATATTGAGGAGTTTGGAAGCTTGCAATTGCTAAATCTATATTCCAAACACATTGTTGGAGAGGATTTTTGTGTTAAGCCTGAATTCAAAATCCTAGATGAAAAGAAATTCACGCAGATTGTGAAATTTCCCATGTTTGATGAAAACGAAGGGTTCCGGTACATCTTAAGTTAAGTTCATGTTGAATTCATGTGGTTGAATCAACCCTTCAAGATTATGAAAGAGGCTATAAGTGTTGTTATAGGTTTAAATTCCTCTAGTGGATTTTTGATTTTGAAGTCTGTGAAAAATCAAACAGTCATTGACGCAACTAGTTCTCTATTTGATAGAAGAGTGATGAAAATTGACAACATCATTGGTGTGGGTGGGTATGTGCAAGATCATGATGGGCCAAAAAGTGGCGATATGATGGGTATGTGTAGGGTATGTGGCTGATGATTTTTTTTACCCAAATTTAATGAAACAAAAAGGGTTTTAAAAGGAGATTCCCAGTTTTCCACCAATATAAATTATGCTTTACTTTTAATTTAATAAATAATTATTATTCATTTTCTATTTGAATTATGATTAAAGTCCTAATTGATAAGTTGATTGAAAACAATCTATAACTTTCAAACAGTATCACATTTTTTGAATTTGAAACATGGGTCACATTCTAGGCTTTGCATACTATAGGATTTAAAAAAGAAAAATTGAATTTCATGAAGTTTTGACCAAGTTAAGGTGGTCAAACATACAAGTTATTATATTTTTTAAAAGTTGTAATAAAAAAATCATTATTAATTATTTACTTGGAAAAAAATTACAAAAAAAATGCATCGCATTGGAACATGAGTCCTCTACTTATATTTAAATCTTATAAAAAATAATTATCATTTTATTGTGGTTAGGGTGGTCACATATACTTCTTATTTTACCCTTGAAATTTAAGTAGTTACTGCATTAAAATTTCAAATTTTCACCAAATAGATTTTTTTTTTAAATAAACCTAGTAGTTTAGAAACTACATTCAATTTGCTATAGATTCTATTCTTACATATTTTTGAAATAATATAGATAACTTATTCAAATTTTTGTGTCAAGTTTCCTAACTCTAATTTTTCTGAATTTTTCACCACTTAAGGGCCTATTTTTTCCATGATTATCCTGCACATACCCGGGTGAGAAATTTTCCTTGATGGTCATTGGTTATAAGATATATCATTCTAGCCAACAAAATGTTGTATTCGGTACAACCATAGATGCAACCTATCAAATGGTAAAGGAGAATGCAGAGTATGATTTGTGTGAATTGCCTTAAAGTTAGCTTATGGAAAATCTTGGTAAGATTAAGAAAGGTAAGAAGAATTCCTTTAAATATGGTAATTTGTTGCCATGTTTTTTCCTTTATTTCATGGGTGAAGTTCTAAGAGTAGGAAAGGTGCATTGGAAAAGTGATAAGCCTATTGTTGTTCGGATTAGAGACATGTTATTTGGCCTTGGCGATTTGCAAGCTAGGAAAACTTCAATCTAGGGATATCTCAAAAACTTTTAGAATGAAATGCAAGCAAGGGAAAGAATTTCCACTTCTATTGTGGAGAAGTATAAGGATACAATTTGTTTTATGGTGGAAGCGATAGAACCTAGAACCATTTGGATTATGCCTATGGGTTATGAAGTTGAGGAGAGAATCTTGGAGCTATATGCACAAAATCTATTGAATAAGCCTATGGATTCGTCTAAAGAAAGGTTTGGAACATATGCAGAGAAAAATATGCAAGTCCATGAGCAATTGAAGAAACCAATGATAGTATGGAGAGTGAGGAAAGAAGTGGAAGTCTTCATATAGAGCATGGGCATACCTGCAGAAGCTATAAGAGAAGCAAGAAGGAAAAGATAACAAGATGAAAGTGAAAAAGGAAAAGAGTCTGCTAAAACTGAATCTGCTAGTCTGACAACATCCTCTACTTGAACTAGATCAACAAAGAGCTCAAAACCTCTATCTAGTCATGAAAAGAAGTAAGCCCCTACAAAAGTTCAGGTTAAGGTATCTGGTAAAAGGAAGAAATATAAGAGCACAAGAGTGCATAACGTTGTTTCAAATGATGAAGAGACAAAATCTGATGAAGAAGTTAGAGAAATAGGGCATATGAGCACCCATGAGGCAACAACAGTCAAGCCCTTCTGTGAAGAGGAGAAAGCAAAGAACAAGATGAAGCCTGACAAACTAGGTATGTCAGTAGAGGAAGTCAAAAGAGGTATAATTAAGGATGTAAATAATAACCCCATGCGTGAAGTGTGTGGTACCTTTGATACTGTTGTACACAATGAAAAATGTCCTAAGCCTACGAGTGTCATTTTTCTTCATCCTCGTCCTTCGATAATTGAATAATTTTAGTTATTCAATTATGTTTGATCATATTCCTCTATTAATTAAATAATTTTTAATAATTATTTAATTAATTCACTTTCTAATCTTTATTCTATTCTAATTGATTAAATAAACTAATTACATCACTAATTTATCCCTCTTCTTCAATAGTTTAATTTTCATCTCTCCATTTAATTAAATTGATAAATTTAAATAAATGCTCCTTTTTTCATTTTCTCCAAATAAATAATTTGAATAGATTATTTATTTTGCACTTGTCCATTTTCTCCACTCTCTCTCCATTTTTGAATAAATTATTTAAAATACACTATTTATGCACCAATTGGTTAAAGATGCTCCGTCATAATCTCATGTTATAACATTCATTTTTGTCATAGCCTGCAAGTCTTGCATGTCTATCATAGTTTTTCCATGCATGGCATATTTTTGGTGCATCAATTCTGGACCGTTGATCTTGGCATCTTTTCTGAGACTTAATTTCAACCATCCATTTTGTGACCTCCCTCTCATGCATTCTCATCCATTGATCTTGAAATCTTTCTAGAAGATTAATCTTAGCCATCCATTCGAAAGGTTGTCTATAAAAACAACCTTCCTTCATTGTTTTCACCTTAACAACTATTCTTCTCCAACTTTCTACTTACAATTTGCAACTATTTGCACAAATTAGATTACAAATTTGAGGGCATATTTGAAAAAGGAGAAATAGGAGAGCAAGAGAAGTGATTCAAGTTCAAGCATGGGGAGTATTTTGATTTGATGTTTTATGTTTCCTTATGCTTTCATTGTTTTATCTTGTTTGGATGAGGTTAATAGTTTAGAAGTGTTGGATGTCACTTTCTCTATGCTATTTGATTTTTGACCCCATCTCACATTAGTGAACCCAACAATTTTGTAGAGAAATTTATGTGTTTTCTTGTTTATTTTTGTTGTTTTGCAGGTTACAGCCAAGAATTCATATGAAATCCCATCATCTTCTTTTGAGCATAGAAAAATGGGCACATAAAATATTTTAAAACCATTATCCAGGTTTTGTAAACCTTGTTCTCATCTTTTCAGAACTTCAAACGGTTTAAAATTTTGTTAAGATTTGATAAAGTTATGGCCATTTTAATGATTGTAGCTTTTTAAGATTTAGTTGTTAAAACCCGAGTTTTCTTTTGTTTATAACACTTTTGTCTTGCGGGATTTTGCAAAACTTTTTCTTGGTTTTGAAGGTGTATGTCTTAGTTTTCCATAAATATCTATGATTTAAAATTTTGTTTAGTTTTGAAAAAGTTGTCACTATTTTAATTTGTTGTTTTCATTCAAGTTGTTTTTGTTTACTAATCTTTTGTTTGTAGCATGTGGCTTTGGAGTGGGGCTCCCAAAAACTGCTTCTTTTGGAGCAACAAAAAAATTAAGCTCTTAGTTTTCAATTTTCTTTGATTTCCTTTTCTTAGTTTAGTTTAGTCTCTTCATTTTCTAGTTTAGTTATTTAATTACTTTAAGTTTGGTTTTTAGTATCTTCTTCTAACATAGTTTTTTGTAGCTTTCTCATTGGTTCAAGACATTTATGAAATTTTTAACTTGTAGTTTTGCAGCTTCGTTCATCGAAGACTCATTTCTCAAACAATGTGTTTGCGATTTCTAGTTTAGAAAACACTTCCATTGATGCATTAAAATGAACCTGTTCTTGATTGTGTCTGAATGTGCTTAAAGGTGGTAGGTGATTATGCTCTCACCTTGTGAAAACTAGGTGATCAGAAAGCTAGATGGGTCACCTTATTTTCTGTCACCCTCATGACTTAATAATCAAAGTATCCTCTCCCCTTGCACTTTCCAATGATCTTGGGTGTAAGAGAAACAATTATTATTTCTAGAAATGGGCCTTCCTTAAGGGAAAAAGTACTCACCTTAAGGGACGACCTAACTAGTAATAGGCTAAAGCCAAGCCACTTCTAGCCAGGATATAAAATGGATGCTTGAGAAAAGTTCAAGTACCACGAGTGCAAATGTGTCACACAGACGAAGTAGTACTCCCATAAACCCTGTTGAGCATAACCTCTTCAGGCTGGAGTGCCACCTAATTGGTGATTCATCTCTCACCCCATGTGTGGCCACTCGAACAAATGCCCTAACTAGACACCTATTATTTTAGAAGCCAACCATTTTCAGTTGTTGCTTGGTATAGTGTAGGGTACAATATCATGCCCGAAGATGCTCACTACTGACTCCCTTGAGTAGATATAGCAATTCTTGGGAAGTGACTACCCAAGAATCCAAAGTTGGTGTGCCCGTAGAAGTGAATGTCATGGAGGAGAGCCAATGCCACCAAACTTCTAAGCTATCCACTCTCAAGAAGGAGAGGTGTTCAACACCAATCTGGGGTATATCGATGGGCTATACCAAGTATACAAACCTTTGGACTATTAGGATCATGCTTTTCTTATGTGTGTTTGCTTACACTAAAACATCGTGCTTATCAAGGGTATGTGTAGGATCATCATGGAAAAAACAGGCCCTTAAGTGGCAAAAAAAAAAGAAAAATCAAAGTTAGGCAACTTGATGTAAAAATTTGAATAAGTTATCTATATTATTTTAAAAATGTGTAAGATAGAAAATTGAATGTAGTTTCTAAACTACTAGGTTTTTTGAAAAAAAATCTATTTCAGTGAAAATTTGAAATTTCAATGCAGTAGTACTTAAATTTCAGGGAAAAACAAGAAGTAGGTGTCTGTCTAACCACCCTAACCACAATAAAATGATAATATTCTTTTATAATATTTTAGATATAAGTAGAGGACTCATGTCCCGATGTGATAAATATTTTTTTGTAATTTTTCCAAGTAAATAATTAATTATGAATTTTTTATTACAACTTTTGAAAAAATATTAAAACTCGTATTCTGACCACCTTAACTTGGTCAAAACTTCATGAAATTATTTTTTGTTTTTTCAATTCTATAGTATAAAGCATAGAATGTGACACATGTTTTGGATTCAAAAAATGTGATACCGTTTGAAAGTTATAGATGTTTTTCAATCAGTCTATCAATCAAGACTTTAGTCATAATTTAAATAGAAAATAAATAATAATTACTTATTAAATTCAAAGTAAAGTATAATTTATATTGGTGGAAAACTATGAATCTCCTTTAAAAACCATTTTCATTTCATCAATTTTGGGTTAAAAAAGTTGTCAGCCACATACCCATGATATTGCCACTTTTTGGCCCATCATGATCCTACACATACCCTCAAGTGTTTTCTATATTTTCAAACAATATACACAACATTCACAAATATGGACAGAAACAATCGACATCAGACAACTCAAAATTTTCAACAAAACATCAAAAAGCAGTCTTAACCTACTATCAAACACTTTTTCCAAGGGGACTCTATTAGAAACCAACTTTGAAATTGCTCAAAATCTTTATCATTCAACCATTAGTTTTCATTTTTGACCCTAGGATTAAACTTTCAAATTTTTGATTTCATCCATTAGGTTTCATAATCATCATTTTCAACATTAGCTTGAACACAACTTTTCATTTTTGCATACTTTGGGTTAGGCCAACCTTATCACAATTTGAAAAATCATTGCTTTCGAAACTAGGTTATCTTGGACTTCGTCATTCATTTCTATTTTCAGTCATTGTCCATTTTTTGAGGATTTCCTACTCAACAGTCTAGTTAGGAAAACTCACTAGTAATCTTGACCTTGTCACTTTGTCATTTTCAAAAAGTCCTTTGGTAACTAAAATCGAAAACAAAGATTAAGCTTAGAGTGCTTAGGTAATCCTGTCTCCAAATTGCATTCATTTTAGTCCCTACCTTGCATACTTTATTCCCAAAAAAGAAATCAAAAAATATCGTTCATCCTAGTTGTCATTTGGAACCTATACCTTGCATTAGTTCCCTCATTAGTCCTCATTTTTCACCTTGACCTTGCAATTTTCCTATTCCACATTGTCATTTTCCTAATCAACATTTTCATCCAGGTCAACATCGTCATCCTAGTCACCTTGGATTTTGGCATATTCATCTCTTTGCATTGTAATCCATTATTACAAAAAAAGACAAAAACATAGACTAGTGTCATACTTGCATTGTCATCATTTTCATTTGAACAATTTCATTGATGGTGGAAACAAGACTTCAAAGAAAGAAAAGACAAATGGTAGACTTTGGACAAGACTTTGACAAAAACACCAACACCAACACCAATCCCAATGACTATATTTATGATGACCCATTTGGAAATTTGAACATACAATCATCCATGAGCATGTCAACTTCCTTTCAAAATCCACTTTTTGAATAATTCATATAGAGAAACCAAAATGGACAAGTACTAGCTGAAGATTTAGACATTGCCACTCAAAACCTTGACATAGCTCAATTTGTAGAAGAATTGGTCTTGAATGATCCCAACAGATACCTTGCTATTCTTTTGGACCAAGGGGAAAAACTACCAAAAGGCTTCAACATTAATACCATAAGACCTTCTTTGGACAACACGACACAAACTATGACATCTCATCAAAACATGAACAATGCCTCTAATAGCAATAACATTTTGGTCACCACACAAGTTGCTACTAACACCATTAAGGTGACATCTAGTGGCACCACAAGTCAAAAAATCTCCACCTCAACTAATACAACATCTATTGGAGGAACATCTACTATGTCCATGCCTACAATGTCCACATCACCATCACAAATGATAGGAATAATTGTTGGGTCCACATCAATGGGAGAAAATTCCACAAATCCTATGTTGGTATTTTCATCTATGACAATGGGGGCATCCTCATCACATCCTTATGGTGGAATCTCATCTAATCCCTTTGGAGGAAACCCACGATGAGTCTTCATTCAAGGCCCTCAACGCAACATAAATACATCATCACAATTAAACATCCCACATGGGAAAGGACAAAATGTGAATATCTAACATGGACAAGGATAGAATCTCCACCTACCATATGGACACTTCCAAGGAGAAAACACCAACATGCTACAAGGACAATTCTTTCAACAAGGACAAGGAATTCAAATGATGCAAAAAATGTGAACTTTGGAAATCAAATGAGTCAGGGATTTCAGATACCTAAAATACAAAGAAACATGGTTGGGTCACATATTCCCACATACTCGTCCTAGATTCATACTAAAAAAAAAATTCCCACTCACAACTAGAAATATTAGCAAACACCTAATCAGAACATACCATACTTTTAGGCAACCAATGATCCCATTATACATGCCTTGCTAGCAAGAGTGGATGACCTTCAAAAAAAGATGGAAAATATGAAAACCTTTGACAAGAAGACACAAATTCCATACGACTTATGTCCATATCCTTTTGATACAACTTTGTACATGCCACCATTTCCACATGGTTATGTGGCTCCAAACTTCAACAAATACAAGGGTAAAACAAATCCACTTGACCACATTGGAGAGTTCATAACAATTTGTGTGGATATCTCTCATCAACACACATGTCTAATGCGACTGTTTCCTAAAAGCCTCATAGGACCAACCTTAGAATGGTTCTATACACTACAACCCGAAATACAGTCATGGAAAGAACTTGCTGAAAAATTTATGAAAAATTACACATACAACATTGACACAGACACCTCCATTACCAACTTATTCCAGCTCACACAAGAAGGTTCAGGTGAAACCTTTTTAATGATATCAAGTTTCCACAATCCATAATGTTCTTTGCAATGGTTTTTGGTTTTGATTCAGGTGAAACCTTTTTACCATTCTTTCAAAAATGGAGGGGCCTAGCGAGTCGCTATCATATAGACATACCTGAAAAGGAAAAAGTTGACATGTTTGTACAAATGTTATTAGGCCCACTGAAAAATGGCTTGTGTGTTCATTATTGCACAACTTTTGTAGACCTAGTTGAAAGAGGTGTCCAAGTTGAACAAGCCCTCATTGCTGAAGGAAGACTAAAATACGGTCCCAAAAATACAAATACAAACCCTCCTCTTGCTAACAAAAACAAATATTGGGTTAAGAAAAAACAGGTCACCAGGGTATGTGCAGGATCATGATGGACCAAAAAGTGGCGATATGATGGGTATTTGTAGGGTATGTGGCTGACGACTATTTTTTTACCCAAAATTGATGAAATGAAGGGTTTTTAAAGGAGATTCTCGACTTTCCACCAATATAAATTATTTTTACTTTGAATTTAATAAATAATATTATTCATTTTCTATTTGAATTACGACTAAAGTCCGGATTGATAGGATGATTGAAAAAGCATCTATAGCTTCAAATGGCATCTACAGTTTTGGAATCAAAATATGCATCATACTATAGGATTAAAGAGAAAAATGAATTTCATGAAGTTTGACCAAGTTAAGGTGGTTAGACATCTGATTTTTTATATTTTTAAAAGTTGTAATAAAAAAATTATAATTAATTATTTACTTGGAAACAAATTACAAAAATATGCATCACATCCGACATGAGTCCTCTACTTATGTCTAAAATCTTATTAAAAGTTATTATCATTTTATTGTGGTTAGGGTGAATTGGTGGACACCTACTTCTTATTTTTTCCACAGAAGTGCTTACTCATTGAAATTTCAAATTTTCACCAATAATTATTTTAAAAAAAAAATAAACATAGTAGTTTAGAAACTACATTCAATTTTCTACAGATTCTATTCTTACATATTTTTGAAATAATATAGATAAATTATTCAAATTTTTATGCCAAATTTCCTAACTCTAATTTTTCTAATTTTTTTGCCACTTAAGGGCCTATTTTTTCCATGATGATCCTACACATACCCACCAATGATGGTGTAGTCGATGCTAAGGTTTCCAAAGCTATGGGTCCTATGATTACTCTTAAAGGGACACAACCACAAAACACACAGATGATGACACAAACCTATGATACGAATGTTGTCTAGACAAATCAAAATAATCAAGGCAATCAAAACAATCAAATTCAGTGGCAACCTAGGCAACCTAAACAATTCCCTAGAGGACGTACATACACTCCATTGGGTGAGCCTATTGAAGAAGTTCTCAAGAAATGCCTTCAGAATGGTGTCATCACACTTGACGACTCCAAACCATACGACCCTGGGTAGTTTAAACCATCTTGGTGGGATGATAACGCATTTTGTGACTATCATCGAATAAAAGGACACAACCTCTTCTTGTAGACAATTAAAAAATTTGGTACAAGACCTTATTGAAAAGCGTATCATTGAAGTCGGTGGACCACAATTTGCTTCTAATGTGGATCATACAATACACAAGAACCCACTACAGGATCATGGTTCTGGAAACCCTTCTACGTCAAAAACAAATAATAATAGTCAAGGCAACTATGCCCTTATTGGATATGACTATTCTGAGGGACCTATCATACATCACATTAGAACAACTGATGAACATGTCTCCACAGTCACCATTAGAAAGGCCCTTGAATGTAATGTCACCACCTACAGTGGAAAGGTCACCATAGTTGGCCCTCCTCCCCCTAGACAATTAAAGGTAACAATAGCTAGCCCATCCACTTTGTAGTCGCAATCGCATCCACAAAACAAGAAGACCCAACCTAAACGAAACTTTAATCTTATTGACCATCTTGGAAAAACACCTGCACAAATCTCTATTCTTGAATTGTTATGCATCTTGCCTACCCATAAGGCCATCCTAGATAAAACATTGCAAGAATCCTCTATTCCCCAAGATATTGATATCAACCAATTTGAAGCCATGGTAGGATATCTAATGACTCCCCACCATATCACCTTTTATGACCAAGACTATTCATCATCCAAATCCAACCATAACGATGCCCTTCATATCGAAGTTTTTTTTCATAAACATAAGGTTAGACGAGTCTTAGTAGATGGTGGAGTGAGATTGAATATATGTTCCTTAAAATTGGTCAAGGCAATAGGAATTTTTGATGCTTGTGTAGGCACTGGACAAAAATCATTGTTATCAAGGCATATGATGATGAAGAATGTTCCTCTTAGGGCGTAATTACACTTCCAATTTGAATCAGGCCAGTCATTATCAACACCACTTCTCAAGTTATGGATTTGGACCTGCCATACAACATTTTCCTTGGTCAACCTTGGATCCACACACTGAAAGTTGTCCCATCCACGTATCACCAATGTTTGAAGTTTCATTTTGAAAGCACTAAGATTACTATATATGGAGACCCTGATCCATTCCAATATTGTACCAACTTACAAGGTGTCTTAGAATGTCAAGCGCCTATCAACTGTGAAGCCTTAACATCTTCATCTTCCAAATTCATCGGCCCATCAAGACTTGCAAAGCCTTCCATGTCCACATCCATCACCACATCATCTCACTACATTGATCCATCTTCATTGAACAATTCATACACTCCATTTACCTCACCATCAAACCCCAAGGTCCAAATTCATGACATGGGATGTGGAGAATATCGTATGGATAATTTAATAGCAAAAAACAATGCTAATGCCATTGATAGAGATAAAAATTCCAACGTTGATGTCAAGATAGTTATAGAAGGAACACAAAAGGATAGTCGTGCTTAGATTGAAACCTTTTGGGACCTTGATGACACATCAGCCTTTTCCATATCTACTTCCTCTCAAGCTTTTCATATCTATTATAACCCCTTGTTTGACCAAGAAATTTAAAATAACCCACTCTTTAAGCATGGCCCCATTGAGGATATCCAATCATCATCCTTCCATCCCACCTACCCTAGACTAGGATATGAATCTCCTATTTTTATCTCTACTAAGGCATCTTTCCAAGTCATTAAGGATGTGCAAGCCTCCTTCGATGTTAACAGTACAAAAAAGGATAGTCCAAAATATTCCATTAATGGCATAACCACTCCCATTCATCCACTAAACATTCCTTTCACTTCACCTACTTCCCCCATTTCACAAATGTCCACTCGCATCATAGACATGGATCAACAAATCATAGCTCAAGAAAATAATAAATGAAAAGCTCCAATGAACGAGATATCTTTAAAAGGAGATCAAAAATCAAAAGAAAGAAAAGAAGATCAAGACAAGTCCCATAGCCAAAATAAAAAGCTATCGGACAAAACAAAAATAAAATTCAAAAGTGAAAATGAGAAAAAGTTGATATCAAATTATGGCTCTCCATCAAAAAGCTTTGCGGGCATCTATCAAGGAAAAAATTCAAACAAAGCACCTATTGATCCAAGGTCTACATCCATGTCACTCTCACTCATACCATATACTCTGTTCCATCCATCCATGTTCACATATCCATCATATCCCTCCATTGGTGGTCTTTCAATGTATCTTTGACGACAACTCCTTCTTGTACTCTAGTTCATTGCTTTCCCAAGCTCCTTTTTGGCTAAGGCCTATTGGCCCACATAGTGTGCACATTAGGGATTCTACCATAGCCTCTTTCATTCATCATATCTATCATCCTTCATATCTGCCACTCATACTCCTCATCTTGATCAGGTCCTTTTATCTAGCATGGTCATCCACACAAGATCAAGGCATCATCAAGGAATTCCATGGATTTAGCATTTATCAATTTTATACCTAGCTTTAGAGAGCTAGGGAAAAAGTCTTAAAAAAATACAAAAAAATAAAAAAAATAAAAAAAATCGTCACCTTGATGAAAACTTGGCAAACAGGCGTCCTGGTGACACCAAAAAAAAAAGATGACAAAAAAAAAGAAAAATAATTCATCCAATAGTGAAAACCTGGTAAACAGGTGCTTTGGATAAGTACCATAGTGAAAACCTGGCAAACAGGTGCCATGTGTAGTCAGTCATTGTTGTGCCATCTACTATCACTCTATCTACCTTTGTCCCTAATGAACATACTCTTTCCAACATTTGTCATAACACTTCACCCTAACATCATAACATTTCCATCCATGGCTGACAATGGTTGAAATCAAGTCTTGCATACTCACTACTAGATTTGACACCATTTTCTGACGGGCGTTCGTCGGTCGTTCAATAAATCTTTGTCGGAAGAGCGACACAATGGTGAAAATCTTTCCGTCATTTTTTCATCGCAAGGTCGATGACAAATTAAACGTCAAAATAATGGTGAAGAATCGTTGGTCGATAGCATAATGAAATACCTCAGGATTTTGTCAAAATATTGATGAAAACTTTGTTTATCCACTGACGAATTACACCAAAATTTTGTCACCGGTTCGACGAAATGGGAAAGTAGTAGTGTCGAAACAACATAAGACATTCGTTGAAATTGCAACAAAATAGGCAAGTAGTAGCGTCAAAACAACACCAAAATTTCATCGAATGTGCAATGAAATAGGCAAGTATTTTTGTCGAAACAACACCAGGAGTTTGTCGACTTTGCAAAAAAATTAGCAAGGAGTAGCATCGGAAGAACACCAAAAGTTTGTCGAAAGTGTGACGAAATGGGTAGGGAGTAGTGTGATATCAATGCCGAAATATCGTCGGAAGGGAAATGAAATGGGCAGGGAGTTACGACAAAATTGTCATCGCAGCTATAGCAACTTTGTCGAGCCTTTCTGTTGATTCGTCGGTGGTTGCCATTGAGATTGCGATGAAGAAGCAATTTTTTTTTTAAAAAAAATATTCGTGGAAATGTACCATTGTGGAGACTGACGACCGATCATACATACAGACTGCATATTGGTTTGATGCTTCAAATGATGCATTTCTTATATTGAAAAGTGCATTACCTTATTGAGCTTCTCT
>VDFB02047230.1:528311680-528407308 GCA_007258455.2 Sequoia sempervirens | reverse complement strand
CCTACTGAAATTCCACAGCTGCTATCCCCAACGCTAACACTGCGCCCTTGCTAACACTGCAAGACTATTTGCTCTCACTGCAAATTTACTACTTGCTAACACTGCAAGTCTTTCTCAAGTATCTCTACTTGCTATCACTGCAAGTCTACTTGTTGTTGTGTTCTCCAATTGCCCATTGATCCCCTTTTATACTTTTCTCATTGGAAAACCAATGGCCATGATTTAATCTCAATCAATGGCTAAGATTAAATAGACTCTAAAACCCTAACTAACTGGATTCTAGAAGTCTCTAGGAGAATCAATTTATTTAATTACATAATTATCTAGACAACTCAGCCCTTTTCTGGAGGTTTCTAGAAAATAATTAAATAATTAAATGACACTTCTAGACAATGGAGACACCTGTCCAAGCTACATAAATTAACACAGATTGCCCGTACATTGGTACCCAAATAAATTGCAGACCGAATGGGAGACCAGATTCAGATTATGAGAAGTGGAGATGGCAGCCAGATGGTTGTACCATCCCCAGGTGAACTTACATAAATCGATTCAACTTTGTTTTTTTTAATCCTCTTGATGTGTAATTTCTGTTTTGTTTCTTGTTAATGATGTATAGTTTTAATAATATATGTTTTTGAATGTAGTTCTGAAAATATATTTTAGTTTAAATTGTTTGGGCCTATTCCTCAATAGCTCTCTGATAGGTAAGTGGGTCTTCTTGGATATGCTGATGAATGATAGGTAAATGGATCTTCCCAATGGTTAGTTCCATGATAGATAAATGAAACTCTGAAAACAATCGATTTAGGTAATGATTGGAAACAATCCATTTTCATTGATCTATATATCCGCAAGGTCCGTTTACCTAGAACTGATGCAAATATCCATCTAAGAGAGGTCTAGATAGTAGATCCAAAACATTGGAAGTGTACCAAGCACTATTACTTAAAATATGTTAATATTAGGACATCTAAAACTATTAATAATGTGAATATTAAATGTAAAATGCTATATCAGGTTCAATAGTAATGATATACTAGAGAAGCTGAGAGGAAAGAGATTGATGTTTATTGGGGACTCAATAAGCAGAGGTCAGTTTCAATCCATGGTCTGCCTTCTTCAGGCAGGAATTCCAAGCAATAAGAAATCTATGGTTGATAAGAATCCTCTTTCAACATTCAAAGCCCTGGTAAATTGCACAGTCTGTTCACTGCAATCTACTTTTTGTTTTGGCAGGGCCAGTTTTGTAGTTTCAAATATTTGATTGCTTGTTTACAGGATTATAATGCTTCTATTGAGCTATTCTGGGCTCCATTCTTGGTTGAGCTGGAGAAAAGTAAAGATGGGAAAAAGATTCTTCACCTGGATTCTATAGAAAGTTATGGAGAGTATTGGAAGGGTGCAGATATCCTGGTTTTTGAGTCATCACACTGGTGGGATCATAAGGGTGGCAGTGGACAAACGTAAGATATGAATTTATGAAATTTTCATAGTTCATATTTGTGAATTACATTATCTGAATATTTTTCTACATAAAATTGTCCTAAAAGTTTTTAAAAAATCAGTGAATGAATCTTGCTTGCCAACCAGAGATATTAACTAAAGAGTAATCGTGTGTATCAACAGATGGGACGTAGTCATGGAAGGCAGTAAGACGTATACCGATATAGATCCAATGGATGCTTACAGGAAAGCACTGAATACTTGGGCAAATTGGGCAAATTCACAAATAGATTTCAAAAAATCAATGCTATTTTTCAGCACCATGGCACCTCGCCATTCAAGGTTGGTCATCTTATATGATATTTAGCTCAAATTTTACTTAGCAATTTTATCAATCTATTGTCATGGACAGTAGAAAATCACATGAAACGGTTCATAGTTATTGAAGAATTTAATTTCTACAGTCCATGAAAATTGCTTTAAAAAGTGTATGGATTTGACTGCATGAATTTTTCTTTCATCAGATCATACATCATGATCTATCATCAGAATAAAGAAAGTAGACAGCATAAAAAGAAATGATGGATAGTAAAGTATGATCCAATATTTGAACGAGAAAAAGATTCCCGCAATCAAATCGAAGAACAACTTTTTACTAACTATCGTTTTTATTAATATTAGAAACTGGGACGGTCCACTTTTTTGGTTGGAATAGGCTATGATTACTTTTTATATCTAATATTCAGATCTATCTCACCATATTCACTTGAACTGAAGTTAACATAATGGGTGTGATTATAATACAGTTGCAAGAATGAGACGGAGCCTGTGCAGAACACATCTGCATACAACCCTCCATTACCTCCTCAGGTGCCAATACTGAAGCAAGTTCTGAGCAGCACAAGTTTTCCTATTGTTTTGCTGGATGTCACAGGCATGTCCCAGCTTCGCAAGGACGCACATCCCTCAAAGTACGGTTCTGAGGGTGGAGACTGTAGCCATTGGTGTTTACCAGGTGTACCTGATATATGGAATGAGCTTTTGTATTCTTTTGTGGGTTAGGGAAAGCAGCAAGGGTGGACTTTCATGGGAAAAAGGAGGTTTTTGGGTTCCAGCTCTGATCAATAGTGCGCACATTGAATCAACCTACATCACCTACCTTGTAAAAGACAGGCTATGCTTGGCTGTTTGTTGTCGCATCTGTCTTTTCTTTAACGTACTACCTGTCATCTTTCAATTAAGAGATCTATCCCCATGTTCACTCGTTGTTCTTCTAACTGGAATTCAGCTTTAAATAACAATGATTTGTAGGATTACTAATTTTAATATTAAGTGTGTCGGTGTTGTCATAACTAAATGATAATGCCACTTCTTTGTAAGAAGATAGTAACTTTTGTCTAGCATGTTATATACGGCGGATTTTGAATATTAGATAAATGCGATGTATGGAAAAGTAACATATGATTAAAATAAAAGCATAAATAATAAAAATAAAATTATTTACGCAAATATTATAATTAGAAAAGTATATTTTATTTGTATTCATTAATGGCAATTTTGGGTTTAATCACCGCTTTTGATACTTAACGGAGTTGGTATCAAAGCATGAAAATTAGTTCTCTAATCCCAGGGGTTTGGTTCAGAGCATGAAAAAGAGGAGCAGCATGGTTGCTCGAAGGCTAAAAGGAGAGCCAAGTTGAGGTTGCAAGGCTACCAAGTGTTCAAGTGGGACTGTGAAGAAAGGCTTTGTTGGTGTCAAGTTGAGTTGAAATAGGGCATATCAAGAGAAGGATACCAGAGCCAAGTCTGGGAGTGGTTTGCATTTGGGATGATGAAGTGGTGCAGGAGGTGCATGCAGACTAGGTGATCAACAAGGCATGGTCATCAGAAGTGAACCGTGATGTGGATAAGTTGAACTTGTTCATTGGAGAAGTGTTATATAGTTAAATGTAGCCAATGTGGATCAAAGATCTAGAGGTCAATTTTGTAAGAAAGCTAAGGTAGTAGAAAAAATCAACATTCCAAAAGCCACCCAATATATTATTCAGAAATCAAGAAGATTACAATATACTTGCAGAGCAAGCTTCTCATAGGAGTATGGCCAACCAAATATCCAAAGGCAATATGATTGCTACCAGATTCTCAAAATATATCACAATGCACAACCATAATACAATGCCCTCATAAAATAAGGTTTCCTTCTAAGGAAAGACAAGCCAACAAAATATCCACCGTCAAATCTAAGACCTAATGACAAATGGTCCAGATTTACAATAATAAAATATATATAAAATGTGGCTTTTGAGGGTGCTACCCCCGAATCCCCATCGGGGCGCGTGGCCCCCAAACCTCGCAAGGGGAATATGCCCCCCTACACCCTCCCACACTCAGTTATCAACAATACACATTTTTAATTGCAAGGTTGAAACATATTTTTGCAACAAATTCGATGAGGGAGAAGGACAATGTTTGTGGTTGAGTTCTAGGGGGTAGTGTTGGTTGACACAACCAAGTTCTTGGAGGTGCATAAAAGGTGTCTAGGGGTATTGGGAGCTAATGGAGTGACCAAGGACACCTCCCTAGATGATGATGAAGAGTAGTCTTGTCACTTGAGCTTGAGGGAAGTTAGGTGTTCTACATGGATTTTAGGAGTGAAGAAGAGTAGCTTTTCCTTATCATTTTATAGTGAGGTTTACAAGTGAATTAATACATGAAGTCCCTATCTCAGTGAAGTGGGGTAGCTAAGCCAATGTGGATGATGACTACAAGGGAGTTGTCGAAGACTCAAAATTGATGAAATAGAGTAGTCAGGCCCCTACATTGTGGGGAGATGACCAACATGAGGGTTATCTATGTCAGAGTGTTGAAGCTCAAAAGTTGGGCAAGCTATGTGGGTGTGTGATGTGGAACTTGGAATCCATAGTAATGGATTAAGAGGGGTGATGTGTTGGGTGTGCACCCCCATGTTACCTTCAAGATTTAGATGTTGCATAGGGTCAAGGATCCCAAGTCTGTTGGAATTACAAGGTAGGATGGCATTAAGGATAGGGTCCCAAGTTGAGTACTCATAATGGATCCAAGATTTGAGGTAAGTAAGGTGAGTTGAGATGCATGATGTAATAACATGCCAATTGCTCACGCAAGTAAATTTCCTAATTTTTCACTTTCACGTAAATAAACTATGTTTCAAACCATTGCAATAAAAAAAATATTTTCTAATGAGAGAAAGATTGAACATAAATGACAACAAATTCATTTCAATGATTTCAATTTCAATACAATAATCATTATGTTACAATATTCCAAGAATGTAAACAATTACATACATAGCTTAACTGAGCTTCAAAGCAATAGACATAGATGGTCTAGGAATCTTCTTCATAACTTGATCGCCAGCTGAGGAGGAAAAACATCGCTCAAACACTTTTCTGCTAACCATAGACTCATATGCAAACCCCCACGCATCTATCATTTGATAGATGGCCCTACCCTTCGACGAAGAGATTGGTGAAGAAACCTCATAACATTTGTTGGCCTCCTACAATGATCTAATAACTAAGCCCTTATAGCTGTGATTCAAAGATTGGACATCTAATCTGAATAGCTATTTCAATCATCATGAAGGTGCATTTAACTTGTCAACCTAGGGACGTAAACTTGAAATGGGTCAACACAATATGTGCACTAGGAATCCAAAGTAGCCATATTCAATCTACAGCTAAGAAAGACACAGTGTTGAAACTAAATTGCTTGGAAAGAAATAATATAAGTGTTGAACATCAACCAACAACTATACTAAGCTGAAATACATGACAGAAATGAAAATTTGAGTGAAGAAACAGGAAACTACTATGTCTGTTTTGGCTGCAGGAACAGTCACAAAATAGAATTCTTGTGGCTGTAGGAACAGTCAATGTCAAATTTTTAACTAATTATTGAACAAAAAGTAACGACTAAGCTAGAGGATGGAATGCTCACCAAGTGGGGCCCCTTCAAGGATGAGCATCCATTAAGACAAATGTAAACTTAGATGCACAAACTTATAAACTCATTTTATTCATTGGAAAACACAAGTACAATAGAGCAACATGATTGTATTACTAGAAAACTAAGAGTGTGAGTACATCATCACATTAAGCAACCTCTTTTGAAGGAGCATCTGAGTCTTATTTATAGGAAGAAAAGCTACTAACTAATCACCTACCAAGGCGGTCAACTCCAATATATTAGGAGGATGCCTCTTTAGGGGAAGCATAAAAAGTGCAGAGGCGGTTATGCATGTGCGAAATTTGGTCAAGCATGTTTGCCTTAATGCAAATTTAGCACAACAGTAATGCCTATATTTTCTCAATAGATAATTAAGACCATTTACAAGGCAGTTACAACTTCAATTTGAATGAGGAATCTCCTATCATCAAGAGTCTTCCCTTCATTAACCTTTAAATGATAACCTTGTTGACTGGGTATGTACATGATCATCATGGAAAAAATAGGCCCTTAAGTGGCAAAAAATTCAGGAAAATCAGAGTTAGGCAACTTGACGTAAAAATTTGAATAAGTTATCTATATTATTTAAAAAATATCTAAGAATAGAATATGTAGCAAATTGAATGTAGTTTCTAAACTACTAGGTTTATTTAAAAAAAAAAATCTATTTGGTGAAAATTTGAAATTTCGATGTAGTGATACTTAAATTTCAGGGAAAAAATAAGAAGTAGGTGTCTGTCTAACCACCCTAACCACAATAAAATGATAATATTTTTTATAATATTTTAGATATAAGTAGAGGACTCATGCCCTGATGTGATGCATATTTTTTTGTAATTTTTTCCAAGTAAATAATTAATTATGAATTTTTTATTAAATTTTAAAAATATATATAAAAACTCGTATGTCTGACCACCTTAACTTAGTCAAAACTTCATGAAATTCAATTTTTATTTTTTAATCCTATAGTATACAAAGCATAGAATGTGACAAATGTTTTGGATTCAAAAAATGTGATATCATTTGAAAGCTATAGATGTTTTTCAATCAGCCTATGAATTAGGACTTTAGTCATAATTTGAATAGAAAATAAATAATAATTACTTATTAAATTCAAAGTAAAGCATAGTTTATATCAGTGGAAAGCTGTGAATCTTCTCTAAAAACCTTTTTCGTTTCATCAATTTTAGGTAAAAAAAAGTTGCCAGCCACATACCTATCATATTGCCACTTTTTGGCCCATCATGATCCTGCACATACCTGACTGTTATGGTGAATGACCAGCTGGAAGAATCTTCTTGAATTTTGTAGGCTACTAATTATATCTGCAAAACAATTTTAGTACGCACAACAATTGCATATATGTAACTATCTTAAAGTAGCATTCATTAATCCACATGTAAAATCAACACAGATAGTTCATATAGCATGTCAATGTCATTAAAGATTGTAAAAATAAGCTTATGCCCAATGTCTATGGTTTTGAGGAAATATCATAAAAAAGATCAACATCCAAGCATCAAAGTCTATGACAACTATGACAAGTAGACAATAAAATTCTATCAAAATTGAGCTATAAATTGGACTCATCACTCCCCCAGCCTAAAGCTTTGTTGGTCCTCTAGTAGAGGAAGAGTTGTTCTTTTGCTTTGTTAATTCCCTAAAATTTGCAACTGCCAGTTGTCCTACATCAGTTCTTGATGTGCGTGAATTAGGATCCTAGTAGAATCCTTGTTGTTTGTCCAACCTACTCCATCTTTGTCTCTCTGTAGCTATATCATACTGGTAATACTTGAAATTTGGCATAGGCCATAATAGGATAGGTGGCTGAAAAGTTAGTGGAAACCAAAACTATCCCTTTGTCCTTCCAATCTGTATATATCTATCAACTCTCTTAAGTGTTGCAACATAGTTCTGCATAGAGTGAGGCTCAACTTGTTTTAACTCATCAATTAGGTTGTTCCACCTTTGTGACAGATATCCCATCATAGATTCCCCTTTGGTTTTTGCTACCTCCTCATATTTTTTATAAACTACATCTCTCTCTGACATGATCCTATTGCCATAACTTGGTCTATAAAGAATTATGTGCCAATCCATGAAAATGTCCCTTGGATTTCTAGATTTAGCCTTAATGGATGGGGGAGTGTTGTATTCAATTTTCCTATAAGTCTTAAACTGTTGTCCCCAACTAATCTCATTATGTATCCAAGACATGAATTCCCTTAATTGGACATCCCCAACATACAACAGTGGATTCCAATCATGGTTTTGGGTCACAACATAATTATGCAAATAGAATTCACACAACAAATTCTTCATTTTAGGAGGAGCAATTTGATAAGCATTGAAAAATTCAAGAGGATTTTCAATGGAAGGATTCAAACCTGAAGCAATCTTTGCTAGTTTAAAAGAAAGATGCTTCTCCTTCAAATACAGAGCATAAACCCTTGGGGGAGTCCTTCATTCTAATAGTTGAGGTACTAAGGCTTCCATATTGTCCACCTTCTTTAAAGTAGTAGTTTTTGCATCCTTATCTTCAATCTCCTCATCTCTCTTTTGAATTTATTTCTTCAGCCTGTGTTTCTCTTCTTTCCATTCTTTTTCCCTCCTTTGCATTTCTCTCCACAGGTTCATGGCTACCATGTGCATTGAAAAATCAGAGGGCCTATGTATTCCTACAAAAAAAATTCCTGACACTACTGCTTGCTCTTCATGTGGCTCTAGCTGCAGGGATTCTATTTGTTCAGCCAATTCCATCTATAGGGCCTCTTATTCTTGTTCTTGTTGCAGGATCTCTTGCTTTTGCTCTTGTTGTAGGAGCTCTTTATTTTCCTCATACTCTTTACTTTCAACTTGTTCAACGATATCAGGAAAATTTTCCAGCGTTATGTGTGTTGCCTCCTCAAATATGTCCTTTTCCTCGACATTCACCTACCCCATTGGAGCTCCTATGTCATCTTATAATGTTTCTCTAGGCTTAGGGATTTCCTCCAGAGATACACCAAAGGTTGGCCCAGCTGGTCTTGCTTTCCTAGGAGGACTCTCATGTTTCTCTTTGGCTATAGGAAGAACAATGCCAGCCTTTTGTTTCTTCGAGCTTGGCATTTCCTTTCCTACCATTTTATTTTTAGCTTTTCCCTTTCTTATTTCTACCTTTTTCTTTTGTGCCCTAGTTCTCATTAGGATTCCAAGAGGAACATCATTATTAGAATCTGAAGAGGAACTTTCTTTGTCTGAATGCTCTGCCTTAGAAGAACTAATCTCTATGTTTTTTTTAGCTGCAAGAGGGTTTACACTAGGGCCTACATCAAAATTTGAGGCACCAGGGGTGGCTTCAGTCATGCTCAATCTTCTACTATCCCTACAAGGTTGAGGAAAAACCCTAGGTCGCAAATGTTCTGGTCTAATTTGATCAACATTTAAGAATTCTTCCCAAGTCATGTCAGACAAATCATGTAGAGACTTCTCAACTAATAATTTGATCAGAAAGTGGTGGAAAATGAAATTATCCCTACCTTTTTGGGTCTCGGTCACCATGATTGAGAGAAGGTGGTATAGCACGTTTGGCACATTCATTCTTCTCATGTGCCTCATATGATTCAGAAGTTTGAAGTGTAAGAATGTATATTCGATTGACGACCCTCGTAGGTAATGTACTTCACAACATGAACAACTACTTGCTTCCACAGCTCGGGTAGAGAGGTTCTCTTTGCACCTTGTTTGTCCACACTTAATGGAGGGTCACCAGGTTATGTAAATTTAGCCCTAGCTAACCTGGTGTCTCTGGAAGTAGGGTAATTTTCACCATCGATAGGCAACCCTATAAATTTTTCAATTCTTTCTTTAGTAGCCATTACTTCCAACCCTTTTATTGTGGCCTTTCCTTCATACAATTTCTAGGAAAATTGCAACACAACATCTTCATTAAAACCATTAAGCTTCAGGAAATAATCTAACCATCTGCAATTTCTAAACTCAGCCTGTGAAGGTGCATCCTATAGTAATGAATCATGAACCATGGGTTCATTCTTGATTAACCCACCTCCCATTGTTTAGTTGTTTGCAAATAAACAATCACTCTACAAATTTTCCCTTCGTGCAATCTTTGTTTGAAAATTAAACTTCTCCTTCCTGCAACGCTACTAAATTCCCAACACTAGTGTCATATGAATTTTACCTTTTTTAGCTTAAGATTATGACAAGAGAAATAAAGGTAGTAAAGGAGTGTTGGTATGTGGTGAATAATCATTCTATACTGTATAGCCCATGGTATACTATACACCCCAGTCCCTATGACTTTTTCGCATGATCACCGAAAAAGGGAAAAATCAATGGAAAAAGAAAAATCTAATTTTGTAGAACCCAAAAATCTAGAAGCTTCTAAGCTTGTTAAAAAGGGGTTTGGATGGGTATTGATTATTCGCAAGATTGTAATAGGTTTTACACTATATAATAAAAGTATTGGATGGCTACAATTTGGTGGATGTAGCCCAGATTGGGTGAACCAGGTTAAATTCTCTGTGTTATGATTTATTCTGTGTGTGTTTTAGTTTCCCTATTTATTAATTAAATCTACATTTAATTGTTAGATATCTACCATTTCTAACCCTAACAAGAAGTAATAAATGAAGGCTATGATCAAGAAAAATGGTGGTGGTTAATGTCTTTTCACACCTATGAGTCATCATCTCACTCAGAATTCAATTCGACTCAATTTAAACTTTACTGATGTGAACCAATATGGACAGACATGTGGACATGGTATTCACACTTCCCCCCAACCTAAATTTGAGCATGTGTCCTCACATGCATAATAGTTATGATGATTTGATAGGGTAGGGAATAATGGCATGCTATGGAGAATGCCTATATTAATTTACAACAATTAAATGAATGTACTAAAAGACAATTAAGAGATAACAAATTGATATGCACATACCTGGATTCTTGGAAGATCTATTACAAATATTATGGAGAAAGTATCAATCGCCTTTTAAGAGGTTAGTTGAGAAATTAATGAAAGCGGAGTGGAATGGAGTGAAGTGATGATGGAATGAAGTGAAATGATGGAGGCGTGATGAAAGAGAGAGAAAGGTGGAGATGGATGGTGGATGGGTGAAGAAGTGGACTCCCACAAAAGTGGAAGTCTTTATTATGAAAAGTTACGTACCTTAGTTATCCAGAAGGATGGACACAAGGTTCGCTTCCTTCGGTTGTAGGAATTCCTCCTTAGAAGTTGGCTTGTGATACAACCTGAGGCGATGACCATTGGCAAGAAACTTAAATCTAAAAAGGTCAATGGTGGTGAGCTGAACGACACCATTGGGGAAGACTTCAGCAACCTTATATGGTCCTAGTCACTGTGTTTGCAATTTTCCTACATTATCTTAATACCTTGAGTCATAGAGAAAGGCCCAATCTCCTGGTTGGAATTTATTGTCCTTGATGAATTTGTCATGCCACTTGATTCTCTAATTCTACACTACTTTTGTATAATGCAAGGCTTCCTTCCTTATTTCATCCAATGCATTCAGTTGCATGATTCTTCCTCTTTGTGCTTTAGAGATGGGTATGTGCAGGATCATCATGAAAAAAATAGGCCCTTAAGTGTCAAAAAAATCCAAAAAATTAGAGTTAGGCAACTTGACGTAAAAATTTGAATAAGTTATCTATATTATTTGAAAAATAAGTAAGAATAGAATCTGTAGCAAATTGAATGTAGTTTCTAAACTACTAGGTTTGTTTTAAAAAAAAGTAATCTATTTGGTGAAAATTTGAAATTTCAATGCAGTAGTACTTAAATTTTAGGGAAAAAATAAGAAGTAGGTGTCTGTCTGACCACCCTAACCACAATAAAATGATAATATTTTGTTGTAAAATTTTAGATATAAGTAGATGACTCATGTCCCGATGTGATGCATATTTTTTTGTAATTTTTTTTTCTAAGTAATAATTAATTATGATTTTTTATTACAACTTTTAAAAAATATTAAAACTCATATGTCTGACCACCTTAACTTGGTCAAAACTTCATGAAATTCAATTTTTAATCATATATTATATGAAGCATAGAATATGACACATGTTTTGATTCAAAAATGCAATACCGCTTTGAAAGATATAAATGTTTTCAATCACCAATCAATCAGAGATTAGTCATAATTTGAATAGAAAATGAATAATAATTACTTATTAAATTCAAAGTAAAGCATAATTTATATTGGTGAAAATTTGAGAATATCCTTTAAAAACCCTTTTCATTTCATCAATTTTGGGTAAAAAAAAAGTTGTCAGCCACATACCCATCATATTGCCACTTTTGGGCCCATCATGATTCTGCACATACCCAAATAGCCATCCCCAAGTCCATTGTAGCCCTAAGAGTTTTATGCTTAAATTCAATGGGCATCATAACTATCTTTCCATATAACAACTCAAATGGTGTGAAACTTGTAGTTGTTTTCTAGGTTGTCCTATGGGCCCAACAGCTTTTGGGAGCCCATTTGCCCAATCCTTCTTATGAACAACTTCTGTTTTGGTTAGAATGGCTTCAATTTCCTGGTTAGTCACCTCAACTTGGCCATTGGCCTGAGGGTGATAAGGAGTAGACTTCCTATTCCTTATGTTGTACTCATTGACCAGTGCTGCAACAAGGGTTGAGGTGAATTGAGTCCCTTGATCAGTCACTATCTCTCTTGGAATCCCATACCTGGTGTTCGAACCCCAGTCCTAGTACCTGCAAAACAACATGAATAAACAAGCTAAACAAGAGATTGCAAGCTAAAACAAAAATTCCCCATGAAATCCATTTACAACTTTGAATTAGGAGAGAAAACAACAAAGAACACAATGAAACAAAGGATATAGATTCAATCCTAATTTAAATGTGCAAACTCATGTTCCCATGGGGGAATTGGTGCCAACTTGATGTGAAAATTGACCCTTTCCCAATTCCTAAGATGCAAGATTGATATGTTGATGGAGATTGGTCCACTTTGATGGTGAAGAATGAGAACTCCAAGCCAAAATCTGCAAAAACTTACCTAAGAACTCAATGGTGATGGATGAAAAATGGCTAAATATTTTAGCATAATAATTTTGCATAATTTGTTGATGATCAAATGAGGATATGAGCTCTTTATTTATAGAATGCCAAGATGGATGAATGTCTGAATTTGAGCAATGTGGGACTAACATTCATCCAATGGTATGATGCCACTTGTTAGTCTATGAATGGATGGAAGATGTGCAAGATTTGAGAATTGTGCCAATAAATGCTTATTTTTGAATTTTAAATTTGTTGAAATGACTTGCAAGAGGGAAGGGAAATTGCAATAAATGCCACTTGGCTCAAGGAAAAGGACATGTAAGATGAAGTTATTTCCTTGTTGGATGTACATGTTGACTTGGAACTTTTGAATTCAAATTTGGAGAATATTCCAAAAGATGCCTTGTGAGGAAAATAGAGATTTAATAAATGAATTAAATCTATTTTAATGTGCAACTTGCAAAATATAGAGGATGGGACATGAGATGAGATTAAATTAATCATGGGTTAATTAATTTAATGAGAGAGGTTAGATGATGTGACCTATTTGACTCAAATTTATGGTTTTATTTAAATGAAATAAGGGAGGAATAGGATAAAAGATTAATTAAATAATGATTTTGATTTATTTAATTAAAAGAGATGGTGTTAGATTAAATCAAATAAGGTTTTAATTTATTTAATTTAATGGATAGACTTTAGAGATTTAATCAAATAAATTTAATTATTTAATTAAATAGGGATAATTAGATCAGATGGATTGATTTAATTAACAAAAGAGATTGACTTAATTAGATAAAATGATTTATTCAATTAAGAGAGGAATATTGATGAATTTAATCAAATAAGGAAATTTGATTTAATGGTTAGATCGAAGGATGATTCAGGATGAAATGGTGTTAGTAGTCAAGATCAGATGCATAATGTCAATCAGTATATTTTACGTGTCTACATTTTGCCCCTCTTTGAAGCAATGTACTTGTTGCGTTGGTTCAAAGAATAAACGATCTTGATTGAAACCTAAATTTTTGATATTTTAAAAAATTGGCCCACTGCTGCCTAGTGAGAGAAAACATGCCATTATAATGCCCCCTCGAGAGATTGGATGAAAATTTCAATTTTTGGCTAATCTCACGAAAAAAGAGGACAAAGTACCCGATAGGTCTGAAAGGGCTCCGGGAGGCTAAAAACATGTCTAAACGCAATAAAAAGATAAAAAAACAAGCCTCGATCAAACAAAAATAAGTTCGGGGGTCCAAAAACCTAGCAGGATAGCCAATCAGGGTGAAAAAACCCTAATTTTTAGGCTTAAAAGGGGCCTGAGGGGTCACTTTCAAGTCATTTTCAAACACCTCCAATAACAACCTTGAGATTTGAGCTCTGACCTTCCGACGATATGGTGCAATGACAACTTCCCCTAAACATTTCTGATCAAGTTCGGACATACTAGCGGCCACTTGATATCGGGGCACAAGTATGTGACCCTTACCTGAGCTTCATTTTTTTGTTTAATGCTTCATTTAATGCTTTAAAGGGTTGGTTCACCTGCAGCGGTGCTATATAGTGTCGCTCGGCAATCAAACTATGCCACGTGGTGCGATTTTGTGCCACAGTGGTGCAGTTTGGAGTTTAAAAACTTCGACGCTAAGCTCGGGGTCGGTGGGGTGGTTTGACAAAGTGTGATGCGGCGGAGTCAAATTTTTGCAAAGTGCGCCGCTGAATGATAAAATGCACCACGGCGGTGCGATTTTTCTATTTTAGGGCCTAGCGTCAGAGTTTGATTAGAAATCAAACTACGACGCCATCACGAGTTGCACTGCTAGAGAATTTTGTTTAACACGCGAAGAATTTTTCAAAAATTATAACATGGTGATCCTCTTTGGTGCAGGACGCGGCGAGGGAGCTCTACTCCTGAGAGCACAGGTCGCGGGACCTAGCCGGTTACTTGTGGGACCTGAGCGACAGGGACCAGGATCAACTCTGGATTGCGGGGTTGTGGTATATTGCGTATGCGGCGTCCGTGCACACTCACCTAGGGATGTTGTCAGTGCTAGCCGAGAGATGGCATAGCGAGACCTCTTCTTTCCATCTTCCCAGTAGTGAGGCCACTGTCACCCTAGAGGATGTTTGGCGCATTCTGTGATTTCTGATTCATGGTCGATGAGTGATTTTTGATATGGATGAGGGGCGTGAGGCCTACCACAGATTCCTTGCCACACAAGACATCGTGTTCTGTGAGGGACAGATAGAGCTAGAGTGACATAGGATCCTAGCACATCCCTACCACTAGGTGATTGTAGCCATCATTTTAGATCTTGTTGCCCCCGACAGATGAGGCTGATACTTCAGTCTCAGCTAGGGATATTACTGGGAGTAGATGGTCTGAGACAGGCTAGTTCATTTCACATGGGGGCCTGTTCTCCTAGCTTCATTATATAGAGAGCTCCATGAGTACGTCTACATGGATTGCAGAGCACTTGGAGCAGGGGTGACTCTTCTTCATGTCTGGGCATGGGAGCACATTGTTGTGCTATGGTCACATGTTGTTTCAATTCTAATGGTGCCAGACGATCCCCTCATGTGGCGATACAAAGGCGGTGTGTCCCTCACACACACTGGTGAGCAGGGGATCTCCTATTAGAGGAGAGTCTTGGACGAGATGCTGGTTTTTACTTGGTGACCATACCTTGGTCGGCTCAGATGGGTCGACGATGCCAATCAGATGTTCTACTACCGCCAAGACCGATACATGTAGGGGCAGGAGCACACTATGATCAAGAGGTACCTGCTTGGGTGCGTGCAGTGTCAATTTGGGGAGCCGTAGGATCGTCCTGATGATGATTACATGGCTATGTTCGCCTCCTCCATGACACAAGTGTCCTAGGGGTGATATATTCCTGCTTCAGAGGTGGTGGACAGCTTTAGGCAGCTGGCAACCCAGCCATGGGCTTATGATTAGGGGTTAGCAAATCTAGGCACTACTCAGGCCTACAGGAATTGGTTTTAGCCTCCACTTCGATTGACGATTCCAGGTGCAGTTCTAGATCTACAGAGAGTCAGAGGCAGAGGAGGAGGATGAGGTCGGAGGGTTGAGGTTCGACAGGATCAGGCAGTTGTGCCGCTAGCCCAGCTAGATCAGGGAGATGTGCACATGCAAGACCAATAGCAGGTTCCACCAGTCCCACCACCATGAGGTGAGGATCCTCCTCGGGTGCAGCCGTAGGTACAGCCAATAGGACAGGCAGATGCTCAGGATGCGCTGATTGTGCAGTTATAGGCCCAAGTCTAGGCCATGATAGTCAAGAGAGATCAGGTGAGGACCGAGAGAGAGTAGCTTAGGGCTGTGAGGGATCAGGCCGTGCAATAGAGACAAGCTGCAAAGCTACAGGCAGCCACTGAGCTAGGCAGGAGACAGTAGCTAGAGAGCATGACAGCCTCCTCCTCCTAGGGTACAGTGTCAGTTCGATCGTACAAGGATGTCATCCGAGAGGATGAGTACTATCAGAGGGACTATCATGAGGCCGTACCTAGGGCAGAGCAGGCCAACCATAGACCAACAGAGGGTCATGGTGACAGAGGTGATGGTAGCATTCACAAGGACAAAGCTTGATCGAGATGCTATGATACTTTTTGTGCCTTATGGGCTCATTTTTGATAGCCCGATGGGCCTTTTGTACTGATTGACACATATGTATAGTGATCCGATTTATTATTGTACTATGACAGTTGCATTATTGATATATATGTATGAGCCGATGATGATTTTGATGTGATGCGATATGTATTCTTTATTTATGCATGGATGATTTTACTTCTATATGTTGTGCAATGATGCTTTTATGGATGCATTTATTCCTGATGTTGTATGCATTATGATTATGATTAACATATCTATATTATGTTTATGATATGCAAAATGAGATGTGCAATGATGTTTTCTATATGATGATATATTTTATGTTGATGCAAATGGGATAATCTAATATGTTATTATGGATTGTAATATGTGAAATGATATGTGACTTATGTTTATAAATGATTATGGATGCATATACGCTTTATATGTGATGGACTCTTTATGCTTATGTGGAATGATTTGTGCAATGAATGATTTATGATGCTATTTATGGGATGACATGGATGATGTAAATGTGATGGTCGTAATATGATGCAAATGAGATGGTGTAATGCAAATGAGATGGTTTTATGAGATGCTTAGAATAACAAATGCTATTATCCTAAACATTTGAATGATGATATAATGTATGTGATGTATTTAATATGATGTAATGATATGCAATGCAAGATGAACCAAATATGTGAGATGACTTTATGATGTTATGTAAGTATGTATGCAATGGATTATCTATAATGCTTATATACCTATTGTGTATGTTTATGCAATATGTGATAATGCGAAATGGTTATGAAATGCAAATGAATGTTTATGCAGTGATGTAAAGTATGAAATACGATGAAGTGGATGCACCTATCTATATGATGATTGAAATGCAATGCGTATGTTTCCTATATGATATGTTTATGCAATATGGTAATGGTTTGTGGATGCAGGATCAATGACGATAATGGTGAAGATGATCAACTGTCATAGTACCTTATTAGTGTGGTTAGCAAGAAAAGAAGAAGTCATTTCAACAAGACACAAGATGATGCAAATGCAAATGATGATGATGATGATTACTTGCTGAGGAATTGGGATTTTCAAAGGGCCGATTTCCTTATGTTTGATAACACACGTGGTACGATGCATCAAGGTATAGATAACTAGGATGGCATCATACCTAGTGTGATGGAATTTGACTTAACCATTAGATAGGAGGATCCTTGTTCACACCTGACATATAGAAACCTTGCCAAGATTTACTTTAGAAGTTCAAAACACCTCAGACCAAAACACGGAATGGTAAATCTATCCATGCAATAGTCAACAAGTTGTGTCAAACCTCCTCCATACATATCTAACACAATGAGTATTCACCAAGGTTATATTACACAAACGTCCAACAAGCATAGCATACAAAAGATAATGATTATTGCCCCATTCCTATCTCTCTAAATCCTTCATTCGGATATCATCGAGAGGTCCTTGGACTAAGCACAATAAGATAAGTTAAAAGATAAAGACCAAGTAAACAAACAAATTGATGCTCTTCAATACCACTAACCAAAGGAGGATGCACTTTTCTAAGGATAAGAACCGAAACTATTACCAAAAGATAATTCCCATTGTAGGAAGGATACATCCTAGAACATGTTAGTGGATGGCGGCACATCATTTCATTTATTCAAAGTGTTCTTTCTGATAAATAATGCCCATTGTAGGAAGGATTCATCCTAGGACATGATGTTATCAGATGATTGATATGGGACTAATTGGATGATGGACTATCGACACAAAGAATTGACCAACTTGTTTACGTACTAACTTAAACCTGAGACTTGACGTTTTGAGTTTTACTTTTAAGCTGTTAGACTTGTTTCTAACTGTTTCACCCAAGGTTGAGGATGACGATCAGTTTATTATCGATGGTGTTATTGTAGGTGCAAGAGAGATGAGATGGATGGATTTTTTCAAATATTTGGATGCTTTTGGAGTTTTACAATGTTTTGAGGCTGTTTTTGGTATTTTTTGAGATTTTCAAATGTTTTGATTTTTGATTTTCCAATTTTTTTGGAGTTTTATGAGATTTTGACCAAGATACTAAACTAAAGACCTATCCTACAGGTCTCGGGGGTTGATCAAAAAATTAGCCTTGCCTACGTTCAAGGCTCAGAGACCACGTAGTTTGACTGATGACTTGACTAATTTACAGATGAAGATATACATGATGAGATGTCAACTTATTATGACAGACTCCTAAAGGACTGACCTAAGTGTCTTGGGATTATCAAATATCAACCTTGCCTATGTTCAAGGCTCAGAGATCCGTAGTTTGAAAAGACGACCATGTTTTTGGATTTTGATGATTTTTGAATGTTTTTGGATTTTCTGATGTTCTAATGTTTTTGGATTTTCCGATTTAAGTATCTTAAGGATATACATGAATCTGATCTGATGAGAACATGCCCCCAGCGTGGTGCAATAAACTACTCCAATAAAGGCAGGACAAGCTATCATTGAGGATGAGCCGAGCAGTACTAGGAGGAATCATGATACAAAAATAGGACCAAGCTATGGTGTAGATGTGAGTGGATGAGTGATGGATGGAGACCCGAATGTGATGGATGATGGAAGCGTAATGGATGGATGATGCCGAACAAGCAGTAAAGATCCTGGTGGATGGAAAGTGCTTATTTATGCAAGGCACCTATTTTCCAAGTTTTCACCAATGTACTTGCCCAAAGTGCCACCAAAGTGGTTTTCACTAAAGGACGATTTTTTCTCTTTACTATTTTTTTGATCATTTTTCTAATTTTTTTGGATTTTTTGCTTTTTGATTTTTTTGTTGTCACCAAGACCCCTGTTTGCCAGGTTTTTGCCGAAGTAACCATTTTTTTAGGAAATTTTCTAATTTTTTAAATTTTTTGGTTCTATACCTTGAAAGATTTAGGCATAAAACTTTTTGAGATGAGAGCTATTCATGGGCTCTTGTAGAGGTTCCCCTTCGGGTGTTGATAACTGATATACCCCTAACTTGTAACTTGCTATGATGATGAATGGTCCTAGCCAATTAGGTTTAAATTTTCCTTTACTACTTGGGTTTGGGACATTCTTTTGATTCTCCTTCAATACCAGTTCCAGACTTGGAACATCCTGCTTCTGATTTTCTTATTGTAGCTCCTTTTGAGTCTATTTTGATAGACTTTCAAATTTTTCAAAGCATCTATACGTCGCTCATCCAGTAGCTCTAGCTCATTTAGTCTTGATACCCAGTACTCTTCATCTGTGATGAGGTTTTGCAGTGATATCCTGAGGGATGGGAGCTCGATCTTAATGGGGAGTATGACTTCTGATCCGTAGACTAAGGAGAAGGGGTTGGTGCCAGTGGGTGTGTGGATGCTAGTTTGATAGGTCCAGAGGGCGGGATTAAGCTATAGGTGCTAGTCATGACCTACGTCATTGACTGTCTTCTTGAGGATTTTCAGAATGGTTTTGTTTGTAGCTTTTGCTTGGCCATTGCCTTGGGGATAGTATGGGGTGGAGAAGCGATTTTGGATTTTAAATTTTTCACATAAGTCACAAACCTCTTGATTCTTAAATGGTATCCCATTAACTAAGATAATAGCTTGTGGAACACCATATCAACAAATGAGATAGTTCAGGATGAACTTAGAAATCTACTTCCTAGTTATGTATGTCATGGGTATGGCTTCCACCCACTTAGTAGAGTACTCCATTATGGCTATGATGAATTTGTAGCCGTTAGATGAAGTGGGAGTGAATTTTCCAATGAGATCAAGTCCCCATTGCAAAAAGGGCCAAGGTGTGACGATAGGATGAAGCTCTTGAGTTGGAGAATGGATGAGGTCCCCATGCTGCTAACATTGTAGACACTTTATGGCATGATCATGTGCTTCTCTTTCCATTGTGGGCCAATAATACCCCATCCACAACAGTTTCTTAGCTATGGTCATTCCACTCGAGCGCGAACCATAGATATTATTGTGTACTTCAGTTAGAGCGGTTAATGCATCCTCAGCGTTTAAGCAGTGTAGTAGGGTTCCTTCTATGCTCCTACAATATAGGGTATCACCTAGAATGACAAATTTGGATGCCTTTTTAACAAAGGTTCATTTTAGGTTTGAACGTAGGTCGAAGGGTATGACTCCTATACGAAGGTATGTGTAAATGTCATGGTACATGGGATCACCGGGACCAACGATTTCGCATAGGAATTCTAATTTTGGTACCTCGAATGTGGGCATGAGAAGCTACTCTATTAGGAATTCATATTTTGGAACATTGTTGGGGATGTCCAATAGGGACCCAATTGTTTCCATGGCATCTATTGCTCTGTTGTTGGCTCTAGGTATCTGCTCAAATGTAATTTTGATGAAGGATTCTTTGAGAGTCTCCACCACTTTCTTGTATGCAGTGAGCTTGTCGTCCTTGGTCTGGTATTCATTGTTCACTTGATTTATAATCAATTGAGAGTCTCTATATACTTTGAGAGCTATGATGTTCCACTGCACTGCTATTCTAAGACCTATGGTCAAAACCTCATATTCTGTAATGTTATTGGTGCAAGGAAATGCCAGTTTGTAAGACCTTGGTATGCAATCCCCTTGTGGTGTGATAAAGAAAAGACCAGCTCCTTATCCAAGCTACGTGTATGAGCCATCAAAGTATAGTTTCCACTGGTTAGCTACATTGAGATTGAAAATGGATTCATCTAGAAACTCTGAAACAAGAGGGTTCTTGGAATAGATTGGTGCTTTTTCCAGTTGGTCTGCAATGACTTGGCCCTTGATTGCTTTCCTCTCCACATATTCGATGTTGTATTCTGACAGTATCATCATCCATTTTTCCATTCTTCCTGTGAGAATTGCCTTTGATAGTAGATACTTGAGAGGATCAATTTTAGCGATGAGTTTTATTTTATGTGCCAACATGTAATGTCTAAATTTTTGTGATGCAAACACTACTACAAGTCATGCTTTCTTGATGAATGAATAGTTTAGCTCATGAACAACCATTGTTATACTGATGTAATAGATAGCCCTTTCCATTCCATTTTCGTCATGCTGAGCTAGAAGAGCTCCAAGGGCTGTGGTTGTTGCTAACATGTATATAATCAATGGTTTTCTTGGGATTGGTGGCATTAAGACTGGTGGTGTTAGTAGGTATTCCTTGATTTTGTTGAATTCCTCTTCACACTTGGTATCCCATTTGTACGCTACTCCCTTGTGGAGTAAGTAAGAGTATGGGTTATGGTTATCTGCCAGTTATGCTATGAATCTTCGAATGGATTGTAGTCTAACTTGGAGACCTCTCAGTTGCTTTAATGTTTTCGGTGCCTCCATCTCGAGGATTTCTTTTACTTTTGCTGGATCCACCTCAATACCCCTCATTGACACTATATATCCTAGGAGCTTTCCTGATTGTATGTCGAAGACACACTTCTTTGGGTTTAGTCTAACTTTGTACTCCTCCAGCCTATCAAAGATGACACTTAGGGTTGCTATGTGATCTTTTCTCTTTCTGAACTTAGCTAGAATGTCGTCAACATAGTCTTCAACTGTCTTATGGATTATGTCATTGAATATCAATGGCATGGCCCTTTGATATGTTTCCCCTACATTATTTAAGCCAAATGACATCATTTTCCAACAATAGGTCTCCCATGGGCAAGTGAAAGTTGTTTTATGTTGGTCCTCTTTAGCTATCATGATCTGATTGTACCTTGAGAATATGTCCATTAGTGACAACATTTCATGTCCAACTATCATATCCATGATCATATCAATGTTTGGAAGTGGGAATCCATCTTTTGGACATGCCTTGTTTAAATCTCTGAAGTCTGTGCAGATTATGATATTTCCGTCAGGTTTTGAAACAGGTACCAAGTTTGATACCTATTCTGGATAGTCTATCGGTAAGATGAATCCTGTGTCTAATAGATTTTTTAGCTCCATTTTGACTAGTAGGGCGATCTAAGGATGCATTTTTCAAAGCTTTTGTTTGACAGGCTTTGCTTCTGGATACACTGCTAAGTGGTGAACCACAGTCTTTGGATCAAGTCCTGGCATGTCAGCATAACTCCATGTGAAGTTTATTTGTCTTTCCCTTAGGAATGCCACTAGGAGCTCTTGCTCTTCTTATAGTAGTGATTCCATGTAGAATGTGATATGTGGGGTCTCCTCTGTTCCTAGGTTGACCGGATTGCATTTTTCTGCCAAGACTGCTGACTTTTCCTTATGAATAGCTCTTAAAGGAAGATTGAATCCCCCATCCTTAGGCACCTCAAAGAGGTTTTCACCATTGGATGCATCCTTTCTTTTTACTTTTTTCTTGTCAGAGAGTGCCACAGTGTGGTTTTCACTCAAGGACTTGGATATTATTCTTAATTTATCGCTTTTACGACTGAAGGATTTAATCATTTCCCCATAATAGGCATGTGTATCTAGCTCTATTATAAACCCTGTGTTGTGATCCCCATCTAGAATGTTATCCCGCAATCTCATGAATTCTGAGAGTGCCTCATCATTTTTTAATGTATCAAGAGCTAGTGGTCCTCGTTGGTCGTAGTCGATGAGTGGGGGATATACTAGGTGAATCTCATGATTTTGGTGGTCTGTTTCAAAAGATATGGTGCTAATCATGCAAAGAGTGGTATCCTCAAATAGCCTAGGTAAGTTAGTCAAGTGTTCCTCGTCATTGCTACTACTACAAATGTCGGTTATATAAAATGTAAAGTTATCTATGACTCTACCAATAGACACTGGTAATCGTAGTTCTGTTGGGGTTGGCTGAGGAGGATTGTTAACTATTCTAACTGAAGGACTTCAACCTCATATGGTTATACTCAGAGGGGTACATCCAAGCCCAATATTTTTTATTGGTCACATCTCTGGCATGATAGGTATTATGAGCCCATTGTCGTTTTGTCCTAGTCTTCGATTTTTGTCATAGCCCATTGTGAGCATCATTTGTAGACCCTTGCTTCTGTCATCCATTGGTAAATCTGGTACTAGTCTTTCATCTTGATAGAGCATATGAGATGGATCTGCCTCAATAACTTCTCATCCAAGATCTCCCCAAGTTGTGAAGGTGTGATAGTTTTCAAGAGGCGTTTGAGATGTGGAAGCTTCATTTGTTTGTGGGTGTCCTCGTGATCTAGGAGATTGTGGTAACTCTCCTACCACGAAGGAATTATTAGGGATTTTGTAGTTTCCACAACTGTTATCTTGGATGATGAGCTTCATGTCAGAGATGGTGGGAATGGCAGGAGTGGTAGGTGTCTCTATCACGAAAGTGGACGTGAGAGTGGCGGAATCGATGTATGGTGTGGATGGGCCTTCATCATTTTTGGGTACTTGGGGGATTTTGTAATAATTTGCTTCAAGATTTTTGCAATATGAGAAAGTTTTGGGATCTCCATGGATGGTAATTTCTTGTCCCTTATGTGTGAATTTCACACATTGGTGGAAGGTTGATGCTACTGCTTTCATCGTATGAATCCATGGGCGTCCTAGTAGGATGTTATATGGCAAGTCGAGGTCCAAGACCTGACAAGGGGTTTCCGTGATGGCAGGCCCTACTTGAATAGGGAGTTTGATCGTGCCTTGAGACACTCTTTCTTGGTCATCATATGCTCTTATCGTGATGCCCTTTCCTTTGTCGATGGAATCTTTTGATATTTTCAATTGCTTGATGAGGCTAAGAGAAAAGATATTCAAACTTGCACCTCCATCCACCAAAACCCTTTTGATTTTTATCTTATGTATGATGGCTTCCAAGTGAAGTGCATGGTTGTGAGACGGTTGAGCGGGGAAATCTTGGTCAGAGAATGTAAAAAGATTAGGCGTAATGATATTTCCGACCATAGCTTGGAATTTCTCTACATCAAGATATGTGGGGACAGTGGATGACGCCAATGCTTCTTCAAGGATTTTCTTATGGGTAGATGATATTTTTAGCAACTCCATGATGGAGATTTGTGCTGGCGTTCTCTTGAGTTGATCTAAGACATTGTAGCCATTAGGAACGGATCTAGATGCAGGACTCTGTTTGGCTGGGATGATCCTGTGATGGTTACTTTGCCACCTCTTGTGGTGACTCCAAAATCTTCATAATAGGCACCCTTAATGGTGATGACCATGTAGTTTTCATCTAGGGAGGCGATGACTATTTCATACACATGATTTACATTTGAGTGGGTGCCTTTCCCTTTATCTTTGTTATTGTTATTCCCTTTGTTGCCATGATTCAACATCGGATTTGTGTATATCTTAAGATATTAAGATACTAGTTTCCCATTGGTTGTTCCACGTTTATGATTATTTTATCGATGAGATCTTGGATGATGTTCTTCAATCTCATGCAACTGTTCATGGTATGGCCTTTGATTTTATGGAATTCGCAGAGTTGATTCTCATTATACCAAGGAGGTTTCACATCCAATTCTTGATAATTCTTAAATGTAGGAGGCTTGATGAGTTTTTCATCTATTAGCTTTTTCATTATTCTTCAATTGGTTCCCCCAAAGTTGTGTATTTTCGCTTGGGATAACTCTTGCGTTGAGGTGGTCCCCTTTGGTCATTGAGATTATTGATTGTTGGATAGTTGTTTGGTTGGTGTGTTATGTGATGAGTGTTTTGGTGTTGGATTTGAATTTGTTTTGTGGGTGTGTTTTGGTGAGGAGCACTAATGACCACCTTGGCATCAAGAACACCATCATTAGTAATGTTTTTGTTCCTTGCCCATGTATGAGGTTTATCATTGTAATTGGATGGTGGGCAGTTTTTTTTTGTTCAGGGTATGATGTTGATTCCGCGAGCTGAGTCATAAGGGCTCTTTCGATGTTGAGCACCTTGGGGATCAACTGATCATATGTCATGATGCCCTGAACCTTGAGATGAAATTCCAAGCATCGTTCAAGGTTGGCTATGATGGTACAAACTTGTTGTTCTTCTGGCATGGTCCACTTGCTCTGATTGGGCTTGGATCACCATCATTATAGGAAAGAGGTGAATGATTCACCCTTTCCTTATTTCAAAGCCAAGAGTTCTTCTAGACTAACATCCATTGCAATGTTGCATGCATAATTTTTAATGAATGCATCCATAATTTCTTGGAATGTTCTAATGCCTGAAGGTAAGCGAGAGAACCATTCCATAGTGTGGCCTACCAAGCTCCTAGGAAATAGTTGCATCAGATAAGTATCAGCGTATGCAACTTCCATGCAATGTACCTGGAATTCCTTGATGTGATCTTCAGGGTTTCCATCCCTCGATATTTTTCAAATTTAGGGATCTCAAATCCCTTGGGGAATGGTTTCATTACTAGGTTCATGTCAAAACGATACAGACACAAGTTGCTTGTTGTCTTTGTTGTTCACCCTGATTGAAGATCAAGCACTTGTTGCGAGAGCAACCTAATTTATTTTGTTATGTCATTTTGCATATCAAGGGGTGGGATGAAAGTGTTTTGGGGTGTTTCAATCATTGGTTGGAAGGATGGTTTGTTTGATGTGTTGTTCAATGGTATCTATATGTTCTACAGAGTTATGTAGGCTTCCACCTGTTGCTGTATGAACAATGCCTGTTGTTGATCTTGTTGTTGTTGTGCTAAGATTTGTGCTTGTTGTTGCGCTTGTTGTTGTTCCAACAATGGTTGTTGTGCTTGTTGTTGTTCCAAAAATGCTAGCTTGTTGTTGGGCTGCCAATTCGGCTGCTTCTTGCTACTCTTGATATTGCTTTATTGCTTGCTGATATGCTTGCAATTGCGTTGCTTGTCTTTGTGCAAGAAGTTGTGCTTGTGCTTGTGCCTGATGTGCTTGATATTGAGTGTTTGCTTGAGCTTGAGCTTGTGCTTGCGCTGCTTGTGCTTGGGCTTGGGCTTTTTCTGCTTGTTGTTGTAATAGAGCTTGTGCTTGAGCAACCTTTTGTGCTTGCAATGCTTGCATGACTTGTTTTTGTTGTTGTTGCAATAATGCTTGTGCTTGTTGCACTTGTAATGTGGCTTGGGCTGCTTGGGCCACTTACGCAGCTTGAGTGGTTTGTTGAGTGGCTAGTTGTGTGGCTTTTTATTTTTGCACTTGTTGGAATCCCCTTTGGAAGGCAGCTTGCAATGCCGCATTGTATTGGCTTGATGTGGTGGAAGTTGGTGGTGGTGGGGATGGTGGTGGATTCAGAATGGCATTTGTGGTAGTGGTGAGTGGTGATGTCATGTTGATGTGGTGGTCGGTCCTTGGGAGACCATGCTTTGTGATGTTAGGAGAGTGTTTTATTGTGTTGCAATTGCTTGTGCATTTGTCATCTATTGTTGCGATGTCGACAACAAGTTTTGCATGGTGTTTTGATTGATATTCGAGATGTTGATTTGATTGATACTTTGTAAAGGAGGAAGCCCTAAACCAAGGATTGGTGTGGAAGATAATGGTAATGGTGGAAGAGGTGGAAATGTGAGGGTTGCAAGCTGTTATGAGAATGTTATGGTGTTGAATATGCCCCCTGGTCTGAACATATCTCCCTCTTCTTGTGAATTTGTGAGGAGAGGATTTTGAGGTGTTGCGTGAAAAAATGATGATGATGGATCATGATGGAAAGTAAGAGGGACATTCTTATGTAATGGGTTTTTGAATATGTTTTGTTCCAATGTGGTACTTGCATCCAAGTTTTGATTATTAACAATGGGGTGTGCTTGAATAGCATTGAGAAATGCATTTCCCTTGTTAATATTGGGTTGGGTTGGAGCAAAATATGTCATGATCTGCGGAATGTTTTGGGTGATGTTTTGGGATTGGGGTGTGGATGAGATGGGAATGGTGGATGAGATTGGAGGAAATGTTGTCTCCACTATGGTACTCACATTGAAATCCGAAGGTAACTTGGCCCCTTGTTTTGATAGCTCAAGCATGTATAACAAGGGGTTAAGCCTCATCATGATGTTGATGATTTTATGGTTCTCTGGATTTTGGAGCATTTCAGTTATTTCTTCATGAGACATTCCAAACATAAGATCCTCTCCTTGGTTTTCCTCTTGCAAATTTTGGGATGATGAAATGGTCAAAGGATTGCTTGATTCAGCGAGATTCATTTCAACGTTTGTTTGACTAAGATAACTTGAAGTGGGTGTTTCTTTGTTGGCTTCCATGCTCTTCTTTTATTGAGATCTAGTTTGAACCATAAAACAAAGATAATTTTTTAAGAATAGGAGAGATGAATCTCTTGGTTCTTTGGATTGATCTTTACTTTATGTCCAAAGTAGAAAATTTTAGGCTATCTTAAGGATCAAGAGGTGTGATAGGATGATGATGTAAGGGGTGGATGATCCGGATGTTATGATCTTTTGGTAAATCTTGAAGGAGATACTAGGCTTCTAGGACTTTCGGATATGTTTCAGATTTTTAATTTTGATTTGATTTTGGATTTGGGATTTGTCCTTGATTTTGATTTTGATTGATTTTGATTTTGAACAAAAAGACCCAAAGATGTTGGATGATGATCTAAGGGATACATTTGTTTAGAGGATAATTTGAATATGTGTGGGGAGAAGGATGCATCTACCCACACCTATCCAAATAAGATGATAGTTTTACTAAGCATATGAAGAAGGATTCATCTACATACACTAAGCTAAACAAGATGATTTTGATAAATTTTGACTAAACATATGCAAAATGATACATCTACACATACCTAAACAAAGGTGATTTTGCTAATGTTTTTAAGGATTTAGTCTCAAAGGTTTGATGATTTTTTTATTTTTTTTGCCAAAAAGCCTAGCATTAAGGATGATTCCAAGATTTTCCAAAAGGTGATGATGAGATGATTTTTGTTTTGATGGATGAAGGATGGATGAAAAGATTTTGATTTAATTTGATCCTAAGATGAACCTATAAAAGACACTTTGTTTGCCTAGACCTAGGTATTGAAGAGCATGCAATGCTTCTATAGACCTTTGTAACCAAGAAATGATTCCCTTTGAACATACATTTTTAGATTTTGAACCAATGATTTTTTTTTTTGGGATTTGGACTTTTTGAGAGTCGTGAGTCTTCAACACACATGAAACTTCATTTTTCTTAGCTTTGCTTAATGGCTTTGTTTTACCAACAACACTTTCTTTGATTAAGTTTTCAAACTAAGATGCCCAATGTCTTAATTTCCTTGAACCCCACAAGATATGTTATGTGGAAATTCAATGAACTTAAGGCAATGGTTTTCCTATTGTTTACTTAAGTAGACAAATCGAGATGTAATACAATGTTTAGAAACCTCTAAGGATGTGAATCCCAAGGGAAAGCAATAACATGTGGATCAAGTTAATTGCATTTGTCTCCAAAAGGGTTTGAAATTTGGATAACAATGTTAAGTGTTTGTTTTCAAGATGTTTTCGATTAAGAAATGAATTTTTTAACCCAAGAATAAGTACAATCCTATGGATGTGTAAGACAAATCTTGATGGATTCCCACTTGGACAAGTCCAACTACGCTTATCTTTAGCGAATGGTTAGATGCTTGACCCCACTGGCTCCCCTCCACGACACTCACTTATACGAGGAAGCCAAGCATCAACACCCATGAAACTCCCATGGCATGTTTTCCATTTCTACTAAAAGATCGTAAAAGTGTGGGGTGACTTCATAATGACTGTTCTTGCACCAATAAATAGATTAAAGGATTTTGGAAAATTCTAGCACATTGGTTTTAATAAGGACTTCCTATTCATGGAGATTGACCCATACAGCAAGAGTCCCCTTTTGGATCCATCTTGTCAAAATTAACCATGTGATATTGGCATTTACTCCAATACCCACATTTATATACTAGTTGGAAATAATATTGGCTTTAGAGTGTTACCAGTTGAGTCGTTCTCTTGGGTGAGTACTTTTTCCCCAAGGTAGGCCCTCTAGGATAAACAAAAGCAAATAAGGAACAATATTCATAACTCGATCAATCCTTGTTGGCAACAAAGAGAGAAAATATACGCAACAATGCCCCCACTCACACTCGCACAAGATTTTGTTCAATTATTAAAACCCAAATCAAAGTGTGGAGGTCATTGCTTTGTCTCAACCTAAAATCATGAAAAAGGCCTTTTAATTCTCAAGAACACTATAAAGTGCAAAAGAAGTGCATACGTTCTTATTCAATGAATTTAGTTTAAGTAATCCTTCACGAAAAAAAAGTTGCACTTGTTCTTCTTAAATTCACAAAGCAAAATGTGAGTCCTTTTTAAGCACCAAAAGAAAAATGATGGACATTTTGTTCAATTTTTATCCAAAGAAATAGACTCTAGTATATTGTGATCCTAATGTTCATTTTAGCCTTTTGCAAGAAATGGAAAGATCCTTTTTAAAGCCAAATGAAATTAGTGTCCTAAGGAAGAAGTGATAGCAATTTCTTAAAAAGTGTTAAGCAAACACTAAAGTGTTTAAAAACACTTTGATTTGATGAAACATCCTCTTCATACCTCTCCTTTCTTCATTTTTGATTTCCAACCTACAAGAGAGAAAACTAGTCAGATTCTAGAAAATACAGAGATGAAAAAGTAGAAAATAGAAGAAAAATTGATCATTAATCAAAAGGCACATGCTAAAATTTTATTTCTAGTTTTTACTCCTTGGCAGCGGCACAACTTGTGACTGCGTCAGAGTTTGATTTCTGAGCGGTGCCCTCATAGCGTCGTTTACCAGTCAGCCTTGCTCTGTCAGGGCAGTGAGCTCAACAACGTCACAGTTTTGCCCCAATGTCATAGTTTTCCCATAGTGTCACAGTTTTTCCCCAGCGTCGCTGTTTGTTTTCTTTTGTAAATTACTGTGAGTCAAATGGTCAAGTGGCGAAGTTAGAAATTCAAATATTTGGGCAGGAAGAGTCCAGCGTCATGGTTTGAATTTCAAGCGGTGCCATATAGCGACACTGAGCTCCTAGCATTGAAATTTTCTGTGTAAGCAAAAACGTAGAAAATTTAAGAAAATATGATAAAGAATGATACTTAGCCCTCCTTCTAGCGCCAAATGTTCAAACCACAGTCCTAGTACCTGCAAAACAACATGAATAAACAAGTTAAACAAGAGATTACAAGCTAAAACAAAGATTCCCCATGAAATCCATTTACAACTTTGAATTAGGAGAGAAAACAACAAAGAACACAATGAAACAAAGAGATATAGATTCAATCCTAATTTAAATGTGCAAACTCGTGTTCCCATGGGGGAATTAGTGCCAATTTGATGTAAAAATTGGCGCTTTCCCAATTCCTAAGATGCAAGCTTGATATGTTGATGGAGATTGGTCCACTTTGATGGTGAAGAATGAGAACTCCAAGCCAAAATCTGCAAAAACATAGCTAGGAACTCAATGGTGATGGATGAAAAATGGTTAAATATTTTAGCATAATAACTTTGCATAATTTGTGGATGATCAAATGAGGATATGAGCTCTTTATTTGTATAATTTCAATATGGATGAATGTCCAAATTTGAGCAATGTGGGACTAACATTCATCCAATGGTATGATGCCACTTGTTAGTCTATGAATGGATGGAAGATGTGCAAGATTTGAGAATTGTGCCAATAAATACTAATTTTTGAATTTCAAATTTGTTGAAATGACTTGCAAGAGGGAAGGGAAATTGCAATAAATGCCACTTGGCTCAAGGCAAAGGACATGTAAGATGAAGTTATTTCCTTGTTGGATGTACATGTTGACTTGGAATTTTTGAATTCAAATTTGGAGAATATTCCAAAAGATGCCTTGTGAGGAAAATAGAGATTTAATAAATGAATTAAATCTATTTTCATGTGCAACTTGCAAATTCTAGAGGATGGGACATGAGATGAGATTAAATTAATCAAGGGTTAATTAATTTAATGAGAGAGGTTAGATGATGTGACCTATATGACTCAAATTTATGGATTTATTTAAATCAAATAAGGGAGGAATAGGATAAAAGATTAATTAAATAAGGATTTTGATTTATTTAATTAAAAGGGATGGTGTTAGATTAAATCAAATAAGGTTTTAATTTATTTAATTTAATGGATAGACTTTAGATATTTAATCAAATAAATTTAATTATTTAATTAAATAGGGATAATTAGATCAGATGGATTGATTTAATTAACAAAAGAGATTGACTTAATTAGATAAAATGATTTATTCAATTAAGAGAGGAATATTGATGAATTTAATCACATAAGAAAATTTGATTAAATGGTTAGACCAAAGGATGATTCAGGATGAAATGGTGTTAGTTGTCGGGATCAGATGCACAATGTCAATTGATATATTTTGTGTGTCTACACCTTGTAAAAATTTCCTCATAAAGAAATTTTGCAACCTTATTATCTCTTGCATGCTTCATGGCCTTAACTTCTACGCACTTGGTTACATAATTAGTGCATACCAGGATATAAAACTTACCATTGGATGGAGGATGAATGGGTCTTACAAAATCTAATTCCCACTTGTCAAATGGAGTGATCACTACCTGAGGGTAAAGGGGCATTTGATCAGATTTGGTTGGCTTGCCCATCCTCTGGCATCCATCACAATTTCTTGTATATTTCCTTGCATCCTTGTGGAGTGTTGGCCAGTAATATTATGTATTCAAAATTTTCATTATTGTCCTCTTGGCTGCAAAATGTCTTCCACATGGTTCATTTTGGAATGCATGCAAAATATCATGTCTCATCTTCCCTCACACACCTCCTCATGACATGGTTTGGCCTAGTGTAAAACAAATATCTTGAAATCCATGAAAAAGGAAATGATTTTTCAATGAGCACCCTTCTCTCTTTTGGAGAGAAGTGAGGAGGAACTCTCCCTATGACTAGATAGTTAGCTTTGTTAGCATACCAGGGTGTTTACACACTGATGAAAAATAAGTGCTCATCAGAGAAAGAGCCATCTATGACCTGATTATCCTTTGATATAGTCAGCCTTGAAAGAAAGTCTACAACAACATTGGCCTTCCCTGGTTTATCTACAATGATTATGTCAAACTCCTGCATCAGCAATAAACCTCTTACTAGCCTACCTGAGATCAAGGGTTTATTCATGAGATATCTAATGGTTGCATGATCTTTGTGCAAAAATATTTGATAGCCTATTATGTAGTGCCTAAATTTGTTTAGGGCATAGATCATTGCCAACATTTCCTTTTTTGTCACTGTATAATTGAATTCAACTCCTTGCAAGTTTTTGCTGACAAAATAAATAGCATTTTCAATAGCTCCTTCCTTCTACCCCAGGACTGCTCCTATGGCATAGTCTAATGCATATGTATGGATGTGGAAAGGAAGATCTCAATTAGGACCCTTGAGTATAGGAGCATGAGTCAAAGCTGCCTTCAAATTAGAAAATGCTTTGTCATAGTCTTCTATCCATTGGAATTTAGCATCCTTAGTGAGAAGAGTATACAATGGTGCTGCTATTTTGCTGAAATCCTTGATGAAACACCTATAGTAGCCTGCATGGCCCAAGAAAATCTTAAATTTTTTTTTTTTGCGAGTATAGGATGATTAGTGATCACCTCAACCTTTGTAGGATCTACTTGAATTCCTTTGTAGGAGATTTAGTGTCCAAGGACTACACCTTCTTGCATCATCACGAAACACTTTTCAATATTTAGAGATAGATTGTGGTCTTCACATCTCTGTAGGAATCTTCCGATATTTTCCAATGCTTCATTAAAATCAACACCATAGGTGGTAAAGTCATCCATATAAATTTACATGCAATCATGAGAGATGTCTAAAAATATGCTAATGACTGCCCTCAGAAAAGTTGCAGGTGCATTGCATAAGCCAAATGGAAGTACCGAGTAGGCATAGGTCCCCCATGGATAGGTAAAGGTAGTCTTCTCCTAGTCCTCTAGTGCAATTTGGATCTAGTTATAGCCTTTGAATCCATCTAGAAAAAAAGAGTATTATTTTCCTGCAAGTGAGTCCAAAACTTGATCTATGAAAGGTAAGGGAAAATGGTCTTTTTTAGTGGCAACATTGAGTTCCCTGTAATCAACACAAAATTTCTACTTCCCTCCCTTTTTGGATACAATCACCAATGGAGACACCCACTGGCTATCTAAAATGGGGTAGATGAATCCTGCATCTAGCAATTTTTGTAGTTCACCTTTTACAAATTCTCTCAATGTAGGGTTAATTCTTCTTTGTGGCTACCTTGCTAGTGTACAATCATCTCTTATGTAAATTCTACGATTGAAAATATTAGGGTCCAATCCCTTCACATCATGATAGTCCCACGCAAATGCATGTTGGTGGGTCCTTAGTAAATTTTTCAATGACAACTATTGTTCTTCACTCAATTTGTTGTTGATGTATATATATTTTCCTTCTATCGCTTGCACTTGTGTATTCATCTCTACCATAGTTTTTTAACTAATGCTTGGTACCTTGAATTCACATGGCAGCAATGTATGAGACACACATGTTGCAGGAAGTTCGGCTAGAGGAAGAGCGGCTGCAGGAAGAGCAGGAAGGAGTGTCTTTACTAGAGCAACAAAATGAGAGGATGATGCTTCCTCTACTTCACAATGGTTCTAAATTATGTTAGATAATAATTCATCTTCATCTTGAATCTACATGAAAGATATTCTTCCCAACATCATAAGTTGTGCCATAGAATTAACTTCCTTGGCCTCTTCACCAACATGTGGCCATATGGGATTATCCATATCATGGGATGATTCACCAAGAGGGTAGAGAAAAATATTTTTAGTTCTCTTTCCATTAGAAATGGTCATGTCTCTTGTCCTACATCCAATATAGGCATATACTATTGCTAACCATGGCCTTCCAAGAATGATGGGATACTCGCCTAGTGTGGTTTTAGGAGAAAGAATCAAGAAATTTGTTGGGTACTCCTAGTACTCTAGAGTTACCACAAGGTCCTCTACTATATCATCAGGTTTAACAGTTGAACTATCAGCAAGCTGTGGGACAATAGGAGTAGGTCTTATGCTTGCAACATTTAGTTTTTGTAGGATATCCTTGGTCATTACATTTATTGCTACTCCCAAATCAATTAGAGCATTCTTTATTTGAATCCCATTTATAACAACTCCTACCACAAGACTCCCTAGATCATTATATTTTTTGAACAGTCACTCTGCCAAGCATGATATCAGCTAGATGTCCCACCACATGAACTGTAGTGGGGTCTTTCTTCTTCCTGTGTGGCTTCTTAGGGCATGCTTCCTTAATTTCCTTGCCATAGATTGGAACATATTTTATTTTTTGAAATAGAGGTATCTGGACACATATATGCTTCAACTAATCCAAAATCTCAAAAGTTGTGTCCTCCTTCTCTTCCTTTTGTTTCATAGTTTCTAATATATGGGGAAATGGGGAATGTTTGTTCAATCTACTTGACTGGGACCGGTTCAGGATTCTTAGGTATACTTGGTAGAATGTGGGTATTCAGAGGCTCCTCTTCTTCCACAAGAAGCTCAGTGATAATAGGTGTGGAAGGAGCTGGAAAAGTAGTTCATGAACACAAGTGGATGTCACTTACACTCACAAAATATGCAGAGAATTGATTTGGATTAGTGGAGTATACTAGCTACTACTGTGGTTTGTTATTCGGGTTGGGTGTGGGATGAGCAGGGAGCTAAGTAGGTTTAGGTGCATTTAAACTTGAGCTAGCAAGAGGAGGAATTATAGCAGGTTGTTGGGGCTCAGAAGGTGGCTACATGTAGCTATTTGTCTGGATTGGCCATTGCGATCCTCCCCTCCATTGAAATGTTTGCTACAAATTTCCTGGGGGTGGCTGTTGTGATCAAGAATAAATGTGGTCACAAAAATGAGCAACAACACAAAAAATGAAAGAAACCACCTAAACACCTAACACCTCAAGATAGGCAAAAAATTTAAACTCACCAAAATAGATAGAATGATAATACCTTGTTAAGTTTCTCCTTTGGTTGGCCCTTGGATCATTGATGTGATGTATGTTCCTCTTGATGGCAAAAGATGTATGAATGAGATGCAATATAGATGGAAAATGGATGAAAATGCTATGATGAATACAAGGAATGCAAATTTTTGGCTAAGTATGGCTCGAATAGAAATTTTGCAAGAGTTTGGTTAGCACAATGATCAACCCCCCAAATGGGAGAAAAGAGAGGGTATTTATAGAGGAAGTTGAATTCTCTAGATAATTCAATAGTTGAAATTCATCCAACAAGGTCAAGATGAAGGGATATGATGAGTTGAGGACTCACAAGCCCTCACATCTTGACATGTGGAATGTGAGATGGCTTAGGGATGGTGATGCCTAAATGAGGTGTAAGGAAGGTACATGATGTGGAGGAAGGACATGTACCTTGAAAGTACATTGGGAGATGAGAAGATTCCTTGGAGGAATAAAAAAAGAATAAAACATTCACATGCTTGAGGAATCTTGAGGATAAGACAAGGTTTGAAAGGGAGAGGTAGAAAGCACCTTGGATAAGACAAACAATCTAAAAAGGTAAGCACTTGTCACATGTGACTTGATGTGACAAATCAAAGATTCCATGGGGAAGAGTTCACATGTGACTTGATGTGACAAGTCAAAGATCTCATGGGGAAGAGAAAAAAGAATTTAATATTCATTGGAAGGATAAAAAGAATTAAAAATTCATTAAGAGGTTGGTTAGGCTAGTTAATGAAGGATTAGAGGAAGGTTAGGTGGCTAAGAGATATTAGAGGCCAACTTGCAAAATTTGGAGGATGCGACACATCCTAATCAAGGATTAGACATGTGCACATCTCTAATGATGAGATTAGGAGATTAATTGAGATTAAGGAAGCGATGTGACATGTGAGGAATTAAATAAATGTCATATTTATTTAATTCATTTGATAAAAGGGGGATTAAAGAGGGTAAGGTATTTAATTATTAATTGAATACCTTAGGGATTTAGAGGAAATTAAGGGTATTAATTAAATAATAGTAATATTACTTAATTAATGCAAATAAAAAGATGTTTAGACGAAAGAGGATAAATTTGGATAAATTAATTGTCCAAATTTAGGTGTCTACATTTTTCCCCTCTTTGAGATGGCGTTACAAAGTAACATCATTTCAAAGAATATTAAAACATAGAACCCAGAAGAAGATGGTTAGATCAGAAAATATGCCCCAGTCATTCAAAGGAGTGACTAGGAAGAAAGATGATGAGAATGACGATGAAGGTTAGGGATGAAGGATGCCCCCTCGAGAGGACATGTGGGTTCAAGAGAACACATATGTGCTCATGAAATGGATGAGATGATGCAAGAGGTATATGAGGAAGATGATGCAAAGTGATGGATAAGAAAGGATGAAAAGGCCACAGGAGATTAGTAGGGGAAAGTGATGAAGGATGAAGGTGATGTTGCCCCAGTCAAGCTACAAGCCAAAGTGGGTTGATGATGGATGGAGTGTTGTTTGATGAGGGAATGATATATCTCAAAACAACACAAAAGGATAGGGAAGGATAAATTCTAATGATGAGGATGAAAGTGTTGTTATGAGGGAATGATATATCCCAAAACAATAGGAGGATAGGGAAGGATACATCCCGAGGATGAGGATGATGATGAGGATGATTAAAGAGATAATGATAAGAGATCAGATGGATAGGGGAGAGAGATTGAAGAAGGATGAATGCATGGGTGGGGTAGATGAAATGCAATCCAAATTCAATTTTTCCATCTTCGGAGCACTGATTTTTTCTATAGCATAAGACACAAGATGCTAGGGTATGAAGAACCAAGGTCTAGATTAGTGTCTAATGCATAAAAAAAACATAACAGAAAAGAAGGCTATTCCAACACCCCAAAATCATGAAGACCTTAGTTGGGCCAGGCATTAGAATAACAACAAGCACAAGAGGATGCCCCAATGTAACACAAGACCGTAGGAGTCTTGGTGGGTACTACGTGGGATAACCAAGAAGACAACAACAAAGCAAAAAGATCAAGATAGACCCCTATGTTGACAAGTCAAAGCACACCATGATATGATGGATCAAGGAGACCATGACAAGTGATGATAGGGAGCTCAAATGATAAAAAAAAAGCCAAAAGCATCAAAAGATCACAATCAATGTCAAACGTCCTTTGCCATAGGATCAAGGGGATGGATGGGATTGATGAGGTCTATTAGGAAGGATGCATCCTACTGAGACTGATGATGGAGACTAAACTAAAAGATCGATATGACACAGGATATTCAAAACCGATTGGATCTACTAATACAAGTGGATCTCGTTTGTTAAGAACCATCTAGATAAGGGCATAGCTTGATGACGTGACACAAGAGAGATCAGACATGAGACTGACACACCCTAAAGACCTAGGGGCTCGGGGGCCGATCAAAGATTAACCTTGCTTATGTGAAAACATAGAGCCCTCATAGTTCAATAAAAGGCTAACGAATGACCATGGATAAAATGAGAAAGAGGATGATGAAGACAGATGATGGACAACTGTCATGGGATGGTTGAAATGTAGAAAGACCAATGATAGATGATAAAGGAACCCCAGGGGTGGATCAAATGGCCGACCTTTCCTACATGAAATTGCAGGGGAAACATAGTTCAACGAAAGGAAAAAGATAAATGATGGATAAAGGATGATGATAAGATAACCTTGAGAAGGGGATAAAATGATGGGAAATATATGATGGGTCAAGATAGACTAGTTGGATTGGATAGGATGATGATGACTACACTAAGCTTAGGGATGGGATAGTTATCCAAATCATCAAAATGAATTAGGAGGATGGTATGATGGATAGATGAATGATGAGAAAGGATCCAAGATTGAAAATATGTGTAAGAGAAGAAAAAGTGATAAGATAGATGACATGGGATTGTGTGGGGAGTAGCCTATAGCTAGATTCCAATGACAAGGGATTATGATATGGGATGAGGATAGAGGAAAATGGATAACAAGATAGGGATGGGAGGAGGAAAAGGATGCTATGATGGATGGATAGGGGGATAAGGATAGGGAGATTAAAAGGATTGTTTGGATGGGAATATAAGGATGGGGAGATGGAGGGGATGCTATGTGAGATGAAGGATGTCTCCAAGGACTATATCACAAAGGAAGATAGATGCCCCCACTCTTGATATGTCATGTGTGAGGAGGCATGATGGATGAAATAGATAAGGATAGGAAAATAAAGGAGTGAGATGGATAAAGATAGGATGCATGGATAAGGAAGGTAGATTGAGGGTAGCATGATGGGTGGAAAAGGAAGGTAGATGGATGCAAATAAGGATTAGGATAGTGTATGAATGAGGGGAATGTATGCCAAGAGGTTTCCAAGGAAAGTTTATATGTTTGCCCCTATTTTGATAAATATCACAACAAGGATGGAGGGATGGGAGATGTTAGTTCCTATTTTGGTTGTCTCTCATTGGCCTAATTGTATGACTTTGTTCTTCATGATAAATCTCTTGCATTGGGATGTTTTTCCATTTTGGCACGTGGGGTAAATGGGCTCCCACAAGGGTAGAGCTTAGCATGTTTAAATCTATCTTCTGGTGTGTGTTTTTTCCCTTTGGCTCCACTGTTTTGTCTTCCTGCTTCTGTTGGTTTAAACCCTGGCTAGGGTTTTTTCTTTTCCTCTTTAGTCTACAGGTTTTCTTTTTTGCTTCCTGGTCGCTTGTTCTTTTTTGTCAGTGACTAGTCTGGCCGGTTCGCTCTTCACTTAAGGTTCCCCCCGAGCCACATTCTTCATCCTTTCCCGGCCCCTTGTTACCATTTCCACCAGCTCTGTGGCCTTCACCCTAACCTTTGGCTTTCGTTGTAACCTCTCGGCGACCACTACCTGTCTCCCCAGGCTTTTCCTTTCGGTCTGCATTTGTTGCATCGGGGAGATGTCTCTCCGACTTCTTTGTGTCTCGTCGATGGCCTTTCCTTTTGTTATGGCGTTTCCCTTTTGGGGAGATGTTTCCTCGACTCCAGCTTGTCTTCCTGACCTGCCTGTCCGACGAAGTTCGAAGGTTGTCAGTATGATGTCTTGCCGCTATGGTGAGTTTTCAGAATTGGTCTCGGTGAGGTGTCTTGGTCTCACCAACAAGAGCATATCAAAGTCTCTCGGCGTGAGTTGTGGATATTGATATAACGTTTGGCCGAATTCGATAGGTCTCAGCGAGTGACCTTCAGTCTCACCGATGGAACATAGAGGGTCTTCATCGGAATAAGCTTTGAATTGTCTCAGCGACACAGGATAAAAGGATGTCTTTCGGTATAATGAAGCATCATCTACGAAGTGTCTTCCTGAGTCCTTCTTCTCCTGTCGATAGTGTGTCTGTTCGGGTGTCACCATGACCTCTTGTCGAGTGAGCTCTCTCTCACCGATAGGGTGTTACTCTAAGTTGAAATCTCACATCGATGTGCGCCCAGTCTCGCCGACTCAGCTGCTTGATGAAACACACAGATTCTCCCTATGATGTCTGGCCGACTGGTCTGCTGGGGAGGTGACCGATGTGGCTCGATTTCAGGAATGTATTCAATGTGGTTGGTCACCTGCTTGGGCTCGAGAATGACAATGAGGATCTCACTTGGGATCAACATGATGGCTCTAATTTGGTCCTGAGCCTCGAATGCTAGTGCGAGTTGGTGCGGTAGAGGTGGAATTTATTGCAGAATTAGGGTAACGGACTATCTGAGATGGAGAAGTGGTTGAAACGTCTGAATTCTACATTTTTGGCCTCTGGATCTGTGATGATCGCACCCGTAGATTTCCTGGATGGCATGGTCGATGTACTTTCCTAGTATGACTGTCATGGCTGGCCATCCCTGTACCTGCTCGATTTGACCAGATTGTGTGACATTCTCCCTGTTCCACCTGACAGAGCTTTCAAGGCAATTCTGAGAGGTTGGTGGAGGTTTGTGGCCGAATTACAAGATGTTGCCCAGGTCAGCTAGGGCTTTCCCTATTGATGTCCACATAGATTCAGGCTGAATGGTAACCCTGGATGTATAAATGTAATTTCTTTCCACTTTGTAAGGGTTCGATGGTAATTAAAAAATTGTGAAGGGAACCAGTTATCTATGGTTGGGTAGTTAGGGCTCGATTTAAAGCAAGAACACTTAGGGAAAATCAAATTATTGTCAATCTTTGGGATCTAGGGCATATTTCATTGAATGTAAGATTTCTGGATATAAATGGAATCACGAATATGACTGATTGAATTTAAAAATCTCTCCTTGTAATGGTGTGTGTGAAATTTTAAGTGAAACCAATGATCAAGGGTCATTTCATTTTCTAGTTTTGGTTGATTCTCTTGTTCAAGGAATGAGTTAAAGTGCATTAATCAATCTAGAGTTTTCTATGCATTATTAAGGGATTGGATAAGAAGTTTGATAGATTCAATCACTGGTTCATGGGTTAATAAGGCTTAGGTTTCCAGAGTTAAATACCCCTTCTGTTACACATTTTCATGACTCCTTTCCCAAGGATATTGGCACTGATCTGGTGACAGTTTTTATATCTTCACTAGCCTAGTTACTCAATCAGATAGCTATCTTTTAATTAATCAATTTTGTTCTAATGTTACACTATATCTATTTTATCATTCTCAGTGTGATATACATTGTTTGTTTAAAGATTGCCAACTTTGAATAAACTCTGGCATATCACCTATTAGGAGATTGTATCTGCTTTGTTCAAGGGATACTCCCCCTGGGTTTTGCAGAGCCTGAAGTGAAGGAGATAGTATCCACAAGTGTTGCATCTCGTCTGTTGGCCATCTGTCTAGCAAGCATTTAAGCATTGAGTGTGGCAAGCTCATAGGTGTTTTCTCAGACTTGCTGGTTAGTTGTTTCCAGATTAACAACCAATAAGATGCTGACTCCACTAGGGATATATGTTTCATATTGAATAGAATCTCCAAGGTGTTTTATCCCATAGTTTGTTCATAGAGTCAGTCATTTGAGAACAATGATCAAGCATAGCTTCTGTCCCTGCCTTTGTGTTTATATTCCTGAGTGATTCCTAGTTTGATTATTGTCAAGTTGTAGTTACCAAGCTCTGAAAGTCTTGTTGTATTCCAAAAAGTAACACCATTGTTACTGATCTGTCCCAAGAAGCTTGGGTGGCGACTCTAAAGTCTTTGTACTAGTGCAAACCAATATTTAAAGATATAGAAGTTCGAAGCAGAAATTCAAAGAGAGTCAAGAAGGCTAAAGGAATCCCAGTTCAAATGAGGAGAACATGAGGTTACTACAGAAACCATCCAAAGCAGGAGCTAGAAGAAGAGTTGCCTAGAAACAAAGGCAAATGGGTGAAGGAAAAACCAGCACAAAAAGGTATGTCTACACCGCATCCCACCCCTGAACATCAAGTTTCTTCTCATTTCGGTTCACAGAGTGAAAGAGATTTGGTAGATTTAGATGATAATGTGTCCAATGAGAGAGGAAAAGTGCATATGAAAAATATTGTAAATGAATATTCATCAGATCATGGCCAAAATGCCATACAAAAAAGGGGAAGGGGTAGATTCCAAAGGAATAATAGGAATACCCGGCATGCTAGGACCATAGAATGGCCCACTCTCACACCTCTTAGGGCTACCCATGTCCCAAATGATTCATCAACTGGAGATGATTATTCCCACAACCCATACCAAATTGCTAGTAAAGCTTCTAATAGAGAGTCTACATTACCTGATGAGGATGAGATCTCTGATGATATACAAAGACTTAGTCAGCAAATTGCTGCACTAAATGAGATTAGGAAACAGAGAGAAGCAACAAAAGAGAAAAAGATAAGAGATGCTATGGATCAGAGGGATGAGCTGCGTAGAAGAGTTAAAGAGATGGAAGCCATGGATAGATTGGTAGCCCAACAAAATGAGGAGGATACCCTGGTATTGCTAGAAACCTCTGGAAGGATCCTCTCTGACCCCCTGGTTAATAAGATCAGAAGTAAACCTCAAAGTGATAGAGTTGAGGAACATGTCATTCCTCCTCCTAAGAATACCAGTAGACAGCCTCAAAATGTGGACAAAGGTAAACATCCTATGCAAGAAAAAAGAGGCAGTATGGGGATAAGGATAAATGAGGGGGGTGCCATGAAAAACACAGATCAGCAAGATAATCCCTCAATCTTTGATAAATTAATGAAGGAAAATGAGGAGTTGGAGAGAAAAACAAGGGAAATGGAATTTCTTGCAGCAAACAAAGAGATGAAAAGAAAGCTTAGTTTTCTAGAATCTACTTTGAAGGACCCTGTCCCTGATGCTCATAATACATCCGGTCGTGCTATCTTTTCAAATCCTGGTGTTGGTAACAGAAGTTCCCCCATGGATACCCCTGCTAGTTCCAATCCACCCCCTAAGGGTCATGAAAAGGCTGTCCATTTTGTTGATCTACAAGAGCCTCGAGGTCAGCAATCAAGGCATGAAGATGAGAGATAGAGAGACAGTGATACCCAAGGTGAAGAAAGAAGACCTATGGGAAGGAGAGTAACTCATACTGATGGATACAAACAATTATGTTTTGATAATGTCCCTGGTTACCCTAACCCTGTACCTGATAATGCTAGGAAACATGTGCCAAAGTTTGCAGGTAATAATGCTATCAGTGGTGAGGATCACCTTAAGGCTTTCCAAAGTTTTTTGGAAGACTTTGAATTATGGGATGAGGATGTAGCTATGAAATATTTCATGTAATCTTTGATAGAGGATGCAAGAGACTGGTACATAAGTCTGCCTGACTTGAGCATTGATTCTAAGAATTCCTTCTTCAGAATTTTTAGAGAATAGTATGGAGACCAGATTGATCCAAGGTTCAGGCTGCATGATTTCAATAATATCACAAAGGGACATAATGAAATGGCTACTGAATTTAATGCAAGATTCAAGAAAGCACTGTCTAAGGTCCATGTTTCCCTCAGACCTAATGAAATATCATGTCTGCTTACTTACTGTAATGCCTATGACAACAAGATGTGCTACTTGCTCAGAGATAAAGATCCACAATATCTACAAGAGGCTTACAAAATGGCTGTAAATATTGAAAACAACAGAAGGGCATTCGGTAAGATGGGTAGGAGAGATGACCCTAGGCTTGCCAAAGCTGCAAAGCCTTCAAATGAAAAGGTGGTCAAGGATGCAGCACCAGATGACAAATGGGATCAAGTTTTGAACCTACTACAAAAATAAGCAAAGGCTGAAAAGCCTCAATTTCAGAGGAATGAGAGGCCCCCAAGGTTGCAAGACTATCCATATCACACTAACTGGAATAATGGGAGGCCTATCCAAAATAATCAGAGGAAATTCCATGGAGTGCCTGATCCACTACGGAAGAATACCTCAAACATGGCAGATGATCTGCCATGGTGTGATTCCTGTGAAATGCCACACTCCTCACGTTAGTGTGCTATTGCGGCCAAGGCAGTGGAAGAAAAGCGAGGCAGTTATGAGGAAGGTGATTATCCTGGCAACCCTAATGAGACTTCGAATGTGTTCATGACCAAGTTGGATTTGAAGTATGAGGAATATTCCTCTAACTGTGGTGCTGATACAAATGAGACAGATATGCAAAGACAAGAAGGTCTTCTTCATCAGTAGCAAGTATTTTCTGATGGAGAAGGAGATGATCAGTTTACTGCTTACAACCTTGAAACCCATGGCATTTCTTTGAGGAGACCTTCTAATGAAGAGATAGAAAGGTATGCAGTTGCATTGGCCGCCAGAGCTCAGGCTAGAAATGATATTCACCTCAGAAATAGGGTGGTAAAGGCTAATCCAGGTCACCAAGGGGGAATATTCATTAAAGAAGGTGATACTGATCCTAAAGGGACTAGAGCTAAAAATACAAAAACTAGTACCAAAGCTAAGGAAGTCAAAGAGCCAAGAATTTGGGCTAAAAAGAATGACAAAGGTAAGATAACCAGTGAAGCTACTTCATCAGATACAAAGATGAAAGAATTGAGGCCTGCAAATCAAAGTGAAGGTAAGAAAACAGATGCACTGACTTCTCATGAAGTTATATTCCCAGAGATTCCAAGTTATGCACCAGTTGACATGTTTTAGGTCCTATCTCAGATAAGGGTCACAGTCCCACTTCTTGAGATGATGAGGATTGATGACCATAAGCATAAAACAATGGCAGTCATCAAGAGCATTGCTGGGAACAATCAATCTAAAATGGAAGCTCAAATACCTGAAACAAGTGCAGGCCAGGTGAAGGATGATGCAGCTCGACTGAATGCAGATGAGAATCTTGAAGTCTATCTAGGAACTACAATCACTGCTAACCTTGATCTAGTCAACCCCTTCTTTCTGAGCCTGATTATCAATGGAAACTTGCTCAGAAATTGTATGATTGACTCAGGTGCCTCAAATAATGTGATGCCAGTTAAAATCATGGAGGAAATGGGCTTGATGGTGGATAGCACTTATGTAAAATGCTATGCTATGGACTCAAGAGATATCTCTGTGATTGGAATCATAAATGAAGTATCATATAGACTGGCAGCTTGCCCTGAGAAGGAACTTTTCATGAGTGTCATAGTAGCTGATATCCCTCCAACATATGGAATGTTGCTGTCAAGGAAATGGTGTGCTTCTATGGGAGGAAGTATACAATGTGACTTATCCTTTGCTACCTTTTCCATCAACCTGAAGGATGTTAAGATTGCCCGGGAGTCAAGGTGCAAGCATATGATTGAATCTATTGGTAAAATAGAAGAACCTCCACTTATCAACTTTGTTGATACTGATATGGATACCTTTCGAGTTGAGGAGGCAGAACAAGAAGATAGAAAGACCAAGTCAGTGCCAATAGTCAAAGAGATCATGCAGACTACTTCAGAGGAATCAATTTGGACCATGTACTTTGATGGAGCTTGTTCCAAGGATGGCTCAGGTGCTGGTGTCTTGCTGGTATCACCACAAGGTAAGACTTTTAAATACTCCTTTCTACTCCAATTTGCATGTACAAACAATGTGGCTGAGTATGAGGCTTTGCTACTTGGCCTAAAAATTGCCTCTAAGCATGGGATACAACTGTTAAGGGTATTTGGTGACTTAGAGCTGATTGTTTCTCAAGTCAGATCTAGATTTGTCACTAAAGATAAGCACTTGAGGCAATATAGGAATGAAGTGTGGGATACAATTGAGGCATTTGATGCCTCTGGAATAGATTGGATAGAAAGAGGGAAAAATGCCAAGGCTGACTTGTTGGCCAATATAGCTGTAAAATTGGATGAAGTGACCTTCAATGGCATCTCTGGTATTGAGATACAAACTAGGCCTGCAGTGCCTGATAATGTTTGCAATTGGCAGGTGTTTCAAGATGACAATGATATCTTGAGATTCCTGCACTGTGTTGACCAATATGAGCATCAAGAGATTGATTTTGGCTCATATGTGGTAGAAGAAAATGGTAGAGAGACCTTGTTTGGGAATGGAGTAATTCAACTGAAGAGCAACAAAATCCCAAAAGGGCTGGTAGCGTTGGAGAGAATCTTTGAAGGACCAGATAAGTCCAACACAAAACAAGTAGCTACCCATAAGGAAGACCTAGAAGAGATTAATCTAGGGACTGATAGTGCACCAAAAAAGGTATACATAGGCAAGAAGATGAAGCCTCGTGTAAAGAAGATGTTGATTACCCCATTGAGGAGATATAGGCATGTGTTTGCCTGGTCTTATGATGACTTGAAGGCTTACAGGGAAGATTTGTTCCAGCATGAAATTCCCCTGAAGCCAGATGTGAGACCATTTAGGTAGAAGCAAAGGCCTATCAATCCAACCTTGAGATCCAAGATGCAGGAAGAACTAACAAAATTGAGTGATGCAGGGATTATTAAGCCTATAAGGAACTCATCATGGGTGTCAAACCTGGTTCCTGTAAGAAAAAAGAATGGTGATCTCAGGTTGTGTGTGGATTTCAGAAATTTAAATATTGCATCATTGAAAGACAACTATCCACTCCCAAACATGGAGGCTATGCTGCAGAAAGTGATTGAATGTGAATTGATGTCCATGATGGATGGATTGTCTGGTTACAATCAAGTCATGGTGAAAGAATCAGAGCAGTACAAGACAACGTTCACCACACCCTGGAGAACTTATGTCTATGTGAGAATGCCTTTTGGCCTAATTAATGCTGGTGCCACTTTTCAAAGAGCCATGGATGTGGCCTTTGCTGAGTTTTAGACCTTTTCCTTGTTGTTTACCAAGATGACTTGACTGCTCACAGCAAGAAAGAAGAGGACCATTGCTCTCACTTAGAGAAAATATTTGTGAGGGCGTTGGAGTATGGTATTTCCCTTAATCCCAAGAAATGTGCCTTTGGGGTTAAGGAGGGCAAGTTACTGGGGCACATTGTCTCAAAAGATGGCACCAGAATTGATCCGGAAAGGATAGCAGCCATTGATAAGATCCAACCACCAAAGAATGTCAAGGGAGTACAATCTTTCTTTGGTCAAATAAACTTCTTGAGAAGGTTTGTCACAAACTTCGCAGAGATCAACAAACCTATCTCCAAAATGCTGAAGAAGAATGAGAGGATAGTCTGGTAAGAAGAGCCCTTAAATGCTTTTCAAGCCATTAAAGAAGAAATAAAAGATGCTCCTGTGTTGAAGATACCCGACTATTCAAAGCCTTTCCAATTGTTCACCTTTGCTTCTTTTCACACTATAGCAGGGGTGTTGTTACAGAAGAATGATAATGGTTTCGAGCAGCCCATAGCCTTTTTCAGTAAGTCTTTGCAAGCTGCAGAATTGAAATGACATAAATGAGAAACACGCATATGCACTAGTCAAGGTTGTCAAAGCTTTCAGGCCTTACTTAATGGGAGCTATCATAATTGCATATGTACCTAGTGCAGCTGTCAAAGACATTTTCACACAGCAGGAAGTGTCAGGAAGGAGATGCAGATGGATTAATAGAATTCAAGAGTTTAACATTGAGGTCCAAATCACTAAGTTGGTGAGGGGACAAGGATTGACCAAGCTTATGGCCTAGACCAATTTGGAAGCAAATCAAATAAACTCATTGGAAGAGGAAAACAAATCGAACATATGTGATATGGAACACTCTGAGTGGTATAAGAATGTGATCTATTATCTACAGAGGATGAAGTGCCCTGATGACCTGAATGAAAATCAGAAGAGGACATTGAAGTTACACGCTATTAGATATGTTATCATACAAGGAAATTTGTGGTGGAGAAGTAGAGGAGGATTCATGTTGAAATGAGTTGATCAGAATCAGGCATTAAAACTTCCAAGGGAGATGCATGGTGGAATCTGTGGCGGACATTACATGGCCAAAACAATTGCACACAAGGTAATGAGGGCCGGACTTTGGTGGCCTACTATATTTAAAGATGCACATCAATTTGTGAAGACATGTGATGCATGTCAACGTTTCTCTGGTAAGCTGAAATTCTCTGGTAACCTTCCCCTTAGACCAGTTGCAGTGCAATCTCCATTCCAGACTTGGGGCATTGATTTTATAGGGGAAATAACATGCAAATCTAGTGGAGGCCACTCCTGGATATTGGTAGCCACTGATTATTTTACTAAGTGGGTGGAAGCAATCCCAACAAAGAAAGCAACTAGCAAGGTGGTGATTGATTTCTTCATAAACAATATACTGACAAGGTTTGGATGCCCAGAAAAAATTGTATCAAACAACGCTATGTGTTTTAGGTCTGAAGAATATACTGAATTTTGTGAAAAATATGGTATCCAAATTTCTTATTCATCACCATACCATCCGCAAGGAAATGGACAAGCTGAGTCAAGCAACAAGAGCTTGATGAAGATCATCAAGAGAATCCTGGACCAGAACAAAAGGGCATGGGATTCTAAATTGAAATTGGCTATCTGGGCAGACAGGGTGACTGTGAAGAAGGCAATCGGTTGTGCCCCATTTGACTTGGTCTATGGCATAAATGGAAGGTTGCCCCAAAATAACCTCATGGACATGTACAAGTTCATTCAAGTATATGACAATGAAGTTGACAATGAGATGCAATTGACAGTAGAGGCTCTCATAGAGCTGGATGAGACTAGAAGGGATGCTCAAAGGAGAAATGCCAAGTTGCAAATGCAAGTGAAGAATCTGTATGACAAAAGGACAACTACAAGGAATTTTGAGAAAGGAGATTTGGTCTTATTATGGAATACCAGATTGGAAGATAAGGGAAAACATGGCAAATTTGATGCAATCTGGCTAGGTCCATTTATGATTAGCAGCAAGTGGGGAGAAGATTCATATGTTCTTCAAGCCCTGACAAGTGAGATTCTTGAACTGCCAATTCATGGATAGTTCTTGAAGTTGTACTTCTCTTGAGGTATCTCTTTTCCATGAACGTTAGCTTAGGATTTTATTTCTATTTTGTTTTCTTTTTGTGTCTACTGGCTCTGTCCGAGCTAGTTCCTAGTTTCTTTTGGTCTTCTCTTTTGTGGTCTGTTCACCATGAGATCTGAATTCTTGCTATGCCCACCAGGGGCATACATCCCCAACTGTAGCCTATGTTAGTTCCTATTTTGGTTGTCTCTCATTGGCCTAATTGTTTTCCTTTGTTCTTCATGATAAATCTCTTGCATTGGGATGTTTTTCCATTTTGGCACGTGGGGTAAATGGGCTCCCACAAGGGTAGAGCTCAGCGTGTTTAAATATATCTTCTGGTGTGTGTTTTTTCCCTTTGGCTCCACTGTTTTGTCTTCCTGCTTCTGTTGGTTTAAACCCTGGCTAGGGTTTTTTTCTTTTCCTCTTCAGTCTGCAGGTTTTCTTTTTTGCTTCCTGGCCGCTTGTTCTTTTTCATTGGTGACTAGTCTGGCCGGTTTGCTCTTCACTTAAGGTTCCCCCTAAGCCCCATTCTTCGTCCTTTACTGGTCCCTTGTTACCATTCCACCAGCTCCATGGCCTTCGCCCTAACCTTTGGCTTTCGTTGTAACCTCTCGGTGACCACTACTTGTCTCCCCGGGCTTTTCCTTTCGGCCTGCATTTGTTGCATCGGGGAGATGTCTCTCCGACTTCTTTGTGTCTTGTCGATGGCCTTTCCTTTTGTTATGGTGTTTCCCTTTCGGGGAGATGTTTCCCCGACTCCAACTTGTCTTCCTGACCTTCCTGTCCAACGAAGTGCGAAGGTTGTCGGTATGATGTCTTGCCGCTATGGTGAGTTTTCAGAATTGGTCTCGGTGAGGTGTCTTGGTCTCCCCAATAAGAGCATATGGAAGTCTCTCGACATGAGTTATGGCTATTAATATAATGTCTGGCCGAATTCGAGAGGTCTCGGGTGAGCGACCTTCGGTCTCGCCGATGGAACATAGAGGGTCTTCGTCGGCATAAGCTTTGAATTATCTCAGTGACACAGGATGAAAGGATGTCTTTCGGTATAAGGAAGCATCATCTACGAAGTGTCTTCCTGAGTCCTTCTCCTACTGATAGTGTGTCTGTTCAGGTGTTGCCATGACCTCTTGTCGAGTGAGCTCTCTCTCACTGATGGGGCGTTACTCTAAGTTGAAATCTCACACCAATGTGCGCCCGGTCTCGCCGACTCAGCTGCTCGATGAAACACACAGATTCTCCCTATGATGTCTGGCCGACTGGTCTACTGGGGAGGTGACCGATGTGGCTCGATTTCAGGAATGTATTCAATGTGGTTGGTCACCTGCTTGGGCTCGAGAATGACAATGAGGATCTCACTTGGGATCAACATGATGGCTCTAATTTGGTCCTCAGCCTCGAATGATAGTGCGAGTTGGTGCGGTAGAGGTGGAATTTATTGCAGAATTAGGGTAACAGACTATCTGAGATGGAGAAGTGGTTGAAATGGCTGAATTCTGCATTTGTGACCTATGGATCTGTGATGATCGCACTTGCAGATTTCCTAGATGACATGGTTGATGTACTTTCCTGGTATGACTGTCATGGCTGGCCATCCCTGTACCTGCTCGATTCGACCAGATTGTGTGACATTCTCCCTGTTCCACCTGACAGAGCTTTCAAGGCGATTCTGAGAGGTTGGTGGAGGTTTGTGGCTGAATTGCAAGATGTTTCCTAGGTCAGCTAGGGCTTTCCCTATTGATGTCCATGTAGACTCAGGTTGACTGGTAACCCTGGATGTATAAATGTAATTTCTTTCCACTTTGTAAGGGTTCGATGGTAATTAAAAAATTGTGAAGGGAACCAGTTATCTATGGTTGGGTAGCTAGGGCTCGATTTGAAGCAAGAACACTTAGGGAAAATCAGATTATTGTCAATCTTTGGGATCTAGGGCATATTTCACTAAATGCAAGATTTTTGGATATAAATGGAATCACGAATATGACTGATTGAATTTAAAAATCTCTCCTTGTAATGGTGTGTGTGAAATTTTAAGTGAAACCAATGATCAAGGGTCATTTCATTTTCTAGTTTTGGTTGATGCTCTTGTTCAAGGAATGAGTTAAAGTGCATTAATCAATCTGGAGTTTTCTATGCATTATTAAGGGATTTGATAAGAATTTTGATAGATTCAATCACTGGTTCATTGGTTAATAAGGCTTAGGTTTCCAGAGTTAAATACCCCTTCTGTTACACATTTTCATGACTCCTTGCCCAAGGATACTGGCACTGATCTGGTGACAGTTTTTATATCTTCACTAGCCTAGTTACTCAATCAGATAGCTATCTTTTAATTAATCAATTCTATTCTAATGTTACACTATATATGTTTTATCATTCTCAGTGTGATATACATTATTTGTTTAAAGATTGCCAACTTTGAATAAACTCTGGCATATCACCTATCAGGAGATTGTATCTGCTTTGTTCAAGGGATACTCCCCCTGGGTTTTGCAGAGCCCGAAGTGAAGGAGATAGCAGCCACAAGTGTTGCATCTCATCTGTTGGCCATCTGTCTAGCAAGCATTCAAGCATTGAGTGTGGCAAGCTCATAGGTGTTTGCTCAGACCTGCTAGTTAGTTGTTTCTAGATTAACAACCAATAGGAGATAAATGGGATTATGATGGTAGGATGCAAAAGATAGGTGGGATGGAGGGGATGAATGAAGAGGATGTATAGCAGGAATATGTGTGCATAGCAGGAAGCATAACGGATGGAGGGGATGCATATCAGGAAGCTGCCCCCAAGTGTGAAAAAGGACAGATGGAGATTTATGTATGATGCCTGTTTTCTAGTTTTTCATCATGGTACTTATCCAAGGCACTTGTTTGCCAAGTTTTCACCATTGGACGAATTAGTTCTTTTTACTTGTTTTTTTTTTTACTTTTTTAATTTTTAGATAACATGCGGAAGGAGATGGATAAGGATAGGGAGGTGGATAATTGGATTTACAAGACATGTGAAAGGGAGATGGATGAAGGACTCAAGCATCAAGTTCCATACAAGGTGTTAAGAGCCCATGTTCGAAGTGACTATTAGATATTGGTACAACCATATTAGGATAAATGGATTATGCAAGAGGATGAATTAGAGGGATTTGATGGGGGAGATATGTGGGATAATGGATGGGAGGCTGGAAAGGGTATGGATAGAATGATGGGGTAGGTGTGTGATGGGGTGGTGAGTTCAAGACCAACATTGGCACATACAGTGATGGATGTGAAATAATAAGAGGATGAATGGATGGAGAATGCAGGGATAATGGAGGAGATGGGATAGTGAATTTTGGGACATAAGGACCCAAAATAGATTTAGGAGATGGAGGGGGTGTATGATTAGCTTTTGGATTAGAAAATTTAGATGTGGTTATAGATTTTTCATTTGAAGGCATGTAATCTTTTTTCTTTGGGATTGACATGGTTTTGATATTTGCATTGGTGGGCCTTTGTGGCCAATGGGTTTGATTTTGATTGTGTATTTGATTTTTCTTTTCATCGCCATGTCTTTTAGAGGAGACATGGGGAGCTGTAGATTTATGCAGATGTTTGGATTTATGCCTTTTTCCTTTAGTATCCAAAGTTCTTTTGATATAAATGGGATGGGTGCGAGGAGATGGATGATGTGGAGCAATGGAGTTAGGAGTATGGGGATTATGTGTAGATGGAGGATGTTTAGGTATGTGCCTTTGTTGATCCTGATTATGGGATATGTGAGGGGGATGTTTATGATGGGTGACATGGATAGGTGATGGATGGATGAAAGGATGAATATGACGAGATGGAGGGGGTGATTTTGAGATATAAGGACCCAAAATAGACGTAGTGGGTGGAGGTACATAAGGACCCAAGATGGATGGAGTAGATGAAGGATGGGAGATGGTGGATGGAGGGATGTAAGGACCCAAAATGGATGGAGTGGATGAAGGAGGAATATGGATGGTTGTATTGAGGTGATATGATGGAGGAGGGATGGAAACATATGATCTAGTGGAGCGATGTAAAGAGCCTAGATTTCTTTTGTAAGAGGCTCGTTGAGGACGTCTAGAATTTGTACCAACATCTTTAGATTGTGAGTCTTGGGAAATAGGTCCAAGACCTTGCATACAGATTTGTTCTTTGACCTGGATGGGCTCTAAAATACATTTCTCATGAAGGTCTAAACCTTTTCCTTGATAGTTCATGTTCTTGGGAATGTGATCCATGATAGGATTTGTGTTATTTTGAAAACATGATGTGAGTCCATTATTAGGTGGAGGATGACAGGTGGTATATATCCTATGTTTTTCTTCTGCAAGGAGGCCACCATGGAAGAATGTGAGAGTACCAAGGGGATATACAAGTGGTGTGGGAATAACAGTTTTAGGCGATGATGGGGGATCATGAGAGGGAGATGATGGGATAGCATCATCTAAATCATGATGAGTGACATATAAGGAGTCAAGAGATGGATTAGGTAATATGATGGGATCTGGATTTGTAACAGCGGGTGATAAGATCTTATGTGATGGAGATGGAGATAAGGGCTCATGAGATGGAGGGGTGGAATGGATGGGGGATTGTGACCTAGAGGTAAACTAAATCAGATGGTAGGGTCTTGATTTGGAGAAGGGGATATGTTGGTATGCTTTGGATCAAACTCTTGGAATGATTCATCTTGTGTGGATGGTAGGATGATAGAGTGTTGGAGGGACTCTTCAAGTTGGGGAGATAGAAGGATGGAGGATTCAAAGCATTCATTAGAATGTATTTCAGTGATACTATGGGTAGGAGAAGTGGATTGGACTTGGGTTTCTTCGATGGATTGGGTGGATCTTAGAGTTAAAGATGGGTGTTCAATGGATTCGGTAGATTTGATGGTAGGAGATGGGAGCTCAATGGATTCAAAGGATGTGATGGTTTTGATGGTTTGAGTGATGCTAGGGGTGGTATCATCAATGATGGGTGTTGGATGGAGAAGGGTCTCATCACTAATGACCATGGATGATGGGTTGGGTTGGCATCATTCCACAACTTCAAGGTGTGGAGTGGGAGATGTCTTCTTTGTTATAAGCCTTGGAGAACTTCTAGAGTGAGAAACTTGAATACTCTAGGCTGAGATGGCATGGTAGGAGTGGATGACAGGTTATGGATTGGTGGATTAGGGTTAGATGGAGGAATGGGATTGGATATAGGACTGGGATTAGATGGAGGATTAAGATTAGATGAAGGGTTAAGATAGGGGTATTGGAATGGTGAATTAGGACAAGAGGATATAGGTGGTGGATTGTAGTAAGTTTATTGGGGTGGTGGATTAGGATGCAAAGATTCAGATGGAAAATTGAGATAGGGAGATGTGGATGATGGATTAGGATAAGAAAATGTGGATGTTAGATTAGGGTAAGTTGATGGGTGTGTTGGACTAGGATAGGAAGGTGTGAATGTAGGATTAGGGTGAGAAAATTGGTATGGAAGATTAGGGTAGTGGGTATATGTAGATGAAGGATTGAGATAGGATGATGTGGCCAAGGGATTAAGATAGGAATGTTGGGATGGTGGATTGGGATAAGGAGATGCGGGTGTTGGAGAAGAGGAAGGTGTAGATGAAGGATATGTTGCATATGTGGTTGAGGAAGATAATGAATATCCCTTGTCAAAGGTAGCATAAGGAGTGTGATTAGGCATGTATGAAGAAATAATGGGATAGTTTGAAGGGGTGATTGGTGGAGAAAGCTTACTAGCAATGATAGTGTCAAGGTGATCTATGCCATATTCTTCTTGATCGATGAGACTTTCGTTATCGTCATTGATGTAATTAGGGTTTCCCTTTATTACTATTGATGGAGGATAAGGATTCATGATGATGAAAGGATAAAGAGGATGTACTAAAGCTTAAATCAAGATTTAGGTCAAGCTTAGATCAGGATTGAATTAAAACTCATATTAGGATGATTGGATGATACGATGGGATTGATTCTGATGATTGAATTTGACTATCAAAGGATGATTACAACACTGAATCTACTTTGAGATGGAAGTAGTTTAGATAGGGATGTGATTGGATTGGATTGGATAAGATCAATCAATGATTGATAAGATTGACTAATGGATTAGATAGGATGACAAAAGGGATTGTAAACCCCGTTCAGAGATTACCCTAGATGACTTAGGATACTAATTGATTGGATTAAAAGATAAATGGACAATTGTGGCACCAAATTCACTTTGAGATTGAAAATGGATTGATTGGGCCAACGATGAGGACTAACTAACTCAGGACAGATGAAAATCCTAAGCGGATGTTGATGATGACAATCAGATCAGACACTTAGGTCAATTTGGATAATAACCTGAGATGAAGTTTAGGGGATTTGGATGGGGAAAATGATGATTTGATTGGAGGAAGGGATGATAAAAATGGATAAATGAATACTCAAAATGAGTAAGTGATTAATCGAAATAGATGAACGAATACTTAGAATGAGTAAATGATTTCTCACAATGAATGAATGATTATCAAAATGAGAAGATGAAGGTTTGGAATAGATGGAAGATTACTTGAAATGAGTAAACAATTGATCAGGACTGTTGAACAAGAGTTCAAACTAGAAGGAGGTTTGAAATGGATAAATGTTTACTCACAATGAGTAATGATTGGAATGGTTGAATGAAAGTTCAAAATGATAGACGAAGGTTCGAAATAGATGAACATTTACTCTTTTCGAGTAAACAAATGATTGAAAAAGAGGGAATGAATGTTCAAAAAGGATGGATGAATGGTTGAAATGAGTAAATGATTGATCATAAAGGATGAATGAATGCTTGGATGGGGAGAATGACTCTCAAAATGGATGAAAGGGTGAATAGGATGAAATTGAAGAATATGGAGGGAGGAATCTTAAGATTTGTTTCAATATCCAAAGATCTTGGCTGCAGATGGACTAAAACTCAGATTAGGACTTTGGTTAAGCTTAGATTGGGATTAGATTAAAGCTCAGATTAAGGTTGGATTGAAGATTAGATTAGGATGATTGGAGGATGTGATGGGATTGATTATACACCAAGTTTCGGGGTTTAAAGGATGTAAGGTGTCGACAATCAGATTTTAACAGATTTGGCAATTTTCAAAAATATAAAAATTTTCCATTTTAGGAAACTTCATAGAAATACTTTTGAGAGTTCATTTTTTTCCCAAAAAATAACCAAAACTAAGATAGGATGAATTTACAAGTAACATCCCAAATCTGAGACATGCATTTTGAGTTATTAACGAAAACAATTTTTCAAAAACTTAAAAAAAAATACTAAATTGCAATTTTGAGGGTTAAGATGAAAGTTTGAGGCCCCAAAAATGTGGCAAATCATTGGTTGGGAATCCACATGCCACCTCATAATGCAACCACCCATAAAATTTCATCCCAAATGAACACCCAAGTCAAAAGTTATGGCCTCTAGAAGTTTCGACATAAAAATCAAAACTCTCAAAATGAAGTCTAGGTGATTGAGATGGATGATTTGATGATGGATATGGAATCTAATGATGTTCTAAGTAGCACTTATGTGGTTTGGTCAATGAAATGATGACTTATGGAAAATGTGTTGATGATGGGAAAATGGGTGCTCGAAATGACTAAACGAAGGGTGAAATCAGTTGTCTTCAGGGTAGGTTCGCCTATCTATGAGGGCAGGTTCACCTGTTCAAGGGGGAAGGTTCGCCTCTACAAGGGTGGGTTCACCTATCCAGGAGGGAAGGTTCACCTGTTCAAGGGGGAAGGTTTGCCTCTACAAGGGTGGGTTCACCTATCCAGGAGGGCATGTTCACCTGTTTGGGGTGGGTTCACCTGTATAAGGCGGTAGGTTCGCTTGTATAGGAGGGTAGGTTTGTCTATCTGGGGCAGGTTTGCCTGTATAAGAGGGAAGGTTCACTTGTCTAGGGTAGGTTTTCCTGTACAAGGGCAGGTTTTCCTATTTAGGGGCAGGTTTTCCTATACATGAGGGAAGGTATGCCTGTGAAGGTCAAGTTTTCCTGTTTGGGGTAGGTTCTCTTGTATAGGGGCAAGGTCACCTGTACAAGAGGGAACGTACACCTGTGAAGGTCAAGTTCACCTATGGACTGGAGATTGATCAAAATTGATTGAAACAGGATGAAACGAGGTTGGTTCAGAGGTTAGGTATGCCTATGCAAGAGGTCAGGTTCACCCCCGAAGGTCAGGTACACCTATGGACAAATTTGAATTTGTTTTTTGGACAAAAGACTTAGGCAAAGGACCCAAAACACAACAAACAACATTCAAAGGATAAGGCCGATTGACTAAACAAAAAATTACTAGTTTCACACAAAGAAGATAGTTCAAAAAACACAATCCTAAGTCTAGTAGAAATGGGTATGGCCAATAGATTCTTCTATTCTAGGATGAACATGGTTGTTATGGAGTCCTCGATATACACCCAGTATGTGAGGCCCAAACTATGAACACCAACCCATCACAAGCGTGATTCAGGAACTTTAGCGAGATACTAAAGGCTCAGACCAACTCTTCACATCATCTTGATGCTTCACCCATTACAACACGGTTAGATTGAGGTACAAATTTTTCTCTCCCCCTTTTATATACCATGTCGGTACATGTGGTTGCCCTATCAGTACATGTGGTTGGGATCATACCTTAGGGTGATGAAATCCCCAAGTAGGTCTTGCTAAGAAAAGTAAAAAGGGTGACTCAAAGGACTAGGTAAGCTATGATTTCTCGTCACCCAGGATCGCCAAATAGTGCAAGGGGATTGGATACATCAATAGCTTATTGAAAATATGGCACACAAGGTAAATTGACTTCCCCTAATTAATCTATGTTCCTAAATTACTGAAAAACGATAAAAAAACAACCGATAAAAGTTTCAAAAAATATAATCCTACAAGAAACTTGTTAGTGATTTATTTTTCATTTTCCTCCAAACATTGATCAAATGCTTGCACAAACACAAACAACACACATTAGGGGGTCATAAACACTCAAAATAGTAAAAAATAGTGCTTAAATTTCACTTTTTCCCTTATGGAAAAAGTTGTTTTTGGTTAGGTTCGCCTGTCTGTTGGGTCAGGTTTGCCTATGAAGACTAGGTTCGCCTATGAAGGTCAGGTACACCCCTGGAGGTGAAAACAACAAATTTTCAGTCATTGTGGAGGTTGGGTTCACCCCTGAAGGTCAAGTACACCCCTGGACAGGTTAAGTACACCCCTCTGCTAGGTCGGGTTCGCCCCTCTACAACCTACACCTGCAAACAGTGAAAAAATAGAAAACATGAAAGAATATGACCAGCCTATGGGTCCCACCAAGCGTGGTAGAAATGTGATTAGGAATAAACATGGTCCTAGAAATGAGTAGCAACACAAAACATGCAAGAAACCACCTAAACACCTAACACCTCAAGATAGAGAAAAAATTTAAACTCAAAAAAATATATAGAACAATAATACCTTGTTAAGTTGCTCCTTTGGTTGGCCCTTGGATTGTTAATGTGATGTATGTTCCTCTTGATGGCAAAAGATGTATGAATGAGATGCAATATAGATGGAAAATGGATGAAAATGCTATGATGAATGCAAGGAATGCAAATTTTTGGCTAAGTATGGCTTGAATAGAAATTTTGCAAGAGTTTGGTTAGGACAATGATCAACCCCCCAAATGAGAGAAAAGAGAGGGTATTTATAGAGAAAGTTGAATTCTCTAGATAATTCAACACTTGAGATTCATCCAACAAGGTCAAGATGAAGGGCTATGGTGAGTTGAGGACTCACAAGCCCTCACATCTTGACATGTGAAATGTGAGATGGCTTAGGGATGGTGATGTGTAAATGAGGTGGAAGGAGGGTACATGATGTGGAGGAAGGACATGTACCTTGAAAGTACATTGGGAGATGAGAAGATTCCTTGGAGGAATACAAAGTGAATTTAAAATTCACATGCTTGGGGAATATTGTGGATAAGACAAGGTTTGAAAGGGAGAGCTAGAAAGTACCTTAAATAAGACAAGGTGTCTAAAAATGTAAGCACTTGTCACATTTGACTTGATGTGACAAGTCAAATATTCCATGGGGAAGAGTTCACATATGACTTAATGGGACAAGTCAAAGATCTCGCGGGGAAGAGGAAAAGGAATTTAATATTCTTTTGAAGGATAAAAAGAATTAAAAAATGCTTGAGAGGTTGATTAGGCTAGTTAATGAAGGATTAGAGGAGGGTTAGGTGGCTAAGAGAGATTAGAGGCCAACTTTCAAAATTTGGAGGATGTGACACATCATAACCAAGGATTAGGCATGTGCACATCACTAATGATGAGATTAGGAGATTGATTGAGATTAAGGAAGGGACGTGACATGTGAGGAATTAAATAAATGTGATATTTATTTAATTCATTTGATGGAAGGGGGATTAAAGAGGGTAAGGTATTTAATTATTAATTGAATACCTTAGGGATTTAGAGGAATTAAGTGTATTAATTAAATAATAGTAATATTTCTTAATTAATGCAAATAAAGAGATGTTTAGATGAAAGGGGATAAACTTGGATAAATTAAGTGTCCAAATTTAGGTGTCTATAGCTGCCAATTTCCTTGAAACTGTTGCCAATTCCCCTAAGGTTGCTGCCACTAGGGTGGAGAGTTTTGATGATTGGGCCAAGAATTTGGAGGGTTATTCCAATGTTGTTGTGGAGATCCTCCATAATTGGATGGATATGGGGGTTTCCATTGGTTACCAGATGAATAAGAATTGAAATATGGCCCAACAAAAGAGAGTGGATTTGGTAGCATACCTTGCCTTGGAGCCCATGGCCTCCTTTGTGCAATGTAGTAAAATTGGTCATCTTCACCCTGGATTGGCTTGAACTCAAGTGGAATCTTCTTACTGTCAATATTGGCTATTATCTTACATCTCAGTCCTTCTTTTGTCTGCAATGGGGACAATACTCTGCCAACATTGCCTCTACCTCCTCTTGTTTTTTCTTGGTTGAAGTGTATCTAGCTAAGTAGCTAGATTTTTTATAATGTCTTGTTTGAAGTCTACTAGCAAGTGAGTAATCTCCATTCTTGAAACTCCATTAGTAGATGACTTACCCATAGAGGATTGGTAAGCTCTCCCTTTCTTCGAAGCTACCCTAGAGTAGTTTTGACATATCTTCTTGATGTCATCCCAAGGAACTTGGATGATATCTCCTCCTCCCATCAGGTCCAAGGCATCAATGTAGTTGTCATTAATTCTTCTGAGGAAAATCATCTTTTATGATTCTTCATTGAGTGTATGGTGTGCAGAATTCTGTAGGAAAAATAAAAACTTTGAAAGGTAATCCTCCAGGCTCTCATCTTCCTTTTGTTGCATCCTAAAAATTTCATCTCCTCTCATGTCACTACCCCTACAATATTATTTGTACTTGTCAAGGAACTTTGTCTTTATGTCCTCCCAAGTCTCCACAGTATTTATGCCTACGCTCATGAACCATCTTAATGCAACTTCTTTCAAGGTGGTAGGGAATAGCTTAAGCCTATGGGCATCAGTGGTATAGTCATAACTCCTACAGAGTATATCAAACTCAAACAAGAATGTATCAGGATCTTTTGTGATAAGTCCATATAACTTAGGAAGTACTTAAGTAGGGATATTTTTGAGGTTTTCTACTCCATTCTAATGAGCAATGGGGAAAGGAAAAGCAAGTTGGTTAGGTCTATTTCTATTTGCATCACCCATGCTTGCCTAATGTAGTTCCAAAGCAAAGGGGTTTTCAATCTGATTTTGGTCTTTAGAGGAAACTTCAGAGCTAGTTAGATCAAGAAATACATCAGTAAAGGGGTGTGGCTCTTCTTATTCTTCTTATCTTGGTAGGTTCTGATACTCAACTAGCTAGAATGGATCAAGATTGTTAGGAAGGAATCTCCCATGCACATCTCTCCTCCTTCCTCTATGCATATGATATCAACTCACTATCAGCCAAATCACACAAAGAATTGGCAAAAGAATAGTGGATCATTACTTTCCTAAATGAGGGGTATACTAAGAACAAAATTTTAGAAATACTACAGCAAGAAAAATTTGCAATGACTCCAAAGAACTCTCTATTTTGAAACCATCCTCAACAATGATAGCAAAAATATTGGCCTCCTACAATGATCTAATAACTAAGCCCTTACAACTGTGATTCAAATATTGGACATCTAATTTGAATAGCTATTTCAATCATCATGAAGGTGCATTTAACTTGTCAACCTAGGGACGTAAACTTGAAATGAGCCAACACAGTATGTGCACTAGGAATCCAAAGTAACCATATTCAATCTACAGCTAAGAAAGACACAATGTTGAAAGTAAATTGCTTGGAAAGAAATAATATAAGTGTTGAACATCAACCAACAATTATACTAAGCTAAAATACATGACAAAAATGAAAATTTGAGTGAATAAACAGGAAACTTCTCTATCTATTTTGGTGGCAGGAATAGTCACAGAATGAAATTCTAGTGGATGTAGGGACAATTAGTGCTATATTTTTAACTAATTACTGAAAAAAAAGTAACGACTATACTATAGGATGGAATGCTCACCAAGTGGGCCCCCTTGGATAAGCATCCCTTAAGAAAAATGTAAACTCAAATGCACGAACTTATGAACTCATTTTATTCATTGGAAAACACAAGTACAATAGAGCAACATGACTGTATTACTGGAAAACTAAGAGTGTGAGTACATCATCAAATTAAACAACCTCTTTTGAAGGAGTGTTTGAGTATTATTTATAGGAAGAAAAGCTACTAACTAATCACCTACCAAGGTAGTCAACTCCAACAAATTAGGACGAAACCACTTTAGAGAAAGCATAAAAAGTGGAGAGGCAGTTACGCATGTGCAAAATCTGGTCAAGCATGTTTTCCTTAACGTAGATTTAGCACAACAATAATTCCTATATTCACTCAATAGATAATTAAGACCATTTACAAGGCAGTTACAACTTCAATTTGAATGAGGAATTTCCCACCATTGAGAGTCTTCCCTTCATTAACCTTTGAATGATCACCTTGTTGACCGTTATGGTTAATGACTAGTTGGTAGAATCTTCTTCAATTTTGTAGGCTACTAATTATATCTGCATAACAATATTAGTACAGACAAAAATTCCATATATGTAACTATCTTAAAGAAACATTTATTAATCCACATGTAAAATCAACACATATAGTTCATATAGCATGTCAATATTATTAAAGATTTTAAAAATAAGCTTATGCCCAATATCTATGGTTTTCAGGAAATATCATAAAAAGATCGACATCCAAGCATCAAAGTCTATGACAACTATGACAAAAAGAAAATAAACTTCTATCAAAATTTAGTCATAAACTAGACTCATCAGCATTAACATTAATGATCTTAGTGATGTACCCAACATAACTAGAACTTGTAGACCTTACAATCCTAAACTAGCATGCATAAAATGGAACATGGTAAACTAACAGTGGAGCGAAAGGCAGTCACACTACTTTGCAAAAGTATTTTCACTTAATACTTTTAGTTACAGTCATCCTATTCACATACACTACCCTAGACTGTTCTATTTTAGAACATTATATCTATGCATAGGTAAACTTCCATTAAGTAATCATTAACCTTATATTTGACCTATTCCCTTTTCCAAATCTACATAACATCTCTACCAAATGAACATAAGAAAAAGTAAAAGTTAGCCCCCCTTTAATGGATAACCTAACCCTAGGTAGAACTCATATGCTATCAAATTCCACAAAATAACTTTACATTCAATAACTTAACAAGCTTTTTCCAATTTATCATTCCTAGTATGTAATACTATTGATGTCATGATCAAACACTCCTTATTATGGTGTAAATACAAACAGTTATATGGAAATCATATCAACAAGAGATTTCCTCTATTATAAGAAAATAGGCCATTACTCTATTCCAAACAATCTAGTGCATTTCCAAACAAGCATACAAGGTAAACAATCTTTCAAATTAAAGGACAAAATAGAATAAGAATAGAATTCCATGCATGTTATTCACTTAATCCAATTGACTCTTGAACTACCTAGCTCGACATCCTCTTAATTCCCAACTTAGAAACCAATATCACTCAAGTATTCTCTCTAAAAACTCCCTCACAACAACTCTCAACAAACTAAGAACACTCAAAGATAAACTACAACATATATGAGAAGTGTAATGTTGCAAATGAAAGGTGTAACAAATGAGGTAAGTTTTCCCTTTATTTATACTCAAAATTAAGCTTCACATTACCAAAAATTCCTACCACATATCCTCTTTCAAAATATAAAAACACATCCCAACAATACTTATACAACACCCAACCTAGGAGATCACAAATTATTGATACAATGTTACCAAACCATAGCCCTCTTCTATCATAACTAAAAGTTCAAAAAATAGACAAGCTCAAATTAGTATGTCCTTTTTATATATTTTTGAAGTGGATATACAACCTTTTTATTACATTTTTAATATAATTACTTTTGTAAATTGAATAAGTAAGGAAGGGAAATATCCTTTCATGTCATATATGGATTGGACCATATAGAAGATGGATAGGGATAAGGATACTAAGTAATATTTGAAGGAAAATGTGGAAAAACTTAAAGGCTATATTGAGGATCTTGTTGGTCCTTTTGGTTTATCTTCCTTTGATGAAATTCCTTATTATATTTTGATTATTGATCTAAATAAATACCTACTACTTGAGAGGTAAGTATTAGATCCATTCATTCTTGGAGCACTAAGCTACAAACTTTGGTTCATGGAATAATACAAGAAGTGGTTGAATTTTTTGTGGCATTATCAAAAGGGATGCAATCTTAAAATATTAATGGAAGGGGTAAAAATTAATGTAAAATCTATTGAAAATATTTTTCCTCTAATATATTAGATGGTAGAAATAGAATTTCCTTATTTGGTGGATGAAGAAATTCTACATGATTAAGAATCAAATGTGCACCAAAGATGGATATTGACATATAAGTTCTTAATGGATATTATATAAAGGTGCCAAAATAAGAGTAAAATGGTGGAACTCCTAGTCCAAGATGTGCCTTATAAAATGGAGGAATTCATTAATAAGTTTGGATATTCATTATTTGATGGAGATTAAACAAATTCAAATATTTTAGGTTCTAAAGGATTAGTTTCAAGAGTTGGTAAAAAAAGGGATCTCCCTTGGCTTCACCATCAGCTCAGATGATATTTAATGAAGGTGAAGGTTGTTTTTGAATACTTTGATTTAAAAATTATTGAACTCATGATTATTCCTAAAAGGCTTCAAAAGGTTTTCATGAATATTGAGATCAAAATTGCCCATTCAAATGAACCTAATCCTTAGTTAGTTAAATAAACATTAGAAAATTTTGCATCTTATCTATATTTGTTAATTAAGTTTCCAAAGGGATTCAACAGTGTGCACCAATCATAGAACTCATTCGAATGTCAATTTTTTTCTTGCAAATATACTACAAGATAAATGTGTCTCTTCATATTTTACAAAGTTTAATTATTTAGTGAATATTTATAGATGGAATGGATATTCAAATTCCTCCTTTAAAACTTAGAAATAACAATATAAAATAATTTGATAATGGACAAAAACACTTTTATTACAATATGCTTTTCCTTTCAACTTAGTTTTTCACTTTTCATCTTTTCAAGTTTTCAAACTCTAAGCCATGTCTTATTATCACAAGTTTAATTTAATATAAAATTAATTATTTTGACATATGTCTAGGTCACTAACACTTTACTAATGATAAAGTGTCTTGTGTGGTAAGTTAGACCACATTAGTTATGGGAAGTTTATCTTTCATTCACACTAAGTTCTTGTGAAGACATCATTGTCCTATGTGGTGAATTTTCATAACCCAATTTTATTGCATATTTATCATAATATGGTAAATTGAATTATTGAAGAAATTCAATTAAATATTAAATGGAGATTCTAGAATATTCAAAAATTGAATGAAAGAAGTTGAATGATGTTAAATTTGTGAACTTTTGAAAATTATTTTATATGTTACCAAGAATTGAATGTTGCTGATCAATTTGCAAGTGCAAGTGTGTGTAGTTGCAGGGTGATAGGTTGAAGGATGAGAACACGGTTGAAGTAGGATTGTTTAGCTAGATTGAATAGTAAGCCAGTTGGAATCTAGGTGCACACACCATAAATGGCATGATGACTTGCATTTGAATTAAATTGAATATATAAGAGAACATAATTTCTTGACTCGAATTGTCTCTGTTATTGAAACTAATGGCCTGTAGATTAAAATTTGTCTACTTAAACTGTGTGTTTCTATGATGTCATAAAATTGTACCCCTTGCAAATTCACATACATTATTGTATCCGCTTGAGTGTCCACTCCCTTAGCATCTTGTGTAGGCTCATTTTAGCCCCTACATCATCCTTTTTCCCTCTCAAGATGCTTAGGACCCCATTTTGGAACCACCTTCACACATCAGCTTTGCATCAAACCTTGTGCTTTTCTTGTTCTCATCGTCTTGTAGTGTGATGTTTCTAGACACTAGCGCACCACACAGATGTTTGTGCACCACACTAGCATCGTATGTTTAGCATTCAAATGACCGCTTTTGAGCATGTTTTCCACTTGTCAAAAAGTTTTATCAGTGTAACAACTAGGGATGCCCTAAAACAGCTCAAGAAGCTTCTTTTCTCTCTTTAAAAGTCATATTTTCAATCCATTTAGTCTTCTAGCTTGTCTATAGCTTCTTGGATTCTCTCTTTTCCCTCTTTACTCTCTTTCTTGCACAAATCACTTGCTTGTTACAACAACTTCAAGCACTCTTAAGCTCTTACAACATTCTTTGCAACTCTCTTGGCTCTTACAACCCTCTCTTTTTTCCTTTCTCTCTGTGCCTTCCTTAATCCTTGTAGTTGATATCTCCCTTGTCTTGTGCTTTCAAGCATCTCAGGATTTCACACATCCTCTATCCATTGCATATTTACTTTGTGATACAGGTTCTCCTCCTCGAGTGGGGATTGATTTTATCACCTATACTTTGTGATATGGGTTATCCTCCTCGAGCAGGGATTTTTTTATCACTCTTGCATTCATTTCATTTCTATCTATCATCTCTCTATATATCTATCCATTCATGGAGGTGGGAACACAAAAATGGGGGTTTGACTGAGCCAAACCCCTATACAGCCCCAACATTTTCCCCTAGATCTTATGTATGTAGGTATTGAAGAAGTTCATTTGCTAGAGGCTCCATTACTTGGGTTTTTTGTGAGCTTCTTCTATCTCTCATCCTCTTCTACTTTATCATCTACTTTAATTTATTTTAGTTCTATCGTAGTCTGTTATTTTCCTGTACTCTTGAAGTTCTTAGTGATTAGATCAATAGTAGTCACTTTTCTATTTTTGTGACAAACTTGCTTTTTGGTCTATACAAGATGCTAGTTGTCGTGCTATCATTTATATGTTGTGTTATTGTCCTTTGGTCGAGAGATCATTAGTTTGTCTATAAAACCTTTGTGATTTACTCTTTTTGATTTTATAACTTTTGTTTCATTCCTTGAGGTAGTTTAGAACAGTTTTCCCCTTGGGAATCTCTTGAGAGTAAAGAGACTCATGAGTAGTGAATCCCCCTTCTCTACAATTTTGAAGAAAATGAAAGAGAGTATTGTAAACAAAATTCCTTTGTTAGTATATAAATATATGGATACTCGAAATGAAAATTCAAGTTCCTTTCTTTAAATGTTAGTGTATGGAACTTATAATCCATTGCAAAAAAACTTTTATATGAATGCATATATAAATATATATATACATATATATACATGTATGTGAAATAAATATGAAGACATACATACATACATATACATATAAATATATATATATATATACATTATTAGAATACAAGGTAAATGTGAATGAAATCATTTAAACACATGTAGATATATATATATATATATATATATATATATATATATATATTCAAATTCATATTAACTTCAAAGTTGATAATCGAGATACTCTAATTGGACTGTCGAAATCAATGAAAAATCTCAAGGAAAATCAACAATGAACATGGCCTACCAAAATCATAAAGGAATTCTTCAAAATTAGAGGGCAACTATGGTAGGAAAAAGCCATAATAGCAACACCTAGCCGCATGCAAGAAAACATGGTTACCATTTTAGAATAGGTAGTGATAGAGGAAAAGAAGGGGAGTGATTTGGGAAAGAATTGCCAAGTAGCAAGGAAAAAGCAAAGAATACATAGTGTTGGAGAAGTTTGAGCAAAATCCTCATCCAAAAAGCTCGACTATTGAGGTAAATTAGTTCTTTTCAAAAAATATCGATTTCATGATCCTTTTTTTCATGTTTAGCTAGTGATTAACACTACATTTGATGAAAAAATGATAGCAAAATAAACCATTATATTATGTCTGCATGTCTCAAATTGAACCAAATGTAAAGTTATATCGACCACCCTCTAGGAGATTGCATGGCCTATGGCCTACTACTATATAAGTGCTTAGGATGGAGCCTTACTAGCTACCCTATGCATTAGACTGAGGCATGGAACCTTATAGATGTGACTATTATGTAAGTCACTTGATAATGTTAGCCATATCTCAGCTATCAGAAATATTATTTTGAGTCATATGTATACCTTATGGTGTCTAATTTTTTAGAGGTTCACATGCCAAACCTATGATTGAGGATATTATCCTCTATGTTACCTTTGATATGTATCAATTGTGTTTTACTTTAAAAATATCACCTTCCATTATCGACTAGGCCAATAATGGTAAGGGGAAAATCATTCATTATTAAAAAGTGTGGAAATCATATTTGCATAAAGAGGATGCCCTCAATTTGAAGAACCTATTAGGACCAAAAAAATTCCACATATTTCCATCAGCCTCTATCCATTTATCACCTAGTCCCTACAAAATTTCACTGGACTTAATTTCATGATCAAGACAAATTTTTGAGGTTTGTGTAAACAATCCATTTTGTAGCCAACATACCCAAGCAATCACACCCATAAAATCCATCAAAGTCCTTTTGACACCATCGGCCTAAGAATATTTTGTTGGTGGAACTCCCATCACTACCCCTCCAATAGCCTAATAAGGGCAGTCCATATCGTTACATCGGCATAACATCTTTTCATTGGGCTAACTTCCAAGGTAGTTCACCCGACAGGCCAATAGAAACAATAGAGATTATCACATCACTGCAGCTCGGGTGCATTAGCAGAACAAATGATGAAGGTTTCTCGATAGCCTAATATACCCATAGAGTATCAAGACATAACACTTATCGGTGAAGTTGGGATGTATCAGGGTAGTGCTGTTAGATGTGCCAATAGATTGAAAGAAGAACTCTCATCAGTGGAGAAGGTGGCCATTGGTGGAAAATGAATCAAAGTTCCAACGATATAGTGATGAATGATTATTATTAGTTGTTGTGACGTCCAAGAGCATTGTTGGGATATTTAACATAAATGCTCTCCTTGATGATAAGACTGAAACAAGTGGTGTATTAATGAGCAAGAACTAGAATGAATTGCACCACAAATTAATCATACAATTACACAAACTAGAAAGTCTACACTAAGGGCAGAAGTAGAAGGGATGAAATTCAGAGCTCTTATGCAGTGAAACTAGGGGAAGTGAAAATTCATGTAAGTATTCCACTCTCATCTAGAAAGTTGCATTTTTCAGAGTTAGCAATGGAAGAAACTATGAGAAAACCTAAGGAAAAGAAACAAAAAATTGAAAAGAGAAATCTAAACCAAGACCTGATAGACTAGTGTCTGGGGTCAAGGCCATGGCCTAGAAGAAGTGTTCAAACAAGTAAATTTTTATATAAGTATAGGGTTCTGGGGGATGTTTGGATGCCACATTGGGGCTATGATCTTTTTATCTATCACTACAAAAAACAATTCAGATTTCAACTAGTATGTAACCCATGGAGATTGAACTTAGGAAGACTTGTGGTTCCAAACGTGTTTTTCAATGTAGAGTTAATGAAAGCTCTAGCCAGTCGGTATAATCCTAAGAAAAGAACTATCCAATCACCAAATGGGTCCAATATGCTTGTTATCTCCCAAGACTTGATCTCTATTTTTTTTCAATTAGAAGGTCTTATGAACTTTCCATTCACCATTAGAGACTTTCTGACAGACTATTGTTGCATGGATACTAGTTACAAGAGATGGAAGCTACCTTTTCACAGACCTAAGAATGAGCAAGTTCAACTCAGGAAATTTTTGAGCAATGAAAACCTTTCATTTCATATAGATTTGTTTGAAAAATACTTCCAATATACCTACTACTCAGTTGGTCAAGTCTTGGGAATTGAGGTTCCACCATTTATGTCTATTGCACTGATGGTTGTAGCAACTAATATACAAAGAAAAGATGCTAGATCATTCGACTATGCAAACTATTTGGTGAATTCCCTAAATAAAGGGCTTGAAAGGATTAAAAAAATAGTGATTGCATAGATTTCAAGCATTATTCCTTGCCGATGCATTTACTTTTATATGAGGGTCATGCTAGAAATGTATGGGGTAAAGAATTAAGAATCAAAGACAGAGATGAAGATGGAATCTTTAAACTTGTTCAAATGTGGACTGCACTATGGGATAGTCGATGTGATAGGTCACATTACTTATATTATGAATAATATTTTGTTAAACCACTAATGAAGTTGTTAGGCTATTCATATGATCATAATTTATCCCTTGAGGTGTAGATATTTTTGAGACCAAAGGAGAATAACCCAAAAGGGAAAGTGAACCATAATTGGGGAGATTGGTATGCCTTCTCTGATTGCACAGTAATAAGGGTTTATGGATTTGAAGGAGTTCAACATTTATTACCCCGAGTGGTTCCTAACAGAGTTTCCTATTTGGAAATTGTATGACAACTAGCAAAGTGTGATACTAAAAATCTCAAGAGTCATAACAAACAATAACTCATGCCCAATACTCTTTGTTTTGGAGACTTCACAATATTTTCCATTGAAGGATATGAAGAAATTGATGGTAAATTAGCCCATTACAACCTTCCCCTTGGGTATGAAAGAGATAAATTTGATGTAGAGGTATTTCTTCATCAAGCAAGATTAACTCAAAAAATTTGAAGGTATGAGCATTGGTTTGCACTTGATGATGTGATCAAGAACTAAGATGAAGCTTCCACTGGTGAGAGAATGGCTTCATATAATAAATTTATACTTGCAGAGGAATGGAAGAGAAAGAATATCCCATCACATAGAGAAGCATTTGTTGATATACAACATCCCTTGGCCAAGATTGAGAAACTTATTGCTCACATGAATGAAATGGTAAAAGATGTTCCCTCATACATTTTCAATACATATCATACAACTTACATAGGAGTACAGGATGAGGATGTGGAGCATTTAGATCACATACCTTCACAACCCACTCCTGATGTGTGTTTTTCCATTGATAGTAGTGAAGGGGAGAAAGGTAATGAAGAAAGTGATGAAGAGAGTAATGAAGAGGAACAACCAGTGGAATAGATAAAGGCCCCTGTGATCACACAATATGAGCCCCCTCAGGAGCTTGTAAAATTTGAAACATCAGATGAGTTATCTAATGACATTAGGGTCAAGGTTGGTCATGAATTCATTTATGATAATGATTTTGTTAAAACTCCTGAATTCAAAGCGTTTGTATATGAGTATAAGGGAAATAAAATAAGACAAAAGGAGCAAGAAATTACTCTTGAGAAGGAAGCTATTGCCTTAAAAGAATTGAAAAAAGAAGTTGACAGGGAGATGCAATCCATCACCCCTAAAAGAGGTAGAGAATTATTCCAAGTAGCTAGGGTATTACTACTACCAGGATGGGACATGAGATCTGCAATTATATTCAATAGTTTTAGAAAAAGAGGGGATACAAAAATGACCCTAATAGAGGAGGCTGGTGAAAAAATATATTGGGGGTCTGCATATAATCTAGATGAGGATACCTTTATTATTTGGTCATTATACCCTCATGAGAAGATGCCGACAGTGATTGAAAATCCAAATCAAGTATTTGGACACCTTTTGGTCAAAAGAGTTGGGGACACTAATCCCTTAGAAACTGCAAAATTGAATATCAACATGGCAAAGTTCACTAGAGCACAAATTGAAAAGTTGGTTAAAGAAAATGAAAATTTGAGAAAACAGTTATCACATCAAATGGAGAAGACATATTCCTCTTCTTCTCAAGAATTGTACTCCCCATGGCTCAAGAAAGATAAAAGAGTGTTAGATGCATTAGTTGATGTTGCTTATTGGTAAAATTGTCATTTGAAGGCCCAAGAAAAGTGTAAAACATTGGAAAAGGAATGAAAGGCATCAAGTACAGTATTATGTCTGAAATAATCAAGGAAAGATTTAATAAGATGATGAACCAAGCCAACAATTATTGGAGAGTGTTCAATCAGGTAAAATCAACAACAAAAGAGACTATGCAATTGCAAAGAAGAATGATTGATAAGAAGAAGGAACTTCTGGATAAATAGATTTTGAAGGATCAGTTATTGTAGAGATATAACAATTTGGTGAAGTATCATAATCAATATCATAGTAGACTTAAAGAGGACCTCATTTTCATTAATTTAGTTCCTGCACTCCATGGCGATACAAGAAATCTTCAAAAAGAGGATGATTGGAAGGTAGAGTTTCAAAATCATGTTTTGTTATCAAAAGTTGTCTTTTGGTCTGAAGCTTGTTGCCTCTCATATATATAAGAGAGACCAAGACCAAAAGAAATAAATAGGAGAAAATAGTGGTAGAATAGGGGTAATAGATGGATAGCAAAAGAGTTCCATAATGTTCATATTTTGAAAGACTATGTTGCAAGTATAATTTTGAAGAAGTCAATGAAAGATCTATGATTTTGTGGTGTTATATTGGTATTAATTGTTTGTTGAAATTATATAGTTATTTGGTTGTGTCCAACTTAATATTTCCTTATTATTTAAATTGGTATATCAAGTATACATTCAATTTATCAATGCACATTTTTTGTATTTTCATGATATGATTAATTGGTTTCCCCAAAGGAATTAAAGTCCTTCTAGTCAATCATAGTAATCTAGAAGTGTTATTTGGATTATTAAGAAGGGCCATATAACTAGGATTTCCATTTTGTCTCCAATTTGGTATCAACTGTTGTTCCTATGTGATTTATTCAATTGGTTCTTTCAAGCAAAAATTAAAAATCCTTTTGATAAATCATAAGTAACCTAGTTGTGTTAGTTGGATCAATAAGTAGAGTTTGTCAATCATTTTCCTACATGTTTATACAAGTTATAAGCCAATATTAGTGTGCCAAACAATTCGAGTTACAACCAATACACGTTATATTTTCTAGATCTTCATTTGAATTAATTTACCAATAGGGCACTGGTCTTACCCATTTCATCATTTAGTTTTATCAAATTTGTTTTCAAAACCCTGCATTTGTTAACTGAACATATTAATAAACTTCACCTTCATATTGATTATACAATTTATACCCAATTAGACTTGAATTTTTCCACTTCCAATTTCCGTTGTGAATAAATTGTACAAGTAGGAAACATATAGTATAAGTCTACTCCATTTGCAAAGGTACACCAGCCTAGGTTTGGTAGAGCCTAAAGAGAAGAATGTTCAAATACATCAATTGGCCTTGTTCGTTAGCCTAAAACGTACCAAGAGTTTGGCAACCTCTTGTGGTTTTTTAACCAACATTTTTGAGAACTAACAGATTGGTGACTTCGTTGGGGAACCAATTCTGAACCCAAGGCTTCCATCATAGAGTTATTCTAGAGTTAAAAGACTCTACTAGGAAAAAACTAAATCATTTTCCTACTTTCAGAAAGTAGGTGGTGACTCTAGTGAAATTTTATGACAGATAAAGTAAGCATGAGATCAAAGAGGATAGACGATAGACATCAAAGATACTTTATATTAGCTAATATGAATGGAAGAAGATCCTTACACTAGGATAGTCCCAAGAAGAAAAATGGGAGATGGACTGATAAACATGGATCTCCTCCCACAAAAAAGAAACACAAACAAGAAAAAGTCTAAGGTGACATCTAGCCAAGTAGATGTCATAAATGAAGGAAATTCATCAAAACAATCCTTTAATGTACAAACTAGATTTTCCACATTGTATGGGTCAAAAGATCACAAAAATGATCCACGTGGAGATCCCCACACTCCATTTGAACAAGAAAATAGTGATCGTCCCATTTATCATTTTGAAATGGACCAAGAAAAAATGTAGGAGTTCCATGCCTAGAGAGATGAAGAACAGAGGAAAAGGAAGGAGTATGACTATGAAATGGCCCATAAACAAGAAGAAGGAAACCAATATGGGCCCATGGATAAATTAACTCTTGTTGAAGATTTACAACACATGACTAATCAAGAATTAGAAATACAAATGTAGTGGCAAGAACATGAGCTTGAAAAATGACAGTGGATGATAAAAAGAAACATAGAATTGAATCAACAACTGTCTCAGCTAAATATTAATACATCAAAACCACCTAAGTATGTCCCCCCACATAAACAGGGTGGTAATATCAATCCTCAAGGAGCATCTCAAAACACAAGAGCATCATAGAATGTAAACCAAAGACAACATTATCAACCTAATATGCCATCTCAAATATCCTAACACCCAAATGCCGCCAACGATCCCCAACACAATCCACCTCTAGGTCAGTAATATCCCCCACAATATCAGCAACATATTCCCCATGAAAGTATATACCCCCGACAACACATCCAGCAAAATGCTTATTGTCATCCTCAATATGGGTATCAATACTTCCCTAATCTGCCACCCTTGAACTTTCCTCTACAAAATCCTACAAACCTATGTAGACAATTTGATCTAGCAGGGTATCAATTGTACCCATACCCAATGGATAGTAATTGGAGAAATATGGTTCCCAAGTTCACCAAGAATAATGTGATATCAGCAGAAGAACATATCATAAATTTTAATGCCTTTTTTCAAGATATTGGTATGGATTATGAGGATGCGAATATGAGATTATTCATGATGTCTCTAACAGAAGAAGCGAGGGATTGGTTCAATAGCTTACTTGATGGTTCAATTAATTCTATATCATACTTCCAAGATCATTTCTTGGAGCAATATGGGAATCAGTGTGCCCCTGAGTTTGCTTTACATGAATTGATAAGTATTCAAAAACATTTGAATGAGTCAGTTTATGATTTCAACTAGAGGTTCTCCAAATTGCACAATAAGATACCACCTGGGTCCAAACTGACTAACCCTACAACATTAAGCATTTATCCTTTGATCCAAAGATAGGATATGATTTTAGAAATAGGTGCCCTAGAAATCTGGTTGAAGCACAAAAAATAGTATTGACTATTGAAAACAATAGAAAGGTTGTTGGGATGATTGGTAAAAGAGATAATCTCAGGGTTCCATAAAATTTTAATAACCCTCAGAACAAGCAAAAAACATACTTATAGAAGTGAAAGACCAAGGTTGCATGATATTCCATATAACACAAATTGGAAGTATGGAAAGCCCATAATTGATATACCTAGGAATACAAAGACTCCTAATCCCTTAAAGAAGAAGGGAACATACATGGTTAACAATAATCCTTGGTGTCAAGTTTACAAACTGCCACATTCCCTTGATCATTGTGTTGTAGCCCAATCAATGCAAGAGGAAGAAACACCAATGGACAATGATGAATAGGATCATACAATATATTTGACTTCCCACACCCTCTATCCCATTGAGTAGCGATATTCATCTTCAAAAGAGGAAGGCTATGAGCATGATGTTGGTAAACAAAGATACAATGTTCATATGGTAGAACAAGTCTTTTCTGATTATGATGAAAGTAATGACGAATCATATTCTTCTTTTCCACCATCTCAATCAAGTAAATATAGAATAAGAACTACTAAGGAAGAGATAAAAGAGTTAACTATTGCTGGTGTAGAACAAGTGAAAAGTAAATATAGGCTCATGAACAAAACAATAAATGTTGATGGTGGTGCTCTAAGAGGAATGTTTGTGAAAGAGAAAGAAGCAACACAAGAAAAACCAAAAAATATGGAAAGGAAGGAACTAAATAAAAATGAAAAAGAACATACCCCAAAAAAAGAAAATAAAGAGCCACACAAAGATAATCAGAAGTCAGATGAAACAAATGAGAGAGAAAAAGAGGAGAGAAAAGGAGATCCACTAGAAAAAAAGAAGATAACCAAAAAAAAAATGCCTCTTTCGACTTCACACAGGCCCTATCCCAGGTAAAGATGTTTGTAGCATTATTAGAAATGATGAAAATAAAGGAATACAGGGAAAGTGCTATTCAATTAATATCTAATGGAACTAATAGAAACACAAACCCTAAGAATAAAGAGACCACTAAGATCAGTAATAGCAGGTAGGGAGAAGTAAAGGTTCCTGAAGTTTGTCTTGGTGATGCAATAGTGAATCCTCCAAAAATTGATCCATTTTTTACTACATTACTCATAAATAATAAGTTGGTAAGAAATTATATGATAGATTCAAGCGCTATTATTAACATAATGCCAGTAGGGGTCATGAAACAACTTGGCATGTGGGTAGACACTACTGGTGGAAAATGCTATGCTATGGATAGTAGGCTTGTCCCAGTGATAGGAATTATGAAAGATGTAGAGGTGAAATTGGTTGCCTATCTGCATGAAGTATATAATATTGACATAAATGTAATTGACACACCCCCTCATTTTGGAATGGTCTTGTCAATACAATGAATTGCAGCAATTGGAGGAAATGTACAATTTGACTTGTCCTATGCTACAATACCAGTGAATGGTGAAGAGGTTAAGCTCTATAGAGAATGAATGGTGAATCGAATTGTAGACTATGTTGCTTAAAATCAATTGAATTGCTTTTTTGATGTAGATTTGGGAAGTTTCATAATAGACCCTTCCCAACTTGAATTAGTAAACACTGATCCAATTGATAAGTATGTTTCCAAGAGTCAAAATGGTATATGGAAGATGTATTTTGATGGAGCATGTAGTCAAGAAGGTAATGGAGTAGGGGTCATTTTTATTTCACTTGAAGGTGCTACATTCAAGTATTCATTCTTGTTGACATTTGAATGTACAGATAATATAGCAAAGTATGATGCCCTACTAACTGGTTTGAATATGGCTATCAAACACAAAATCAAACTGCTAACTATTCTTGGAGACTTTGAGTTGATCGTTTCATAGATCAAATCAAAATATGCTACAAAAAACAAGAGGTTAAAATAGTATAAGAATGCAGTCTCGGATACAATTGAATTATTCGATTCCTTTTCTATTGAATGGATAGATAGGTCAAAAAACTTGATGGAAAATTTCTTAGCCAATGTAGCCCTAAAAAGAGATGATATCACCCTGGCCAGAATATCTCAAGTTGAATTCAAAACAAGACTTGCCATCCCTGATAACATATATAGTTGGAAAATTTTCAATGATGATATTGATCTCATAAAATTTCTACATTGCATTGATTAGTATGAATCTCAGGAGATTGAATTTAAAGCATTTGTGGAAGAAGTAGATGAAAAATAGACTATATTTGGAAAAGAAGTTTTGTAGCTTAAAAACCAACAAACTTCCTAAAGGACTTGTGGCACTAGAAAGGATGTTTGATGGAATTTATTGTCCTCTCATGAAACAAACTCTAGTAAAAAGGGAAGATGTTGAAGAGATCAATCTAGGGACTGAATTGGCACCAAAAAGGGTATATATTGAAGATAAAATAAGTCCAACAATCAAAAAAATGCTAATTGCACTATTAAGAAAATACAAGCATGTTTTTGCATGGTCTTATGAGGATCTTAATGCATATAGAGAAGATCTATTCCAACATGAGATCCCATTAAAGCTAGGTGCAAAACCATTTAGGCAGAGGCAAAGACCCATCAACCCAACTTTGGAGCCTAAAACGCACAAAGAGCTTATGAAGCTTAGGGAAGGGGGTGTTATCAAGCCGATTAGACATTCATCTTGGGTCTCTAATATAGTACTAGTTAGAAATAAAAATGGAGATATAAGGATTTTTGTATACTTTTGAAAATTGAATGTATATTCTCTCAAGGATAATTATCTACTTCCAAACATGGAGGCTATGATACAAAGGGTCTCAGGTTGTGAGTTATTGTCCATGATGGATGGATTTTCAGGCTATAATCAAGTGAAAGTTAAAGAATCAGAACAATACAAGACAACTTTTACTATGCCATGGGGAACATATGTTTATGTTAGGATGCCATTTAGACTCACAAATCCTAGTGCAACATTCCAAAGGGCTATGGATGTTGCTTTTGCTAGCCTCATCAATGTGATAATGGTAGTCTACCAAGATGATTTAACTACATATTCCAAAAAAGCAAAGGATCACGTGGCTCACCTTGAGAAAATATTTTTGAAAGCATTGGAATATGGCATCTCACTTAATCCTAAAAAGTGTCTGTTTGCAGTAATAAAAGGAAAGTTACTAGGGCATATAGTCTCTAAGGAGGGAGCAAGAATTGATCTTGAAAGAGTGGAGGCCATTGACAAGATACCTATCCCCAAGAAAATTAAGGCTATTCAATATTTTTTCGGATAAATAAATTTTGTGAGAAGATTCATATCAAATTTTGTTGAGATAGTAAAACCAATATCAAAGATGCTGAAGAAAGGTGCAAAGATTGATTGGACTGTTGAGGCTATAGATGTGTTCATATCCATAAAGAGAGCAATCAAGGAAGCTCCAGTATTGAAATCTCTAGATTTTAGTAAACCTTTTCAAATCTTTTCATTCACATCTTATCACACAGTTGTTGCAGTTATGCTCCAAAAGAAGGATGAGGTGTATGAGAAACCAGTCTCCTTTTTTAGAAAATCCCTCCAAAATGCACAATTGAAATGTGATATTGTGGAGAAACAAACCTACGTTTTGGTGAAAGCAATCAAGGCATTCAAACCATATCTAGTAGGAGCAAAGGCTATAGCTTATGTGCCTAACACTGCTATGAAATATGTATTTGTTCAAAGTGATACAATAGGGCGTAGGTGCAGATGGGTAAATAAGATCCATGATTTTGATATTGAGTTTCAGATCACTAAGCTTATAAGGGGTCAAGGACTAGCCAAATTAATGGCTGAAACAAATTAGGAAGCTGCCCAAGTATGTAATGTTAATGATGAAGAAGATATGGTCACTAGTATAGAAAACACTTCATTGTACACTAATATTGTGTATTACCTCAATCATTTGAAATGTCTGAAAGGGATTGATGACAATAGAAAAAGGACACTCAAGTTTCAGGCCTCAAAATATGTATTCATGAAGGGAGACCTCTATTGGAAGAATAGGGATGGTGTCCTATTATTATGAGTAGATGAACATCAATCAAGACATGTCTTGAAGGAGATGCATAAAGGAGTATGTGGGGGAAATTTCTTAGCAAAAACTACTTCTCATAAGATATTAAGGGCAGGGTACTATTGGCCTAATGTTTTCAATGATGCACATGAATATACTAGAAAGTGTGAGGCATGCCAAACAAATTTAGGAAAATTGAAGTATCAAGGAGCATTGCCTCTAAGACCTATACAGGTTGAAGCCCCATTTCATCAATGGAGAATTGATTTCATAGGGGAAATTATAGAAAAATCTAGTGGAGGACACAAATGGATATTGGTAGCTACAAATTACTTCACAAAATGGGTGGAAGCCATACCCACCAAGCAGGAAACTAGTAAGGTTGTGATCAATTTCTTATTGGAGAACATCATCACAAGATTTGGGGTCCCAACAAGGATTTTTACTGATAATGGAATGTATTAATGAGTTCAAGGAATTTTTCCAGTCTTATGGAATCATCTCATATGCTTCACCTTATCATCCACGGGTGAATGGGAAAGTTGAATCCAATGACAAAAGTATTTTGAAAATCATAAAGAGGATGTTGAATAATAACAAGAAGGTGTGGGATTCCAAATTAAAGTTATCCTTATGGGAAAACATGATTACTACGAAGAGGGCTATTGGAAAGTCTCCCTTTGAGCTCGTATATGGGGCTCAGGCTAGGATCTCTCTACATAATCTGTTACCAGTAAGTAGGTTCATCTTAAAGGAGGACTTAGAAATCCCTGAACCTATGGAGGATAGAATGGAAGAATTGATAGAACTTGATGAAATTAGAAATCAATCACAACAACATAATGTGAAGAAACAACTGCAGATAAATTACTTGTATGATAAAAAGGTTAAAAATAGGACATTTGAAGTAGGTGACATGGTTCTCATGTGGAATGCCAGGAGCTAAGATAAGGGAAAGAATGGGAAGTTTGAAGCCTTATGGTTAGGACCCTTTGTTATTGTGGGTAAGGGAGGTGAATATTCATATTATCTCCAAAACATGTCAAGAGAGGAGCAAGAATTGCCAGTACATGGGAAGTTTCTAAAACACTTATGTTCTTAAGGAACATTAGAGGATCAAGGATTGCCAGTGCATGGACAATTCTTGAAAAACCTCTTAAATTAATCCTTTTCAATGCACAATAGTTTTAGGTTCTCATAATATTCCATCTTCATCCATGGTCTACTCCCCAAGTATTTTTTGGATTCTTGCAATGATTTTACAATCATTCATCCCTGGACAGAGCCACTGTTAGGAATAAAAAAATTCCACATATTTCCATTAACCTTTATCCATTTATCACCTAATCCCTACAAAATTTCACTGGACTTAATTTCATGATCAAGACAAATTTTTGAGGTTTGTGTAAAAAATCCATTTTGTAGCCAACATACCCAAGCAATTGCACCCATAAAATCCATCAAATTCATTTTGACACCATCGGCCTAACAATACTCTATCGGTGGAACTCCCATCACTAACCCATTGATAGCCTGATAAGGGTAGTCCATATCCTTACATGAGCGTAACATCTTTCCATCAGGCTAACTTCCAAGGTAGTTCCCCCGACGGGCTAATAGAAACAATAGAGATTATCACATCACGGTAGCTTGGGTGCATTGGTGGAGCGAATGATGAAGGTTCCCCGATAAACTGATATAACCACAAAGTATCAAGATATAACACTTATTGGTGAAGCTAGGATGTATCGAGATAGTGTTGTTAGATTTCGTTTCGACAGACCAAAAGAATAACTCTCGTCGGTTGAGAAGGTGGCCATCGGTGGAAAATGAATCAAAGTTCCAACGATATAGCGATGAATGATTACTATTTGATGTGACGTTCAAGAGAATTGTCAGGATATTTAACATAAATGCTCTCCCCGATGACAAGACTGAAACAAGTGGTGTATTAATGAGCTAGAATTGGAATGAATTCCACCACGAATTAATCATACAATTGCAAAAACTAGAAGGGCTACACTAAGGGCAGAAGTAGAAGGGATGAAATCAAAAGCTCTTATGCAGTGAAACTAGGGGAATGGAAAATTCACGTAAGTATTCCACTTTCAGCTAGAAAGTTTCATTTTTCAGAGTATCAATGGAAGGAAGTGTGAAAAAACCTAAGGCAAAGAAACAAAAAACTGAAAAGAGGAATATAAACCAAAACCTAATTCACTAGTGTCCGAGGTCAGGGCCACAACCTAGAAGAAATATAAAAACAAGTAAATTGTTAGATAAGCATAGGGGTCAAGGGGTTGTTTGGACACCACATCGAGGCTATGAGATTTTTATGTATCACTACATAAAGCAATTTAGATTTCAACTAGTATGTAACCCATGGAGATTGAACTTAGGAAGACTTGTGGTGCCAAATGTGTTTGTCAATGTAGAATTAATGAAAGCTCTGGCCAGTCGATATAATCCTAAGAAAAGAACTATCCAATCACCAAATGGGGCCAATATGCCTGTTATATCCCAAGACCCGATCTCTAATTTTTTTCAATTAGAAGGTCCCATGAACTTTCCATTCACCATTAGAGATTTTATGAAAGAATATCGTTGCATGGATACTAGTTACAAGAGATGGAAGCTACCTTTGCACAGACCTAACAATGAGCAAGGTAAACTCAAGAAATTTTTGATCAATGAAAACTCTCCATTTCATATAAATTTATTTGAAGAGTACTTCCAATATACCTACTACTTAGTTGGTCAAGTCTTGGGAGTTGAGGTTACACCACTTATGTCTATTGCACCGATGGTTGTAGCTGTTGATATAAAAAGCGAAGATGCTACGTCATTCAACTATGCAAATCATTTGGTGAATTCCCTAAATCAAGGGGTTGAAAGGATAAAAAAGAATAGTGATTGCATAGATTTCAAGCATTATTCCTTGTTGATGCATTTACTTTTGTATGAGGTCATGCTAGAAATGTATGGGGTAAAGAATTAAGAATCAAAGACATGGATGAAGATAGAAACTTTAAACCTATTCAAATGTGGACTGCACTATGGGATAGTTGATGTGATAGATCACATTACTTATATTTTGAAGATTATTTTGTTAAACCACTAATGAATTTGTTATGCTATTCATATGATCACAATTTATCCCTTGAGGTGTAGAGATTTTTGAGACCAAAGGAGAATGACCCAAAGGGAAAAGTGAACCATAATTTGGGAGACTGGTATTCCTTCTCTGATTGCACAATAATAAAGGTTTATGGATTTGAAGGAGATCCACATTTATTACCCTGAGTGGTTCCTAACAGCGTTGCCTATTTGGAAATTGTACGGAAACTAGCAAAGTTTGATACTAAACATCTCAAGAGTCATAACAAACAATCACTCATGCCCAGTAGTCTTTGTTTTGGAGACTTCACAGTATGTGCCATTAAAGGGTATGAAGAAATTAATGTTAAACTATCCCATTACAAACTTCCCCCTGGGTATTGTTAGCTCTCAAAAATGTAGGCGAAATGCCTCAAGAGGTTCCCAATCTCTTGGTACGTTTTAGGGTAACAGACAAAGCCAAATGGTTTAGACCTTCTTCTCTTTAGGTGCTGCTAGACCTAGGCAGGTGTACCTATATGAATGAAGCAGACTTAAAGTGTATGACTTGATTGAATTGATGGATCTATTACGATGGCACAAAGTGTAATAGATGAAAGTTTATTGTATATTCCTATTCCTAATGCTAAACTTGAAATGTGAATGTTTTAATAAGATTTTATAAAATTCTAAAATGTGAATGGTCTGACCAGTGCCTACTTTTGTTGGGCTAATGGAGTCAAGATTTGCATGATAGGTGACTTACTTAATTGTTATAATTCGAATTTCTTGGCACTTGTAACTGTTTACAGCTTGTGTAAATGTGCAAGAGTATAATTATCAAATTCTTCTTAATGATCCAAATGTCCTTTTCCAAATTACTGTGATTAATAAAAAATATTTAATCTTGTCTTGTAAGAACCAGTTAATTGAACCACGCAAGAGCAGAAAGTGTGCTTTGATAAATTGAAAAAATATCCTTGATATTTCAATTTAAATAATCAAGAATGACAACCTTGGAGACAACCAAATAATGTTTTCAATAAATTCGACAAACAATTGACACCATAATTGGATCACCAGATAAATATGTTCTTCTCCATTATATAATTTTAAAAGATTTTACAATGTACAACATGATATTTATTTTGGAAACCGTTCACCCTATCCAACTACCTAACCTAATTCTTATTTCTCCTCCATCTAATCCCATATGACATGATTTTATTGTACATATATACATTGTTTCTTTAGGGTTGTGACCTTTCACGACATCCATCTGGTGCAACTCTTCTTTTTGGCACAGCTCTTTCTTTAATTGTTCTCGGCAAAATAAAATATTTAATTAGTTTCCTTATTGGAAAATTAAATATTTTAATCTTCATCCTTGTGTCTTCGTGAATAATAATATTTCCTCTTTTGCATTTATTTTCATCAAGTAAATACTTTCTTAGAATAACTACTTATTGTCGGCTTGTAATTCCTTTAGTAAAAAATACTCCATGTGTTTGAAATATTTTATCCAATTTAATTGATCAGCCCTTAGGGTAAATAATTACTCGCTATTTAATCTCTTCCGATGAGCTTATTCCCCTTTGTTGTATTTCTCATTTAACAAATTGAGTAAAATGATCAATTATTTCTCTGGTGGAAATATAATTACTCACTTTACCATTTTATTTCTTCAATTTCCCGATGAAAATATTTAATCCCCAGATGATAATGTAATTTTATTTTACATTATTGAGTGTAAAACTTTATATCATGTTCTATCTCAATAAATACCATTTTTTTAATTTCTCCATTCCATATTTCATTTTATCGAACAAAATACTCCAATAATGTTTTCTTCTCATGTATTAGATAATCAGAGTGACTTGAGGAGATTTTTATTTCTTCCACCAACTTTATAATGTCTCCCTGATGAAGTTGCCATACGCATAAATTTCACTATCAGGAAAATTTATGCTGATGTAGTATCTCTTGCTAGTGAATTTAGGGTTTGCTCCTTTGTTTCGGTTTGTGTGGCACAAATTCTTCACAGCAACATCCCTCAATGATATTAGTCAAAACATCATTTAATCGTGGGACACAAGAAAATGCCACACTTTCTATCTTTTGGGTTCTTCAAATCCTCTCTTTGATATGTTCTTAAGAGATTACTTCTTTTCGAAGTATAACTCATCTTAGCCCTTCCTATTAATTCACATGCTTGTGAGTTTTTGAATTACTTACAATTTCATCTTGCACGCATTCTAAAATCATCGTGTTCCATGAAACTAATTCCCCAATGCCTGTGGTTGCCAAAAATTTCACACTTGAATTCCTTCATATATCTTGTTCTCAACTTGTATTTCCTGCTTGCCTCATTATCATCCCTCGGCCATTTTTTATTTCATTGATAAGTCAACTAGGAATGTACTTTCAATAGTTTGAATGCGAAGACACTCCAGGCACAGATAGTTATCTCGCTTCTCCATATTCTCTAGGTGATTGTATTATTTCTCAATGTCCAAATGCCCTTATTTGTGTCAATCAAATCTGAGAAGAGAATTCCTTGGTATTTATGTGCCATTAAAATCTTCAATGTTCTCATTCTTTCAATCCTTTTATTTGCATTTATTTCAATCATTAATATGCCTACTGCAAAGCGCAATCCCTCTGTAGTAAACTCCTCATTCTATTATCAATGCATTATGTTGATTAGTTCACCAACATAATGAGTTAGTGGGTGGGCATATCAAATGCCTTTACAGGAATGGGGGTAATTCATGATGCTCCCTTTGCTATCTCCCATAGGTGGTAGATTATTTCTTCATCTAAAACCCATCTTGTGTTTCTCTTGAAGCTCATGAGACTTGATATCTTCTTTTTTTCTATTACTTAGTGCATCATATTGGCTTGTCATTTCATAGTAAGGTACAGGGGTAATTAAAATAGAAATACTTGCAACATGGTGCGCAATGTCAAGAACTAGTTCTAGTAGCCGATTAACACTAAGTTCATGTTTACCATCTATAGCAACATGATTTGTAGTATTCACTTGAGATCCAAATGGTTAATTCACTATAGACTATCTTGAAGAAATCAGTGTAGCTGCTTTGAACAAATAAGGACCTTAAGTCTATCAAACTTTCCATATTCCCCATCATACTTTCAATACACAAAACAAGGGAATCGATATCCTTTCCTGGAAACTGGATGACTTGTACTGGGTTACTGTGCTCTTTCCTTTGTGTACAATTGGTCTTCTTCAAATTAGGTTCTACTGCCCTTAAGGATTTTCTTCTTTTATGTACAACCTTATTATGATTCTTGGGGATGATATATTTTGAAGCATATGATGCTCTTTTTATCTTCATAATTTCCCTTCAAATTGTTTATTCCTTGTAGTTCTTTGGTAAATGACCAGGCTAGATATAGCTTTCCCTCTTCTTTTATTCTACATCTATTCCTCATATCATATTTATCACTTAACACACTAATTTTTCCCTTCATTTGTGCTATATTTAAGTTTCCATTATGAAATTTTAGGCATATATTGACTAGTGAAACTATGATTACATTACTTTAGCTGAGATATCATCAAATCCTTGTTATGTAACATTTTCCACAATTGTCTACTCATAGAGTGCTGAAATCAATTTTCACATTTTGTGAGCCTTAAAATTTTCCAAAATCTTCATAAAATTTTAGGCTCTAACAGTGGCTCCATCTGGGGATGAATTATTTTTAGATCATTGCAAGAATCCAAATTACTGGAAGAGCAGACCAAATATTTTATTCTTGGAACAGTAGATTAAAATTCTTTTCTTGTCATGAACTGTTATGGTTTTCTGAAAAACCACACCATGGTTGATGGCACAAGGCCACCCCAATTTTTTTTTCCCTATTTGCCTCTATCAAACACCCTGCTCTGATATGAATTCATCAAATTCTTCTTAAGAATACTCATGCAATTAACCCTACCGCTATCATTAAAAACCTTCAGAAGATCATTATATTCAGCTTGACTCATGTTCTTTTCACCACTCTGTAGTTCATAGCTTCCATCATCATGAAATAAATTTCTATCATCCTCACCATACGATGTGTATGCACATTTAATGCAACATTTCTTACGATTTTTCTCATTATCATATATTGCAAAATGATCTCCTAGCTACATTGAGAATTCATTATCAAAATGCTTCTTATGTAAATCTAATAATTCTATCATATCAACATTTTTTGAAATAATCAAATCTGAAATGTCTTTTACTTCTTGCATGTCACTAATTGGAAGTGACATCAAATTTTGATCCACATAGCCATCGCAGTGTACATTTGTACCAATTAATGCTAGGGATGAATTTTCTGAGTCTTTCTTATGAGTATATCTCTTGTACTCCATTTCCAGTAGATCTAAGATTTTCTCATTGCTGAGTGAATATGCTTCATCATCCACCATATTGTTGTTGTGTTCTTCATTCTTCTCATCATCAAAAAATGGTAATTCAAATGTGTTGATCTCAAATTGATTTTTTTCACAAATTGGTACATCATTTTTATTATCAAAAAACACTTCATCTTCAACATAAAGTGGATTTGAAAACACATAAAATTGGTTTTCTGGCATACTTTGGAAAAATCTCATTTGATCTTCTTCTATCTTCTCATCATATAATGGATTTGAAAAAAATTGGAAACCATTTTCAAGTGTACAAACCAATTTATTATCAATTGTGTCCATATGGTTCTCATCTACAACTGGAGGTATTATTTGTTCACTGTCAAATGAACTTGCATCTTCATCTAGATCTCTATAAGAACTGCAAGAATCATTTTGCAAATCAAAATCCACAGGTTCATCTTCACCATTTGAGTATTCAATGGATCCCTCATAACATGCACTGCCACCATCTTTTGTGCAAGAAAGACCTTCTATGTCTCCATCTTCCTCATGCAAACTGTCATAGGAATCATTTTGACTTGCACATGTCTCATCTTCTATTGGCTGCATTATTTGATCAATTTCTCTATACCCATAAAAAATACAACTATTGGATTCAACATTGATAGTGTTCTCATACCTTATCCTCTCCATGGAATCAATAAATTTATTCACTCGATCAAAAGCATGATGTATTGATGATTCTGGCCAATAAGTTGATTAAGATTTCCAAAATTTTATGAACTATGCAACAAAAAAGGGTCTTGTAGGCCTACGATTAGGAGGTAATTGCATACAGATATTTATCATCTTGTTGTATAGAGAACTTTAATATTCTCCTTCATGTATCCTTCTGTTAAGAAATGCATCAAAGGGGTAAATTCCACATTTTGATTTTGTGATGGAATCTTCACTTTGAGTATATACATATTCATCTTCTTCCTCCTTAAACTGCTGACTCAGATATACATTTCATTGCAAGTTTTGATTGACACCTTCATGAGGGCTAGAACTGTGTTGATCATATTGATAGTCTTGATAGCTTACTAGCCTTTGTCCAGGAGAGACTGGATAAGCACTTATTTGCTTCGACAGTTGTGGTGAACAAATATCTTGTTGTGAATAAAGTGCATTACATTCATTGTGAAAATTCCCAATTGTATTATGAGGCTCTTGAAGGGTCCAATGCCTGCCTGCATTTGTGTATTCATTCTTATTGCAAAATTCTCTTGATTGTAATAGTTGTTGGTTCAATTGTAGTGTTTCTTTCTTCAATTGTAGTGTTTCTTTCTCCACTTGCAGCCGTTGCTTTTACAATTCTTTAATTCCTCTTATCAACTGCTACCTTCTAAAATATTCTTTTGTTCCATACACAAATTTTATCTCCATTCTTCATCAAGTTTTAACCAGAGTCACCACCTACTTTCCAAAAGTAGGAAAATGATTCTTTTGAAATTATTTTTGATTTTTTTTAGTGGAATCTCCTCACTCCAAATGTGAAATTTATATTGACTCTTTAAATGGATAGGCTGGAACCGAATTTTTTGATGTTTTTCCCCAACAAAGTTACCAATTTGTTAGCTCTCAAAAATACAGGCGAAATGCCTCAAGAGGTTGCCAATCTCTTGGTACATTTCAAGGTAATAGACAAGGCCAAATGGTTTAGATCTTCTTCTCTTCAGGTGTTGCTAGACCTAGGTAGGTGTACCTATATGAATGAAGCAGACTTAAAGTGTATGACTTGATTGAATTGATGGATCTATTACGATGGCACAAAGTGTAATAGATGAAAGTTTACTATATATTCCTATTCCTAATGCTAAACTTCAAATGTGAATGTTTTAATAAGATTTTATAAAATTCTAAAATGTGAATGGTATGACCAGTGCCTACTTTTGTTGGGCTAATGGAGTCAAGATTTGCATGATAGGTGACTTAATGGTTATAATTCAAATTGCTTGGCACTTGTAACTATTTACAGCTTGTGTAAACGTGCAAGAGTATAATTATCAAATTCTTCTTAATGATCCAAATGTCCTTTTCCAAATTACTGTGATTAATCAAAAGGATTTAATCATGTCTTGCAGGAACTAGTTAATTGAACCACACAAGAGCAGCAAGTGTGCTTTGATAAATTGAAAAAATATCCTTGATATTTCAATTTAAATAATCAAGAAATGACAACCTTGGAGACAACCAGATAATGTTTTCAATAAATTCGACAAACAATTGACACCATAATTGGATCACCAAATAAATATGTTCTTCTCCATTATATAATTTTAAAAGATTTTACAATGTACAGCATGATATTTATTTGGGCAATAGTTCACCCTATCCAACTACCTAACCTACTTCTTATTTCTCCTCCATCTAATCCCATATGACATGATTTTATTATACATATATATATTGTTTCTTTAGCATTGTGATCTTTCACGACATGCATCTGGTGCAACTCTTCTTTTTGGTGCAACTCTTTCTTTAATTGTTCTCGAAAAAATAAAATATTTAATTAGTTGCTTATCGGAAAATTAAATATTTTAATCTTCATCCTCGTGTCTTCGTGAATAATAATATTTCCTCTTTTGCATTTATTTTCATCAAGTAAATACTTTCTTGGAATAATTACCTATTGCCAGCTCGTAATTCCTTTGGTAAAAAATACTCTGTGTGTTTGAACTATTTTATCTAATTTAATTGATCACCCCTTAGGGTAAATAATTACTGCTATTTAATCTCTTCCAATGAACTTATTCCCCTCTATTGTATTTCTCATTTAACAAATTGAGTAAAATGATCAACTATTTCTTTGGTGGAAATATAATTACTCACTTTACCATTTTCTTTCTTCAATTTCCCGGTGAAAATATTTAACCCCCAGATGATAATGTAATTTTATTTTACATTATTGAGTGTAAGACTTTATATCATGTTCTATATCAATAAATCCCATTTTTTTTAATTTCTCCATTCCATATTTCATTTTATCGAACAAAATACTCCAATAATGTTTTCTTCCCATGTATTAGATAATCAGAGTGACTGGAGGAGATTTTTATTTCTTCCACTAACTTTATAATGTCTCCTCAATGAAGTTCCCATTGGTGTAACTTTCACTGTCGGGAAAATTTATGCTGATGTAGTATCTCTTGCCAATGAATTTAGGGTTTTCTCCTCTGTTCCAGTTTGTGTTGCATGAATTATTCATAGCAACATCCCTCAATGATATTAATCAAAACATCATTTAATTGCGGGACACAAGAAAATTCCACACTTTCTATCTTTTGGGTGCTTCAAATCCTCTCTTTGATATGTTCTTAAGAGATTACTTCTTTCTGAAGTATAACTCATCTTAGCCCTTCCTATTAATTCACATGCTTGTGAGTTTTTGAATTACTTACAAATTCATCTTGTGCACATTCTAAAATTATTGTGTTCCATGAAACTAATTTCCAAATGCCTGTGGTTGCCACACATTTCACACTTGAATTCCTTCATATATCCTATTCTTAGCTTGTATTTCTTATGTTCCTCATTATCATCCCTCGGCCATTTTTTATTTCATTGATAAGTCAACTGGGAATGTACTTTCAATAGTTTGAATGCAAAGAAACTCTAGGCACAGATAGTGATCTTTATTCTCCATATTCTCTAGGTGATTTTATTATATCTCAATGTCCAAATGCCCTTATTTGTGTCAATCAAATATGAGAAGAGAATGCCTTGGTATTTGCGTGTCATTAAAATCTTCAATGTTCTCATTCTTTCAATCCTTTTATTTGCATTTATTTCAATCATTAATCTTCCTACTGCAAATCACAATCCCTCCGTAATAAACTCCCCATTCTATTGTCAATGCATTATGTTGATTAGTCCACCAACATAATGAGTTAGTGGCTGGGCGTATCAAATGCCTTTACAAGAATGGGGGTAACTCATGCATACTCCCTTTGTTATCTCCCATAGGCGGTAGATTCTTCTTCATCTGAAACCCATCTTGCGTTTCTCTTGAAGCTCATGAGACTTGATATCTTCTTCTATTCTATTACTTAGTGCTTCATATTGACTTGTCATTTCATAGTAAGGTACAGGGGTATTTAAGATAGAAATACTTGCAACATGGTGCATAGTGTCAAGAACTAGTTCTAGTAGCCAATTAACACTAAGTTCATGTTTACCATCTATAGCAACATGATTTGAAGTATTCACTTGAGATCCAAATGGTTAATTCACTATAGACTATCTTGAAGAAATCGGTGTAGCTTCTTTGAACAAATAAGGACCTTACCTCTATTGAACTTGCCATATTCCCCATCATACTTTCAATACACAAAATAAGGGAATCAATATCCTTTCATGGCAACTAGACCACTTGTACCAGGTTACTGTGCTCTTTCCTTTGTGTATAATTGGTCTTCTTCAAATTTGGTTCTATTTCCCTTAAGGATTTTCTTCTTTTATGTACAACCTTATTATGATTATTGGGGATGATATATTTTGAAGCATATGATGCTCTTTTTATCTTCATAATTTCCCTTCAGATTGTTTATGCCTTTTAGTTCTTTGGTAAAGAACCAGGATGGATATAGCTTTCCCTCTACTTTTATTCTACATCTATTCCTCATATCATATTTATCACTTAGCACACTAATTTTTCCCTTCATTTGTGCTATATTTAAGTTTCCATTATGAAATTTTAGGCATATATTCACTGGTGAAACTATGATTACATTACTTTAGCTAAGATATCATCAAATCTTTGTTATGTAACCTTTTCCACTATTTTTTGTTCATAGAGTGTTGAAATCAATTTTCACATTTTCTAAGCCTTAAAATTTTCCAAAATTTTCATAAAATTTTAGGCTCCAACAGGTATGAAAGAGAGAAATTTGATGCAAAGGGATTTATTCATCAAGCAAGATTAACTCAAAATTTGTTAGGGTATGAGCATTGGTTTGCACTTGATGATTTGATCAGGAACCAAGATGAAGCTTCCACTGGTGAGAGAATGGCTTCATATAATAAAGTTATACTTGAAGAGGAATGGAAGACAAAGAATCTCCTGTCACATAGAGAAGTATTTGCTGATATACAAGATCCCTTGGCTAGGATTGAGTAGCTTATTGCTCACATGAATGAAATAGTAAAAGATGTACCCTCACACATTTTTGATACATCTTAGATGACTTACACAGGAGTAGAGGCTGAGGATGTGGAGACTTTAAATCACATACCTTCACAACCCATTCCTAATGTGTGTTTTTCCACTAACAGTAGTGAAGGGGAGAAAGGTAATGAAGAAAGTGATGAAGAGAGTAATGAAGAGGAACAACTTGTGGAATAGATAAAGACCCTTGTGATCACACAATATGATCCTCCTTAGGATCTTGTAAAATTTGAAACGTCAGATGAGTTATCTAATGACATTAGGGTCAAGGCTAGTCATGAATTCATTTCTAATAATGATTTTGTTAGAACTCCTAAATTCAAATCATTTGTCTATGAGTATAAGGGGAAGAAAATAAGAAAAAAGGAGTAATTACTCCTGAAAGTGGTAGAGAATTACTCCTAGAGGCTAGGGTATTACTACTACTAGGATGGGACATGAGCTCTACAATTATATTTGATAGCATTAGAAAAAGAGGGGATACAACAATGACCCTAACAAAGGAGGCTAGTGATAAAATATATTCAGGGTCTAGATATAATACAAATGAGGATACCTTGATTATTTAGTCATTATACCCTCATGAGAAGAGGCCGACAGTGATTGAAAATCCAAATCAAGTATTTGAATCACCTTTTGGTCAAAAGAGTTGGGGACACTAATCCCTTAGAAACTACAGAACTGAATGTCAATGTGGAAAAGTTCACTAGAGCACAAATTGAAAAGTTGGTTAAAGAAAATGACAAATTGAGAAAGTAGTTATCACATAAAATGGAGAATACATCCTCCTCTTCTTCTCAAGAATTGTACTCTCCATGGCTTGAGAAATATAAAAGAGTGTTAGATGCATTAGCTGATGCTTCTTATTGGAAAAATTCTCATTTGAAGGCTCAAGAAAAGTGTAAAACATTGGAAAAGGAAATGAAAGGAATCAAGGAAAGATTTAATAATATGATGAAGCAAGCCGATGATTATTGGAGAGTGTTCAATCAGGTACATTCAGCAATAGAAGAGATTATTCGATTGTAGAGAAGGATGATTGATAAGAAGAAGGAACCTATGGATAAATAGATTCTAAAGGATTAGTTATTGCAAAGATATAACAATTTTGTGGAGTCTCATAAACAATATCATAGTAGACTCAAAGAGGACCTCAATTGCTTTAATTTGGTTCCTGCACTCATGATGATACAGGAAATATTTTAAAAGAGGATGATTAGAAAGTAGAGTTTACAAAATTTCTAACAACTGCAATAGAGGAGATCAATGATGAAGATATGGTCTTGCAAAATGCTCATAGACAGGTTGATAAATTCATGTACATAGAGTATGATATGAAAGAAGTCATATCCAATGCATAAACCCATGTAGAACAAGAATATATTGATCATCTCTCGGCTTTCAATTTGTTTATCAATCGAGCAGTGGACATTCTGGACACAATTGAACAACAATCATAATTCATCGGTGGTAATGATGTGAACCCTATCATATAGTAAAATCTTTGAACAGGTCTTAGATGACCATAGGCTTTTACTCAGAGATTAACAGATTGGTACACATGTTTATGATTGTGCTAGTTTCTCAAGTTATGTTTAGTTTCAAAATCATGTTTTGTTATCAAAAGTCGTGTCTTTTGGTCTGAAGCTTGTTGCCTCTCATATATATAAGAGAGACCAGGACCAAAAGAAAGAAATACGAGAAAATAGTAGTAGAATAGGTGTAATATATGGATAGTAGAAGAGTTCCATAATGGTTACATTTTAAAAGACTATGTTGCAAGTATAATTTTGAAGAAGTCAATGAAAGATCTCTGATTATGTGGTGTTATACTAGTATCAATTATATGTTTAAATTATGTAGTTATTTGGTTGTGTCCAACTTAATATTTCCTTATTATTTGAATTGGTATATCAAGTATATATTCAATTTATCAATGCACATTTATTGTATTTGTGTGATATTATTAATTGGCTTCCTTAAAGGAATTAGATTCCTTCTAGTCAATCACAGTAATCTGGAAGTGCTATTTGGATTAGTAAGAAGGGCCATATAACTAGGATTTCCATTATGTCTCCAATTTGATATCATCTTTTGTTCTTGTGTGATTTATTCAATTTTTTCTTCCAAGAAAAGATTAAAAATCCTTTTGATAAATCATAAGTAACCTAGTTGTGTCAGGTGGATCAATAAGTATAGTTTTTCAATCATTTTCCTACATATTTATACAAATATAAACCAATATTAGTGTGCCAAACAATTTGAGTTATAACCAATACAAGTAATACTTTCTAGATCTTCATTGGACTCCATTTACCCAACAAGGCACTAATCTTACCAATTTCATCATTTAGCTTTATCAAAATTGTTTTCAAAACCCTACATTTGTTAATTGAACATATTAATAAACTTCACCTTGATATTTCTTTTACAATTTATACCAAATTAGACTTGCATTTTTCCACTTCCAATTGCCATTGTGGATAAATTGCACAAGTAGGAAACATATAGTATAAGTCTGCTCCATTTGCAAAGGTACACCTACCTAGGTTTGATAGAGCTTGAAGAGAAGGTTCAAATACACAAATTGGCCATGTTCATTAGCCTAAAACATACCAAGAGTTTAGCAACCTCTTGTGGTTTTTTAACCAACATTTTTGAGAACTAAAAAAACCAATAGAATGTATGAGTTGGGTTTCATTGTAACCTTGTAAGGACCAATCATCATGGTCGATAGGTTAATTTATTTGAATAAGAATTAGATTGAATCTGCATGATGTATAGTGTTGCATGCATTAAGAGATAAGCTATAATGCCCATAAGGGAAATTTTAAATATAACTTTGAGGTTAAGAAAGGAAGCAACCAACCATAGAAATGGGTTGAATATAGAGTAACCTTGGTTTGTTTGTTGTAGCCTAAATAGGAAAAATTATTGTTTGAACCTATAACTTCCTTGGTGTCCTAACTAAAATATTTTCTCAAGAATTTCATCGACAAACATGTCGAACTTGGTTTCTTTATATTATTAAAGTTTCTCATTGTAATTCTAGTGATGAAAGTGTTCAAGATCTAGATAATAGACATTCTAACCATATGATTGTAATCTGGTCTATTTGATTTGTTTATTTCTAGTTCATAATGAAAAAACTACTTTGTATTAAATGATGAACATTTACTTGTAAAGTGATCATTTAGCATGTAAAAATATTGAGATCAACAAATAGAGTAAACAAAATTATTTTTCTTTAAATGTAACTATTTAGTTTGAAACAATATTGTGTTGATTTAAATAGTGGTTAATCTTTTACAAACAAGTCTAATTTGATAAAAAATTATTATTATAGCTGGAAACAACCTTGCTTAATAAACTGTTTAGTTAGAAACAACTTTTTTTATAACTATTTAGTAGGAAACAATACTTGTTCTATTCAAACAATGAATGTATATATGTAAACAACTTGTTTCATAACTGTTTAGTAGGAAATAGTACTTGTTCTATTCAAACAATGAATGTACATATGTAAATAACTTGTTTTATATTGTTTAGTGGAAAATAGTACTTGTTTTGTTTAAACAATGAATGTTCATATGAAAATAGCTAGTTTTATGACTATTTAGTAGGAAACAATATTGTTCTATTAAAACAATGAATTTTTTTAAGTAAACAGTCATGTTAGAATATCTCAAATGTGAGAATTAAATGACAATATGTGTGACACTATTAGCATAGTCTTGTTCTAACTCTTTATTTTTGACAAAAGAAATGTCAAATGAAATACTATTTTTAAGATTGCAATCTGAATTGTTGATTATTTTAGAATGTATGCACATAGACTTCGTCTATGTATGTACACATACTTGTGACATACCTCCTTTTTTTTTTAGTACATTTTAAAAAGTAGAATTCTTATGATGAAAAGTAGAGAATAGTCATAAGAATGATATGACTGATTATTGAATTACTCTAAATATGATTTCTATTTAGAGAGTAAACTAGTATTTTGATTCTTCTTTTAGAAGATAGTTGAGAAAGAATATTTAATACTTTAACATAATAATGATACCTTAGTTGACTAGAGCACCTCAGGGTAGATGTTGCTAGAGGGTAGATAGATATTATGAGTTATATAGTATAAAGTTACCTTAGCTTCTAGGACGGGTGTCAAAATGGAGTTCAAAGAGTATAAGTTTTCTTTACCAAAACCTATTGTTTTTTGTTGTTACAACACATTTATTATGCTTTCCCAAGCAATATAGTTCATTATGTATGTATGTACGAACTCTGTGATTTCACTCTTTTCCATTCCTGGCATAGATCTTGCATTTTCTTTTCTAACTAGTAGATAGAAATTGCACGTTGATGTACGGGCATGAACCAAATTCCACCATGCAGATTGTTCTCATGCTAAACTTTATGTGCAAGTTCAGACATTCTTCAAGTTGAAAGAATACTAGAGAAGTGTAAGCTTCATGGTTGGGTGGTAAAGTGCTTCAACCATGTTCCCGTCCACTAGTGGAGGAAAGCGTCCATGAAGAACCTTAGTTGTTCATAAGACTATTATAGTCTAAGATGCAACTTGATCTAATTCATTCTTGTACTTGATGTAAAGTGTATAGTGTAATGACTTTGTGGCCTTAGGAGACAAGTCAAACATGATATTGTAATTTGACTTTTGAGGTGAATATATGAATCTTTGACTCATTTTAAATGGACATGTGTAGTTATGATTGACTTTAGCCACTAGTTATGTCTTTTTAATTTGGATTATATTCATGTGTCATTTATAATAATATTAATAAAGTAATAAGTTTTAATTGGTTATTATATTTCTTATCAAAGCTTAGTGTTCAAATCTAGGCCTTTGAGTCTACCATAGTTGACTAGGGGTAGTTGGCCCTTGACCCCAAATTTGGATGTCCTAAGAATTGACCAAACCTGAATTGAATGCAGGAATGGGATGGCCAAAGGTAGGACAAAGGAAAGGGAAAACTATTAGAACCTCATGTAAGAA
>VDFB02047230.1:528267374-528311580 GCA_007258455.2 Sequoia sempervirens | reverse complement strand
AGAGAGAAGGGGAGGGAGGGTGAGATATAGAGAGGGAGGGAGAGGAGAGATAAAGAGTACAGAGGGAAGGAGGGAGGGAGGGATAGATAAGGAGAAAGATAGAGTTACAGTGTGTATGAGAGAGAGATAGAGAGAGTGTGGTGATATAGAGAGGATAGAGTTAGAGGGAGAGAGAGAGTTGTGAGAGAGAGAGGAGAGAGTGATAGAGAGAGGGTGAAGAGAGGGAGAGAGAGAGAGTGAGAGAGTTAGGTAAAGGGAGGGAGAGAGATAATTATGAGATAAAGAAGATAGAGAGAGAGAGAGGAGATGTAGAGAGAAGTAGAGAGGGGAGGGATGAATGGAGAGGTAGGGAGGAGATAGAGGGGTGTGTGTGTGAGAGAGAGAGTAGAGAGAGGGAGGAAGGGAGAGGGAGGGAGGGGGAGAAGAGATAGAGAGTAGAAAGGGAAGGAGAGAGTGAGAGAGAAAGATGATACAACTTGCTAACTACTAAAATTTGACCTCTTGATTACTAAAATTTGACATTTTGATTACTAAAATTTGACTAAGTCAGAAAAATCATAAGATCTTCCAAAAACTAGAATTTGCATTATAATGCTAAGAGATCCAAAACCACTCTCTAACATCCTAAAACTATATACATGAAATATAACTTAATATATAAGAAATTAGATGTCCATATGTAAATTTTTAAATGCTTATTTCATGTATATAGTTTCCCTGGCAGAGAAAGAGAAAAAAAAGAGTTCACAAAATGCATTGCAAAAAGTCATAATTCACATTTGGAGAAAGAAAATTTTGGCGCTAGAAAAATGGAACACTTTATTTGGCTAGCACCAAATGTTGGCAAGAGACACTGCACATGTTTTTTGGTGTTTTCATTAATGGAAACACCTATTAGCTAGTCGATCCGCACATTGCAATTTTCTCATATTGGAAAACATATTGAAGATTAGTAGTTATTTGTTTTGTTAGAACAGAGCATCCAGTAACTTCGTGTTCTTCGATTCATATGCAGATTTTTTGTTATTATTTTATGTTGTGGATCTCAGGGAGTATTTCTAAATGGATAATATGTGTTATCTATAAATCTTGGTGCCTCGTATCAATTTGGGTGGAAGTTAGAAGGTCCGGTGAACTAATTTTCTGTTCATCAGTATTTGGAGGCTGACTTGGTGAATATGGTGTGTCGTAGATATTTGAGGAGTTATTGTTTAAGTATTTTTTTGTTTGAACATTTTGGTTTGGTTCCTCACTATGTTGTGGCTGACTCTTGTGGATACACATTAAATATTATGGATGATTTGAGCTGACTATTTGTGAATATTTTCTTATTTTGTTGAAGCCGACATGTAGCGATTGAATTCTTGGTGGCGAATATATATAAGTGACCGATTATTTCATTTTCATGTGTTTTTGATGTGAGTTGATGTATGTTGCAAATGTTAGAAGGTCAGTAAAGTGATTATGCATAGTTTCACTTGTGCATTAAGGATTTTTGGTGAAAATTGAAGTAAAACAGAGCAAAAGAGAAAAATCAGTAAGAAGGTTCTAAATTCGATTATTGAGTCTAACCAGAATTGTAATCAAGCATTGGTCGATGCTACTTTATCAGTTCAAACTCTTTGGAATTATTCCAAACTTTTGTAAGGTAGTAAGCCTTTCAGCTTTTGAGTAGTGAGCTCTAGGAAGTGTGCCTGAATGCAAGTGCATTCTCATCTTGTAATATTTTCTTTTGAAAAGAACATTGTTGGTCTCAGCTCATGAACTTGCTACAACAAATGAATTCGAGGAGAAGTTCAAGATTAACTCAGCCAAGCTTGATGAAATGATTAAAAGTTAGAGGATTGATGGCGACAAGCACAGTCTTGGATATGAAGAAGGAGAAAGTTCTGGATATAGATAAGGACAAAGCAAATCTGGACAAAGGAGGTTCAGACAAGGAAATCAGATGAACACTGGAAGGTATCCGGTAAGACAACCTAATGCTCAAAGGTTTATTGTTATTTGTTATGTTTGTAATAAATTTGGTCATATGGAAGCTCAATGTAGAAGTAGAATGAATTCAAATGGTCCATCATTCTCCAGTTAGTGCTTTAATTGTAACAAGTATGGTCATAAGTCAAATGAATGTAGAAATGTGATGAACAACTTTTATAGGAATGTTAGATGTTATACATGCAATAGATTTGGCCATATTGCTAACCAGTGTAGACCAAGAGAAAGACAGTGGAATAACTGGTCTAGACAAAGAAATATGGTGTCCTACAATTGCAACAACATTGGTCATATTGCTAGAAACTATAGAAGAGGTCTGGTAAATTAGAGAAGAAACATGCAAAAGGATGAAAAAGGAAAAGGGAAAGTCACTACAAATCAGATCAAGAAGTAGATGAAGAAGACATGGGTAAAGAAGAGTCCCTCTGTTGCAGGAAATGAGCTAGCACCAGAATCAGCTTCTGGTAATTCCTCCAGGAATTAGGTTAAGGCCTCTGGCCTAGGGGGAACTATCAAGAAAATATTTCAAACCCCCTACAAGAAATTGACATCAGGATGTGGATGAGTTCAACGATTGTATTGATTATCCATAGATGCTATTGAACAAATTTATGTAGAATTGAAGGTCCGCATAAGAGTTATGTTTTACAACATATGGAAATAGGGTATCTGGATGTGTTAGGGAAAAAACATTTATTGCGTCAAAAAGGTTACGTGTGCGAATGATAAAAGGTTATTTCTATCTTTCATTTGTCACTTTGCATTTTGAGAAGAAGAAGTTTGAAGAGCTCTGAAGCAAACTTTGGAAAAATTTGGCGAGAATTCAAGCATGAAGGCAATTCAAAGTTCAAACCCTAATCCAACTAAAAGGTATTTTTTGAGAAAATTTGTAAAACTATGAATTTATGAAAATGGCCACTGCATTGGTAGTTGAAGTCAAGGATAGACCCCATCCAAAGTTTAAATGGCATCCTTTCAAGTATGTTGAGACCAAGCCCTTAGGTGGATTTGTGTCTGTTATGTACGACATTTTGCATATTGAAGATATTACGGCATACATTCATGCCAATATTGAGGAGTTTGGAAGCTTGTTGTTGCTAAATCTATATTCCAAACACATTGTTGGAGAGGATTTTTGTGTTAAGCCCGAATTAAAAACCCTAGAGGAAAAGAAATTCATGCAAATTGTGAAATTTCCCATGTTTGATGAAAATGAAGGGGTGTGGTACATCTTAAGTTGACTTCATGCTAAATTCATGTGGTTGAATCAACCTTTCAAGATTATGAAAGAGGCTATAAGTTTTGTTATAGGTTTAAATTCCTCTAGTGGATTGTCGATTTTGAAGTCTGTGAAAAATCAAGTAGTCATTGATGTAACTGGTTATGTATTTGATAGAAGAGAGATGAAAATTGATAACATCATTGATGTGGGTGGGTATGTGCAAGATCATGACGGGCCAAAAAGTGGCGATATGATGGGTATGTGTAGGGTGTAACACCCCGCCTTGGTTACCATTAAAACAAAGTGTAAAGAATGAAATTAACCGAACATTTTTTAATTTTTTTTAAAGATATTTAATTACACAATTTCCATAAGGTTTCCAAGACGACGTTACTTAAACCTAATAAATAATGTCAACATATTATCATAATCATAAGTACAAATTTAATGCCATGAATGAACCAGTTTACAAAACTTAATACAATCGGGTATCCATATGTCCAGATTACAACAAGTGAGATTTCAATGAATCTCAATACATCAAATGATGGTACAATATGAATGCTCTTATACAAGAGGTAAATTTACAAAGTAGATAGTGATCATATCACATCTGACATCCATATCCATGAACATGCTCTGCATCCACAGTCACAAACAATGGAGTAACTAGAACCAGCTGCAAGCATAGGATCATCTGCAAGAAAATCCAAGGAAGGTGTAGCACGGTTTCCTCTCAACCACATGGAACCCAAAGGTCCACTCCCTCCGTGCTAGGAGATAATAACAGGTCCACAAACAATGAAGTTCGAACATGACGTTTACGTGGTTTACACATTCACATTACGACATAACAATAACAAATCATAACCAATAGAAATCTGAACACAAGGATCACCATCATGGTATAGACTAAGAGTGTCATCACACTGTCGGGATAGATTACCCTGGTGAATCTTCCTAGACTATCGGCCCTCTCCAAGAGTTACCCTGGTAGCCTCTACTGATTCTCGGCCCCTATGCAGACTAATGTGGAGTCACTTCATCTTTCGAGAAGACAAGATGATGAATAGCCATTCCAGGCCTTCTCAGCGTCTTCTCAATCTATACAAGCATTAGAAAGTAGGCGAGGCAAACATTTATCTGAATTAGTGTTTACAACTACCCAACCCCTAATACATTAGTTACGTTTTCATTGAATTACACACCTATGATAGGTTACCCAAACAATCACTTTAGGATTTTGGCCCCTACGACAAGCCACTCTTTCTATAACATGACTCAACATAAACATCTAGGGGTAGCTATCAAATGTAAAGTTCGAATCCACAGAGGCTTACATTTTCAACTAGAATTACACCTTAGTTCTCCAAAGTTTCATAACATCAACAAATAAACATACAAAGCTATACCCCCAAGTAATATAAACATTACAATTGAGTAACATAGTTTAGAGATTAATAAACTTGTCAATGTGATTTTTACTTTCCTAGTCTTTAAGGAAATGAAACATACATCACTAACGTTACGAATGTATACACAACTAACCATTACCATAAATCAATCTCCATGAATTAAAAATTCCTAATAAACAAACTATAGAGATTAACATACTGAAGTGTATTGAGTTTATAAAACGAATCTTACTTCACTAGTTTTGATGAAATATAAATAAACATTTTCAACATTATGTGTAAACACACCCAACAATCACATTTAATCAATTTCTATGAATAAAGAATTTACATAATATATAATCTATAGATATTATTATATTCCTAATAATTTCAAGAATTGAATTTACTAACATTATAACATAAGAACAATACAAATTATTTATATTTTATAATTCAATTACCTTGAAAATAAAAGAAATAATTATAACTGACAACTTAAGTTTCTATCTCCTCTTCTTTTCTCGTTCTTAGTCTCACACTTCACTCACACTTACGCTTAGTAAGAATCTTAACTAATAGTTATCTACCAAAGAAACTGCCTCAATCAATGCATGCAAAGAGAGAGTTGACAAAAGACAAATAATAACCCCCAAACTCTTAACACAACTTGAGTACAAACAGGAACACCATGCATACAGCGCATGTAACAAATTGTAGGAGAGAGTTTTACTTCAGAAACATGCACGTCTCTTAACATGCACACCTCTTAACACATAATTCTCCATTGCATGGAGTATAAATAGCATAAGATTTAGAATGGTATTATCTAGGACAATAACAAAATCTGACAACCACAGCTAAAGATATGATTAACTCATTGAATGTTCCAATAACGAACAGGGAATATATTATTCTACAGTAATTTGGTGAACGCCTTAATCTTAATTTCAGACCAGACAGAAACTCACACCTTAGCAATAGGTATACGCGCAAGAAAGCAAAGTATTTAGTAAATGTCTATAAGAGAAAGACATCATAATCAATGCCTGAGCAGGAAAGGATGAATTAGCGTTTAAAAGACAGAAATTTAGACATTGATGGAACCACGCACAATCTCAGGCAAGGGTATAACTGGTAGAAAAAGAAGAAACAAATATAATCCTCTCTCCTAAAACAAGAAAATCAACATTTAAGCCAGAATATTCTGTTTATATGGAGGTTGTTCGCATTATTTAATGGAAAAAATTATAATAAACAACAGGCTTGGAATCTTCAAGTATTTATTCATTGAAATTACGAGTATAGCAGATTGGTGTAGCATCGTTTATAAAGGAACAACATAAAGGCGTAAGAAAGAAAGTTAAGATAAAGACAAATGCATGTAAAAGAAACTCAGGCAACTAGTAACATAAATGAAGTATATTTTCTTACGGTGCAGATTATGAATGGGGTTTGTATTTAATAGGATGAATACATAAATCTAAAATTATTTGTACAATAATTTCATAGTTTTCATAAAGAATGAAATGAAAGAGATGATAATTATAAATTCTGAGATTCAACCTTTAAAATACTACCTAGATTTCATTTTGTACACTAAATTAGATATATCTATAAATCAACACATATACAGGAGAAATCAACCTCTGTTTTCAGATCTAAGAATTTATTCTAAATTCTATTTCTTTGTTTTCTTAGCATCTTAATTTTAACTATATTTTCAATAATCTTTGATTGCTTATTCTAACAATTTCTCTATTTTATATGCAGGTTTGATAAACCATTACTTTTCTAAAAAATTTATTGAAATTTTTTTTACAGAAACTTTAAAAGAAGAAAACCTGGTAAATTTTGAAAATCGAGTTGAAACGAATTCTGAAACCTTTGTTGATTCCACTATCAATTTTCCAGACTTCGACGGTGAAATTCAAATCAATCTAGCTTCAAAATTACTCTTGTAAACAAAATCTAAAGAGAAATTTTTTTTGAAACGATTGCCATGCCAAATCTGCTAAAAACTGCTTCCATAAAAATTCTTCCCAAATTCTTCCCGTGAATGTAAAATTGCAATCTCTCCAAAAGATTCCCATTCATGAAATCAACTTTTCCATTATAAAACTTAACTGACAGACCATTTTGCATTGAAAATAGATCAACCAATTTAACTTATTCTTTAAAATATCAATCAGATCTTTAACTGTCAATCAAGATTCATATATTGTCGAAAATATCTTTCCTTAAAAATATCTATTTCTCATAACTCAAGTTGCACAAATAAATTAACATTATTTATATTTTAATTAAAAGCATTGCAAAGAAATAACTTTCAGATTTAAATTCGAAAAATTATTTAATTTAATTTAATAAATTAAATCAAAAACATTTATAAACACATTTACAAACATTCATTAAACTTAAATATTAATTCACAAACACAAAACAATACAAACAAACATGACATAATAAACTGGACAACTACATGGGGTAACATAAAGATACTCGTTCAAAAAAGAACGATGGTTCAAAAGGACCTATCAATACATCCAACAACATAATTTTATTGAATTAGGGTACGCTCAGACCTGACAAGTAGGTGGAGTCGTTATCCGGTACATGTGTCTACAAGAAACATCAATGTTAGAACAAACATAACTTATGTTAGAAAACACACCGTGAATAAGAATTCCAATGTAGCAGGGTACTCATGAAGGAGTAATGCTACTCTGTCTTCTTCATCGACACAAAAAAACAAAATAAAACATAAGCAATCACCTCAGCATAAGAACCACATGCAAATTCATAAGCAAATAAACCATATCATGTATGATTCTATCTCAGTATCATCAAACTAACACAACCAGATAACTAGGATGTCAATGTATCATCCGCAAAATCTAACCAACATAATATCCAGAATCACCTCTAAAAAGAAACAACATAGTACCACAATGAACTAAGCATCTATCAGTCAAACCGAAAACAAACTAAAACAGGATGTCACAGCGGGAGGGTCACTACATAGGGTATGTGGCTAATAACATTTTTTTAACCCAAATTTAATGAAACAAAAAGGGTTTTTAAAGGAGATTATTAGCTTTCCACCAATATAAATTATGCTTTACTTTGAATTTAATAAATAATTATTATTCATTTTCTATTTGAATTATGACTAAAGTCCTGATTGATAGGTTGATTGAAAAACATCTGTAGCTTTCAAACGGTATCACATTTTTTGAATCCAAAACATGGGTCACATTCTATGCTTCGCATACTATAGGATTTAAAATATAAAAATTGAATTTCATGAAGTTTTGACCAAGTTAAGGTGGCCAGACATACAAGTTTTTATATTTTTTAAAAGTTGTAATAAAAGAATCATAATTAATTATTTACTTGGAAAAAAAATACAAAAAAATATGCATCACATCAGAACATGAGTCCTCTACTTATATGTAAAATCTTATAAAAAAATATTATCATTTTATTATGGTTAGGGTGTTCAGACAGACACCTACTTCTTATTTTACCCTTGAAATTTAAGTACTACTGCATTTAAGTACAACAATTAGTGGATGTAAAAAAATTTAAAAATGTTGAGTATTCTTTAAAAGATGGAAAAACTGGAAAATGTGTGGAGATAATTGTGGAAAAAGTTAGTGTGCATGCTTTTATTAATGAATTAAAAGATAAGTTTGTACCTAAATATGTTCAACACTCTCATAATGCTCATTGGCTTGATAATCAATTATGTTTATGTAAAAACACATTCCCAATTGGAACTATATTGTCAGTTGTTGATTTTGCTGAAAATTATACTATTGCTCCACAAGAAGAAATTCAATCACAGTATTATAATTCAATGCAAGTAGCTATATTTGTTCACATTGTTTATAGACATACAAAAGATAGTACATAAGATAATATAATTTTTTTGAGACAGTAGCATTTTTATGTAAGTGATAATCGATTACATTCATCTGAGTTTGTACAATATTGTTTTGATATATTTTATAAAAAATTAAAAGAGAGGAATTCAAATGCTAGAACATCTCATATGGTCAAATAATTGCACGGGTCAATTCAAAAATGCTAGAATATTTTATTGGTTATGTAGAGTGTAGCTTAGAGAAAAAAATACGAGAGAGTTAGGAAATTCGAATCTAATCTATTCAAACTATGCTAATCAATCCTCAAAGCTTAGATAATCGAGCACAAAAGAAAGCTAAGAACAACATGCATAAAAGAAACTACTTTACCAAACATGCGATCAATTTTGTTGAATAACCTCCATTACTCTTCTCCATTTCGTCTGTGCAGTATACTTGCCCTCACATTTTCAAAGTTCGTGCAAGCATGGCCTAAGTGTTGTAATTAAGACAAAACATCGAAGATTCAAGATAATTGCTCTAAAAGTCATACGATTTCGAGAGAGATTGGAATGATGAATAACAGATCAATTTATAGAAAATTTATTATTCGAATGATAGGCCAAGATCAAAAGATCGACGAATGGTTGAGATCGAAAGATTAGACATGCATTATGATAATAGTTAGTAGTGACATGAGTGATACAAATTACAAATAGAAATAAAGATTAAATAAATGATTTAATCTTATAGTTTGGTATTCAAAAACAAAAGAATTATCTTTGCATGACATTTAGATAAAGATAGATTAAAGAAACTCTTTGTTCGAACGCACACACAAAATTTAATTAATTAAATAGGAATATTTAATTAATATGCATGTACACACAATTGAGTTGGAACTGGATGACTGAATGATATGACAAAGAGATTACCTGGGAAAGCAACTCAGACATTAAATCCAGAGTTAACTACACGGTTTAAATAGATGTTGAGTCGAGTCAAAGTGAATACTTAGATAACTGACACAATTATCAAAATATAGAGGAATGCGTTTGTATACACCTAAAAATGGTCACCTTATAATAAGTCTGGTAATTAATTAAATACAAGTTATTTAGTTAAATCTCTAATTCAATCTACATATAAATGAATTTAATTATTTATTTATATTGTTCATCTTTTAATTCTTCTATCTTAATTAAATAAGTTAATTACTTATTTTAATCACTTTTCTAATTCTTCTTAATTAAATTAAATAAGCTTTACAATTTATTTAATTTAATTATCACATTGCTTTATTTTGAATAAAGTAAATATTCTTCTTTTTTCCAAAATCATGAAATCATCTTTAAAATCTTCTAAAAAAGCCATCTCACACATAATTAAATATTTTTCAATATTTAATTAGGAACTTTTTATCCACATTTCACACATAATTAAATATTTTTCAATATTTAATTAGAAACTTCAAAAACCACATGTCACATGAAATTAAATAATTTTATTATTTAATTAATGAATTATCTTGAACTACAAAACCAACTCATAACTAAACTTGAAAAATGGCAAGTTGCCTTCATTTTTGAGTGAAAGGTTTTGTGGGAAGGAAACATCTTCCTTCTTTTTCTCTAGCTTCCATCTTTCTTTCCAACTTCTCCATCTCTTATCGTTCATCTTACCAGACTAAATCTCAACCATTGATCTTTGCCAACTAAGCTTTTTCCTTCAAAAACTCTATAAATCTAACCTTTCACAGGCCATTTGGATCGAATCTTCATCTAGTATCTTCACTCTGTCAAAATCAGTCTTCAATCTTCCATCCATCTCCATCTATCATCTTCATCAGGTCGTTATGCTGCAGAATTGAGCAACCAACATTCCTCCAATAATCAACCTTCAAAATCTTTCATTCTTGTGCAGGTGGAGAAGAGCCATGGAGATCAATCAAGTCTAGTTTGAAAATTGGTTTGCATGTTCTTTCTTTATTTTTATTTTCATTCTAGTTTGTGCTTCATGGTGCTTGATAGGATTTAATTAGTTTATTGTTTTCAACACATATAAACCTATTGATTTTTACTTATCTACATTTTGGCACCCACTGTGGGGCCTTGCCCCATTTTTAACATTTATCTGTAGGTTTTCTGACAGGATTTTTCATTTTGGAATTCAATTTTTTGGCAAAATTTTCCGTTTTAGCGCATATGAAGATTTTTGAAGTGGATACGTGTGTTTCTACAGAGCATCCGTAATTTATTTCAGCGCTTTTGCAAGTACTTCGGTGCATCCAGGAACTGTTTCGGGGAATCCAGGAACTTTTTTGACGCATCCAAGAATTTTTTCGATGCATATACTTAGTCCATTTCATTAAAAAAAATTTAAAAAATTAAAATAAAAATTTAGCGCATCTGGACTTCTTTTAGCACATCTAGAACTTTTTTTAGTGCATATGAGACCTTTTTTAGCGCATATGGTCTCTATTTTAGCGCACATGGCATCTATTTTAGCGCTTTTAGGGTAAATCTCAAAATGGCCATATCTTGGTCATATTTTGGTCTTTTTCAGAGCTTTTTTTTTAAATGGGGTAGAATTTCATAAGCTATCCAATGGTGTAGGTGTTTATCAACTTTGATAGAGTTAAAGTTCTCAAATTATCATATATTATTTAGCGCATATGACTTTTGTTCTAGCACATTTGTAATTTGTTTCTTTTTGTCTTGGTGACTTGTTGGTGAATCATACGGAGCTGGAAAAGCATTGGAATCAATCACAACAACAATTTGGAAAGAAAGTAATTAGGTGCACACATTCCATTTTTAATCTCTTAATCTTGTTTGTCACATATTTCAATTTGGGGCATAAAATCAATCTTGTTTGATCACATCATTGAAATTGGCTTAAAAAGAATTTTGTCTTCAATCACACATCTTGATTTGAGGTTAAAAAGAACAAGAGCTTGAACTATTTTGCAAACATTTCAATTTTCTAAAGGGTTAATTAACAATTGTGAGTGTGAATCAATTGTGTGTGTGATCACAAACACCTCACTTTGGTTTGCTTTTGTCAAACCCTTCATAGGAGGCCTGCTAGGGGATTTCATCACCCCTGGGAACGACCTCAATTGAAGTGTGAATTGAAAGACACGCTTGTTTGGGAGTTGAAATCTTGTCACTCTTGGCTAAGCCCCAAAGAACTTTATACCTTTGGGAAGTGAAGGTGAAGGGTGGGTTACCCCTTTCTCCCAGCTATGTGGTAGGATTTTGCTTTCAAATCATTCCTTAGTCAACCTTGTATAGACTAGCTTGATACCTAATTGGCCATACCCCACTTGACTAGTCATAGGGCTTGTTGTTGTGTATTCAAGTGTTTGCTTAATCATAACATCTAATCTTCAAAGACAAATTTATCATTGTGTTTGGTGTGTGTGTTCATGCATTTACATGTGAAATATTGTGTTTGATAGTGCCCAAGTCAAACTTCCAATAAACACTTGCCACATCATCCAAATCATACAATCTTGTCATTCCATATCATATCCTAATCATCATCATCTCTTTAGCCCAATCAACATCATTTTACACCATGGAAACATTGGAAGACATAGCACAAAAGGTTGTTCACATGCTTCACACGGTTAAAACAAGTCAAACACCTTTACCCCAACAAATCATTCACAAATTCCATGACATAATACAAAAACTTCAAGCAAACAAGTCACCTCAAATCCAACACCTCCTAGCTCAAGCCCAATACCTCATGGCCACTTGTCAAATCCAACAACCACCACATCATCCCCTATCCATTCATTATCACCCTTCCACCTCATACCAATCTAATCCATCCACTTCTTCGCATGTCAGTGCCACATCAACCTATCAAGCCACATCATGAAAAACACATGTGAATTTAAGTCCACCTGGGCAACAAAATCAAGAGCATTTAATTTCTAATGCAACCATTCACAAGGGGAACACTGATCTAGGTTATGTACTCTCGATGTATATCATACCACTATACAATAAAAATAAAAATCCTAAGCCAACACCTTCCACCCTGTTATGCCTTGCATAACCCCCTCCATTTTATTCTGAAACAAAATGGGTCCCCCTTCTCTTTTTTCTTTCGCTGCCTTTGTTTATTGACTTTGGTGTTGGGAATTTCCTTCATTTTCCTCCTAGGTCTATATTTTGCTTTATCAGATTTTGGTTCTGTCTCACCTTGAGTTGGTTTTCTTCTTGCTAAATATTGAATGAAATAATCATAAGCAATAGTGTATTTTATGATAATGTATCTTATATGCTTCTGAGGACTAATGGAGACTTTGTTTTACAAGATTAAATCATGCACATGATGATATTTGTTAGGGAGCTCAGTTGGAAAACATCCCCCAATCCATTTTGCCATAAAATCCCTCTAAGGCAAGAGTCTACAAGACCTTCTAGATGTCTTGCTGACTAGCAGTGGTTCTATTCATTTTGAAATGCCTCGGTCGGTCAAACAGTTTTAATCAACGTAAGTTTTCATATGTCTCCCCGACCGATTTCCCATAAGGTCTCACTGAAAGATTGAAGTTCGGCATGATGTCTAGCTAAAGAGGCAAGGTCTCGGCGACAAAGGTGGCTTTGGGGAGATGTCTCACCGACAAGGCGGACTCTTGGTGAGATAAAGCAGAATCGACATAGTGGTTTGGGCTTGCTGAGAAGTCTCAGCGATCGAGTGGTGTCTCGCCGAAAGGATGCCTTCGGTATAGGGTTGTGCTTTCGGCGGGATGTCCTGCTGACATGGGGAGTCTCGCTGAAAGATTTAAGTTTGCTAGGAGGTCTGGCTGAAGCGTGGAGGTTGCACCGAAGGGTTCTCCCTTCAGTGTAATGTCTCGGGGAAGGGAGTTGGTCTCGCTGATATGGAATAGTGGTCCCAACTGGGGGAGTCTTAGTGGAAAATCTGAGCTCGGCGAAAGGTCTCACCGACCAAGCAGGCTCTTGCCGAAGGAAATTTGAGCTCAGGATGACTGAAATGAACTTGTCGTGATGTCCTATCGACTATGGGGAGTCTTACCAAAATGAAAGGGGCTCAGGCCTAGCTTAGGATGACTTAAATGAACTCGCTGTGATGTCTCCCCGACGGACGTTGGTCTTTCCGACTAGTGGTAGCCTTGCCAACATGTTTTCTCCCTTCGCTGTAGTGGAATGCACTCAATGAAAGGTCTCCCCAAGATGGGTGTGCTCGCCAAAGGAAGAGAGGCTCAATATAAGGTCTTGCCGAGGGAATGCAGTCTTGCCAATGGTTTTTGTGGTATCGATATAGCTTGTGTAGCTCGGCATGAACTCTTGCCAACCGTCATGGGTCATGCCGATTACTGCTGTAGAATGTAATCTCATCAGGGAGACACTAATGGTGTCTCACAGACATGCAATTCGGTATGAACCACTTTTGACTACCCAAGAGTCTTATGTGGAGTTTGTTCCATCAATCAGAAGAAGCTAAAAGGGCCGACCACTGACAGTTTGACTGATTGACTACCCCTATGAAGGAAATCAACATAATGTGAATGACATGAACTTACTATGTGGATGAGCTGATGGATTGGCCTAGGAACGATGGTGTTCAAATCTAAACAAAGAGTCTGGTGATGCTTCTAGGGGATAGTCAACGTACAGAGAGGTCTAGAGCAAGAAGAAAGAGGAAGCCACAAGTCTCAGGGATAGCTATGGTGTCTGTTGGCAGAGATGGATCTGCATTAATGACAATACTTTAGAGCATTCAAGGCAGCCCTTCAAGGAAGTTTGAGGATGGACACAGAGGCTGAAAGTAAATGTTGTAGTTACAAAGATCTACAGATCATCCCCAGAACAATATTTCACCAACATGGATAGTGGGGATGCCATTCAACGCAACATTAACTCTATTCAAAAAGATCTGGGGGCCGACCCTCCTACAACTAGCAGATATTTTGTAAACCCTAAAATAGGGGGCCAACACATTCTTTTGGGCACATCCTATATATATGGAATTTTTTCCTTTTTGTAAAAGAGGTTCAGAGACATAGAGGGAGAAATTTTAAGAGCAGTAGTAATTTTTGAAGTGGTAGTAGAGAGAAAAGCTGGAGAATAATAATAGAATAGGAGTTAGATTTAGCATAGACAGTCATGTACACTTCTGGTTTTCTTAGTATAGATGGAAACAATTTGGAGTCATGGATTTTCTGTACAGTGGTGATTGTGCCATATTTGTAAATGTTCCTTATCTGTTTCACTAACAGTAAAAGCAACCGGATTAAAATCTATTTCATGTTGCGTTCTAGAATGGTGTTTGTCTTAACTTAATCATTTGATTTGAAAATCTTTCAAGGAAAGGAGTTTTGTTTTATGTTTTGTTTAAATAGTGATTTACAATCTGTTGTTAAAATTAGCACTGTGGATGAATGAAGCTGTGTTAGTCACAAGTTGATTTTGTTCTTCAGTTTCAGTTAGTAATTCCTTGAAAGGTAACAAGTCTGGTTAAGTTGGATGAATTATTATTCTTTTCAGTTCCAAGCTTTGATCTATCTTTTTCTATTTCTTTAAAACCCCCAGTTAAAATAGGTTTTGAATTTATGCTTGATCTTAGAACAATCCAGAAGCTCAACACCAGCAGGCCCCTTGAACATTACCATTCACATCAACCATTGAGTAAAGTCAGCATAGTCGAGAACCGATTACAAAGACCTTGAGAGCTAAGATATCCATGTGATCATCTTTCTCTTTAAGGAGAGCAGGATAGTAATATTTTGTTTAACTATTGCTATGCAATTTGGACAATCAACACACCCCTACACCTCCAAAGGATGTGACCCAAGGGCTAGAAGCAAGGAATCAGCTATTGCCATGTAATTCAACACATATACTTGAACATACAAAAGAGTCCTCAAACATCATGCCAAGTCATTCAAGTCAACCATGTCATCCACAACCCCTTGAGCCAATTCAAGAGTCTCCCATCATAAGTTCAAGTCACCCTCTTTCATGCTCCTATGTTGTTGACCATCAAGAACATGTCAAGTCTCTCCATGAGAAATCCCCTTCCACTTCCATTCAAGCAACCCAAGAGTTATATCAAGAGTCTACTCCCAAGCATGTGGAAACATCAAGCCCTAGTCCTAATTAAGATCAAATAATTTTCATCCAACCTATCCATAATCTATACCGTTTTTATGATCAAGATGATATCCATAATGATGAAGATCCTATCCATGGGCAACTTGATCCTATACCCATCCATGAGAATGATATCCCAAATGCACCTCCACCTATTCCTATCCATGATCCATCAACATACACTTCCCATGATGAGATAAGTTCCTCCCAAGCCCACATAGAAGATCCAACAAATTCCTTGGATCTAAGTGAACACATTGCTAATCAAGATACTAATGATCCTCCATCACCCACTATCAACCCCATTGCAAGTCCTCCATCATATCCTATTGGTATTTCCACCCTCATTCATGAATGTTCCTCCTTAGAACAACAACAACCGTTATCTTCCCTTGCTTCATTTTCTCCATCCAATAAGGAACTTGTGTCTAGTGTTCCACCTACACCTATTCCCATTGTCCATTGCACACTCCAAAACATGAACCACCAAGGTAAAGGTCTAGACCTTCATGAACAAGGCATTTTGGATCCCATCCATGTCAAAGTCCCTCCACGCTCTTATGGCCTTGGACATACACCCCAAGGACAACAACCTAAAGATGTTGGTACTTCCTCCATGCATCCCAAGTCCACTTTCCATCATAAAGCCTATCGTATCCCTAAAAAATATGTTGCCATCCCCCCTCCATCATCCTACAAATGTCAAAAGCATGTGACCATACACCTTCCACCATCAACTTTGGCACCATTGTTTCCAACTCCTAATATCTCTCCATCAAATCTATCACCATTGCTTCCAACTCAATATCCCTCCATTATGTTTCCTCTATAATCCACATCATAATCCATCATCTACCCACTCAATCTCCCTTTCATGCCATCCCTTACCAAAATCTATGAGCATAATGACATTTGACATGGTCCATGCGATTACATCCATCTCTAGTGGGACTACCATATTTCATACAACTAGATGCTTGAGTCCCTCCTATCCATATTCCCCTTCTCCTAGTCAAAAAGTCATAAAAAAAACAAAAAACAAAAAAAAAAAGTAAAGAGAAATCCTTTCGTCCAATGGTGAAAACCTAGTAAACAGGCGCCCTAGATAAGTACCATGATGAAAACCTAGCAACTAGGCATCATGTGTAGGTTGATCTTCTATGTCACTTACACTTGGGGGCACAATATCTTATATGTCCAAGCTATCATTCATGTCATATCATTTCCATCCTACCTACCATCTTTAGCCATCATACATACCTATCATATTGAGTCCATTCATCCACCCTTCTCCTTTTGATCTTGATGAAGATATAGGGGGAAAATGTTGAAACATGCTTTGGATATCTTTTGATATACCTCATCCTTCCAAACAAGCCTATCATTATCCTATTGTCATAAGCTTTGTCATGAAAAATCCTAAGTATTGTACCTAGAATGGGGCATGCTATTCCTATGTGACAGTCTTTGGAAATCACATCCTTTCTCTCCTATGATGCATACATCCATTCCATTCACTATGACCTATCCATTCCATCCATCCATATATCATGAGCCTTTTATCCCTTATCCCATCTATCTCCTTGCACCTAGACTTGGTTTTCCCCTTTTCATTGGTATCTAGCACAAAGGATACTCCAATTTTCATCCTTTGACACCTCAAATATTTCAAAAAAAAAAAAAAAATCAAAACATTTCAAAAGTCCAAAACAATCAAATAGCCAACAAAAATACAAGCAATAACATCAAACCACATCACTTCTTCTATTCAATTCATCACATCCTCATCCAATCAATCATCTTCATCAAAACCATTTCATCCAATCAAATCACTCAAAATTAATCCAAGTAGTAATCCAAATGCAAGTCAATCCTTAATCCATACCAATCAAGTCGATCAATCTTGTCAAATTATCCAATCACATCCTTTGGTCTTGATCCTAATATTTTCATAAACCAAATCAACTAATCAACCAATCAATTATCATCATCCTTGTGTTGCTCTAGGGATATGTCACTCCCCACAATGACAACACTATCATCATCATCAATCAATCAATCAATCAACGGTTTACAACTTGGCAAGGGCAATTCCTTGTTTTTTTTTGTATCATTTGTGCATGCTTGCTTGTTTTCTTGTGTGTGTTATCATTTTATCTTGCATTTGTATCCAATCCGTATCATTCTAGATAATATTCATATCTTGTGTATGTTGGAGTAGCTTTTTGCACTATCCTTTGCATCTAAGGTCACATCATACCTTTTGTGCATTAGGACTTTAATGCTCTAAGTCTACTTCCTCAGTTGCTTAGCCAAGGTTGTATTACGCTATGGAATGAGACACATCGTCACCTTGGTCCTTATATCTTGGTGCATAATGTCTAGTGCTATATCAAACATCATGGTTGCTCACCTTCATTGCAGCATAGTGCATACTTTCACCTCCTTCATCCACTTTCTATCTTGCATCATTCATCTTGTCTATCCTTATCATTTCATTTTGAGAGCCTACTCGTGTTTGTCCAACCCACCTATCCTCTCGAGGGGGCATCATCATTCCATCATCCTATCTTTCTATCATTATCCATTCTCCTCTATCCATACCTTAACTTTTTTGAAATGATGTTACTCGACACAAATCTCATCATCTTGAACATCATCTCAAAGAGGGGAAAAATGTATACACCTAAAAATGGTCACATTATAATAAGTCTGGTAATTAATTAAATACAAGTTATTTAGTTAAATCTCTAATTCAATCTACATATAAATAAATTTAATTATTTATTTATATTGTTCATTTTCTAATTCTTCTATCTTAATTAAATAAGTTAATTACTTATTTTAATCACTTTTCTAATTCTTCTTAATTGAATTAAATAAGCTTTACAATTTATTTAATTTAATTATCACATTGCTTTATTTTGAATAAAGTAAATATTCTTCTTTTTTCCAAAATCATGAAATCATTTTTAAATCTTCTAAAAAATCACATTGTTTTATTTTAAATAAAGTAAATATTCTTCTTTTTTCCAAAATCATAAAATCATCCTTAAATCTTCTAAATATTCTTCTTTGTTCCAAAATCGTGAAATCATCTTTAAAATCTTCTAAAAAAGCCATCTCACACATAATTAAATATTTTTCAATATCTAATTAGGAACTTCTTATCCACATTTCACATAATTAAATATTTTTCAATATTTAATTAGAAACTTCCAAAACCACATGTCACATGAAATTAAATAATTTTATTATTTAATTAATGAATTATCTTGAACTACAAAACCAACTCATAACTAAACTTGAAAAATGGCAAGTTGCCTTCATTTTTGAGTGAAAGGTTTTGTGGGAAGGAAACATCTTCCTTCTTTTTCTCTAGCTTCCATCTTTCTTTCCAACTTCTCCATCTCTTATCGTTCATCTTACCAGACTAAATCTCAACCGTTGATCTTTGCCAACTAAGATTTTTCCTTCAAAAACTCTATAAATCTAACCTTTCATAGGCCATTTGGATCGAATCTTCATCTAGTATCTTCACTCTGTCAAAATCAGTCTTCAATCTTCCATCCATCTCCATCTATCATCTTCATTGGGTCGTTATGCTGTAGAATTGAGCAACCAACATTCCTCCAACAATCAACCTTCGAAATCTTGCATTCTTGTGCAGGTGGAGAAGAGCCATGGAGATCAATCAAGTCTAGTTTGAAAATTGGTTTGCATGTTCTTTCTTTATTTTTATTTTCATTCTAGTTTGTGCTTCATGGTGCTTGATAGGATTTAATTAGTTTATTGTTTTCAACTCATATAAACCTGTTGATTTTTACCTATCTACAATGTTAAAATAGAATTCATGAATTAAATAATTCATTTAATTCAAGATTTGATATTTGAAGAATAATTAAATAAATAAGATTTATTTAATTACGTGACGAAGGGACTTAAATGAATAATTAAATAAATAAATGATTTATTTAATTATAGTTGGCATATGATAAAGGGGGAATTAAATAAGAATTTATTTAATTTGACAAGCAGAATAGGGTTAATTAGTAACATAATTAAATAAAAAGTGTTTATTTAATTAATCAGATAGAATAAAGAAAAGTGTGAATTAATTAAATAATTAAGATTATTTAAATAATAGAAGAAATGAGGACTTTAGAAAATAATTAAATAATTAAGGTTATTTAATCATGACCATTAAGAATATGAATTATGAAGAATATTGAAGTCGCAAGCTTAGACCAAATTTTGGTGTCTACATTTGCCCCTCTTTAATACAATGTCATTTTGGCGTTGTGTCAAAGAAAATCGATAAAAATATGCCCCAGTCATGTCCAAGTGTAAAATAGGTGAAGGTATGCCCCCTCGAGAGGACAAGCGGGTTCAAAGAACATGAGTGCTCTCGAAATCAATGAGAGAACTAAAAGATGAAGGATAAAAGGATAGAGGAATATAGATAAGGGTGGTGAAGATGTAGAAAAGAAGAAATTTTAGTGTGAAAAGAAAGATGAATAATAAAAGACATGGTTGTTAGTATTATCAATCTTTAATGTTTCACTGTATCACTAAAGGCATTGCACTTTATCATCACTGGGAAAGACTAATACAAATGGAGAAAAACACCATGATATGACATAGATCAAGGTGTGCAAGGTCATACACTTGCTAACAACAGACAGTCACAAACAAGGATTGTCGTTAACTCATACTAAGGGCACAAGTTGCCCTAGTCTTTTTATCAAGACAAACCACAAACAACAAACAAAATAAAAGACGGGTCATGAGATGCCATCGCTCCTCTAAATCCTTCATGGGACATTCTTGAAGAAACTAGTAACATGACTCAAAATCCAAATTTAAAAGACAGTTGACAGACATCAGTCCAAGAAAATAGAACTGTGATACATCGTTGCTTCTCTAAATCCTTCATGGGACATCCTTGATAAAGCTAGTAACATAATTCCCATCACAAAGTCAAATGAAATGATAAGATAAATAAGCCATAAAGTCAATAAGCCAAAAAAATATTTTCCAAAACTTGATCTATTTGTTGGATTTGTTTTGATTGATAAAAGGATTGATTGATAAAGCCTGATTTTAGGAGATACACATATCAGATAAGACTGTGAGTTTGGTTTCGATGTTATGACTATCTGTATAAGGCATAAAAAATCCTAGTTTCATAAAGACATGTATCGTGTAAGACGTTGAGTCAGATGTCATTGATGTGATTACCTGTGTAAGGCTATGTTGATTGTTTGACAATGATATGCAGGAAGGACTCATCCTATATAAGACATAGATTGTGTTGTTGATATCCGTATTCATGAAGGACTCGTCTTGAATAAGAGATAGGTTGATTGTTTTGATGATGTATGTTTCCAGGAAGGACACATCCTGTAGTAGACATTAGTTGATATGTTTTGTCTGTTGCTTTGACAATTTGTTTGTTTTGACTTAGAGAATTGCTAACTTGTTCACCAGATTGATGCATGACTTGATATGACGTGCTGACAATTGACTATGTGTGATGACAAACCCTAAAGGATTGACCTAGTGTGGCCTTGAGGACTCATCAATTGATGGTCTTGCCTACATTATACACATAGAGACCTCGTAGTTCAACTTGAATTTGACTGACAAGACTGACTACAAATAAAAGACGTGTGTGATAGTGAATCTGACGAACCCTAATGGATTGACCTAGTGCGGCCTCGGGAGCTCATCGATTGATGGCCTTGCCTACATTATACACGCAGAGACCTCGTAGTTCGACACGACCAATGACCTTGTCATATAGACATATGGATTAAGTCACGATTTTATACAGCCAAACCTAAATATACTAACCTAATGCCTCAGGGGCACATTGGCAGAGGCAACGTAGTTCAACAAACAAAAAAGACTGACAAGTGCGACTGACTCTGACTCTATTTTTTGGATTTTCGGCATGTTTTGATGTTTTTGTCTTTTTGAAGTTTTCTAATGTTTTTGTGTTTTCTTCAGGTCATTTTGTGATTTTTTTGGATTTTTCTATGGTTTGATGTCTTCAACACAGCCAATGGAAGAATCGATATGACACACGTCAAGTGTTTTCCCCTAGTCGAGTATAAGACCAATTGATTATGAATAGGGTAAAATGGGGGGTATGAAATGCACTCAATGCCAATCATTCCAAGTTATGGGAAAGACTACCACTTATTATGAATGGTATGTACAAGTGATGGATGGGAAAGATAAGGTATATGTTTAGGGACAGGTAGTATGTACAAGGTATGCTAGATTAGAATAATAGTAGACAAAGGAGCAGATTCAACTACACATGGCACCTATTTGCTAGGTTTTCACCATGGTACCTATCCAAAGCGCCACCAAAGTGGTTTTCACTATTGGACGAATTATTTATCTTTACTATTTTCTAGATTTTCTAATTATTTTGGTGTTACCAAGATGCCTATTTGCCAAGTTTTCACCTTAGTAAATATTTTTTTGATTTTTTGATTTTTTTGTATTTTTGCTAATTAAGGCAAGGTCCTCAGAAGCTATGTGTATAACTTCTTCAGATGAAGACTATTGATTGGTGAGGACAATGGTTCCCCTTCAGGAGTGGAGAGTTGATGCGCTCCTAATCCAAAGGCTTCTGTAACAATATACGGTCCTAACTAGTTAGGTTCAAACTTTCCCGATTTCTCTCTATCTGCTTGATTCTTTGGGTTCTCCATTAAGACCAAGTCACCAATGTCAAAGTTTATGTTCAAGACCTTCCCATTATAGCTATGACGAAGGTGATTCTGATATGCTTGGAGATGGTCTAGTGCCTTCTATCTTCACTCATCTAGGAATTCTAGCTCATGGAGTCTCAATACCTGGTACTCTTCATCATCAATGTACCCTTTCAAGGATACCCTCAGGGAAGGAATCGTGACCTCAATAGGAAGAATGGCTTCAGAACCAAAGACTAGTGAATAGGGAGTGGTGCCAGTGGTATGCGTATACTTGTGCAAAAAGCCCATAGGGCAGGATTAAGCTGTAAATTCCAATCATGGCCAACATCATTGATAGTCTTCTTGAGGATTCTAATGATAGTTTTGTTAGATGCCTCTACTTGGACATTACCTTGTGGGTAGTATGGAGTGGAAAAGTGATGTTGAATAAGAAATTCATCACAAAGATGGTAGACCTCTTGATTCTTAAATGGGCGGCCATTATCCATGATTATGGATTGAGGGACACCATACTGACAGATGATATAGTTTAGGATAAACTTAGAGATCTGTGTGTCGGTAATGTATGTCATTGGAATGGCTTCAATCCACTTCGTAAAGTACTCAGTAGTAGTGATGATGAATTTGTGGCCATTGGATGATGTGGTATGGATCTTACCTATGAGGTCGAGTCCCTATTGGGTGAAGGGCCATGCTGACGTTATAGGGTAGAGCTCCTATGCTAGTGCATGTATCAAGTCTCCATGAACTTGGCATTGGCGACATTTATTTACAAAGACATATGAGCCCTTTTCCATAGTAGGCCAATAATAACCTAGTCTCATAATCTTTTTGGCTAAGGTAGGACCACTAGAATGGGAACCACATATACCCTCATGCACCCCATGCAAGGTTGCTTGTGCTTCATTGGAATCAAGACATCTCAGTAGGGTATTATCTAAGGCGCGTCTATATAGGGTGTCTCTGACGATGGTGTATTTGGCTGACTTGCGGAGGAATGTCCTACGTTGGTTGTTTGACAAGCCAGTGGGTATGACTTCAGCATGAAGGTAGTCATAGATTTCTTTGTACCATGGGGAATTAGGACCAAAAATATGACATACCATCTCAGAATCTGGGATATCGTAGGCTGGGACTAAAAGCTATTCTACCAAGAACTCAAACTTAGGCACATTGCTAGGAATGTTTAGAAGTGATGCAATAGTAGCCATAATGTCTGTTGCCCTATCTAGAACATGCGGTATCTGATGAAATTTGACCTTGTCAAAGTACTCCTTAAAGCTATCAGCCATGCATTTGTATGGAGCAAGCTTCTCATCCTTAGTCTCATAATCATCATTTACCTATCTGATTACTAGTTGAGAATCGCCATATACCTGTAGGTTCTTAATTTTCCACTTGATTGCCATGTGTAACCCTGTCACTAAAGCTTCATACTTTGCTATGTTGTTAGTACATGGGAATGCAATCCTAAATGACTTAGGGATGGAATCACCCTGTGGTGTGATAAACAGTATACCAGTTCTTGAGCCATGATTTGTATGTGAGCCATCAAAGTACAGTTTCCATGTTATGTTCATGTCTATTGTGAAGAAAAATTCATCAGGAAAGTCTACAACTAATGGGTGATCTTCTTGTATTGGTGCATCAGCTAACTGATCAGCAATGACTTGTCCTTTAATAGCCTTTCTCTCTACATACTAGATATCATACTCACTAAGTATCATAACCCATTTGGCCAGTTGCCATGTTAATGTTGCTTTGCTTAGAAGATATTTCAGAGGATCTATTTTGGAAATCAACATTGTTTGATGGTTTAGCATTTAGTGCCTTAGTTTTTGAGTAACAAATACTACTGCAAGACATGCATGTTCAATGGTACTATAGTTGAGCTCATAACCTACCAAAGTCTAACTGATATAATAGACTTCCCTTTCATGACCTTCATCGTCATTCTGTGCAAGCAATGCTTTGAGTGATGAATGGGTTGTTGTAATATAAAGAATCAATGGTCATCCTTCAATATGTGGCATTAAGACTGGTGGTGTGAGTAGATATTCTTTAATCAGTTGAAAGGCCTCTCTGCACCTAACTTTCCATGCAAAGGGTACCCCTTTCTTAAGTAAATGTTCAAAAGGATGTGTCTTATCTGCTAACTACAATATAAATCTTCTAATGGCAATCTCCCTTGCAATGTTCTTAGTTGACTGAGATTAGTTGGTAGAGGCATGTCTATGATTGCTTTTACCTTGGTCGGATCCACTTCAATGCCTCATCTGGAGATGATATAGCCTAAAAGCTTTCCTGACTTCACTCGAACAAACATTTATTGGGATTGAATCTCACGTTATACTTCTCCAGCATTTGAAATATCTTGTCTAAAACCTGTAAATGTTTTTCCCTTGTCTTGGATTTAACAATAAGGTCATCAACATAATCCTCCATAAGAGTGTGTACTAGATCATGAAAAAAGGTGGTCATGGCATGTTGATAGGTTGCTCCAACATTTTGGAGTCCAAAGGGCATAACATTCCAGCAATACATTCCCCAAGGATAGGTGAAAGTTGTCTTAGGTTTTTCTTCAATTGCAATTCTGATCTGATTATATCCTAAAAATCCATCCATAAGGGACACCATCTCATACCCTGTTGTCATGTCTAGTATCATGTCTATGTTAGGCAAAGGGAAGTCATCCTTAGGACAATCCTTGTTAATATTTCTAAAATCGGTGCAAATGCGAATGCCCCCTATTGGTTTAGTGACTGTTACAAGATTGGAAATCCAATCTGCATAGTCGATTGATCTAATGAAACCAATGTCCAACAGTTTCTTGAGTTCTGCCTTAACTATTAAAGCAATCTGTCAATGCATTTTCCTCAATTTTTGTTTCACTGGTTTGACGCCTGGTTGTAAGGGAAAGTGATGTAGAACAAGTTCAGGATCCAACCCAAGCATATCTACATATGACTAGGAAAAATTTATCTGTCTTTGTGCAAAGAAGTTATCGAATTTTGGCTGCTCTTCTATGGTCAATGGCGCTGTAAAGTAAACCAGTCAATGATTTTCTTCTGTGCCTACATTGACTTCTACTGATTCTTCAACAAGCATGGGTGACTTTTCCTGTGCAACGAGGAGAATTTTCAAACCTCCATCCGTAGGAACCTCAGAGAGGTTTTTGCCTTCGGATGCATCCTTTATTTTTACTTTTTCATTATCTAGAGGCACCTTTCAGTTTTCACCTAGAGACTCATCCTTTTTATCTTGTTTATTCTTTTTCTTATTTTTATGACTGGAGGGTTGAACAGATTCCCCAAAATATGCTTTGTTGTCCAAGTCAATGGTAAAACTAGCCTTGTGATCACCACTAGGTATGCCTTCTCGTAATCCCAGGAACTCAACAATTGCTTTGTCATTCTCAAAAATGTCTAAGATGGGTGTGTTTTGTTGGTCCCAATCAATGAGTTGGGGATAAACTAAGGGCATGTCATCATCGAAGTTATCAAAGTTTAATGGGGTCAAGGTAAGGACTGAGTTGTTCATATGGTCACAAAAGTCTTGTACTAAGTCCTTTTTGCTCTTTGGTTTAGATCTAGGTAGATTGAGAGGTGGGCCTAATGCCAAGGTTTGGTTATCTGAAATAGATGTATCAGGTTGCCAAGAGGTAGGATCAAGCAATTCCCAATAATAATGTTTAAACCATTCCTCTTTTGTCATATTCTTTGGTGGGGAGGAATTCAATGGATTTGGTGAGGATCTCAACATTAAGTCAAGTTCTCCAAATAGCTTGTCAAGGTCCATGGAGGAAGTAGAGGATAGGGAATCCCACTCATATTCGTTTGATTTGGGGGAGTCATAGTGGTGTTGGTTAGATGATTCATGAGATGTCCCAATATTGTCTGAAGCACTTACTTCCTCGATTAAAGGTGATGCAGTACTAGGAACACCAAATCTGAATTGGTTTAAACCTAAGCCTAAGCCTTTTGGCCACTGAGAAACAAAGATCAGTTCAATCCTCTCATCTTGATTTAAGCCTAAACCACTCTATCCATTATGTCCCTTCCTCTGCATGATTGTGAAACCTTTGCCATATAGATTTGTAGGAATATGAGCAAGTGAGAGAGGTTCTTCATCATCTTCCCTATACAACCAGGAGGTGACATCTTCTGTATTTACGGCCTCTTTGATTAATTCTCCCCATTTAGTGAATTTTTTTGTTGGAGGAATATGTATAGTGACCATAGATTGTCTCCTATTTGATGTAGGTAAACCGTATGACTTAGGAGGAATCAAATGGCTAACACAATAAGATGTCTTCATGTAATACTCTCCACAACCCTTGTCTTGGATCTCAACCCTAGGAGTGGTAGGAAATGAAGATGAAATAGATGTTCGAGTGAGTGTGGATGGATCAACATAGTGAGATGAATTGGACAATGAAGCCTCTTGATTTATTGGCACTTGGCGTTGGGGTATCTCTTTTAGATTGGTCCAATATTGGAATCGATCTAGGTCACCATCTATAGTTATTTCAGTGCCATTGTAAGGGAATTTGAGACATTGATGATATGTGGAAGGGACCGCCTTCATGGCATGAATCCATCGTCTACCTAGCAGAAGGTTGTACGGAAGGGTGACATCCAAGACCTGGAATTTTGTCTCCATTACTGCATGACCAATTCTGATAGGAAGTGTTACCACCCCTTTTGATTTTCGTTCCTCATCATCATAAGATTTAATGACAATACTTTTGGTTGTTTCTACGCATGCTTCTGAGAAACCTAATGCTTTAATCAGTTTTAAAGTGCACATATTTAACCCTACTCCTTCGTCTACCAAAACTCGTTTAACTTTGGTGTCATCAACAAAGACTTCAAGATGCAAAGGATCGTTATGGTTTGTCTTTTCAGTTGCGTAGTCTTGTTCAGAAAACGTGTTATGATGATTATTGGTCAAGTAGCTCACCATTTCCTGGAAATGATTGACATCGATATCATTTGGGATGGTGGTGTTTTGTAAAGATTTATCTAAAATGGATTGATGCTCAGGGGAGATACGCAATAGTTCCAAGATTGAGATTTGGGTTAGGGTCTTCCCCAATTGGTCCAGTAGGTTATATTGTGACTTGGAAGGTTGTGGTGTTTGCTGCGATGGAGGACCCTGGATAGTGATCTTAGTACAATGAGTGTTGACCGCACACTCAGGATTTGTATTGATAGTAATGGTATTGATATTCTCATTGGTGGTGCGAAGGTGATTAATGGTTTTTCCACTATTATAGTCATGCTTGAGATTCACATAGTTGGTTGACATATTGGTCTTGGTACTCGAACTGGGGACATTTCCTTTCCCATGGTCATGTAGTGGATCAAAAAAGACTTGATGATTAGTGTTTGATGACTTTTGTTTATGTCCACTAACTTCAATTATTCTCCTTTCAACAAGATCATGTATGATAATTTTTAGTTGGTGACAATTTTGTAGGTTATGTCCCTTAGTTCTATGATAATCATAAAAGGAATTGTCATCCCACCAAACTAGTTTAAATTGTCCTGGATCGTATTGTCTTGGCTCTTGAAGTTGTATTAGATTATGTTGTAATAGTTGTTTGAATGAAAACTCAATGGGTTCCCCTAAGGGAGTGAACTCACGTTTTTGAAATCTCATTTGTTGGGAACGTTGAGTATTTTGGACCGTGTTGGAAGGTTGATTGACAACATTAAGCATGTTGGCTGAAGAGTTAGGTCCTTGTAATGTGATGATTGGTCCCGCTTGTATAGTTTTAGCATCAACTACCACATCATTGGTGACATTTTTGTTTTGAGACCAAAATTTGTTCCTGTCATTGGAGGCATTTTTCGCTATCAGATTTCTATTGGATGTCGGTGTCTTAAGTTCTCCTTTTTCAATGAGATCCTTTTCTATTATAACCCCTTTTTCCACTAGTTCCGAAAAGGATGTACAACAATGTACCCTTAAGTTACTCCTTAGTTTTGCATGAAGGTTTTCCTGGAACATAGTGACTTTTTATTTTTCAGGTATCTTGACAAGACACCAACTGGCTATAGTCCTCCATCTTTGGAAGAAAGTGATGAAATTTTCACCTTCATCGTGTGTTGTGTGACACAAGGTTGCTATATTTATCTCATGGTCTATGTTGAAGGAGAATTGCTCACCAAATTTCTCAACTAGTTCACCCCAAGATTTGATGCCATAGTCTAGACCTGAAAACCACTCTAGTGCAATTCCTACAAGACTTCTTGGAAATAGTCTCATAAGATATGTGGGGTCATAAGCAACATATATGCATATGGTATAAAATTGCCTTATATGTTCTATCGGATTTCGTTTGCCATTGTACTTAGGGAGATTCGGTATGACATACCTGTGAGGGAAAGGCGTCATGTACAATGATCTATCAAAGGGAAATGGGCATATGTCCTTTGTTGAAAATGATTTCTTAGTTGACACCACCATGTTGTCCATTTGTGTTTTTAGTGCATGCATTTGTGTTTGCAAGACGTCAACCTGGGTTAAGGATGTGTTGGAAGGATTATGCAGGTCTATGTAGGTATTTTGAAATCCAAGGTCTCGTGATGGGTTTCGATTGAATGTCGGTATTTGATGTGGATTTGGATTTGAAATGTTGGTGAATGTGTTCTGGTTCAGAATCTACATAAATTGGTTTTCACTTGAAATTTGTTTGAACGGATTCTAACTACCACTCTATGAGAATGGATTCTAATTCAAAATCTGTGTGAATTGGTTTTGACTTGGATTCTGTGTGAATGGATTATGGCCACTAATCTGAGAGAATCGATTATGATTTGGAATTTGTGTGAATGGATTCTGACTGCCAATCTAGGAAGATGGATTCTGATTGCCATATTGGAATGAGGGAATGCCTCTTGTTTGTGTAGTCTACGATATAGTACTAGTGACATGAACACTAGGTATGGCCGTTGACTGTGGTATGATGCCTATGGCGTGAACATTAGGTATGGCTATTGACTGTGGTATGGTACTCATGACACTGAAATTTGGTGTAGAAGCTAATGTTTTAGATCTTTTATTCCCAACAAGAGGACCGAAGGCAGTGGACGATGATGCCCCTATAGTGAAATTAAATCCTGATGTCATGCCATACGTACCAAATGGAGACGTATGGACTATTGTAATCTATGTAGGTATGCCAGATGGTATGGTTGTAGTTACCTGAGATATAGTAGTACTAGCAGTCGTTATATTAGTCCCTTGTGTAAGTTGAGCTTGTAAGGTGCTAATATCAAATCTTGAAGGTAAGGTAGCACCTTCAGCTATCAATTTGGCTAAGTATCATTGATGATCGTTTGCTAGGTACTCATCTACAAAAGAGGCAAACTTAGGGTCTTGTGTAGCAGCCTCTATGTCTTCTGTTGTAATGTGTCCTTGAGTGTTTCTAGTGGTGAATTTGTCTAATAAAGTTCTATGAGGTCTTGTGGAGAATGGATTGATGAATTCATTTGGGTTCGACATATTTTCTCTCTCTCTTCTCTGGGACCTAGTCTCAACCATGTAAGATAAGCTCAATATGCAAGGAATGTAAAACTACGTCTATTGACAATATGACTCTAGTCTATGTTTTTGGGATTTTCTGAATGCAAAATAAGGAATGTTCTAAGATGACGCTAGTCTAAAATGACAATATCTAAAGATGCAAAGTCTAGGAAAGCTTCTAAGGTAATCAATTTTGTAAACCTGAGACGAGGGTACCAACTACCTAAAGTCTAACCAAGGTGTCAATTTAGTTATGTCAAGGAACCAATGTATGATGAGGATCAAGGATACATTGAGTTTCCTAACTAGACTGATGAGCTAGGAGCACTCTCTGTAGGTCAAAGGATAAGATGATAGGACTAGGTTCAATGATAGATTTCATTGACGCTATGATTTTTCTAGAGTGTAGATGGTGGACCTATCCTAAAGTTCACAAAAGTGACCTTCCTAGAAGTTTAAATCTAAAGATAATATGTACTAAAAGATGAAAGTAAAACTCAGAATCAGAATGACTACTGTAATGACTAAATGATACCTAAAGAATGCAAAACTAAGCAAATCATTTTAGGTTTCTATCCAAGGACTACTGTGGAAAGACAAATGAAAGAATGGTATGACTGTGTCGACTGGATAGTGACTGTGAATTTTGGCTTTCTAATAATCAGGCAGATGTGTTGCAGAATTTAGTAGATGCGGCTATGTTTCACAGTTGCGGCTCCCTAGTAATCAGTTGCACATTTTTGGTAAAGTTTAGTGTCTGAATCTAGTAGATGCATTTTAGTTTTTAACAGATCTGACTCGTAATGAAAGTTGTGACTCAGACTATAACAGATGTGGTTTTCCTATACTTACGCACTAGTAAAATTTATGTGATAGTGGAAAATGTGTCATTTGAGGCTGCAATTGTGGCTCACCTTGTCAGATGCATAAACAAAACAATTGCAACTCTCTGGTGAACAGTTGTGACTCTGTTGTGTTTTCAATGAATAGAGATATAAAACTGACATTGTTTTCTGTGATCAAGTTCTGGAAAACAAAGACAATCATAAGACAAAGTTTTTTTAGTTTGATTTTGGACTCAAAGAATGTTTAATTTGACAACAGACAAGCACATCCTAGGCTATGAAGGACAATATTTACTGAGTTCTCACTTGGGTTTCCCTAGCTACACTTATTCAAGGTGGATGATTAGTAGCTTGACCCCTTTGGCTCCCCTCCATGGCTCATTAACGTCATTCAGGGCAGCCAAGCTACAGTACCCATGAACATCCCATGGCATACGGTCTTCATCTCTACACATGAACCGTAAGAATATGAGACAGCTTCACAGGTCTAACCTGCTGCACTAGTAAATAGAGGGATTTTGGACACTACAAACAAAGGTGTTTAATAAGGGAATTTTGATCATAGGGCATGACCCATGTGGTGAGAGTCCCCTTTCGAATCCATCTTGTCATAACCATACATGTGATTCTTGGGATTTCCCCAAGAATCCACTTTTATATACCGGCTGGAAGTCCCTTGGGTTCAGCATGCTATCAGTCTGAGTCATCCTGGGGTGAGTATGCCCACCAGAATAGGCCCAAGTTCTAGAGTTAGTAACCATTTCTCTTACACCAAGGATCGCATGGATGCGCAAGGGGAGATGATACTTTGATATACCAAATCATGAGGGTAATTACACAATTGTGCTTTCACACAAAACATAGTAGACACTTGTTAATTTTAATCCAAATGAAAGATTTGCTACACTACCAAAAAAACTATTTCAAAAATTTAACTAGGGTCTTCGACATGCATTCTATAGAAAGATTCATTAGTAGTTTGATATTGGTCTTTGACTATCATTTTGCAAAAACTTCGTTAACTCCTCAAGAAACATGCTGAAAACAAAAGATTAGCGAAAATAAAAACATGAAAGGAAACTATAAATTGAAAGTCCAAAACCTAAAAATATACCAGTCAGATGTGTCATTTTCTCTATCAAATGCATTGTGGTATTTTACAAGTCAGTTGCGGCTCAAAAAATGATAGATGCCTGATTCCTTTTTAGATGCGTCATTGTTGATCATAGATGCAGTCAACAAAGTCAATTGCGTTGTTTCATCAAACTGATGCATCGTTTCGTAAAAAAACTTACAAAATCAAATAAAATTCTATGGATACGTGAAGATAATGTCTTCATGTCAGGTTCACCAAAATGTAGCTTAGAGAAAAACACATGAGAGAGTTAGGAAATTCGAATCTAATCTATTCAAACTATGCTAATCAATCCTCAAAGCTTAGATAATCAAGCACAAAAGAAAGCTAAGAACAACATGCATAAAATAAACTATTTTACCAAACATGCGATCAATTTTGTTGAATAACCTCCATTACTTTTCTCCATTTCGTCTGTGTAGTATACTTGCCCTCAAATTTTCAAAGTTTGTGCAAGCATGGCCTAAGTGTTGTGATTAAGAAAAAACATCGAAGATTTAAGATAATTGCTCTTAAAGTCATACAATTTCAAGAGAGATTGGAATGATGAATGATAGATCAATTTATAGAAAAATTATTATTTGAAGGATAGGCCAGGATCAAAAGATTGATGGATGGTTGAGATCAAAATATTAGACATGCATTATGATAATAGTTAGTAGTGACATGAGTGATACAAATTAGAAATAGAAATAAAGATTAAATAAATGATTTAATCTTCGAGTTTGGTATTTGAAAACAAAAGAATTATCTTTGCATGACAAAGATAAAGATAGATTAAAGCAACTCTCTATTCGAACACACACACAAAATTTAATTAATATGCATGTACATGCAATTGAGTTGGCACTAGATGACTGAATGATATGAGAAAGAGATTACCCGGGAAAGCAACTTAGACATTAAATCCAGAGTTAACTGCGCGATTTAAATAGATGTCGAGTTGAGCCAAAGTGAATACTTAGATAACTCACACAATTATCTAACTATAGATGAATGCACTAAAATAGAATTCATGAATTAAATAATTCATTTAATTCAAGATTTGATATTTGAAGAATAATTAAATAAATAAGATTTATTTAATTAAGTGACGAAGGGATTTAAATGAATAATTAAATAAATAAAGGATTTATTTAATTATAGTTGACAGATGATAAAGGGGGGAATTAAATAAGAATTTATTTAATTTAACAAGCAAAATAGGGTTAATTAGTAACATAATTAAATAAAAAGCGTTTATTTAATTAATCAGATACAATAAAGAAAAATGTGAATTAATTAAATAATTAAGATTATTTAAATAATAGAAGAAATGAAGACTTTAGAAAATAATTAAATAATTAACATTATTTAATCATGACCATTAAGAATACAAATTATGAAGAATATTGAAGTCGCAGGCTTAGACCAGATTTCATTGTCTACATATAGTTTATAAGGAAAATAATATCCAACACATATGGAGTTTTTTTGAAGCTAGTCATGGTACGAGAGAACGTGATGGAGCATGTGCATGTGTGAAAAGAGATCTTGCTAGAGAGCAACTAAAATTTGAGGATGCTCTGAAATTTAGAGATCCACATGCAATTGTAGATTGGTGCTATACCAAATTATCTACAAGAACAAGTGAGAGCTCAATAATTCAATGCTTCTTTTTGTTAGTTGAAGAAAATGATATTTTTTCTCGACAAAATTGTGAAACAATTAATGGATCTGCAAAATGGAATTTGTTTAAGAGTTTGAATGCAAACACATGGACAATATGGACAAGGGAGTTGGCATGCTTTTGTCAATTTTGTATTACAGGTGATTGGGAGGCATATGAAAATATAGAATGGGTCAAAGAATGGCAACAAAGAGCCTTAACGCCTACATTGACACATGTTCAACATGGAACGACAATTGAAGATAATCAAGTGTTCACATTAGATGATTATGATCATGTTTCAGATCTTGTACAAGAAGGTGCATTATTTATTGAGTTGAATTTTGTATGTATGCATGTTTATAGGTGAATTAAATATAATTCACTCTTTATCGAATTTTGTATTTATTTTTGCAGGACATGTGTATGTTGTTGTTGCACCTGAGGGGAATGAAGAGGAGACAAATTACTGGTTGGCTAGATGTGTTGAGATAAAACATAATTTGGTACATCCTAGAGTGGATGATGACAACTTTGAGTATCCAAATGGTTCAGTGTTTGTTGTTGGCACCTGGCTTCAAAAATATTTGATGAGAAAGAATGGTTTGCCTACATTTGAAGATTATGAAAGACATAAGAAGATTATACATTATTCACATTTGATTTTGGAAACCACTATAAAACTAGTTAGATATCAAGGGAGGCCTGCTAATAAAGTTTTATGGACACTTTCAATGGATGATCATGAGACAATCATAGATGGATTAAAAAAAAGGGAGGATGTAGATGGTACAATAGAGTAAATAAATATTGGTAAGTATATCTAGTTGTTTATATAGTTAATTGATATATATATTTGTATTTAATCATTTACTAATTAAAGTTTAATATCATTTTTTATTGCAGGTCTCCCAAAATTAGATGCTTTACAAAAAAGAGAGGAGATGCACATATATTACAATGGAATTTGAATCTAGAGATAGGTAACTATATATAGTTCTAGATACATTTAATTGATAGTATAAATTCATTCTCTCAACTCCCTTTAATCAACCCTCTTGCATCCCTTCAAGTCATTCTATCAACTCCCCTTAATCCACCCTCTTTCATCCCCTTAAGCCATCCTCTTAAAGGACCCTTAAGTCATATCCTCTTGCATCCCCATAATCCATAATCTTGCATCCCTTAAGTCACTCTCATAATTCCCCTCAAGCCATCCTCTTAGGGCCTATTAATTCATATCGTAAGGTTGATGACATGCATCCCCTTAATCCACTATCTTACATCCCTTTAATCCATTCTATCAACTCCCCTTAATGCACCCTCTTACATCCATTCAATTCATTCTATCAACTCCCCTTAATCCACCCTCTTGCATCCCCTTATTCCTCTCTCTTACATCCCTTTAAGTCATTTTATCAACTCCCCTTAATCCACCCTCTTGCATCCCCTTAATCCACTATCTTACATCCCTTTAATCCATTTTATCAACTCCCCTTAACCCACCCTCTTACATCCCTTCAAGTCATTCTATCAAATCCCCTTAATCCACCCTCTTGCATCCCCTTAATCCACTCTCTTACATCCCTTTGAGTCATTTTATCAACTCCCCTTAATCCACCCTCTTACATCCCCTTAAGCCATCCTCTTAAAGGACTCTCATAATTCCCCTTAATCCACCCTCTTGCATCCCTTCAATTCATTCTATCAACTCCCCTAAATCCTAAACCCTAAACCCTCTTACATCCCTTCAAGTCATTCTATCAAATCCCCTTAATCCACCCTGTTGCATCCCCTTAATCCACTCTCTTACACCCCTTTGAGTCATTTTATCAACTCCCCTTAATCCACCCTCTTAAATCCCCTTAATCCATCCTCTTAAAGGACTCTCACAATTACCCGTAATCCACTCTCTTGCATCCCTTCAAGTCATTCTATCAACTCCCCTTAATCCACCCTCTTGCATCCCCTTAAGCCATCCTCTTAAATGACCCTTAAGTCATATCCTCTTACATCCCCATAATCCATAATCTTGCATCCCTTAAGTCACTCTCATAATTCCCCTTAAGCCATCCTCTTAGGGCCTGTTAATCCATATTGTAAGTTTCATGACATGCATCCCCTTGATCCACTATCTTACATCCCTTTAATCCATTCTATCAACTCCCCTTAACCCACCCTCTTACATCCCCTTAAGCCATCCTCTTAAAGGACTCTCATAATTCCCCTTAAGCCATCCTCTCAGGACTTGTTAAGCCATATCCTAGGGTTCATGAGATGCATCCTCTTAAACCATCCTCTTAACTCCCCTTAAGGCATTCTCTTAAGACCCCCCTTAAGCTATATAATGGATTTGTATGGAATTTACTATATACTGTTCTTTTCTCGCATGAATTTTTTTCTTACATGACTCATAAAAATTGTAGTTACTTACATTAATTATTTTTGTAGGTTCTCATCAAGTCAGTCTACGAAGTGATTGTTGAATTGAAAAATTATTTTATCAAGAGACTATGTAAATATCAATTTTTTGTCTTCACCTAAAAGTTGATAAGTTTTAATTGTATCTACATGCACATATATGTTTCATCATATTATATAGTTGTAATAAACATCTTGATATACATTATATATGTTTGTTCGATGTCACTTTTTAAATATGTTGTTCCAATTTTATAGATTATACATTTCATGTCTTGTATTTACCAGATTTTATATAGTTATTCAATTGTATAGATTATACATTTTATACATACAAGGAGATAGTTTTTTTGTTTATTGATTCAAATATTTTCTATCTAATTGAAAAATAGTTAAAATTACCTGCTCTTAATTTATTATGAATATGATCTAAACTATTTAAGGAATGTTTTAATTTGTCACCTAACCATGTGATAAATTTTATATATTCAATTTGATTCTAGATAAGAATTTATATAGTGCATGTAATACTTGAAAATTAGATAAAATATAAATATAGATATGTATGAGTGCATATAATCATGAAAATGAACATATAACACAATATCATAATTGACTACATATATAATCATCATATTAAAGTCAACTGATATAAATAAACACAAATATGATAATAACATGTTCAAAGTAAAACTAGAGATAGATAGTCCATAAAATTTATATGTCAAGTCCAACATATATATTTAAATAAAACTAGAGATCTATAGTCCATAAAATATAAAACCATCTTTCAGGTTGATCGTTCAAATCAAGTCTCCTCTTTGTTCCATGTCAACTAGATGTACTCGCATCATGCTATAAAAGAGTACAAGAAACTTGAAATTAGATTTAAATTTATTTAGAAATTTTGATATAATTAAACATATTTAAACTTGAAAATATAAACTTCTAGATACAAATAAATTTAATTAAATATCTAGTAAATATAGTAAAAATGATTTCTAGTATGCATAAATTACCATATGATCAAGTGAATCTGTAACTGGCACATTTTCTTCAATAGGTAGCATAACTGTCACTTACGAAGATGCAAATGCCTGATCTACTATATCTTGCATATTCATATAAAGCAAACAATATGTGAAAACCTCGAATATATATTTATATTTAAAAGGTCCGTAAAAATTGTATAGGAGATTTCAAGTAAAGTTTACAACCTCGAATGATATGACCTCATGATCACACACCTGAGATTGCCCATGCATAAATGTCAATGATGTCTCAGGTGCGTGGCCCGCCATAGGTATCTCATGAAATTCCTGCATATAGATGTACACCAGTTCGTATAGATCATTGACACGTGTATGTAAATGAAAAAATTAAATTAGATCTATGATGTGTATTTAATTTAAACTTAACAAACTTTTGAAAGCACGCATCTGAGCTAATGATGTCTCAGGAGCGCTCACCACTATAACTTGTGGTTGGTCAGTACTAAGTATCGTATGACCTCCCTACATCTAGATATAATATATCAATTCACACATGTGTATAAATTCAAATGAAATTAGATATATATCCACACAAATTATTTAATATATATTAGTTCAAGTACATGTCCAAAAGGTGAGCCCAGATCTACAACACTCGACATATACACACGATGATCATATTGAGTTTCAGGCATCACGTGATCATGCATCTACACTAAACACTTATTGAATTAATATTATATTATATATATAATTTGATGTTATTATTTACATGAATTTTTCACATTTCAAACTTGAATTAAATTTAAGTTCAAAAGATGAACATACCTGTGTAGGACGATCCTCAGAATATAGCAAATTTAGGTATGACCCCGTCCCAAATGCATGTGTGTCACCTAAAGTGGATGTCTGAGTATCCCTATAGCCCGAGCCTCCATGCTCTCTATTGGCCACTTTAGTGGCCGCGTGTGTAGTCTACTGAGTGAGATGTCCTGAAAGTGAACTCAATTCTCCTAATGTCGATAACATGGTCTGCTGCTAAAATGCAGCGGGAACACTAGGAGAAGGAGGAGGAACAATAGGAGCAATTGGAGCACATCGTTAAGGATCAACATGTGCTCCTAGTCTATGTTGGGGCATGCCACGCCCAACTCCCCAAAAATACCTCATATCAAAATAGTTGGGTTTTTTACCCAACTAAAACTCAGCCCATAACTTTCTCAAAAAGTATAAGAGCACCTCACTGTTTCCATGTGGTGGATTATCAAACACCATCCACCATCTATCCCAAAAATGCACAGCTATCTGTGGGTGCCTACACCATAAAATTGAAATTAGTTTTTTCGTGGGTGGAATGGGTTGGTTTGTTTGGGGGTTAATAAAATATTGGCACATGGCTTGTTTGGTAATTTTCATGTCATTGATTTCTGTATATGACAATCCATCCACATAGAATTGTCTCCTCTATTCTCTCCATTGATGGAACCTAACTAGGTTTGCATCAATAGATCAAACCGAATCGACAATAGTTTGAATCGTAGATGCAAACCGTGTGAGATAGGGAGGGAATATAGGCTCTTTTTTTATGAGATCTATATTTCCTTGAATGACAATGAGGTTTGCTCTTATATTCTCTCTTAATTGATCTTCATCAACTTCAGGATGGGGTTGGGGGTTAGATGGTGGAGAATGTGGAGGTGTGCTAGGGTTTTGTTCATGTGGTGGATTGGGATGTATAGGATCTATAGGAATTTCTTGATTGGGCATAAAATCCTTTAAATTAAACATTGGATCCATGTGAGCAATGATATGGAAATTGCATGTTAAACAATTAAAAAATATATATCAACAAACTAATTAAATAATGCACACAATTTGAAAGTTATTTAAAAATCACATTGAGCATGCACAAATTCAAAATATTTCATTTGAAGTCCATTCAATTTATAACATTATAAAATCCATAACATTAAAAATTCATAGCATGTACACACATTAAATTGAGTCCAATGTGGGGTTGTTAATATGAAGGGTAGAAATGAAATTATGGGGTTTTATTAAAATTCATTTAATCTCATTCATTATTTTCAAATAATACTAAAGATAAGAATGAAAAATTAATAAAGACATTGAAAGGGAGACATAGATATATGCTAGTGACCTAATTGCAATGTACAAAATATAAAAAAAGATGAGTGGCCAAGCTCTATTCACCAAATTGATCCCCTTAAGAAATGTCAAATTCCCCCTTAAGACATTGATTTACGATTTAGGGTGATAGGATGGCTTAAGGGGATCTATGTGTAGTAAGGTCCTAGGACAAAATGGTCCATGGCTTAAGGGAATAAAATTTGGTGGAGTTTCCTAAGGCAACCAAATTTCATTTTAAGGTCCTACAACAAAATTAATAGATGTATTAATCAAGTATGACATAGAATTTAATTAAATCCGAGGACATAAATTGATTTATCTAAATTTTCAAATTTCATGATAAGAGACACATGATCTCTATAGTGGGAAAAAGTAGTTAAGAAGAAATTATAAGTTTAACACTAACATTAAAATTTATAATCTCGTTCATTGTTTTCAAAGAATAGTAAAGATAAGAATGAAAAATTAATAGAATACATTAAAAGGGACACATAGATATATGCTAGTGACCTAATTGCAATGTACAAAATAAACAAAGATGAGCTTGAGCTCTATTCACAAAATTTTGAGAACTTCTTTTATACCCTTAAGAAATGTCATATTAGGACCCCTTAAGACATCGATTTATGATTTAGGGTGATAGGATGGCTTAAGGGGATCCATGGCTTAAGGGAATAAAATTTGGTGGAGTTGCCTAAGGAAACCAAATTTCATTTTAAGGTCCTACAACAAAATGAATACTAAATTAGGGTTTAGGGTTTAGATAAATAGAGATTTGATGACATGAAAACATATAGAAGACACATGAATAAATTTTTACAAGTAAATGAGAAACCCTACCACCTAAACTTAGTGCTTTGAATAAAATATGTGACATTCTAGGAATAGCTTCAAGATATCAACAATTAGGAATTTTAGATTTCAATTCTAAGTAAGTTGAGTTATGATGGATTTTGAACCTATTTGGACATCTAAGCACTCTTGGATGATTTAAAAAGGAAGAGGGGATCTAAAGTGATTTAGACCAAAATTTTTTTCTAATCATATATTTTTTGAAACTTTTCTATGGCATAGACTCTTCCTTTGAATATTTATATAAATTCTAGACGTGCATGGGTTTTCAAAAAAGAACCTAACTGCCACTAAGTGAGGAATCAATTGATCAATTCAATAAATAAATAATCTTAGAAAATAAACCTTTGGTTATAGAATTGACATGCATTTATGAATCATCTATCAAGTTTTTCAAAAAAGTAATTTGAATTTTCCAAATTGAAATTTTCATGCTACAAGTTAGCTTTCATACACTAGTTTAGAGAAAGTACAACATTTAGTTTTCCTAATCTAGAACAATGCCACTACACATGAGAGTTAAAATAGGAATTATATTACACACAACCTATAGATCTTATGAATAACATCCTATAAATTAAGGCTTAAATATGATCATAATGCATCCTTACATAATTCACAAAGGATCTCATCCAAATAAAAGAAATGGGTAGAAATCATTCATGCTTCACATTTTAATATTTATTTGATTTAATAACATTTATGTGTCTAGCCCTATCCATATTGTACATAGTCTAGATTAACAAGTATGACTTGCATTTCTATGTTTTTTTAAGAGAATACATCATACACTATATAAGCTAACAACATTGATATAGAGTGATTACATGCTCATATCAACTAGCATCATGATATATGAACTTATTAAATCAATCCCATAGTTTCACATGAGGTACATTATTTTACTTCACTGGTACACTTTCTCAAGTTAAATTATACAATCATGAAGTTTTTTGAGATAAAATTAGCTATCAAATTTATATTATGTGAACATATTATAATTAAATCAATTTGTTGGTTAATATATAGATCTATGCATCGATTGTTTGTACATCCTTTATTAGTCAATTATGAATTTCATTGGTAGTTGTGCGGATCACCAATGACATACCAAAGTGTACCTAACCTATGGACTATAATTTGTGATCCCTCCCTACATGTTATGTCATCAAATCTTACTACACATCCTTATTTTACCTCTTCTATTATATCACATGCTCCTAATATTGAACTTTTCATCACTTCCACCATAAATAAACTAAGAACCATGAGTGAGAGTGAAAATCATACAAAGAAGGTTATGTCAAATATAAAATGTAATCTAAACCTCCTTGAGGAGCCCTAATTTAGAGTTTTAAGTTTATGTTTTAGGGTAAATTTCCCGTTTTAGGTTTATGTTTTAGGGTTTAGGTCTAAGGATTAACCTGTGTAAATTAGTTTTTAGGGACCTATGTAAATTTTGTAACCTAGGGTTTCTAGGGTTTTGATTTCTAAGTTAAATGTGTCTAATTTAGGTTTATTTTTTATGGTTTTCAATTTACAATTTAAATTTCTTTGTTTCGTTGACATTTTTGGTTTTTTAAATGCAATTAAAAACTATAAAACATTGAACTAAAACACACTAAACAAACAAAAACTGAATACTAATTACAAAACAAAAAAACAAGATATAAAGCAAAAAAAAGAAGAATTCAACCAACCTGGAGGTCGATGAGGTTGGTTGTGTCAATGGGAGGAGGTGGCAGTCAAATTTTTCTTCAATCAAGGCCTTTGAAACGCGTACGCGATCTCCTTTGTTCTTCTCTAACATGAACTAAAATGGTGAAAAATGAAATACGCACAAACATTAAAAATAAAACTTTCACAAAATGCATATGCATTTTGAAACAACACGATTATAAACATATGCGCGTTTCATAACATCGCATTTTGGTTATTCGAAGTTGAACACATATGTGTTCAATTTTAGGTTTGAGTGCCTAATTTATAACATGTACACATTTTTGAAAACGGCGTACACATTTCTTGTGAAACTTTTGCTTCACCCAAAATTTCCCTCTTAAAATTCCAACTTCTTGCTTTTACCCTTCATCTCCTAATACAAGCCTTCTTGATATCTTGGGTCAAGACAAAGAGAGAATACATGAATTAATACAAAATTTCTTACATAACCTTGATAATAATGCAACCTTTTACCCTTCAATGCAATGGCCTAATCACCCATATCAACAATCAACATCTCCTGCCATACCACCACTTGATAGGTTGACTTTGTTATATCCATAAATTGAATCACAAGGCATACCTCAACCAAGGTGCATGGAGATACCTATCAATAACAATCACAAGGAAAGCACATCAACCAACCCTCCATCAAATGAGAATAAAGTTACAAAATACCAATTAACTTGGAACAAAGTTATGGAAAAGGCTTTAGAATCTTAAGAAAACAAGGATGTAACATAAAAAATGAAAATGAAATTCATCCTCTCTTGGAATAAACACCATCAAAAGACACTAAAGGAATATCATACCAAGATCCTCCACCTTTACATCAATCATTTGTCCCACATACCAAGAAATATAAAGTCCATGTTCCTATTAATAAATTACCTTTCTTACATCCTATAACCAAGACTAAACGAGACTTAGAGTCACTTCTCAAACTAGGACACATTACATTACCACACATTTTTGACTAACAAGATAAGAAAGGAAAGAGTAAAACTACATCTTATTATGCATATCATAGAATAATGAGACATCTTTCTAATGAATGTCTTTCTTTAAAGAGGAAATTGAGAGAATTTGATCCTTATGGGGATCAAATTGAAGGCATGATAAATGAGCATTAATTTTATGTTCTCATTGCTATGTGGTAGTTGTAGTATCACACAATAGTCACTACCATCCATGAGGGTATAAAATTAGCTTTATACAATCATCTTTTATTTTGCAAGGAGTGACATATCATAATCCATTTGGCTCACCTTTTCCCCTACACTTGGGGGCCAAGGGGTTAGGTAGCCTTATGTTAGGTGTATTCCCTATAGCAAGGGATCCCTCTTTATCTCCTTAAAATGTTAGTGTAGCATGTACAATAAAATTTTAAGGGGGGTAGATTGTCCCCCTCTCATTGATTACATAAGAAATGGTCCCTTCTTAATTATTTTCATATCCTATGAAGTGTGACCATGTCAACCAAAGTGTGGCCTTCTTGATCTATGGGTAAAAGCACAAAGTTGTGTCACACTTTATAAACAAAACACAACATTGATCCAACTTTTAAATTTGAATTACTAAAAAGTGGCATATATGGTTTAAATTTTGAAATGATGTAAACTAGTAGAATATGTATATTTTAGTATATTTTATGTTTGTATTTAGAAAAAAATTTAAAAATTATTTTAAACTACTTTTTAATATTTTAAACACTATAGTAGTTGCTGATAAAATGCTAAAAATTGAAGTTTCATGGGACATAAAACTTTGTATAGTAATTTTTTTTTTTTTCTTTCAAAATTTTTGTGTGTATTTATAACTTGAAAATTTAGTGTATGGATATATTTTTTTCCAATTTTGATTAATATATATTTTTTAAATAAAATATTAAAATGTGTGTGAATCAAAATATTTGTTTCACAATGGATGTCAAGATTTCATAATAAATATTTATCTAAAATGGAAAATAATTATACTATCTTGAAATAGATTCTTTTATCAAATTGCACCATATTTTTTAAAAAAAAATTTAATAAGTTTTAGTATTTTTCCTTGGCATGGTAATCCAGCCTAATATTTTATGATGGTAACCCGCTTTTAGTAAAATTAAAAATTAAAATAAAAATAATAATTAAACTATTAAAATAAATATATTTTTGAAAACTACACTTATGGATCTACAAAAGGGTAATTTTAATATTTAAAAAAAAATGTTATTTACATTAGTAGGAGTTATTGAAACTTCAAGTTTTTCAAATAATTTTAATTTTTTGGTAAATTGTACTCAAAGTGGTGATCCATATATTTTTAGCCAACAATTTTAGGTGAAAAAGTTGTGGAAGTATCTAAATTAGATAAAATGAATTTTAATAGATCATATGCTTGACCAAAATTGATTTTTAGTTAGAAATAATTAAATTCAGTTGTGTTGATAAGTTGGCTAAAAATGTGACACAACTTTGTGCTTTTACCCCTATGTGAGTGTCTCTCTTTGGTGGTGATATTGGGCTTGATGTCCTCTAAGAGTGAAATTTCTTGGTGCATGATGTTCCCCTTGGTGGTA